>BSBN01001400.1:11220000-12420000 GCA_027924645.1 Cunninghamia lanceolata
GGGACTTGGGCATGTGTGCCCTAGTCCTACCCTATTTTAGGGCAGCTTCAATTTCCAGGTGTCAGTTTATGACCGTTAGGAGGTTCTTTTTCCAACACGGTAAAGTTTAATTTTTAAAATCTTGGTGGGAATGCTTGCAGGTGCATATATAAGCATGTATAGGCATTCATTTGTAAACTAGATGATTACTAGCAAGCTATTGTGTTCTCAAGGTGATTTAAGGCTTTCTATTCTGTTGCAAGAGCAGACTTGTGTGTTTAATATGTTTATATTTACAGATTTGAGGATCAATCTTCTCATGGCATGAAGAGCATCTTCCTCCATGGGAGCTTAACTACAAGGTGACATATCATTGTGTTTTTATCATTGATTCCTTTGGTTTTGGCCTCTACCTCACAAGGACACACCCTCTTTATCTGACAATGGTGTTCGAAGACTTAAGTGTCCTCCGAGGATTGACTGAGGCAAACCTCTAAACACCACAACACCCAAACCAAGTCTTGTGATTGCAAGTTATAGGTGTCACATCTGAAAAAAGTGGAGTTGTAGGAAGGCTTGGCAAACATTAGGGATTCAGGATCTGAGTAAAAGTCAGACAAAGGAGCACTTCCAGGACTAGGGCACCCACAACAGTGTCCTCCGTAGACATATCTCAGGAAACAAAAGTTATAGGGCTAGTCAGTGTCAGAAAGAGGTCCAGATTCCCCAAAAAAGTAGGTGCCTTGGACTTGGGTGCCTTCACCTTAGTCCCTAATTGTTCCACCTCAGAACCCCAAAAACAAGTATTCTGTGATTTGTTATTTTACTCCCGTCTACAAGAGCTTTTTCCGTTATTCGTCAATTTGTTGTCGTATTTGCATAATTAGAGTTTTAATGGTTAATAGGACATAAGAGAAAGAAGAATTGATAATTAATTCCCTAATCCAAGTTTTCATTCATTTACAAGTGACCTAGTGTATGATAGTGCTCGCCACCTGACCCTAGATTCTTCAATCTTTAGTGGAAAGGAGGGTTTTAACATCTAAACAACAAAGATTAGTAAAATCTAATTTTACCCTAAACATTTTAGTGAACCCATCATTTTGGACTTAAATTGCAACATGTTGAGTGTTTGTCTTCAGATTTGGATTGATTTCATTCATTCATTTTATCATTTATTTTACTGCATTGAGAAAATTTCAAAAAAATTGGAAAAATACAAAAAATTGCATTGTTTGGCTTACTAAATTGCATCAATTCTTTCTAAATTTTCCTAATTCATGAATTTTACATCAGATCTGATATAAAATACATAAAAATCCAAAAAAATAAAAATTTACCTTGCATTTTCATCATTTAATTGCTAGGGTTTTATGAAAATTTTGACAAATTTATATAACCTAGTAATTCCAAAATCTAGGGTTTGTAGGAAAAATCTTTTATCAGATTTTTCTACTGATTTTAGAGGCTCATTCAAATTTGCATTTGGCTGTAGTGTTGCATTTTAGTGTGAATTTGCATTTAGATTTCAAATATTTACATATTTGCATAGAAAATTTCAACAAAAACTAGCAATTTTGATGCATTTTCATTAAATTTGCATGGGTATTTTCCATGTTAAGGCTTGAAAATTATTTTTAGATCTGAGATCAAGTCAATTTCATTATAAATTAGACTTCAAAACATTCACATAGAATTTTTTTCCAAGATCTCAAACCTAGGGCTTAAAAAACAATAATTTTCACTAAAATTGGCATTATCGACTCTTCAAATTTGCACTATAGGTGTGTTGTGAAGGATATTCTTGCATTAATTTTTTGTTATGAGGGTAATAATTTTCTTACCCTCATAAAATCTTCACAAAACCCTTTTAACGGGCTCTTGTAGTGAAAATTCAGTGAAAAACTACACATTTTGGCTATTTTTGCCCTAGGGTTTGACCTAGTTTGCACTCCAAGGGTGTTGTGATCAACTTCATGGATTGAGTTGACTGATATTATTGATATTATTTTCTCTACCTCCTAATATCCATTACAACACCCCTTTTGCTAGGTCTTGGAGTTGAAAAACCATGAAAAATTGCATATTTTGCTATATTTTCACTAGGGTTTTACCTTAAGTAGCGCTACAGTCATGTTGTGTTGGTTATTTTTGTGTCAAGTGGTTGTTATTTCTGTTTTTATTTTCTATCCATCATCATTTTCCTGACAACACCCTTTGTTATGCTCTTTTGCATTGAATTTTGGTGAAAAAAGTGCTCATTTTGACATATTTTCACTATATTTTGACTTGGCATTATCTTGGATTTGCATCAAGAGTGTGTTGAGAGTGATTATATTTCTATTTTGGACTGATATCAGACATATAACTTTCTGTCCTAGATCAAAATCCTTACAACATCGTTTTGTTTCATTCATTGGCATTGAAAAAGTATTGAAAAATCAAGCATTTTAGGCTATTTTTGCTCTTATCTTTTGCACCAATTTTGAAAAGATTTCAAAATATGATTTTACATTGGTTTGAGCATATAAACATGGCCTCTAATCATAATAGAAAAAATAGGTTCCTTCCTAGATCTTACATCAAAAGAAAGGCTCCTGAACCTAAAATTGTCTTCACTCCTCATGATAGAACAACTGGAGAAAAAGGACCTAACCTCTTTACATTACTGTGAAAATAATGGGAAACCCTGTGAATGGAACTCTTATCAATTCTAATTGCATGACTAATGTTTCCACTGAGGAGTTCCTCTTTTCACATCATTTAATGCAAGGTTCTTATGACCTCTCGAGCATGATGATCAAGATGCATAAGGGAACCTTTATCAAGCCTTTGGGTAACATATCTTTGTTAGTAACACTATCCAAAAAACATGTCGAACAATGGTTTGATGTTGTCCCTGTTTCTAACCTATTTCACATTAAATTGGGACATCCTTGGCTAAAATAAATGAAAGCCATCCCTTCAATAATACACCATTGTCTAAAATTCCCTCTAGATGGCCGTATAATCACTGTACCTTGAAACAAGTATAAACCTTTGGTTCGGCAAAAACATTACAAGTTGAATTACTTCTGGGATAAAACTGAAATACCTAGTCCTCCTACACAAGAAATGACAAAAGATGAACAACCCGCATGTGATGAGAACTTTAGACCAAAAGGACAAGGTCCCTATATTGAGGTTCCTCCCCTGAAATCTTTACAAGGATCGAGAGGTCATTGTCAACAACAAAGTGTTCCACCGTGACAAGTGAGGTTTGATCTTGGTGCTTCATCTTCTAATTTGCACAACCCTATGAAAGAGGATAGCCCTATCTTACAAAAGATAAGTGGTAAAACAAAATGAAATAGAAAAGCAAGAGAAAGAAGAAAAAGAAGACAAGAATATGCTATAAACCTTACCTCTCAACAAGAAAACATTGATCCCAATATTCAAACAAACAATAACAATCCTAACAATGAACAACATGATGAACAAGATACAAACTTGGCTATGGTACCATATGTCCCACTATCCTCCAATATTAGGGAGTGGGAAGATGACGACGATGATTTGCTTATAGACAACTTCTAGTTCGAAAGGGGCCCTATAGGTAAGTATCCATAAACTTTTATTTCTATCGTAATGTGCTTCCCCTGTGATGTGTTATGTGTTGTTTAGGCCTCCTAAAATGACCTTAGATTCTCCCATAAGTTTTGAGATACTAGGAAACTACCTCTGTTGTGACCTTCTTCTATTTGTACCACCATTCTTCTAAATTGCTCTCTCTCTCTGATTTCATTTTTGTGTGTTGTGTCTTACAGACATAGCGTCGTGGTTAGTGACTTGGGGGCACCCTCCTATGTGATTCTCCCTAAGACACTTGTTTCTCCTCTCTTATTTATTGTTTCCCGTCCTCTAGTGTTTCCACCTAGCGGGTGGATGACAACAAACATCTATACTGATGCGGACCTAGTGTCCCTTTCGAGAGAAATCAAAAAATGGACTTAGTTCCTAATATGATGATGGGGTTGTATATCTTATCTGATGCTTGGATAGTAGAAGTACTCATGCTTTCTGTGTAGTGAATTTGATGATGTTTCTATCACATTTACAAACCTTAACAATACTGCAGCTCCATGCACCTTTGTTTGCCTTTGGCTTGATTCAGAGAGCTTCGTGATATAACTCACAGTTATCCTCAAACTCTGAATTCATTGTATAACTATGGCTCTTTGTATGGTTAATCATATGCATTAATCCTATTGTTTATCATGATGTTGTAGGCACTAACATGTTTCTTGCAGGGATGTGTTTGTGGAAACATTTGGCAATCATAAAGTACATGTCACCTCCGGAGGGCATGGGATTTGTGAAAGTCAGTGTTCCCTTGTGTGTTTTCTTCCTACCTTAATGTGCTTGATATCGATAACTGATATCAACCACCTTAAGGTGGGGGCATATATAAGGTAACCTATCTGTTATATATGTTGGCAATGTGTTTGACCTTAGATGCACAGACTTGCACCCCAGAGTAGTACATCATGCATCCTGAGCTTGTTTGCAATCAATCAATCAATCATGTAAGCCCTTTGCGGAGGTGGGATATCAAGCATATCCTTTTTCTTAAGCCCTCTATGGAGGCAGGGATGGTGTATTTCTCATAGCAGATTACATCATCCTGTCATTTTCAAAAGTCCTCTATGGAGGCGAGGAGTGGTTCTGTGACTAACTCAACCCTTAAGTGTGTCTTCAGTGATTATTGTGGTGAAGCCTAATTGTCAGTGTGTGCCTGTAATGTGCCTAAGATGATGATGAGCCTAGAAATAGGGAACACACCATCGCTTGGTTGTCATGTTTTATTTGTCTCTTCAAGTGTGTGTGTTGTGTCGTACTTGTTTTGTATGGCATGTTTGTTGCCCCATATGTAGAGACCAATGCCTTTAAGTAGTGCTTCATGCATTTTTGGAGGTTTTGTGTGTATTGTGTGTGTGTTGCCCCATATATATTGAGACATGTGCCTTAAGGTAGTGCATCCAGTATTATGGGAGATTTGTTTACTTTCCAGTACTTGCATTTGCATTTCATATATATGAGAAAAAGAAATGAAAAGATATCATTTCTATCTTCCATGCATTAATGTGTCTTCTATGAATTGATTGTCTACTCTATGTTCTACGTGACTATAACTGTCTTCTCCATGTTTTACGTGTCTGTTACTGTCTTTTATGAGATTGGCATGTCTTCTTCGTGCTTGGCGTGTTTACTGTGTTTGTGACCTTACTTTAATGCATGTATGGGCCTCACGTTCATACATACATTAAAGTGGGGGCTTTTCCCTCATAAAGTTTAGTTCCTGGGTCTTAATAGTGCATTTAGGACATTTTAGTTCATATTTTAGCATCCCGATGGAATGAGACCTAGTTTCCATGACAAATAGGACCTAGGTGAACCCCTTGAGCTATACCCTGTCCAAAATAGGGAGGAGGACTTGGGTGCCTACACCCTAGTCCTAACCTATTTTGGGGCAGCCCCAATTTCTGGGTATCAGTTTATAACCGTTAGGAGGTTCTTTTGCTGACATGGTAAAGTTTGATTTTTAAAATCTTAGTGGGAATGCTTGTAGGTGCATATATAAGCATGTGTAGACATTCATTTGTAAACTAGATGATTACTAGCAAGCTATTGTGTTCTCAAGGTGATTCAAGGCTTTCTAATGTGTTGCAAGAGTAGACTTGTGTATTTTATGTGTCGATATTTGCAGATTTGAGCATTAATCTTCTCATGGCATGAAGAGCATCTTCCTCCATGAGAGCTTCACTACAAGGTGACATATCATTGTGTTTTTATCAATAATTCCTACGGTTTTGGCCTTTGCCTCACAAGGGCATGCCCTCTTTATCTGACAACAGTGTTTAGAGACTTAAGTGTCCTCTAGGGTTTGACTGAGTCAAACCTCTAAACACTACAACCCCCACACCAAGTCTTGTGATTCTAGGTTATAGGTGTTGCATCTAAAACAAGTGGAGTTATAGGAAGGCTTGGCAGACATCAGGGATTTAGGATCTGAAGAAAAGTCAGACAAAGGAGCACTTCCAGGACTAGGGCACCTGCAACAGTGTCCCCCATAGATAGATCTTAGGAAATAGAAGTTACAGGACTGATCGGTGTTGGAAGGAGGTCTAGATTCCCCAAAAAAGAAGGTACCTTGGACTTGGGTGCCTACACCTTAGTCCCTGACTATTCTGCCTTGGAACCCCAAAAATAGTTATTCTATGATTTGTTATTTTACTCCCGTCTGCAAGAGCTTTTTCCATTATTCGTCAATTTGTTGTCGTATTTCCATAATTAGGGTTTAATTGGTTAATTGGACATAAGAGAAGGAAGAATTGATAATTAATTCCCTAATCCAAGTTTCCCTTCATTTGCAAGTGACCTAGGGTATGATAGTGCTTGCCACTTGACCCTAGATTCTTCAATGTTTAGTGGAAAGGAGAGTTTTAACATCTAAACAACAAAGATTAGCAAAATCCAATTTTACCCTGAACAGGCAGTGAGCCTTTCTTACACTAAGAATTTCTCTAGGTAGTGAGCCCTAAGGTAGTGAACCATCTTATAATTTGGCATTGTGCTATAATAATATATTGTGAGCTAACACTCAGCGTGGTTTTTCCCTTTTTGGGTTTCCACGTAAAAATCTTGGTGTTCATGTGTTATGTCTTTGTGGTTGATGTTCCTTTGCTTATTCTACTTTCATATTATTTATTTTGGATATTGGATTAATGAACTTGTTAAGAAGTGGTTTTGTGGAATAATGATTAACCCCTCCTCTCAGTATTCCTTACTATCAAAATTATGGTGGTGATTGTATAGCATATGGTATAATTCTTTATTGTTTCATTGAAGTGACTGATGCTGAAGTCTTTGTACATCTTTTGAATTTGGTTAATATTGGGATATATATTACTTTTTATGCTTTCTGGTCAAAAGCAATTTAATTTTTCATTCATTGGATATGATAAGAAGGTAGCTGCGCCTTGTTAAATAAGAAAAGAATCATTGTAAAACATCATTACAACTAATTCAACTGTTGGTATATTTTTCACTTGTGTGGGCATGAGAATATAGAGTTAGGTGGAAAAATCTATAAACCAACACAGAGACAAGTCAAGACTATGGACTCTCCATAGTTGTTTCAATGGTCGTCTATGGATGGACAAATTAATTTTTCTAATATCTCTCCTCTCAAGAAGTTGCAACTAGGTACTATCTTTCAGGCCACCACCCAAGAGGAAATACTTCAATCTCATGTTGAGGGTAATGAGCTTCTAGAAGAAATGAAATTTTTTGAGAACATGCTTCCAGATGCCAAGAGAGATACTTCTTTGATGCATGCACAATAAGTGAAGCAACTAATGGAGTAGTTAACAGTCACATTGAGTCCTTAGAAAAGGTAGCTGAAAAGAAAGTAATGGAAGAAATAAGCAATAAGACACTGATAAACTTATTAGATAAGTTCTCCAAGGCACATAGCTTATTGGAAGGGAGTGTAAAGAGTATTCAAAATGCTCTGAGTGATAAAAATGTGATATATCAAATTTTTCTATCATGGCCTACATCTATAAATGAAATAAGAGATAAGATTGATGGCCTGGAAACACAAATAATAAACATCTCTAGAACTTATGATCCCTTGAAGGATAATAATGGAAATCTAAGGGTTGGAATAGGACAGACTCATGCTATTATAAATAAATTATAGAGTCAAAGAGAATTAATCAAAGATTAGATGAGTTAACTCAGAGAGGTAGTTAGTTTTAAAATGGCTACAGTAACATGATTATTAAGGGAAGCAAACAAGGTTTGGAAGATGACAGTTGCTCCTGAAATAGTGGAAAAAGTAGAAGAATTGCTCTTATAGGTCAATGGACAAATACAAACACTAGACTCTACCAAGGTGCACTGGGATTCTATAGTGATACAACTGAAGAACATTTACAAAGATATCTTTCCCACCAATCAGTAAGTTTCCTATTTGTGATAACTTGTACATATGCAGAAGGCTAGAAGGAAACAAATTTTGATGTTTTGATGAATAGAAATAAAATAGTAAGGGGGAGTATGTATATAATAAAGAAAGATCAGTTTTGATAAGGTGATAACTTTTCAATTTTAGATGTACAAGTAGTTTCTTTGGAATTGATGGGAAAGGGGGAGATTGTTGGCAACATAAGCATGATGTTGTAGAGAATGATAAACATGGATATAAGTACTATTGTCATTGATGGCAACAAAGGTTAAAAGCATAGTTGTGTTGGTCTAGAGAGATTTAGTAAGGGGTATAGATACAGTAAGGCTAGAGTTTCTAAGTGTTCTAGAGAAGATTCTAAGTGTGATATGAAATTTTCTAGCTTAGTGTGATATGGATAAGGATAAAGATGTCATCATGTCAATCCAAAGAAGACCATTATACCAATCACTCTGTAAATTTGTCTGAGTATCAGTATATTATATTCAGTGTTTAGGTGACTAGCCTTCTTAGTCCGTACTCCTTCACTATGAAACATTTTGCTATGCAGTTGTAAGGTATTGTTGGCACATATTCATAGAGTCTAAATCTAAAGTTTCAAGTCTTGAAGCCCTCTAGAGTGAAAGTTAGAGTTGATAGAGTATCGCACTCTATATTGATAGTGCTAGTGACACATTGAGACACTCTACATTCCATCGCAAATAAATATCCTACTTTGTGGAGTTGAGGATAAGGTTATGGATGTCTATACTATGTATGATCCAAGTGACATGCATTATGGAGTTCTGTATGTCAATTTGTGAACTAACAATTATTTCATTCTATTGGTGCCTCACCAATGGAGCTGACCTGAAGGTGTTAATGTTGTGTGGAGCTATGAAATGTATGAATTAATGTCATGGGAGTCTTTATAGGTTGTGTTGACCTATATAATGTGTTACATGCTTTGGTTCTCTCCACAAAGCATATTGGATTGTGTTTTGGGCCGACAAGATAGGAAGCCATACAGTACATGTATTGGGCTGACTTAAATGATATTTCTCCTTAATGTGGTATATATACAAGATTGAATTCTTGTACGAAGGTGTGGATATGAATGTTGTGAAGTGAAATAGAGTGTGGAGGTAAGTGAAGTCTGATGCAGAGAGAGACAAGTTGAGTTTTAATAAAGAAGTGTGTAAAGTCAAAATTCTGAGCTTTAGTGGAACAACATACTCAGCATTAGCCAGATGCATTGTTAGCAGTTCATTTTGGTAGTGAGCCATCCCCTTATTCTATCTCTTTCTTTTTAGGACAGTGAATCCTTTGGAAGTGAGCCACCTACAATGAGCATTCTTGAATAGTGAGTCCACTAATTGTATCAACCTTAACCAGTTACTTTATTAATATATATTGTAAGCTAATCCTCACTGTGGTTTTTCCCTTTTTGGGGTTTCCATGTAAAAATCTAGTGTTCATGTGTGGTATGCTTTAATGGTTGATTTCATTCTTTCTTTTCTTAATGCAAGTTAAACAAGCTTTGTGAAATGATTGTTTAAATGATTAAGTGGTTTTAAAGAATATTGATTCACCCCCCCACTCAGTATTCTAGGTGTTCAACATAATATGTCATGGACTACTCCTCAATGGCAAAATCAAAACTAGTACTAGCAATCATGGCTACCTCAACACAACTAGGGACAAAGATGTTATGTAAACCAACCACAAGCTCTATTTCCTCGACCATCTCAAGCATCATCCCAAAATTCTAGTGAACAAGTAAACCAATTGGAACTACCTACCCAACCTATACCAAATCCTAAGAATAATCAGCCATAGCAACCAATTTGCAATACAGATGATATAATGCTACAACCCTATGTGTGATAGAACTCAATGGAATTTAGTTGCATTTCCAAAAACATTTAGCAGAACCTTCTTTGATAGATTTACATGGGGAGAGAAAAATCCTACATGATGACATTCAAGAGCAAAAGACATCAATACTAGAAGACTCCAAAGAAATTCCTAGCTCAATACCAATACCCTTTCTTAAGTGACTGTACCAATTTCTTGCTACTCCAAAGAGCTTTAGAAATCTTAAGAATGCATTTCATGACTCTTAGCTCATTCAAGAGTTAGAAAAATTAACATTGAAGTCCCTATACTACAATACATCAAGGATACTCTTAAAGTAAACTAGACAATCAAGCGTTTATGCTTAAAAATCCCTGGAAGGAATAAGAAATTACAAAGCACTATCGATGTGGGAGGAAAACATTCATATGTATTGTTAGTTAAATTGATCACAAAAAAGTATGGAGACCTAGGTAGAATTGTCATTTCAGTGGTGATAAAAGGAATGTTAGTTTCATATGTCTTGATTGACTTAGGGGTTGACATCAATGTCATAACCACAAATACTGTATATGCATTATCTATGACTAGAATACAACCTACATCCATAGTTCTAAAGCTAGATAACCAATCCATCACTAGGCCTAAAGGAAATGGTGTGTCTACATTGATTATAGGGAATTGAATAAAGCAACTAAAAAGGATTATTTTCCTCTTCCCTTTATTGACCAAGTCTTGGATAATCTAACTGACATCCATTATTTCTCTTTCTTAGATAGTTATAGTGACTACAACTAGATCTAGGTAGCTCTAGAGGAACAAGATAAAACTACATTCACTTTCCCATGGGGAACATATTCTTATAGATTTCTACCATTTAGATTATGTAATGCCTAAGAAACTTTCCAACAAGTTGTCCTTGCAGTTTTTGTTGATTTAACTAAAACTTGTGTTGAATTATATATGGATGATTTCATGGTTCATTATGATGAATGAAGGGATAGTTTTAAGACACCATGTTTCTAAAGAGGGTATTAAGGTGGACCCTAAGAAAATTGAAATCATTGTGCAAATTCCTACACCTTAAACTCAGACATAAGTAAGAATTTTTCTAGGGCATGATGGTTATTATAAATGATTCATCAAGAACTTTAGGAGAATAGAAGATCCCCTATTTACTTTTTTGAAAAAGGATGCTAAATTTAACTGGACTAGTGATTGTCAACAATATTTTGAATCAATTAAAAAATCCTTGATTATAGCACCAGTCATCAAAGGAACAAATTGGGGGAACATTTTCATGTTCATATAGATGCATCTAAGTAGGAAATAGAGGTTTTGTTAGGATAGACAAGTGAATCTAGAGGTATACATGGTATTTATTACATTCGTAAGAATCTAAATCCCACAGAGAAAAACTATAGAGAAAGAATTCTAGCAATAGTCTATGCCATCAACAAAATCCACCACTACATCATAAGTTACAAAGTGTTTGTCTACAAAGATCATTCTACCATCAAGTAGGTCTAATGAATAAAGATATAGTAGGGGAGAATCATTTGCTGGTTGTTGTTGTTATTACAAGAATTTGACATAACTATCATTGATAAACTAGGTAAAGATAATGTGATTGCCGATTTCTTGTCAATGTTGACTATGCAAGAGAATAATAAACTAGTGGACAATGCTTTTCCGGATGAACACATGTTTTCTATATCAACCTAGTCACCATGGTTTATTGATTTGGCTAACTATTTGGCCATAAGAAAGTGTCCCTCACATTTTAGTCAAAAATAAATCAATCGATTAATCAGGAACAACTCTAGATTCACATGGTTAAATGGTATATTATTTAAATGCTACCTTGATCATGTTTTGTGAAGATGTGTAAAGGAAACTAAAGTTTATGACATCATATGTGCATGTTATGATGAACCATCAAGAGGAAACATTTTAGCTCTATGGACTCAAGATAAGGTCCTTGGAGATGGATACTACTAGCCTAACATGAGTAGGGATATTCAACAATATGTAAAGTAATGTGACTAGTGCCAACAAATGGGACATGTTGGACATATCATTGTTAGAGATACTATTAGATTGCCAAGGTGCATGACAGTCAATGAGTGTTGTCATTGATGGAAATGATGTTTAGAGCAACAATGGTTAGATGGCAATAAAGTGCACAGTATTATATTTCTTTGGTTCACATCTTTCTCAATTTGAAGTCTTTGTTCTATAGTTTTGACATGTTACTAAGGAATTTTAGATGCATCTATTTACAAGATTTTTCCTTCCTATGTGTTCCAAGAGGTTGACTACTTAGTGTAGAAGTTTAGTATGACAGTGTGTAGTTTCAGGCAATGCAGTGTACCTGTTTATTTTGGTTTGCATTTCATAGCTATATCATATTTCCTCTTGTGGTTCTAAGGGGTTGATGACATATGTCAAAAGTATCTAAATCCAAAGTTTTAGTGCTTCAAGGCCTCCGAAGTGTAAGTTAAAATGGTCTGAGTATCATTATGTGAATAGACTATGAATGAATGTGATAGTGACTATCTTCCAACACTCCACATTTCACCACATGAAGGCATAATGATCTGTGATTTGGGAATATGTGTTCAGATATCTGAAGTGTGCTAGTTCTATGTTTGAGGTGATTTAGAGCTCAAACTATTGAGTTGTGATCTGACAGTTAGCATGCATCTAAATAGCTCTGCCCCTAAAGTCAACCTGTTAAAGTTCACTTGATACAATGCAATCCAAAGATTATGATGTTATCTAAGGTGATTTTATAGGTCAATCTGGCCTAGGAGAATATGTTTTATATTTCAGATCAATCCACATTAGAGTTTAAGGGCAACTCATGCTACTCTACATGCTACACTCAAACAGGATGACCTATTTGGTGTTATAAGTAAAGTGGTCCTAAAGGAAAGGTAAAAATGATGTGTTGGGTTAAGTGAGATCTATTTTAGGTCCACCCTAACCTATTTTCAGTTTGAATTTTGGCACGGAGTTTGTGGTTAAGTTTGAGGCATGTTTTTGAGACAACCTAGTTGATGTTGAAGATGAAGGAGATATATAAGTGGAGATTGGGTTTTAATGAGTGTGTGTGCGAGATATGTGACATGGTGTGGGCGGTAATGTAATTTCCTAATGTTTGTATTTTGAATGTGTGAATTGGGATGAAACAGAGTAGTTTGTGTAATTGCAGAGCAGAGCAGAACTATGTTTTAGAATAGTGAAAGAGAATTTTATTTGTGCTTCATTGGAATTGTGATTCATGCATGTGTAGCTGTAAATGTAACAATCTCACTTCTCCTCTCTCTTTCTTATTCAGTGGACAAGGAGTCCACTTGGATAGTGAGTCCACCTATAGTGAGCACTTTTGTATTTCTTCTCTCTCTTTCTTATTCAATGGGCAATGAGTCCACATGCAGTGAGCATTTCTATATTACCTTAATTAGTTATAATATATTGTGAGCTAACACTCATCATGGATTTTCCCTTTTGGGTTTTCCACATAAAAATCTTGGTGTTCATGTGTTATGATTTCTTTCCTTCATGTTATCATGCATAACTTACTTCATTACAATTGAATATGCTAAATGGTTTAAGATGTTTTATATCTAAATGCTTTTATAGAATACTGATTCACCCCCCCCTCAGTATTCAGGGTGTTCAATAATTGGTATCAAAGTGAAGTCCTTCGGAAGAAGCTTAACTGCTCAAGGAAGATCTTGGAGGTTGAACACATGGCATCTAGAAATATTCCTATTCCTTTGGATGAGATTCCTTCTATTCAATTTTCAAAAGATGAGTATCTTTTTGTCAATAATGAAGAACTCAAGGTTTCTCTTGAAGACCTAAAAAGGACTAAAGAAGAAATCATTGATTTGAAGGAGAATGTCAAAGAAGCAAATGAATGCATCTGAAATCTGAAAGAGCAAGTCAAGAAATTCAAAGAAAAACATAAGGAGGTCAGTGAATAATTGAAACAAGAAAATGAATATATGAATGATCTGAAGGTGCAAGTTGAAGAAAGGAAATGAATTAAGGAATTCCTCATTGAAGTTGTGAAAAAGAAATTTGAGGAATGCACAAAACTTGAACAAAAGGTTGTAGATCTAAAAATTGATCTGAAACAACCATGGAGTTGAGAAGAAAAATTTAGAGTGAGTGCTTCCAAACTTGATAGAATGATTATGATTCAGAAAGGTCCCAATGACAAAGAGGGATTACGATTTGAAAAGGGTGAAAGTTCAAAACTAGATCAAGCTTCATATGTTGAAGATAGGAAGAACAATAACAATCAAAACTGGTTCATCAGAGGATAAGAGCTAGAAGACCACCAGTCAAACAACCCAATGCTCAAAGGTATCCTTCTTTCAATAGTTATTGTCTCTCTTGCAATAAATTTGGACATAAGGCAATACAATGTAGAAGCAGAATGAATCAAAATGTTCTATCTTTCTCTGGTCAATGTTTTTTATGCAAGAAAATTGGTCATAAAGCTAATGAGTGCATAAGTCAAAGAATGAATGGTAGTGACAATAGGAGAATGATTCAATCTTTCAATGGCTACTATTTTACATGTAATAGATTTGGGCATAAATCCAACCAATGCAAATCTAGAATGAATGAAAGATATAACAGCTATAGGAATGTTGTGTGTTATAATTACAATAAGTCTGGACACTTTGCAAAGTTTTGCAGAAGCAAAATAATGAAGAAAGATACACTAGAAGAAAAGAAAAATCCAATACAAAAGGTTGATCTAACAAAAATGAAGGAGATGAGAAAGATCTAGGTTAAGAAAGATGTAACTAATGACAAGGATGTGTCTGCACCACCTTCTGGTGCAGATGTTTCCTCTAGAAACTAATCAGAGAGCTTTGGCTTAGGGGGAGCATTAATGAAAATATTTCCTCCCTCTGCCAAATGAGTGGTGTTGAGGCCAACACATGAATATAAGTTGAAGATTGATATGTTTGATACTTTGAAGAATATTCTGGTAGAAAAAATCAATTATAGAGGATTGCGGAGCTATTTACATTAACTGTGAGACACAGTGAAAGTGTTACTAGCTTTTTGATTTAAAGAATTAATGGTGAATTAGGTTTGGATTGAAAATGGTTTATAAGCATTGTTGGTCAAAGGAAATTCACATTGCAATCAAGTTATCAAGTGAAGATAGAGATCTTGAAAAATGAAGCAAAGGAGAACTCACTGCATTTGATAGTTTTTTTAAAACTAAGCCTAACCAGAAGCATCTTTCAAGGTATTTACAATTCTTCTCTTCTAATCCAAGAATCTAAGTAGCAAAAATGTTTAAGCCTCAAGTAATTGATGTGTTAGATAGACCTAGACCAAAATTTAAGAAGCACTCATTGAAATCTATGCAAACAGATCAGGATGGCACGTTTTCTGACATGCCCTATGGTGTATTACACAATGAAGATGTTAAGGCTTACATTCATGTGAATATGGAAGAATACAATCATGTCATCTTAGGGCAAGTTTGGTTCAATGAATTGACTAAAGATAACTACAATTGGAAAATGGTATTCAGTGCCCTAGTTGAAAAGAAGTTAAATGTATGGAATGATTTTCCTATCTTTTTCTATGAGAATACTTGGGTAAAATATGTGCTGAGTAGGATACATGAAAAATTCATGTGGGTGGATATCCCACACATAATTAACAAGGAGGCGATTAAGGTCATAACGGGGCTATGTTCCTCCAGTACCATATCAACTTTGAAGTCTGTGAAGAATGATGTAGTGATGAAGCTTATAGGGGCAAAGTTTGATATGAGGGCTTTGACAATTAATGACATAGTAGACCCAGTAGGTAAATATGCCTCTATGGTAATTGGATATAACATTTACTTCACCAACAAGGAGAACTCTATTTCTGCTACCAGTATCTACACTACTTATTACATAGTTAAAGAAAATGTAGACTATCATATGTGTGAACTTCTCTAGCAACAACTTCTGGAGAATTTGAAGAGAACTAAGGAGTCCAAGTATCCTTTCAAGTTTGGTACTCTCATTATTTGTCTACTATTTTACTTTCTAATAGAACTACCTAGAGTGCAAAGGGTTGTCTGGATTAGAAATATTCCAGTGGCTACTCAAATTAGAGATCATCTATAGAGAATTGTCAACTTTGATGCACAAACTATAGCTCTATGGGGTTATTTTAAATATTTTCAGGAAAAGATGCAATCCAGGGAAATAATCCCTAGAAAAATTGTTGAAAAATACAAAGATGACATCACTTTCATGGTTACAAAAGATGAATGTCTGATGGAAGTAGTTGAACCTAGAATAGTGTGGGTCCCAAAGATGGGATATGAAGTTTTAAAAGATACTTTGGTTGATCTAGTTGAGCTGATACTTAGAAAACCTCATGACACTATAGAAGAGAGGTTGGTACCTTCACAAAAAAATTAATGAAAATCCAAATTGAGAAAACAAAGCAATAATCTCAAAACAAAGTACAGAAGATTATTGAATAGTCTGCTGAGAAGGCTGGGTTGAATAAAGAATAATTACAACAGGAAAAAGCTAAGAGAAACATTGTTGAAGAAGCTAGTGATGAAAAAGAACAAAAGAATAAGACTGGAGAAGAGGTGCCTGGACTCAACACTAGAAAGTCACCTAGGACCTCATTCTCTTTTGTTGGTGCAACTAAGGCCTACAGAGCCCCTACTACTATTGTTATAGAGAAGGATGGTGAAGCCAGTGTCTCTGAACTAATAAAGAGAAGAAAAGTCAAGAGAAAAGGGCACATGTAGATGTATATGTTAGTCATGTTGCTGATGGAGAAGAAGAGGAAGAAAAAGAAAAAGGAAAAGAGACACAGGCAAGGAAGACAAAAGATGATATTACCAAAGATATCTCTGATAAAGAGAAAGAAGGCTTCATCTTAAGGAGAAGAGAAGTTACTTCAAAAGAAGAAGAGCCCTCCGAAAAGGGGAAATGAAAGGGAAAGAGGAAGAAGGTTAAGAAAGATAGTTCTTCCATATATCTTGAAGCCACCATCAATGCCAGAGTTGAGCATTGCTGACTTCTATTATGACAACCCGGATCAAGAAAAAGTCATCATTGAAGTTGTTGTAATCAGGTATTTATATATGTTTAATAAAGCCTTAATTAAAATTTCTAATGAGTTACCTAACATCCTAGCAAGCATTTTGACTGCCAAGAAAGAGGAGGCTATGGCTAGAGATGTTGAGATGAAGGAAAGTGCTTTGAAGAAGTTCTGTCGAAGTCATTCTGGACAAGATAAAGTTGAACGCACTCAGAGACTTAGTAAATAATTTAAAACCAAGAGAAGAGTAAACACTTTTATGGCTGGTGATAGGAATGAGATTGAAAATCTAATGAAAGAAACTGAAGAGATCACTTTGAATGTGCTCAATGAGCTTCAAATGTCGATTGTCACAGACACTGATGGAGAGTAGTAGAAACTTGGTGTGAGAACCACTAGTGTAGTTCTAGATGTGGGTGGTGAACATAGTGTACCATCTCCACCACCTCCTACCAACTCAGTGAATCAAGGTATGTTCCCTCCTCCAGAGAACATAAGAAATAATGAAGAAATGAGAGAACCTAGTGAGGAGAAGAATGTAGGAGAAGAGCACAAGCAAAAAGATGACAATTCAAAACAAATAGATAACACCTCTACTCTAGAGATAGGGGAAGATCAACAAACAACTACTAGTGAAGATCCTTCAGAAGCTCCTAATGCACACAAGTGTCTACTAAAGAAAGAAGGAGAGACACTACTGGTGAAAGCTTAGTAGCTTCACCGTTATATCCAATTAGAGAATTTTTGATAAAGCAGAGAGAATTGAAAACTATGTTTGCCTCTGACCTATTGTAAATACCCTCCATTGATGGTCAATTAAAGTTGGTAAATATGTCCTCTCTTTAAAAGTAGAAATTGGGAACAATCTTTCAAATTACAGCCTAGGAAGAGATTCTTAAGTCACATTTTGAAGATAATAAGATAATATAAGAGGCAGTGATAGTATTTGAGAAAATTTTGCCAGATGTTGAGAGAGATACTTCCCTAACTCCATCATTGCAAATGAAGAAATTCATGGAATCCATGAAAATCAAGCTTGAATTCTTTGAATAGACGGTAGAGAAGAAAGTTAGAGGAGAAATTGATAGCAAGAAGTTAGTAGAACTATCTGATAAGTGTTCTAAAGCACAAATTTTTTTAGATAACAACATTAAGAATGTTTAGTCTTCCATTATTGATGCAAATACATTGTATTAATTTTTCTTAAATTGGCCCACAACAACAAAAGGCATGAAGGACAAGATAGAAGACTTTGAAAATGAACTTGTAAAGCTTTGTAGAACTTATGATCCTTGGAAATAACTAAATGTAAATTTAAGTAATGAAATAGAGAAGACTCATGTAAGTATAAAGAAATTGCAAAATCAAAAGGAGTCCATAAAGGATCAAATGGGTCAAATAAGACAAATTTTAAGATTTAAGATAGCTTCCATGACGGGCTTGATTAGTGAGGCTAATAAAATAAGGAAAATGATTGATGCCTCTGAGACAGTAGATAAGGTAGAAGATTTTCTATCTCAAATTAATAGGCATGTACTACTTTTGAAGTATGCTAAGGCAAAATGGGATTCAGATGTGGTACAGTTAGAGAACATCTTCAAAGACATCCTCCCAAAATCTCAGTCTTGAATTCTTGTGTACATATGTAGATGGTTAAAAGATACTTTTTAAAATTTTGGTATAAAAATTAGTTACTTAGCAAGAGAAAATATTCAAATTATATATACTTATGTTCTCTAGACAACAAGAGATCCAATACATATTCTTTTCCATTGATGTCAAAGGGGAGAGAAGAAGATGTGAAAAAGGTAATTTTGATGAAGAGATGTAGATGTGGAAAATATCTATCTCAAGGGGAGAAATTTTAGAGTTTAGTTTTGATGATTTTCACATCATGTGTTTCCATCAACACCAATGGGGGAGATTGTTGGACATATCAGTGTTAGATACACTGCTAGATTACCAAGGTGCATGGCAGTCAAGGAGTGTTGTCATTGATGGCAACAATGGTTAGATAGTAACAAAGTGCACAATGTTATAGTTCTCTGGTCCGCATCTTTCACAGTTTGAAGTCTTTGGTATGCACTTTTTACATGTTACTAAGGACTGTTAGATGCATCTATTTACAATATTTCACCTTCCTATGTGTTTTGGAAGGTTGACTACTTAATGTAGAAGTTTGGCATGACAGTGTGCAGTTTTAGGCCGTGCAGTGTACTTGTTTCTTTTGGTCCGTATTTCATAGTTGTATCATATTTCCTCTTGCGGTTCTAAGGAGTTAATGACATATCTTAGAAGTATCTAAATCCAAAGTTTCAATGTTTGAAGGCCTCCGTACTGTAAGTTAAAATGGTCTAAGTATCTCTATTTGAATAGACTGTAAATGAATGTGATAGTGAATATCTTCTAGTACTCTGCATTTCACAACATGAAGGCATAATGATATATGGATTTGGGGATATGTTTTCAGATGTCTAAAGTGTGCTAGTTCCAAGTTTGAGGTGATTTAGAGTTCAAACTATTGAGTTGTGATATGATAATTAGCGTGCATCTAAACTACTCTGCCCCTGAAGCTGACCTGTTAAAGTTTAGTTGATGTAGTGCAGTCCAAAGGTTTTGATGTTATCTAAGGTTATTTTATAGGTCAAGCCAACCTAGGAGAACATGTTTTATGTTTTGGATTTGTCCACACTAGATTTTGAGGGTGACTCATGCTACTCTACACGCTACACTCAAATAGGCTGACCTATTTGGTGTTATAAGTAAAGTGATCATAAAGGAAAGGTAAACATGATGTGTTAAGTTAAGTGAGATCTATTTTAGATCCACCCCAACCTATTTTCAGTTTGAATTTTGGTGCAGAGTTTATGGTTAAGTTCAAGGCATGTTTTTGAGATGACCAAGTTGATGTTGAAGATGAAGCAGATTTATAAGTGGAGATTTGGTTTTGATGAGTGTGTGTGTGAGCAATGTGACATGGTGTGGGAGGCAATGCGATTACCTAATGTTTGTATTTTGAATGTGTGAATTGAGATGGAATAGAGAAGTTTGTGTAATTGTAGAGCAGAGAAGAACTATGTTTCAAAATAGTGAAAGAAAATTTTGTTTGTGCTTCATTGGAACTATGATTCATGCATGTGTAGATGCAAATGTAATAGTCTCACTTCTCCTCTCTCTCTCTCTCTTATTCAATGGATAGTGAGTCCACTTAGACAGTAAGTCCACATGCAGTGAGCACTTCTGTATTTCTTCTCTCTTTCTTATTCAGTGGGCAGTGAGTCCACTTGGATAGTGAGTCCACCTATGGTGAGCATTTCTGTATTACCTTAACTGGTTATAATATATTGTGAGCTAACACTCACCATGGTTTTTCCCTTTTGGATTTTCCACATAAAAATCCTAGTGTTCATGTGTTATGGTTTCTTTTCTTCATGTTCTCATGCATAACTTACTTCACTACAATTGAATATGCTAAATGGTTTAAGATGTTTCATACTTGAATGGTTTTATAGAATACTGATTCACCCCCTCCCCCTCTCAGTATTCTAGGTGTTCAACATGATGTCCCACACTCTCTAATCAAATGACTCTTCACCCTTAAGTGGTCCTTGAACCATTTGATAAATGGGGTATTAATTTTGTTGGGCCAATTGATTTGCC
The DNA here is from genome assembly GCA_027924645.1 of Cunninghamia lanceolata. NCBI lineage: Eukaryota > Viridiplantae > Streptophyta > Pinopsida > Cupressales > Cupressaceae > Cunninghamia > Cunninghamia lanceolata. The sequence goes on from BSBN01001400.1 coordinate 11,240,591, forward strand.
CTCTATAGGTAATCACTACATCCTAGTTTGCATTAATTAATGCCACTAATTGGGTAGAAACAAATGCCTTACCCATTGCTCAAGAGGAGAAGGTAGAAGATTTTATGTATAAGTACATCTTGCAAATATTTGGAGCTCCAATGGTTCTTGTCTCAGATCAGGGTCCACAGTTTATGTCAGCATTAATTAAGGCATTTATGACAAGGTACTAAATCAGCCATAGGAAATCTTCTCCCTATGACCCTCAAACAAACATATAGGTTGAACTGACTAATAGTGAATTGGAGAATATCCTAACAAAGAGCATATCAATCAATACTTTAGATTGGGCTAATAGAATGCTAGAAGTTGTTTGGGATTACAATACCACCTAGAGAACCACTAAAAATTTTACCCCCTATGAATTGGTCTATGGGAAGCAAATAATATTCCCTATTGAGTACAAACTTGAAACCCTAAATATAACATTGGAAGTAGGGATTGACCTAATAAAATCCCAACAACATTGGATTAAACAACTCAAAAAATTGGATGAAATGAGATTAGAGGCACTTCAACACATAGAACTAGCTAGCAACAAAGAGAAGAGTGGCATGACAAACATATTATAAATAAGTAGTTCAAGGTAGAAGAGTAGAACTATTGTATGATTCACTATATGAAATTAACTAAGTATTTAGTAATGGATCCATACAACTATTACCAATTGATGGCAGTCGTAGGACCCTTCTAGTCAATGACTATAAGTTGAAATTTTATCATAATCTAGGATCTAAAGAGGAGTTTTATGTAGAACTACAAGCTTGGATTGGGCATTTTATCTTGGAAGATCTTTCTTCCATGGGTATGATGCCTTAACTCCTTAACACTTTCTAAATAATGCAATAACAATGAATAGACAGGTAGGGCTAAAAACTAGAAATGGAAGCCCTCCCTATATTCTAAAAATTAATGGGGGGTTGAAAACAAAAAATGGCACCCCTCTGTTCAAAAAATAAAGAAAAATGAGAGGCGGATTAAAAATAGAACTAATATATTTACCTTTCAAATCATTATGTAGGGTCTTTAATGAAGCAATTGGAAAAACATAGATCCAGAATACAAACAAGATGATAATAGCCAAAACTTGTAATGCTCTAGATCGTACCAGACACCACTGTTGATATAACCAAGCTCGAGATGGTACCATTCATCTCAATGAGCTCTACATCTCTAGCAACATTCCAATACAGTGATCCTTGAGAAATAAGTACCTTGCACAATTTCTATTTCTTTTCTTGAAATGGTTGTGGTAATTAAAAATGTATTAAAGTACCAAGTTCATGTGCATGTGAACTCATGTCATGCACTCGAAGCAATATGTAGAATCATTTCCATAAGAATATGTGGTAGCATCATACCATTCTTTGGGATGGGTTTCATATAAAATACAAATTACACTTCATTATGACATATCAACCCCCTTAAATGCAGTACGCCATGGAGTTGGGTTTTGTAATGTTTAGTTGAAATGGAATGATTAAACCTTTAATCTAGTGTGTCATGAGATGATTTCTCTAGGATATTTCAAGAAATATGATTCCATCATCATTGTACTACTTCTAAAGTCTAATCAAATTTAGAAATGGTGGCCAAATGTTTGAAGAGATATCTTGCATGAGTCTAAATAGGAAAGCATAATGAGAAATTGTAATGTAAATCAATGATGGATTGGGTTAGAGTGCTAGTTTATGTAGATCCACCACCGTTATGATGTCAGATCACCTCTTTCTACTTTTCATGAACAAGCCATAAATGCCACAATATTTTGAAGTGAAATTTGGATAAATGACTACAATGCATATAACATACCTTCTTTTTAAATCACTTTCATAATCTACAAACTTTGTCTCATCCATCTCTGAAGCTCTCTAGTGTATACCATTACCCAATTGTGTGAATACTGAATAATATCAAGGTGGCCATGGGATAGAAGCAAAAATATGAGCTTGAAAATGTAGTATTCGACCCTTCAAGTGCAAAGGTATTTGTATGGGCTGGCTGGCTAGAATTCTTGAAGAAATTTGAGGGATTTGAAATGGAGCTAGTAGAAGAATTTGTAAGGAATTATCAACTCACTTTTTAACAATCAAAGGAGTCTAAATTGTAATCAATCTTGCAATAATTAGTCATCTTCTAGGCATTGTTGAGGTGGGTGAAGACATTTCACTGTCTAAAGTTTTCTATGAGGAACTAATACAAAATTTTCATGTCATTATGGAGCCTCTGTTTGAGTACATACTCAGTAAAGGATCCACAAAAGGTATTGATAGAAGTAGCCTTCTAGAACCCTGGTCAACCATTGTTCTTTCAAAAATGAAGTTCTTCATCTGTGATGGGAAGTATGGTATAGTTTTGGGTTTGGGAATGTGAATGATAAATCAGATTTGGCATAGGATCAATTAGCCAGAGTGCCTCATCAATCTACCTACTTTTTTTACAACAATCTCTAGGGGATGATCAGTAAATTCAAACACACTAATGGAAAAATTAGCCACCATGACCTCATCCACTTAATCATCAAATACCATTTTATGCAGAAAGATGATGGTCAAAGATAATGGGATGAGTTCCTCCAAAGTGAGCTACATAAAGATAAGAAGAAAAAGGTTGTATCTACCCATGTCTCCACTTTTATTGTACTGGCTACTCATTTCTCCATATGGCTTAATTACAAGCCCAAAATGACTACATTGGAGGATTGTCTTATAGAAGGATGAAGAAGAAGAAGAAGAAGAAGCATAAGATGTTGAAATGTTGGGGAGCATGTCCTCAACTCATTCAACGCCGAAGGAACAACTCTCCTAAGAGAAGACAAATAGCCTCTAATTGAGCCAGTAACAAATGAGGAGGATGAGAAAACTTTACAATCCCTCAATCTATATAAAATAGAGCATGCCCTTTAGGAATGTCAATGACAACTTGGGGAGTTGCAACAAATTCATGCAAATAAGACTAAAGAATTAGAAGAGATGCAACAAAATGCTACATAAGATAGGGAGGCAAGAAATAGAATGATCTCTGACCTCTAATAGGCCCAGGAGAAAAAAACTAACGATTCCACAAAGAATGTCTACATCACCTCTCTCCCACAATAGTTTCCTTAACCTACTACCATCCATAATAAAAATTTTCAAGTATGTTTTCCACTTCTCAACAGTCTATCTCAATATCCATGACTCGACTTTGAGAGGAGAATGCCCAACTCTAGAGGGCTCTAGAAACCCTCCAGTAGGATAAAGCTATGGATGAGGCATAGGTAACTCAAGTATCTAAAATAAGGGAAGTACTTCTATCCCTATATCATCCCTTAGGTGTGTATGCCCTTTTTCTATGAGAACAATTTCTACTTGGAATCTTTTGAGAATTTCTGGCAATCTTCCATTCAATTTTGAGAATGATCAAGACATCCTAGAAAATTATTTTGGAAGAACCATGGGAAAAATATATGTTCTATGAATTCTTCTAGCATGGTTTCCTTTTTGGACATCATCACACTTTAATGCTAAACTTATGTGGTAGAAGTCCAACTACAAGGGTTTTTTCTCTCTTTCACCATCAAATAGAATGGGAGAATTGCACAACAAAGTATCACATTGTTGAGGCCACTATTAGCCTCTTGATGCACCACAAATACCTAAAGACTACTTGGTTTTCCAAAACATTCAAGGCATAAGTATATCGAGACAAGGGATCAGGAACCACTATGTACAGAATCTTTAGTCTAACATTAGTGCACTTTAAGATAATGAGGGATACCTTCATCTGATTGCCATTAGGGCTTGTATCAATGGATGGGAGGGTTTGTCATTGTTGGGAAATGAGGTGTATCAACCTTGCATATTTCTCATAGCATTATTTTGTATTTAATATTTTCCCATGGTGAGTTATTGTTTTTATTGAGCTCCAAAATAATGTAGGGGCGTTGGAATTCTTAATTGGCACTTTTGCCACATGTTGATGCCTTGAAAATTGAAATATTAGTTGTCAAAAGATGCCCACATGGTAGTATATCATGGAAGTACTATTTTTAACGATATTATGATAGATTCTAAAACAACTGTAAGGGTCAAAAATAAGGGAGAACATTTTGGACGTGAGAGCTTATTTTTAGACTGGAATCTTGGCTGAGAAGTTAATCACATGGTTTTGAAAACCACTGAATGGTTTCTTGTATAGCTAGAGGTCTATAAATTGGATTCTTGAGAAGAAGTTTGTGAGAGAGGAGAGTTTTATGCAGGGTTATGCTGTCATTTTTTCCTCTAGAGGAGCAAGATGTAAATCTCCATGTTAAGGCTTTGAGCCTGCAAGTGTATTGTAACATGTTTGTTGTTGCAAATCAATACATTGGTTTGATGCTTTAGAGTGTGGGGTTTTTTATCCAAAAGGGTTTTCCCCCATGTATATTGGTGTCTCTTCTCTTTTGTTTATCTTTCTTCTATTCTTCTTTTTTTCATGTTCTTAAAGTGCTAATTTATATGCCATTATGCTGCTGAAATTTATTTAGATTTGTAAACTACATTATCTTTTGTCTAAGGGTTAATGATATGGGAAATCAACTATGTCTTTTTCCACTTTAAGGACATAGTAGTATGTGCTTGCATCAAGTTATTGAATATCTGTTTAAGTAAAATATAGGATGTTGTAAGGTGCATGATGGGTTCCTCTTTCCCTTTCAATTGGTATTAGAGCTACGGTGGTTCCATGGTTGCATGAGATTGCATGTGTTGGTTCCATGGTGTTTAAGGCTCTAGGTATTTCTTTTGTTGTGATTTCTTAGCCTGGAAAGTTTGAGGGAATCTGTAGGAAGGAATTGGATGATTATTAATCCTTGTTTGTGTGGAAGTCTTACAGTTGATCTTGATGGATGGAGTATTATGGAGTTGATCATGTGGTTAGATTTAATATGATATTGATCTGGGGCTCCTGTTTGATAGCATGTAATAACCCTCATGCATGGTGTTTATGTTCTTTCATTCTATGGTCATCGGCAACAAAGTATTCATGTTCGGTGTTTGTTCATGGCTCCATAATCACATGGAGAAATTTGGATTGTCATGACTATGGTTTGTTGTGATTATGTTGGGTGCTTGGAGTCCCTAGCATTAGAAGGCATTGTTTTGTTAACCTTGAATGCATGTAGGTTGTGCAGTTAATCATTGGATGATCTGAAAGCTTCTGGAATAGCCTAGCTCCTCTGTATGCTTGTACATGGTCATGGTTGTGGAGTTGGCCTACAAGTGGGCTTGGAGTTCCTAGACCTCTTCTTCCTTTGGGTTGGTTGTACTTGCATGTCTCAGTTTCATATTGATTTGATTTGAGGATTTTGTAGATTTTCCATTCAAAATCTATGGTTATGCTTATATATGTTATTCCATTATACCGGTTTAACTATATTGGTGATTTTCAGACTTGTGGGTCTTCCAGATGATAAGTGGATATGGATTTGTATGTATGTCAGTGACATGGTGGTCTTGTAGGTTTTACATGGTTAATCAAAACTTGTGGTTTTGTAGATTTACAGACAAACTTTAGATTATGAATCCTTGTGGGCGTTTCTGGATGTAAGATAGTTGCAGGTTTCCATGTATGCTTCGTGCATGGTGTGAGGAGGTTTGTAGCTTTCTCAGTGTGGAGATGCTGGTATGTGATTAGTCACTCATCATTTTTATAGTATTTGCTTGATGGTTTCCTTGACTATGGTTATTCATATGTGGACTTGTTTGGCAAATTAGATCTACGGTTGATTTGGTGTTTGAGTCTTGTGGTCTACATGTTATCTTCTTGTTATCTTAGTTTGCAGGTTTCATGTTTGGGATCTACGAGTTATGCCATTTTGTGGGCTGATCACCTATTTGATTGTAGTGGGATGACTCTAATGTGGACTGTCTATATCCACAAGATTGATTCAGTATTTATGCAGACTTTGTTATTTGGCCTTGTCTGTGGTCATTTATGCATTGGTATATTACATTGGGATGAGAGGATGGATGATTAGAGTGTTTGGATAGTTGGTTATTGGGACTTGTAGCATGTTTATCACGATGTCATGGATAACTTGGTTACACAGTTTAGTGTGAGCTTTTGATAGTGATGGTTTTATCTTCTTGACATGGAGATCTTGGTTCTACTTTATTCTTTTGTACTGCTGATGTTGTAGGTGAAGTATTTGATTGTGTTAGAGTCATGGATTATCTTCATTGAGAGGATGGTTATCATGATGCCGTAATAAGCTCGATATCACAGTTTCAGCGAGAGCTTTGGCAATGATGTGGATCTGTCACTTGGTGATGGATTGGTGTAGGAGCACCTACCTTACAGTGGCCTCCTTGAGGCAGTTAATTAGTTTTATGTCTTGTTGATGTTTCCAAGAAGGTCTTATAAGACCAATGCAATGTAATAAGGTCTAGATTGGCCATGCTTTTACTATTTTTAGATAGTTTGTTGGACAGTTGTGAAGTTTGTTAGATTGATTGGGTCTCCCAGCCGCTTGGAGGCAAAAACAGTACTACTAGGAGTAGTTAAATACCCCCCAAAATTAGGTCATTTTGGGGAGAAGGAGACATACTGTGAAGTGAGGTTGTGCCATGGGAAAACAGAGTATTGTAACTGCATCCTTTTGAAAGCAATATAGAGATTCTTTTTGTGTCAATTTTCTATTTGGGATCCCACTGTGTAATCAAATTTCTATTCTGGTGGGTGTATGGATTCGTTTATCCATTCCACTGGTTGATTCGTAGAATCAGTGGAATGGCTATGTACCATAGTTTAGGTTTTCGTTTTGTGTTTCTGTTGTTATTTGCATGCTTGCTTGCAGGATTGTGGGGGAAATTCATTGAAGAACCCTAGCATGGGTATGTTCTAGGTTGAACAAAGTGAAATGGATCTGAGAAATCGTCGTGGAAGAGGATCAGTGCCATTGCAGGAGTTTGGCAGGTTGAAACTGGAAGGTTGACATCGCAGCATCGGCAAGAGAGTAATGATCGGTAGAAGGAGAGAATGCTTTGCTGACAAGAGGAGTCACGACAATGAAGAGTATGGCATCAGCATGAGGTGACTGGTTGGGGAGACCCTACGCATAGCGGCTGATCTAGAAGGTGGTGCCGATGGTCAATAAGTCAGAGGATTGCATCAGTATGATAACAGCGATCAGAGTGAAAGTTCTAAGTGAAGCCAATGGGTTAATTCTTGCCGATAGGCAACTTAATCGATAAATGTGGATCGGCAAAAGGAAGCATATCGGCGGAATAGTTAAAGGTTGGGCTGATGGTGGAAGCTTTGCTGACGAAGGGTTTGGAGTTGGCATTGGGGTGACAATCGGCAAGTGTTGCTGAAGGGAGTTTGTTGGTGTGAGTTGAAGCATCGGCAGAGGATTTTGGAGGTCTTTCGATGAGTTAAGTCTCATCAATAGTCGCAGGGAGTTTGGTGTTTGGCATGACAACAAACATCAGGGGTGACATTTCTATCGTGGGCTGACAATGTTATGTTTGGCCGATAAGCAAAGTTATTAGTGAGAGAGCAGCCATTGGGCAGACTTCAAGCGAGGTAACTGATAGGCAAAGTGTTGCCGATAGGCAACCAAGGGCGATGTGTCGGGGAGACACTAGTGATCGGTAAGAGGGTTCGGATTGTTTGCTGATAGTCCATGTCTTGGCGATAGGAGATTAACACTATGTGTATCGGTGGGAGATTAGTGGTCAGAATGACATTACCTTGGTCAGCCGATAGTTGTAGGTCTTGCCGATAGGCGAAGGCAACGAAGTTACACTTACAAGACGAATGTAGGTTGAGGACATACTAATGTTATAGTACACGGGAAGAGTATAGTTAGATGCCAATAGAGAAGGCATGTACCATGGGCTATGCAAATGGACAAAATGCATTTACATTCACTCATGAATGTATGTTAAGGGTTTGGGTAATGCAGGCATAGGTGATAAGTGGCTCTGCATCATAGTGGTATTAGAGCTCAGCAAAAGGTCTGGGCTATTTGTGTGTTGATTCTGTCACTGAGTAGATAGAGGTAGGGGATTGAGAGGTTGACAAAATGCCTTTGAAAGGTAATGGTACTGCAAGGGAGTTGCAGGAGATGAAGGAAAAACATGCCAGAGAGATGAGGAAGATGAAGGAGCTTGCTGAAGCACTTCAAGCTAGGCTTATAGCCTTGGAGAAGAATAAAAAGAGGGAAGTGGATGACAGTGAATCAGAAGAAGAAGATGATGTTGTTGAAGAGTATGAAGAGGTAACTGAATATCTGAATGCTGAAGATTAGAGGTTTGCAAAACTGTTAAAGGTAGTGCAGAGTGATAAACCTAAGGTAAAGGTTGATGTTTCCAAGTATAATGGAAGTTTGAATGAAGATGAGTTACTTGATTGGATTGTTGCACTTGATAATCACTTTGAATGTGAAGATGTTGCTGAGGATCAGAAAGTAAAGATTGCAAAGACCAAGTTAGGAGGTCATGCATTGGTATGGTGGGATTATGTACAATCTGAGAGAAGGAAACAAGGAAAGTCAAAGATCACTTCATGGGATAAGATGGTAGCAAGGATCAAAGGTAAATTCTTGCCCAAGGATTATGAAATTCAAATGTTTAAGAAGCTGCAATTTTTAAGGCAAAAGGAAATGGATGTGAAGGCATACATTGAGGTGTTTTATAAGTTGAGTATGAGATCTGGTCATCATGAGAATGAGGTAGAAAAGGTGGCTAGGTACTTAGCTGGTTTGAGATTGAATATACAGGATGAGTTAGTTTTAGCTAACCCTAAGAGTGTGGAAGATTGTTATCAAATGGCAATCAGAATTGAAGAAAAGATGAATAGAAGACAAGATAAATCCATGAGAGGAAGAGGATCAGCTCCTACAACAAGACAAGGCAATGAGAGTCAAGAAGGCACTGGTAAAGGATAGGAATAGTCTAATTTCAGAGGTGGATGGAAGGGTACTAAAGGTAGATTTGGAGGTGGTAGATGTTCTACTACATTTTCAGGAAAGTGTTACACCTGTGGTGAGTTTGGTCATCCATTTTTTAAATGTCCAGAAAGACAAGGTTCATCATCCAGAGATGATAGAATGAATGATAAGAGAGTACAACTTGTGCAAGAGGAGAAAGTAGAGGAAAGTGTGCAAAGTTCAAACATTTATCAAGGAGATAGAGCTCCTAACAATTATGGATATCCTAACGAGGGAGAAGCATTGATGTTACGAAGGACAGTCTTGAAGACATCAAAGGATATGATGCAAAGAAAAGCTCTTTTCAAGACCACATGCAAGAGCAAAGGTAAAGTATGTAAGGTTGTCATTGATACTGGTTCAATAGACAATATGGTATCTCAGGAAATGGTGGATAAACTAAATTTGGAAAGGATTCCACATCAAAACCCTTACAAGGCATCTTGGGTGAGTGATAGTCAATCACTTTTTGTATATGAACAGGCATATGTTGATTTTCAGATTGGAGCGTATCATGACAGAGTTTTGTGTGACATTTTTCCCATGGAATGTTGTCACCTACTGCTGGGTAGGCCATGGCAATTTGATAGGAGGGTACTGTATGATGGGTATGCAAATACCTACACCATCAAGAAAGATGGGAAAACTATTGTGTTAATACCATTGCAAGAAAATGTTGAAGCAATGCAGATAGCAAAAATCATTTTAGTGGGAAAGAAGGAGGTTGTGCAAATGCCTATAGCAGCAGGCATAAAGGTAGTTGAGGACACTATAGGGAAAGAAGTTGTTAATGACAACAGTTTGAAGAAAGGTTTAGTTTTGACTGATAGAGGTCAGCAGCAGTTTCAAAAAAAGGTTTATGAGCAGCCCAAGATTGATTGGCAAGACAAGGATGTGATTGTAGTTGGGACTATTATTTGTCCTATAAAAGTTGCAAGGAAGATAGATTTGCACATTGCAGAAGTTCAAGAAGCAATTCCTGAGGTTATTCAACCATGTATTCAGACAGAGGTGCTGCTATGACAAACTAGCCAACACAAGGTATGCATGAATAGAGCCTACATTGACAGGCATGAGGGTTTACTTGCAAGACAGCAAGTTACAGTTCAGAAATCTTGGAGCAGCCAAGAGACAGCAGAAGAGCACTGAGATGGCAAAGAGTAAAGGTGGAATTTTTCCACAACCTAACTCATGGGACATGAGTTCTTTTTCTGTTGGGGAGTATGGTGTAGGAGCACCTACCTTACAGTGGCCTCCTTGAGGTAGTTAATTAGTTTTAAGTCTTGTTGATGTTTCCAAGAAGGTCTTCTAAGACCAATGCAATGTAATAAGGTCTGGATTGACCATGCTTTTACTATTTTTAGATAGTTTGTTGGATAGTTGTGAAGTTTGTTAGATCGGTTGGGTCTCCCAGCCACTTGGAGGTAAAAATAGTACTACTATGAGTAGTTAAATACCCCCAAAATCATGTCATTTTGGGGAGAAGGAGACATACTGTGAAGTGAGGTTGTGCCGTGGGAAAACAGAGTATTGTAACTGCATCCTTTTGAAAGCAATAAAGAGATTCTGTTTGTGTCAATTTTCTATTTGGGATCCCACTGTGTAATTGAATTTCTGTTCTGGTGGGTGTATGGATTCATTTATTCATTCCACTAGTTGATTCATAGAATCGGTGGAATGACTATGTACCGTAGTTTAGGTTTTCGTTTTGTGTTTTTGTTGTTGTTCGCATGCTTGCTTGCAGGATCGTTGGGGAAATGCATTGAAGAACCCTAGCATGGGTATGTGCTAGGTTGAATAGAGTGAAATAGGTCTGAGAAATCATCATGGAAGAGGATCGGTGCCATCGCAGGAGTTTAGCAGGTTGAAACTAGGAGGTTGACATTGCAGCATCAGCAAGAGAGTAACGATCGGTAGAAGGAGAGAACGCTTTGCTGACGGGAGGAGTCACGATGATGAAGAGTATGGCATCGACGTGAGGTGGCTGGTCAGGGAGACCCTATGCATAGCGGCTGATGTAGAAGGTGGTGCCAATGGTCAATAAGTCAGAGGATTGCATCGGTATGATAACAACGATCGGAGTGAAAGTTCTAAGTGAAGCCGATGGGTTAAGTCTTGCCGATAGGCAACTTAATCGATAAATGTGGATCAGCGTAAGGAAGCATATCGGTGAAATAGTTAAAGGTTGGGCTGATGGTGGAAGCTTTACCGATGGAGGGTTTGGAGTTGGCATCGGGATGACAATCGGCAAGTGTCACCGAAGGGAGTTCATCGGTGTGAGTTGAAGCATCGGCGGAGGATTTTTGAGGTCTTCCGATGAGTTAAGTCTCATCGATAGTCGCGGGGAGTTTGGCGTTTGGCATGACAACAAACATCGGGGTGACATTTCTATCGTGGGCTGACAATGTTATGTTTGGTCGATAAGCAAAGTTATCAGAGAGAGAGTAGCCATCGGGCAGACGTCAAGCGAGGTAACCGATAGGCAAAGTATTGCTGATAGGCAACCAAGGGCGATGTGTCGGGGAGACACTAGTGATCGGTAAGAGGGTTCAGATTGTTCGCCAATAGTCCATGTCTTGGTGATAGGAGATTAACACTATGTGTATCGGTGGGAGATCAGTGGTCGGAATGACATTGCCTTGGTCGGCCAATAGTTGTAGGTCTTGCTGATAAGCGAAGGCGAGGAAGTTACACTTACAAGCCAAATGTGGGTTGAGGACATACTAATGTTATAGTACACAGGAAGAGTATAGTTAGATGCCGATAGAGAAGGCATGTACCATGGGTATGCAAATGGACAAAATGCATTTACATTCACTCATGAATGTATGTTAAGGGTTTGGGTAATGTAGGCATAGGTAATAAGTGGCTCTGCATCATGGATGATCTTCTACAGTGGTTGTAGGTGTCATGGTAAGGTTTTTGGATTATGATTCTTATATGCTATGAAATTATTTTGACATCTTGAGTTCCATTGTTAGAGGATAGTTATCTTCATGTGATTGGAGATGGTATTGTGCCATGATGAATTCTTATTTCTAAGATTAGAGTTTTGGAATGATGGTGCCCCTTTGGAAAGATATGTTCATTGGAGTAGGTAGTGATCTCCTAGGAGGAGATGTTAGATCATGATGTCATGTGTGTTCCTAGATTTTGCAAATGTGCAGTGGGAGCTTTGACAGTGGTCTGGTGAGGTTCTCTTTGGTTTTGAGTATTAATCATTTGCTTGAAGCTTCTCAATTTTGTAGGATGCATTTGAAGTTGGCATGTACTGGTTGATGGATGCTCATGGATACTAGAGAGACTTGAGGTGAGGCTAGAGATCTCTTGTTAGAATGTTGAAATTTTAGCAGAAAGACCAAGGAGCCTTCACTTGTTATGTACATGAGTTCATGTTTGGAACTGAGTGGAAATTGTTCTTGGAGAGAGTCTATGAGGCTTGGTGTATCTCAGTGGATTATTCTCATTCCCCATTCTCAGTTCACTCAATAGAAAATGATTTGATAGGCATACCCATGTTATTTCAGATTCATTTTGTTTTATGCTTTGATTTCTCATGGATATGGATCTTGAGCTACAGTTTCTAGTTTTGGAGGGTTCATTTGAGGATTACTTGGCATGATTATCTCCTTATGTATATGGTTTGTTTTATGAGAAGTTTTGGAGATGTTATTGGGCTAAACTCCTATTTGTGGAATGAATCTTTTAAGTTTGATCTTCCTTAGTTAGAGAAGCTTACATCCATTTTTGTTATATGAGACTAATATATTTTGTTTGATCTTTCAAGATTAAACGTTTGGGTGTTGGTATGGCTTTTCAATTGGGGTTTTGTGAAGGAGATCTTACTTGGCACAACTTAGCACTTGCTGGTGTTGGCATAAAGACATGATATGGTTTGCAGTTTCTCTTTATGGTCTCATGTTTCTTCCTAGAGGTTCTTATTCATCTAGTATGATCACTAGGTTTGTGGTCATCTACTGTTGTTGTACTTTATTGTTTTTTAGCAACAGTATATGTTCTTTTAATACATATCATTTGAGATGTGGAGGACTTGGGAGAAGTGGAGGAGATCAAAGGTGAGAGAGAGTAGAAAACTGTTTGTGGAAGTCTACTCTATTTTGCAGTAGTTGGTTGTAGTTTGCAGATCATTGTGATTCTTCTTTGTATTACATGATTTGATTATAAGCCACACTTTTATGTAAGTGCTGATTGGTAGACTTTGAGTTTCTTTGGTTAGCATTGCTCATGCATTTTGATTCTTAGGATGTATGTATGTCTTTAGTAGATTATTTTTCATTGGACTACAGTATCAAGGGTCTTTAGATTTTTTGCACAATCAATAGTTTTGGTGTGTCTGTTATCACGGGAGCTGGTAACTTTAAGCATGACAGTGGATTATACAGGGATGAGAGCTGTAGTATGGGTTGGATATGTCATGTGTAGAAGTTCTATCAATGGTGGGATTTTTAGTTGGATGTGAACAACTAGTTGTGGTTGTTGTTCTAACTATTCTAGAGCATTTGTGCTTGATCTTGTTTTAGAGGTGTTTGGACTTTAGATTTATGTTCTGGTAATGGGTTTGAAGTTGGATACATTGGTGTGTCTATATGACATTTAGTGTTTCATCATGTTTTTGGAATACTAATCTTTTTGTCATGTTGGTGATCACTTGGAAGATGCTACAAGTGCTTCTATAAAGCTCGTGAGCATAGTGGAGTTTAGTTTAGATAGTATGGTAACCTTGGTTATTCACAGACTGGTTGTGTATCCCCTAGTTCTTGCAAGGTATTCGACAAGTGGTAGAATGTTGGGAAATGAGGTGTCTCAACCATGCATATTTCCCATAGCATTATTTTGTATTTAATATTTTCCCATGGTCAGTTATTATTTTTATTGAGCTCCAAAATAATGTAGGGGTGTTGGAATTCTTAATTAGCAGTTTCACCACATGTCAGTGCCTTAAAAATTGAAATATTAGTTGTCAAAAGATGCCCACATGGAGTATATCATGGAAGGACTATTTCTAGCGATATTGTGATAGATTCTATGACAAGTATAAGGGTCAAAAATAGGGGAAAACATTTTGGACGTGAGAGCTTATTTTTAGACTGGAATCTTGGATGAGAAGTTAAGCACATGGTTTTGAAAACCACTGAATGGTTTCTTGTATAGCCAGAGGTCTATAAATTGGAGGCTTGAGAAGAAGATTGTGAGAGAGGAGAGTTTTATGCAGGGTTATACTATCAATTTTTCCTCCAGAGGAGCAAGATGTAAATCTCCATTTTAAGGCTTTGAGCCTGCAAGTGTATTGTAACATGTTTGTTGTTGCAGATCAATACATTGGTTTGATGCTTTAGAGTGTGGGGTTTTTTACCCGAAAGGGTTTTCCCCATTTATATTGGTGTCTCTCTTCTTCTGTTTATCTTTCTTCATTTCTTCTTCTTTTCATGTTCTTAAAGTGTTAATCTATATGTCGTTATGCTACTAAAATTTATTTAGATCTATAAACTACACTATCATTCGTCTAAGGGTTAATGATATGGGAAATCAACTATGTATGTTTCCTTTTTAAGGGCATAGTAGTATGTGCTTGCATCAAGCTATTGAATATATGTTTAAGTAAAATGTAGGATGATGTAAGGTGCATGCTAGGTTCCTCTTTCCCTTTTAGTCCCAACATTTTCATTGGAGGGAACCTATCTCTCCCACTAATCTGTAATGGAGCCTTACCAAATCCAAAAAATTTATCACCCTAATCCAAGAATACTAGTAAGAATGGATTGCAATGAGATTATGACCTCCATTTCTTCTTGCACCAGCTCCACTGATGACTTGTATACAACAAATGCCACAGAGAAGGGTGGAAATATGGTTTACCAAGATTTTTTGCACAAATGGATATGTAGAAAAGGGGCATCACTTCATTATGTATAAGAAAGAAGATTATTATTGTAGTCAAATGCTGGAGGATAAAAATTTAGCCAATGAGGATGCAATATAGGTCTTACAATGAGGACATGATGTGATTCCAATGGGGGTGATGAGTCCTAATGTTATCTTTTATTTTCATACATACATTGTTGCATTTCCTTATTTTCTATGGACTTGGTATATTTAATACATAGCTAAATAGCTTTAACTATTTTAAGAATGGATGGATAATCTATTTTGGTGCTTATTATTTCAATGGTTGAATCCATTTTAATTCTTCTATGAATTTTTGTCTCTGTGCATATATATATTTATGTTTTTTGACAAAAAAAGATTCAAGATCCAATTATTGACCATTCTAGATCTCTATGGATCTAGACATGATGCAAAGATGACTAGCTCTAGATTGGTTCATAGAGCTTCAGAGTAGCATTCTGAATCATAGATGTTCATTATTCTTGTAGGCTAATTCTAGCTCAACAAATTTTATTCCTAACTTCAATCTTGGTATGTGCCTCATGATGAGTAAGGTGATCCCAAATGACTCTAGCTATCTAGATGGACAACATAAAAATCTTGGCTAATGTCAGTTCCTTTTTTTCCATACCCTCTTCTTGAATAACTAAAGTTCTTCTTTAGAAACGTTTTCCTCTAATATAGGTCATACTTGCATGACCTCATGCCTTTAATCAAGGGTATCTCTTGGTTAGAGTAGTTGGTGTCTCTTATTGGAATAAAATACTATTAGTCTTGGAAATAATTTGAGGGAAAAAGTTTAGTCCAGTTTAGTTTTTAGTCCAGTTCATTTCAGTTTAATAAATAAGGCTCAAATGTATAATAAGGAGCCATTAGAGAAGAAAACAAAATTCAATCATTTTTTCGAGAGATAATTCTATTTCCATTTTTCTATAGTACAACCATATGAGGTCCCATTCAATGAAAATAAGAAGGAAGTCTTTTTTATCCTTCTCTAGCATAGGATATCCTTCTAGAAGGGGAGTTGGGCCCACTCCACTAGAAGGAGGTGATCTTGTGATATCTATTTTCTTCTATTAAGTTTATTTGATGTATGTTATAAATTAGATGTTTTTGTTGTGATGTGATTAGCATAATTTTAGTGTGTTCATTATCTATGTTAACCTATAGATAATCATAAAATGAAATCATAAAAATTATAAAATTAGATGAAAAATGTTTCCTTTTCTAGGTTTTTCCTTACGACCTTAATTTTGTTTAGCATTTATTCTAGCATGTGTGTTTTATCATCTTTAGTATATATTGAACATTCACTTCTAGCATTAATTATATTCGATATTTATTCATGTATGTGTGCTTCATTGGTTTTAGTGTAGATTATTGTTTCATGCATAAATATTTACATTTGCAAGTAGAGTAATGTAGAGACTGATGATTTTCAATAGTGTTTGAGTTTGGTTTATATTTTCATCATCAAAACTTAGGAGTAGGATCACAACTTTGGAACCCCAACACCTTTTCGTATATAGCTCCAGACACCACCAGGATTGATAAAAACTAAATCAGAGCAAATTAGATGACAACAATGAACCTATAATTAGCTTCACCTCATTTTTCTAAGCCCTTCCAATTGTTTTCATTTGCCTCAAGTATCATACTATTGTAGTTGAGTTGTTACAAAAGAATCAAGATGGACGTGAACAACCCATTTCATTTTTTTAGCAAGTCTCTTCAACATGTCGAATTGAAATATGATATTATGGAGAAACATAATTATTCTTTGGTAAAGGATATAAATAATTTTAGGCCATATTTGATCGCTACTAAGATTGTTGCATGTGTGCCTCATGTTGTAGTTAAGGATATATTCACACAATAGGATGTTTCAAGAAGAAGGTGTATCTATGGATTAATAAAATCTAGGAGTTTGACATAGAAATATAGATAACCAAACTATTAGGAGACCATGGATTGGCTAAACTCATGGCTAAGTCTTACTTGGAAATATCAAAAGTGAACTCGATAGAAGCTACCAATAATGAAGAGATTGGTGTTCTTGCCACCTCTCCTTAGTATAGGGATATTATATATTATTTATTACATTTGAATTGCCTTTCTGATTTGAATGATAACCAAAAAAGGACATTGAAGTTGTAGACCACTAAATATATATCGGTTCAAGGTAGTTTCACATGGAAGAATACTGTCACAACCCATCCCATTAAGAATTGAATATATATTTGATAATTTAATGCTATATTAAATTATAAACCTATTTGTTGAGTATAGCAACAATATTTGAATTTTGTGAAATTAAATTATTGGAATTATGATTATTATTTTGACTAATGAGGATTAATCATTTGATGTTGTTTCAATCAATGAGACAATAAATTTATCGACACTTTCAATGGGTGATCATTGTGAATTCAATTATTTATCCATATATTGAATTTATTAATATTTGATGATTATTATTATTTCAACTAATGAAAACCTAATCACTGGATGTTGTTTAAAAGTGAGATAGGGATAATTCAATGCTCTCTCATGAGAGAGAGTATCATTGGGGAGGGAGAGTCTAGCCATCAAGAAGCGAATGACAGTGATGGGAATCTCACACACACTCACTTAGGAAATAATTTAGTCTCTCTTAATTTTTTGTTATATTTGTGATGTCTTTTTTATTTGAAAAGTTAATTTAATAATTTCTTTTAAAATATTCATTTATCTTTTAGTTAAGAAAAAAAGAATAAATTTATTTATCTTCTCAATAGATAAATTTTAAATTATTGTATCTTTGTTGCATGCTATTGTAACTGAAAGGAATCTTTTATTTTTTTATTGCTTGAATAAACTTTATTTATTTTTGTCCGTTTTAAAAGGTGGGGTTATATTTGGAAAAGGTAGCTTAGTGGGAAAGGTAGTGGAGGAAATTAATTGCTTTTTCCTATTTTGATTGTATGGGGAAAATTCTTAAAAAGGGAAAAGAGTGAAAGGAATGGGGACCTCGAAAAAGTAGAAAACTAAGAAAAATATAGGATTGGGGGAAAATATGCATGTATGCATTTTGTTGGATAATTTCTAGTTTTTTAATCCTGAAAAGGGTTTAGTTTATAACTATGAATTTTGAGTTTGAAATCATATGTTTACCACCATTATTTGGGGTTTCTTTAGAAGTTGGGTCTATGTTTTAAATTTTTTATTTTTAATGCAATCAAGGTATTCTATAGATCATGACTCTATTGGATCTTATTATCAGTTGTGCCCTGTTAAGCTTGCTTATTTGTATGCATGAAATTTAGTTAGTATCTATGCAATTTATTTGAAGATGTATTCATTTTTTTAGGAATTCTGCAAATCTTCTTACGCATATGTCAAATTCCAAATTTGGCATAATCTACATATTTCAAATGATATCTTTTCTTCTTCGCCAATTGAATTTGGAGACTCTAAAATGATTTGTTTTAGTCAATTTATTTTATTCCTTTATCTCCTCTTCTTCAAATGCTTCCTCAATCCTTGTAAGGAAATGTCTGCATAGGTTGTGCAGGGTTTCCTAATGATGAATTGCAACCTCTAATCACTGCACCATTACTATTTGCATATTATAACCTTTCTATATTATCTTCCAAGTTATTATGTAACTTGATAAGGACATTTCTAATGGATTATTTCTCGTCTATATTCCTGCACCCAAACACTTGCTAGTAGTTTTAGAAAACATGCTTTTTTTGTGACATTGTCTTCTTGGATAAAGTCATGGTTTTGGAGAAGAGCAGACACTTGCAATTACTTTTATTGCCATTAAATATCAAACTGCATCTTTTAAATTTCAACCTCTTCATCAAGTCTATTTTATGCAGAACCTTCCACCTTGGTGTTTTAGTGAGGCACTTATTTATTACTTTCTATCAATTCTACCATGCACCTTATGTTAAAATAAGGGCAGACAACTGAGAGGGGGGCTGAATCAGTTGTCTCAAAGCTTTAACTTTTACTACTTTTAATCTTCTTTACCACTTATTAATAGATTAGTGATATAACCATGAAAGCATGAATCAACAACATATGAGCAGAAACATAATCAACACACATAACACCAGAATTTTTACGTGGAAACCCGGTTAAGGGAAAAACCACAGTGGGGGTTAACACACAAGATTTATTCTTTGTTAAAAGAATAGAAAAATGGGAAGGCACTTGCCTTTGGGTGCACTGCCTAGAGCTCACTACTCAAAGGAGGCTCACTACCTACAAGAACATTCACAATTTTAATATAGAAAGATTGAACTGAGAAACAACATCTTCTTCATGCAAGGTTCAGTTCCATTGAAGCACACAACATCTCTGCTCTGCCCCCACTCACTTCCTTGCTACATCCACATATTTGTTCATCACAACACATTTCTACGAATTCACAACACTTATTTATACATGACATCAACTTTGGAATGAACATCAAAGCCGGCGTTGCAATCATCTATCTGGAACATTCTCCAAGATAGGAAATACAAGAAATTACAATCACAAGACTTAAAATGCTACATGCAAATCTTTACACTGTCAGCCAAACATAGCTGGGACTCAAATCCTCCTTGATCAACATGCCACACTCCATAGAACTCTTCTTAGATCATCCACAACATGCACTAAGCATCTAGTCGACCAAGATTGGAAAGAACAACAACACTCAAGGAGAAATCTTCAACCATGAGCTCAATTCTTAATGTAGACCACCAACACAATAGGAAAATGATCTAGAGACCACCATAAGCATAATGAAATAAAAAAGAACAACTGAATCACCTTAAATCACCAAAAACACTTGCATCTTCATCTGGGAACTTAAGAACACCAACTACCATGACTGTCACACTAGAAAGATTTCTTGCGAACCTCCAAACCACAAACCACTTGAGTTGAGGATACACACCAAAATCTCAAACATATTTCTAGATCCGTAGACCATAATATCCCAATGTGGAGCAATCTGGACCAAATTCCTTCCACTCTATCACCTTTGAAAAACTACAAAACCTTATTTTACTCAGATGTTCATAACTTCACAAATACTTCATGTGGACCTCTCAAATCTTAACTGGAGCAACTTCAAGCAATCCTCTACAAACCCTTTAATCCACAGACTTTAATCTTCATCCCACTGTGAATGCAGAGCAATCTTCTTCACTGAACTGCACTGTCTCTGACAGAGAGATATGTAACTCACTTGTTTCTTTTGGAGAGGATAATTTTCTCAATATCCTCAACCTACAAGTCTTCTAAACAAGTGAAAGAATAAGATATAGTTGACACTAATGACAACAATGATATGTTGACATTAATGACAACACCGATTAGGCACATATTTGTAACAATCTCCCCCTTTATCATTGATGGCAACATCTGATGTGAAAAACTAATTCAACCACCAAGACAAGGACTTCTCCCCATTTCTCTTATCACACCTGCAACCACTTTCTTCATTGCTCCCCCTTTCACCAGCAATTACTCATTTCCATCCAATTTTTTCACATGACTTCTCTCCCCCTTTGACATCAATGGCAAAGGGCACATATATGCAATCATCTCTCACCCTTTTTGTTTCTTAGACAAGACCAAACTAAACTTAGAACATACTGACTACTCCCCCTAAGTAGTGTTGGGATAAGGTGCCATTAACCTTGTAAATCCCATTATTGTATTATTCCATTTATTATTTGTAATTACCCATAAGGGATGTACAAGTTTCACTAACAGAAGTAAAAAAAATATTTACTTTACACGGTAATTATAGAGTTACTACACAGTAAGTCCCGAAGTTACCAACAATAGTTACAGGATGTCATTTACTGTGGTAAATGGTAATTGGTCAAAGTGGGGTGCACATGTGAAGGAATAATCTATTTTTAGTGTTATGACATATGTCATAGATGCTGTAAGGTGTAAGAGATTCTATGACAACTGTAAGTTGTCATAACAATCTATGACACTTATAATAGCATATCATGCGTCATAAGATGTTGTAAGTGGCTATTTTTGCCCCAAGGCATTCAAGCTTGCATGGGCACATTTTTCCAAGTGTAGGATGCATGCATGACAACATTTATGACCCCATAAGAGCCTATTCTTGGTCATGGATGCACAAGGTTGTATTGTTGACTCTTGACAAGTGTTATGGGCTTGTAAGAAGTCATTTAATGTCTTGAGGTTGTGTAAATTCTATATAAACCATAGCATAGTAGATGAGAGAAATATAAAAGTTTATAGGTACCCAGGTTCTGCTGGAGTGAAGGTTGGAGGATAGAGGAAGTGAATGTATTTGTAATCTCCTTTTGTAAAGATAATACAACTTGACCTCTTTTCTTGGTGGAGTTTTTTACTCAAAAGGGTTTTATCTATGTCAAACACTTGTTTTATGTGCTTCATTTTGCTTCTGGTATATTTATGTATTGTGGTTTTATGTTTTGTTACAATCTCCATTGTTAATAACACACACTTAAAGATTGCTGAAATTTATCTCAAATTAGATTTCCATTGAAGTAGTGTTTCTTTCATTTCTAACATTTGGTATCAAAACTTGGCTAGCTTTGACTCTTGGGTGGTAGTGTGGAAATTGTAGCTGTAGTGGGAGATTTAGTTGTGTTTGTTTTGTAGATCTTGTGTTGTTATTATGGCAGCATTCGCTGTTGTATCAACCTCTCGATTGGACATCGAGAAGTTCAACAGAATGAGGTATGAGTTGTGGAAGCTAAAATTGGAAGATTTGTTGGAAGAAAGAAACTAGTGGTTGGCTATTCAAAAAGAGAATAAACCTGATGATGTCTCTCAAGATGAGTGGGATAGATTGGATAAGAAGGCACGGGGAACCATCCGTTTGTGTCTTTCAGATTCTGTGCTACTAAATGTCGCAAAGGAAGAAACTGCATACAAGTTGTGGAAATGGTTGGGTGAGATCTATCAAGCCAAGAGTATGGTAAATAAACTTTATTTAAAAAGAAAATTATTTTCCATGAAAATGCGAGAAGGTAATTGCAGAGCATTTAAATTCTTTTAATTTGTTAGTGAGTCACCTTGATTTAGTAGATGTTGAGGTTAGTGAGGAAGATAAATGTACCTTACTTCTTTGTTCTTTACCTGAGTCTTGGGAGAATGTTATCCTTGCTATCACTGCTAACATCATGGATCCAAAGTTGGATGCTCTTGTTTCAGTACTACTGTCATAGGAATTGAGGAAAAAGAGATCAGATAGTTCAGGGGATGCTCTCAGTGTCAAAGGAAGGTATAAGGAAAGGGGGCCTAAAGGAGATCAGAAAGGGGCTAAGGACAAGTCCAAGGGCTAGTCTAAGACTCCTAGTAAAAAGAACATGTAAAGAACGAGTGTAGAAATCCCAAGAAATAGTGGGAGAGTGCTTTAGATAAATCCTTGAATGTAGGTGAAGAAGTTTTACTTTTTGCATGTAATCTTGTTTCTAATGATCACTGGCTAGTTGACTCAGGATACTTGTTTCATATGACCCCACATAAGGAATGGTTCTTCTCATATGAAGGATATGATGGAAGTAATATCTACCTTGGTGACAACTCTTCATATCCGATTGTTAGGAAAGGAAAGGTATTGTTGTGTTTTAGTGATGGGAGAATTAAAACCCTCTCTGGTGTTTTGCATGCTCCTGGTTTAGATAGAAATCTAATTTCAGTTTTAAAGTTGAATGATTTGGGAATGCATGTGACATTTGACAAGCATGGCTAGATATTAGTGAGAGGGAACTTGGTGGTAGCGAAGGGGAAGAGATTCGAAAGCCTGTTCAAGCTTGAAGCCACTACAGTTTCTAATGCCTCCTATGTATTTGAGGCTAATACTAAAAATGCATGTATGTTGTGGCACCATAGATTGGGCCACACTAGCAATAATGTATTAAAAACTATTAAGAATAAAAATTTGTTGGATGGTTTCTCCTATTCTGATGAGCACTTTGATTTCTATGAGCATTGTGTGTTTGGTAAACAAAACAAAAAATTATTTCCTTTAGGAAGCAATAGAGCAAAAGAGAAGTTAGAAATTATTCAAACGGGTGTGTTTGGACCTATGGATAATGAATCTATTAGAAAATCTCATTATTTTGTAACCTTCATTGATGATGTATCCAAATTTACATGGATTTATTTTATGAAGCATAAATCTGAAGTTTTCACTAAGTTTAAGGAATTCAAAGTCTTAGTAGAGAACCAATCAGATTTAAAGTTAAAAATATTAAGATTTGACAATGGAGGGGAATATTTCTCTAAGGAATTTGATGAGTTTTGCAAACATGTAGGTATAATCAGACAAAAGACAACTCCGTATACACCACAACAAAATGGTGTTGCAGAAAGGATGAACCGAACAATTATGGAAAGGGCTAGAAGTATGCTTAGTGATGCACAGTTGGATAAATGCTTTTAGGCAGAGGCTGTGTGTACTGCTTGCTACTTGATGAATAGATCTCCTTGTAAGGCTCTTGATTCAACACCTTATGAAGTGTGGACATGTAAGAAACCTTTTGTTTCACATTTAAGGGTTTTTGGTTGTGAGGCTTTTATTCATGTGCCTAAGGAAAAGTGATCTAAGTTAGATCCAAAATCTAAAAAGTGTACATTCATTGGATATGGTGATAATGTGAAAGGTTATAAGCTTTGAAATCCACTAACTCAGAAGATTATCTTTTCTAGAGATGTTATTTTTAAGGAACTTAGAGCTATTTCTGAACCTGAGCAGCCAAAAGAAAAAGATGAAAAGGTAAGGAAGGTGCACTTTGATTTAGAGTAGCAAGATGCACCTCAGGAAGAACAAAATGATGGATTGGGGAGTGAAGAAGAAGAATATTCAAGTAGTTTTGATGAAGATGAATTTATTGTTATAGAAGAAGTTGGTGCAAATGATCATGCAAAAGAATGAGTAGAGTCTCTTACTCCACCCTTGAGGAGATCCACAAGACAACATAATCTAGTTGATAGGTATAGCCCACCAAATTTCTATTGTGTATATGCTTTATTGAGTACTAATGATGAACCTAGATCCTACAAGGAAGCTATTTCTGCAGATGATAGCGAGTCTTGGCAGTTATCCATGCAGGAGGAGATGATGGCTTTAGAATCTTATAACACCTAGGATCTTGTTCATTTACCCAAAGGAAGAAAGGCCATAGGATGTAAGTGGGTCTTTAAGAAGAAGTTTGGAGCAGACGGGTCATTGGAGAAGTACAAGGCTAGACTGGTAGCCAAGGGCTACTCCTAAAGAGAGGGAGTTGATTTTGGTGAGATATTCTCTCCTATTGCTAAATTAACTTCTGTTAGATTTCTCATATCCATTGCTACAGCTTATGATTGGGAGATTAAGCAAATGGATGTTAAGACTACGTTCTTGCATGAAGATCTTGAAGAAGAAATTTATATGCAATAGCCTACAGGTTTTGAGGTAAAAGGAAAACAACATTGGGTTTGTAGGTTAAAGAGGTCTCTTTATGGTCTGAAACAATCCCCCAGAATGTGGTATCAAAAGTTTGACTGATTTGTTTTGAAATTGGGTTTTGTTAGAAGTTAGGAGAATCACTATGTTTACATTTATTGTGTTGATGATTCTATACTGGTTATTGCTTTGTATGTTTATGACATGTTTTTCAATAATACTAAGGGTATGATCAGTGAGCTTAAAGCCCAACTTTCAGGTCCATTTAAGATGAAAGATCTTGGTGCTGCAAGGTATATTTTGGGAATAGAGATTAGGAGGGACAGAGTTAACAAAAAGATTTGGTTGTCACAAAGTATGTGAATACTATTTTGCAGCAATTTAGTATACAAGACTATAATCCAGTTAGAGTTCCTTTACCCATTGGTACTAACATTTCATGATATATGTGTCTAAAGACTAAGGATGATCTCGAGGATATGTCTAATGTGCCATATACTAGTGTTGTAGGGAGTTTGATGTATGCAATGGTTTGCACTAGACCAGATATTGCCCAAGCAGTGGGAGTTTTGAGAAGATTTATGTCTAATCCTAGTAGACAACATTAGAATTATGTGAAGATGGTGTTTAAATATCTTGCAAGTACTCTTGATCATTGTTTGGTTTATTCTGGTACTGATAGTACTAATAAACCTTTGGACATATAGGGTTTTGCTAATGTAGGTTGGGCAAGTGACTTTGATAGTCGAAGGTCCACTAGTGGCTATGTGTTTATTCTATTTGGAGTAGTGAGTTGGATGAGTAAGAGGTAGCCCACAGTTGCTTTGTCCACCACAGAAGCAGAGTATATGGCTTCTACTCATGTCTCTAAGGAGGTAGTTTGGTTGAGGAGACTGTGTACAGGTATTAGTTTTGATTGCAAGATCATTCAAATTGGTTGTTATAGCCAGAGTGCTATCTGTTTGGCCAAGAATCCCATGTATGATGCTCAGACTAAGCATGTTGATGTCTAGTATCACTTTGTTCAAGACTTGGTTGTAAATGGAGAGATTGAACTGAAGAAGATAGACACTTAGGAGAATGTTGCAGATTCATTGACTAAGCCTGTGAGCATAGAGAAGTTTGTATGGTGCAGAGGCCATGGGCCTTGTTTATAGTGCCTGATTATTTTTCATTTGGTTTCCTATGGGTTGATTTACAATATATAATGTCAAGTGGGAGAATGTTTGGATAAGGTTCCATTAACCTTGTAAATAACATTATTGTATTATTTCATTTATTATTTGTAATTACCCATGAGGGATGTACAAGTTTCACCGGCAGAAGTAAAAAAATTATTTATTGTCCACGGTAATTATGAAGTTACTGCATGGTAAGTCCCATAGTTATTTGTGGTAGTTACGGGATGTCATTTACTATGGTAAATGGTAATTGGTCAAAGTGGGGTACACATGTGGAGGAATAATCTATTTTTAGCGTTATGACGCACATCATAGATGCTATAAGGTTTAAGAGATTCTATGAAAATTGTAAGTTGTCATAAGAATCTATGACACTTATAATAGCATATGACATGTCATAAGATGTTGTAAGTGGCTATTTTTGGCCCCAAAGCATTCAACCTTGCATGGGCACAAATTTCCAAGTGTAGGATGCATGTATGACAACATTTATGACCCTGTAAGAGCTTATTCTTAGCCATGGATGCCCAAGGTTGTATTGTTGACTCTTGATAAGTGTTATGGTCTCATAAGAAGTTGTTTAATGTCTTGAGGTTGTGTAAATTCATGAAATATATGCATGAAGTGTGAAATATATGCATGAAGTGTGAAATCATCACCCTTAGGATACCATAAGCCATAATCATATGTTCCCTTTAGATATCTAAAAATTCTTTTGACTACTACAAAATGAGATTCTCTAGGATCAGCTTGAAATCTAGCAATAAGGCCAACTACATTCATAATATTAGGTCTATTATGAGTCAGATAAAGCAGTCCTCCAATCATTGATCTATACCTTTTCTTGTCTACCTTAGGTAAATCATCATATTTACTCAACTTGCATCCAGTTATCATAGGAGTACTCACTAGTTTTGAATCCTCCATTCCAAACTTTTTCAACAACTCCTTTACATACTAAGACTGAGATATGAATATGCCCTTATCTAACTGAATGATTTGCAGACCCAAGAAGAAATTCATTTCACCAAGCATGGACATCTCAAATTCACTTTGCATCTGATCAGTAAAATTTTACACATGCTCTCATTTCCACCAAAGATGATATCATCAACAAATACCTCAATAAGCAAGATGTGCTCATCATCAATTTTGAAATAAAGATTACTGTCAGCTATGCCTTTGCTAAAACCTAACTTTAGCAGATACTTATTTAATCTTGCATACCAAGATTTTGGGGCTTGTTTAAGTCCATGCAATGCTTTCTTCAATATGCAGACCTTATCTCCTTGATCAAACAACTAGAAACCTTTTGGTTGTTTAATGTAGACCTCTTCTTCCAACTCTATATTTAGGAATGCTAACTTGACATCCATCTGGTAAACTTTGAATTCTTTGTAAGCAACAAAGGCCAGAAATAATCTAACTGCTTCAATTCTTACCACCGGAGCAAAAGTTTCTTCAAAATCAATTCCCTCTACCTAAGAATATTCTTTGCACACCAATCTTGCTTTATTTATCACAACTTCACCATCTTCATTCAATTTGTTCTGGAAGACTCATTTGGTTCCAATTACATTTTTGTTTTCAGGCCTAGGAACAAGATCCCAAGTATGATTCTTTTCAATTTGCATTAATTCTTCTTCCATTGCTTTTACCCAACTTTCATCATTACAAGCTTCATTCACTAATTTTGGTTCAACCTTTGAAATTAAACAATACTCTTCCTATTCTTCAACAATTTTTCTTCTAGTCTGTACACCTTTATTTCTATTTCCCATGATCTGATCTTCAGAATGATTCAACCTCACATACATGGGAGTTTTGGGATTTTCTTGAACTTCTAATTCTTGAAATTGTTTCTCAATATTTGCACTAGCTTCTTAAGTCACTGGATTCTCTAGAGCACTTTGAATCGGAGTTTGAAGACTTTCATTTTGATCATCTGATTCATATCCACAAAACTTGGAAGGTCTCTCCTTGCTTTCATCAACCTTGACATTAGCACTTTCAACAATATTTTTTAATCTCTTGTTAAAGCACCGGTATGCCTTGCTTTGGTTAGAATAACCCAGAAGTATTCCTTCATCATACCTTGTATCAAACTTGCCTAGATCTTTATCTCTTTTGATATAGCATTTCCTACCAAAAACTCTAAAGTATTTCACAGTAGAATCTTTACCAAAGCACAATTCATAAGGAGTTTTACCAGTATTACCTTTGATCTGCACCCAGTTAAGAGTGTAGACAACAATACTCACAACCTCTCTCCAATAGACATGTGGAATATTTTCTTCCATCATCATGGTTCTAGCAGCCTCTTGAATAGTTTGGTTATTCCTTTCAACAACTCCATTCTGCTGAGGAGTCCTACGAGCAAATAACTATCTTCTTATTCCATGCTTTTCACAAAATGCATTAAACTTGCTAGAGGTAAACTCTCCACCTTTGTCAGATCTCAGACACTTTATCTTCACACCAATCTCATTCTCCACCCTAGCCTTGAACACTTTGAATATGTCAAGAGCCTCTAATTTCTCTTCAAGAAAGTGACCCACATCATCTGGGAGTAATCATCTATTAGTAACATAAAGTATCTGTCTCCTTGGAAACTCCTAACTCTAGAAGGACCACACAAATCAGTGTACATGAGTTCCAACAATCCACTTGAAAATTGTTCTTTACTTTTGAATGTAGTTCTTCTCTGTTTTCCCAACTGACATTCCTTACACATGCTATTAGCAGGTTTTACAAGCTTTGGAAGATCTATCACAGCCTAAGTAGTACTTATCTTGACAATACTTTCAAAGTTTACATGACACATTCTCCTACGCCATAACCAACTCTGATCAATCTGAGCAATAAAACAACTTTTACCAATACCACATTAATGAAAGATATTACCTCTAGTATGTGTACCAGATGCAATCTTAGTTCCAAAGCTTTCCAAAATTCTGCATTTTCCATCCTTGAATTAGAGATCATACCCTTTGTCAAGCAACTATCCAACACTGAGAGGATTATGCTTCAACCCTTCTACATACAAAATATCATTAGTGTTATTCTTACTGTCAAGAGAGATGGATCCTTTGCCACATATTCTACCAACTGAATTGTCTCCAAACTTCACAATTCCACCTTCATACCTTTCCATACTTACAAAGTTACTCTTATCACCTATCATATGATGAGAACATCCACTATCAATTACCCATTCATCCTTTTCTTCAACCTGAGTAGCCAAGGCACTTTCCACATTCACACAGGTAGCAAATTCAGTAGGGACTGGATCTTCTTCTTTGATAGCAATAAACACCCATTCATTTCCAGAGGAACTTCCCTTATTAGATTCATCATTTGTAACCCCTTCCTTAGAAGCTTCTTGGACATAGTAGCATTTATTCTAAAACCTAGGTCTATTAGGGTTTGTCTTTGAAACCCTCTCTTGACGTCTTGAAGCAAAATGACCAATCTTATTGCAAGCAAAACATTTGAAAGGCAACTTTTCTTCATACTTACCAGATCCTCTTGGTAATCTTTTGGCAAAAAAGGCTTCATGTTCTTCAAGCTCCGTTTCATCTTCTTCAAGTTCCTTCCTTACCTTCTCATATTTGGTTAGTCTTCTTGAAGAACTTTCACCTGGATCAAATCTTTGCTTTTTGGAAATATTAGCCTTAAAAGAAAATTTTGATATAGGAAGGGAATCACCAAACTCACTCATTTCAAATGCTAAGAGCTTGCCAACCAATTGATCCCTTGTAACAATTGTCACAATCCTGATTTCCTCAATAGAAGAAACTTTATGATTGTATGAAGCAGGTAAGGATCTGAGTACCTTGCCAACAATCTCTGATTCTTCCAATTTTCCACCAGCGCACCTGATACTACACACAAGTTCATTCACCTTTAGCATGTAGGAAGTGATGTTTTCATCTTCACTCATCCTCAAACTTTAATATCTACCCTTCAGGCTCTGTAGCTTACAACATTTGACATATGCATCACCTTCATATAGAGTTTCCAACTTCTTCTAGATTTCATGAGCAATTTTCAATTCTAGGACATTTGTCATTTCTATATCAGTTAGGGTACTCAACAATGCTTCTTTAGCCTAAACATTGTTTTTAGCATCTTTAATTTCATCTGGAGTTGAAGGACCTTTCTTCAGAGGCTTATACTCATCCTTAGTTATTAACCAATAAGGATCACCCATACATTGCAAATGACACTCCATCTGATTCTTCTAAAGAGAGTAATTTGTTTCATCAAATCTCAGACTATCCTTCCTATATGTCGACATCCTAGATGTCCTCAAGAAGTCAATCTTCTTTTAGAGGAACCGGCTCTAATACCAATTGTTGAAATAAGGGTAGACAACTGAGAGGGGGGTGAATCATTTGTCTCATAACTTTAACTTTTTCTACTTTTAATCATCTTTTCCACTTATTAACAAATTAATGATATAACCATGAAAGCATGAATTAACATATGAGCAGAAACATGATCAACACACATAACACCAAAATTTTTATGTGGAAACCTAGTTAAGGGAAAAACCATGGTGGGGGTTAACCCACAAGATTTATTCTTTGTTAAAAGAATAGAAAAATGGGAGGGCACTTGCCTTCAGGTGCATTGCCCAGAGCTCACTGCTCAAAGCAGGCTCACTACCTACAAGAACATTCACAATGTTAACGCAGAAAGATTCAACTGAGAAACAACATCTTCTTCATGCAAGGTTTGGTTCCATTGAATCACACAACACCTCTACTCTACCCCCACTCACTTCCTCACTACATCCACATCTTTGCTCATCACAACATATTTCCACGACTTCACAACACTTATTTACACATGACATCAACTTTGGAATGGACATCAAAGTTGGCCTTACAATCATCTATCTAGAACATTCTCCAAGATAAGAATTACAAGCAATTACAATCACAAGACTTAAAATGATACATGTGAATCTTTACACTATCAGCCAAACATAGCTGGTACTCAAATCTTCCTCGATCAACACACCACTCTCCATAAAACGCTTCTTAGATCATCCACAACACGCACCAAGCATCTAGTCGGCCAAGATTGGAAAGAACAACAACACTCAAGGAGAAATCTTCAATGAGGAGCTCAATTCTCAATGTGGACCACCAACACAATAGGCACATAATCCAGAGACCACCACAAGCACAATGAAATCAACAAGAACAACCACATCACCTCAAATCACCAAAAAACACTTGCATCTTCATCCGAGAACTTAAGAACACTAACTGTCATGAATGTCACACTAGAAATATTTCTTGTGGACCTCCAAACCATGAACCACTTGAGTTGAGGATACACACCAACATCCCAAACATACCACTAGATCCGCAGACCATAATATCCCAATGTGGAGCAATCCGGACCAAATTCCTGCCACTCTCTCACCTCTGAACAACTGCAAAACCTAGTTCTACTCAGATGGTCATAAATTTACAAATACTTTATACGGACCTCTCAAATATTAACTAAATAAACTTTAGGCAATCCTCTATAAACCCATTAATTTGCAGACTCTGATCTTCATCTCATTGGGAATGCAGAGCAATCTTCTTCATTGAACTACACTATCTTCATTGTCTCTGATAGAGAGATATGTAACTCACTTCTTTCTTCCAAAGAAGCTAATTTTATCAATGTCCTCAACATACAAGTCTTCTAAACAAGTGAAAGAATAAGATATAGTTGACACTAATGACAACAAGGATATGTTGATATCAATGACAACACCAATTAGGCACATATTTGCAACAACTTAGTTGTGTCTATTTAGAGCGCTTTGCTTGATGTTTTCTATCCTATCAATTTGTCCTTATGCCACCTTTTTCTTTCCAATCTAGTATCATAGAATCATGTTTACTTTGATATCATTATGTTTTTCATAGTCTTCATGTGATCATGTGGTTTTTGTATCTACGAACATTCTATTTTATTCCTTGACAAATATTTAATTTTGGTGTCATTTTGTTTGAACCATGAGTTCAGAAAATCTTATTTTATATTAATTCTATTTGAATCTTTCATTCCTTTCATAATGTTTCACTATTGAAACTCTTAATAAAATCTTGCACAAGTTATTTTAAAGTGGGTGGTTTTTAGTGACATACATTCTCTGAGACTTTTTGAACCTATGAAACTTGTCGCCACCATATGAAATGAAGTTATTATTTGATTGGGAATTAAATTTCATACATGCAATTAATGAAAAAATACTTTCTTTTAATCATATATTATGTGCTTTCTTTTTCCTCTATTGAATTGGTGATAATCTATTTTCAAGAATTTAATCTACCACAGATCCTATTTTTGGTTATGGTGACCACATTAGTGTAGGGGCACCAAGCGCCTCATAAGCTTAATTTTGTCATTTTTTGGTTTCTAGGTTGATGGTGGTTTTAGTGTTTAATAAGGTCATTTATGACCATTTGGAATCATATTAATCTATTTTTGGTGTGTTAGAGGGTCATTGGTTTTAAAATATTAAAAGTTGCTAATGTTGTCAAAAGTTGCTAAAAGTTGTCATGCAACTTTAGCAAGGTGGCAAAAAATCAAGAAAATGGTTACATGCAAGCAATAAATAGTTACAAACCATTTGGATTGATTGTAAATGCATAAAAAGACACCATCAAAAGTCAAATAGAGGAGGAGAAGGATGGATTTTGTTAATTTTGATGAATAGAAGCAAGTTTTTTCTATTTTTCTAATGTTGCAGTCTTGTTCTTTCACTATGTATGGCCTGTACAACCCATGTAACGATTTGAAAGTTATTGGATTTTGTTAAGATGTGAATCTACTTTGTTTTACTTTTTTTTGCATCTATTTTCATTGAGATTTGTGAAAGTTATGGCCATTTTGGTGAAGGTTGCTTTGCACTAACAATGTTTTCCAGAATTTACAATCTAAAAACATTCTAGTACAGCCATGTGTGGTATAATATAGAGTTGGGGAAGATGGAGAATCTTTTCTTCTTTCATTTTCTTTTTGTTTGGATCATTTTTATGGAGTTTTGAATAAGTTATGACCATTTTTGTGAGGACAGGTCTGAACCCTAACTAGCGTTCCCAATTTGGAACAACCTTGTTTTGACCTATTCCATACAAAACAACCCTACCCATTTTGACACATATGTTGAGTTAGGGCCAAAATGGTATCCAAAATAGGTTTTACATTTACATTTGTAGTTGTTTCAAAAAACGTATGACCAAAAAGGTCTAAATTGTTGCCCCATATTTTTAGGTTTAGGAACACATTGCCTTGAGTGAACTAATGTGCACATTTGTATTGGACCATTATTGGAATGTGTTAAGTTTGTTGTGATTGAGTCCTTTTTCTCTGCATCATTTCGGTATTAGAGCGTAGAAGATCTAGATGATAGGAAGAAATAAGGGAAAGCTACAAGAGGCTGTAATAGTTTTATTTGTATTGATCAGTTTGCAAGGTGTGTTTTGTGTGGCAAGTTGTGTGGGTGGTTCAAGAAGGAGAAGCCTAGATATGCTTGAATGAAGGAGAAGAGCACAAGTGATGCTCAAAAGAGAAGTTTTAAATAGAGTGAGGTGAAAAAGACTCAGGTGAGGTAGAAAATGGAACTAAAAAATTTGCTTATAGTGATGAAGCTTATGGAAGAGATACTGCATAAGGAAAGGAAAGGGAACCAACCCAAGCCACAACAAGATGTTGAAGCAAAGACAAAAGAGATAAGAGAGAGTTTGTACAAGTTGGACATCATACTAGAGCTAATGCAGGGAATAAGATCACATGGATTCTTTATAGAGGTTAAGAAAAAGGTGAAATGACATTTTAAGAAAATGATGGAAAAGAGAAAGAAGCAACAAGAAGCTCATAGATTGAGAAGGTGGCTGAAAGTAATTGACAAGCCATCTAAGGGAAGAGATGTGGAGGCAAGTAATTCTCATTGTTTTGAAATTAATGAAATCTTTGAGTGTGTAAATGTAGGTATAACAGTAAATGAAGAAGAAATCCTAAGTGAAGAAGATGAAATACTGTGTCATTCTAAGGAAGGTGAGATACTTGGTGAACGCATATTGCATTCAATTTTTGATAGTGAAGGGTTGATGAATAAAGAATATGTTTTGTGTTCTCTTAGAGAAAGATCAGTGTTTGATGACATGCATGATGAATTAGATGCTTTATTATTGGAAGAAATGGATATGAATGATAAGTTGTTTTTAGTAGTAGGACAAACTGAAAAGTTCAATGATGAAGGTAGCCCTGAAGTGCTACAGGAAGTATTCAGTCTATATACAGAGATTGATCACATCCTTTGGAAGGAGATGGCAGGTTTGGAAAAATAGGAACACTACTTTGTGTATGAAAGTTAAGAGCAATTAACAACTGATATGGAAGTATTAGAAGATGCTATTTATCAAAGGAGACCCTTAGAGGACAAGTTCAGTCCTAAGACAACCATATCACAAATGGAGGATCTCTTGGGTAGTGAAGTGGAGTGTATGGTGCGAGGAGATAAGGAGGAGACCTCAAGGTCTCAATATTTTATTTCTAAGCTTTCATTGGACTATGTATGTGCAAGTTTGTTAGACAAGGAGATAAAAATCATTGAGAAGTAGGCTCTTGAAAGAGACCAGGTTCAGAGGAGGATGCCAAAAGAGGAATATCATGCAAGGAAGGAAGAAGAGAAGAAGCTAAGAAGACAACCTAGAGAAAACAAGTGGAAGACACAAAGACAAAGCCAAGAAGACATCAAGACAATAGTGCAAAAGAATTAGAAGATCAGGAAGAAAAAGAGGGCATGCACTCAAGTGGGACTTGAGTCTTCTTCCCCTTGGGTGTATGGTGCAGGGGCATCAAGAGCCTCATAAGCTTAATTTTGTCCATTTTGTATTTTTAGGTTGATGGTGTGTTTTAGTGTTTAATAAGGTCATTTATGACCATTTGGAATCATATTAATCTAGTTTTGGTGTGTTAGAGGGTCATTGGTTTTAAAATGTTAAAAGTTGCTAATGTTGTCAAAAGTTGCTAAAAGTTGTCATGCAATTTTAGCAAGGTGGCAAAAAAACAAGAAAATGGTTACATGCAAGCAAGAAATGGTTACAAACCATTGGGATTGATTTTAAATGCATAAAAAGACACCCTCAAAAGTCTAATAGAGGAGGAGAAGGACAGAGTTTGGTAATTTTGATGAATAGACGCAAGTTTTTTTCTGCTTTTCTAACGTTGTAGTCTTGTTCTTTCACTATGTACGGCTTGTACGGACCATGCAATGATCTGAATTTTATTGAATTTTGTTAATCTATGAATCTACTTTGTTTTTCTTTTTCTTGCATCAATTTTTATTGAAATTTTTGAAAGTTATGGCCATTATGGTGAAGGCTACTCTATTCTAACAATGTTTTCCAAAATTAGCAGTATGAAAATTGTTGGAATTAGACCGAACAATTGAGAGGAGGGGGTGAATCAGTTGTCACACAATATAAACTTTTTCTATTGTTAACC
Organism: Cunninghamia lanceolata; assembly: GCA_027924645.1. Lineage (NCBI taxonomy): Eukaryota > Viridiplantae > Streptophyta > Pinopsida > Cupressales > Cupressaceae > Cunninghamia > Cunninghamia lanceolata. The sequence goes on from BSBN01001400.1 coordinate 11,275,641, forward strand.
CTTTTTATTATCTTACTACCAGATTAATGATGTAAACATTAAAGCATAGATCAACAACATAAGAGCAGAAACATAATCAACACACTTGACACCAAGATTTTGACATAGAAACCCGGTTAAGGGAAAAGCCACGATGGGGGTTAACCCACAAAGATTTGTACCCTATTAAAAGTACTTTAGAAAAATAGAAGGCACATGCCTTTGGGTGCACTACCCAGAGATCACTGCTCAAAAAGAGAGGCTCACTGCCTTCAAAATTTATTTAGAACAGAATGAATTAACTGAGAAATAGCATCTACTTCATGCCTGGTTTAATTTCAATAAATGCTCAAAAAATTTTGCTTTGCCCTGAATTCTTCTTTACTAACTTCACACTCTATACTGCTCTTGCTCCTTTTCTTATGTGCTCTGCTTCTGATCCTTTATTCAGATTTAATCTGTTTTGCTCAAGGATGATTTTCCATGACTCAGCTACACTCCTTTATATACTTCATCAACCTTGGAATAAACATCAAGGTTGGCACACCAAATATCTTACTTAATGTGAATCACTAAGCTATCATCCAAACATTACTAAGACTTGAATCTTCTTTGAACAACACACCATTCTCCAGAGAATTGCTTTCAGAATATCTGCAATATGCTTGAATCATCTGGTTGGCTAGGACTGGGAAGAACAGCAACACCAAGAAGGAAATATTCACCAACAAGCTCAACTTCAATGCGAACCTCCAACATAGCAGTCACATGATCCAAAGACCTCTACAAGCATAATGAATTCAAATAAAACATCCGCACTCCTCTAAATCATTAGGATCACTTGCATCTTCATCTGGAACCTCAAGAATACTATCTGCCATGTCTGTCATTTTAGAAAGATTGCTTACGGACCTCCAAACCATGAACCACTTGAATGGATGATTCAAATTGACTCCCAAACATGCCTCTAGATCCGCAGATCATTATTTGACATATCCGGAAGGATTCAGATCACTTCTCTGTCGCTCTGTCTCTTCTAAATACTACAAAACTGGTTCTACTCAAATGGCCATAATTTCTTCAAATCTTCATGTAGACCTCTCAAATCTTGATTGGAGTTACTTCACACAATCCTCTATACTGCTGTATGAGCTGCATCCATTTATCTTTATTAATTTTCTCAATATCCTCAACATTCTAGTCTTCTAGTCAGGAAACTAGATAGCATATAGTCGACATCAATGGCAACAATAATATGTTGACATCAATGACAACACCGATTAGGCACATATTTACAACAAAAATGTGCTAGTATGGGCATGTACAATATAGTATAGACCTAAAACTAGTTGGGAAAGATGGATAATCATTTCTTCTTTCATTTGCTTTTTGTTTGGATCATTTTTGTGAGGACAGATCTGAACCCTAACTAGGGTTCCTAGTTTGGAACAACCTTGCTTTGACCTATTCCATACAAAACAACCCTAGCCCATTTTGACATATGTTGAGTTAGGGATATAAGGGTATCCAAAATAGGTTTTACATTTTTAGTTTTAGGTGTTTCAAAAAAATTATGACCAAAAAGATCTAAATTGTTGCACTTGAATGTATCAGACTGTGAAGGTTGTGAAGGGTAGTTTGAATGTTGTCAATGCAAGATTGTTTTAAGCCATTCTTTAACATTCTCTTCATCACACATGCAAAGTGTGTAGAAAAAAACTCAGTCTCTACTTAAGACAATGTCTTTTTCTCTATCCATCGACTTCTATATTGTTGTAGGGATATCTTTCCTTAATGTGTAACTTAGACTTTTATCTTGGTGAAGTGTTTTAATGCTATATCTATCCTTAACTTTGGTCTTTTTCATTCCAGTGATGTTGATAGTCTAGAAAACCCTTTGCTATTAGATTGAATACTCTTCTTCATTTAAAATCTACTTTCTCATCTTCTAAGACATTCTTTTTCCCTTTGTATCGCTATATCTCTATAAAAAATAGTTTTAAACCATTAACGACTTATCGACCCCTTAGAACTGTGCTCTTCCTTAGATGTTTTAATACCTATATTTAAAACTATTTTTTTCTATAAAGGTTTCAACCTAGTTCAAAGGGAGTGATAAATTTGTGAGTAAATAGTAGAAGTTAAATGTCTTTTAGTTGATCATGATTCAATATGCTTACATTTCAACTTAGGGTTAATATATGATTTCCTTATATTTCTTTAATGTGATTTAGAAATAGTGTTTTGGATTAGTCTAACTTAGAACATCATTCTTAATATTAAGAGGATAGCTAAAATGCATAATATTTGAATTATGTTATTATTTCCTTAGCGTGATAATTTGGTATTAAGGCTAGTAGAAAATTTTATGGATAAATATGCTTTTGCATCTTATTAATAATGGTCAATATACAATTCTATGTTGTCCTGAACTCTTATGCTCATCAAAATGTTATCATTGAATAAATTGGTAACTAAGATATGTTAGAGAATTTCATATCTCTATCATGTTGAATGGTTAGTTAGGAAGATTATGTTTCCTTATTGCCTTGAGAATTTGATTTATTAATTTTTGTTATCTTTTATTTTTTTGTACGGGTGTCAAATATGGGGTTACAGAGAAGGGTAGGGTATGTTTTCTAACCAATCTAGTTGTCATCAACTTAAAAGATGTTTTGGCCAAAGCTTGTGTAATAAAATTAGTAATTGTACTATTTGGTTAATTTTACTCTCTACTATTTCATAATATATTTTCATTTGCAATAGTTTACTAATTGTTAGATGTTAGAGATATCATGCTACACTAGATTCCATCATGCTTCTTGGTTTCGATAGCTAGACCTCTTGTGAAGGGTCAGGTTTCTCTAGTTTGGAGTAAGGTTAAGGAATCATAAGCTTCATGGATGGGTGGTAAATCACCCTAATGATGCTCTCACTCTCTTTCCTCACATTCATAGATGATGATATTTGGAGGATAGACAATTAAATTCTTATGTCGAAGTATTGTATTAATGTCATTATGGATATGATGATGTAATGTACATAGTCCTATGTTTTATTAATCTATGTTTAATATCTTATTGTAATATTCATGTTTAGAATATTGTTATGGAATAAAATTCTATTTGAGTAAAAATTTTAATTTTACTTTATTCATGCAATATTTTATTGTATGATTAAGTGTGGTCTTTTCAAATATGGATGGTGTTCTCTTGAGATGTCTCAATGAAGAAGGAGTTGCTAAGGAATCTTTAGAAATGCATAATGGAGTGTGTGGTGGACATTTCTGTAACATGCCAACTCATATTACTAGGAATTACACACACAATTTACTAAGAAGGTAAAATAAGATGATAAACATGAGTAATTCTTTTTTTATCATTTACATAATTACAAAGAAATAAAAGCATATCTTTTTTGAATATTTTTCAACCTTGAAATACAATATATTCAAAGATAAATCATAGTGAAATCATTTCACTTTACATTTACAAATATTTTGCACTTAGCAATATGAACAATTTTACATAACTTTGACATATAAGTCAATCATGAAATATATTGCATCTGGAATCTTGATATTTGTCCCACAAGTCTCGGTGAGTCTTCTACTATAGAGGGAGATCATCATCTGAGTGCTTTACCTCCAACCATAGAACGACAATCCCCTCCACACCTTCCTAGAAGTTGCCCTACCCTTCACGAAGAGTATAGACATAAGGAACTAATAGGTTGTAATCTAAGTTCTAGTGTTGTGTCTAACATAACTCAATCAACCATACAACTCTAAACATACTTTTAGCTAAGTATGATCACTCTGACAGGTTATGCCATCTAGACATGGTGGACGAACTAATGCATGTAGAGAAAAATGCATCACTTTGGCCAAAGTTTCTATATAAATAGACATTTGCAATAAATATAGTCATGTGTCCACACACCTCTAACTTGACTTGGAAACTACCTCATCCTATAGTTTGACTTGTCTGACTAATAACTCTAGACATGAACCATCTTAGCTATACTCAATCCTAGTCAATCTGATAGAATTTAATCTTTAATCTAGAATATATATATATATATATATATATATATATATATACACACACACACACACACACACACAATATGTAGATTTAAGATGATTTTAACTTTTTAGATTGTCCCTAGTTGCATTCTTGCAAAATTAGGGTCTATGACTTCCTGTCACTCTACTCAATGACTCAAAGAATTAAGCACTCTTGTGTTATATGTCTAGTTCGACTCTAACAAGAAATCATTAAACTTTATCAAAGTGCTTCTTAAGCTCCTAATTTAAATTATCTTAATCTATGGTTTCTCAACCTTTTTACTATCAACCATAACATACACTAGACTAAGTCAATGTGGACTTAAGAGTTATTAAGTTTTCTATACCCTTCTGGGTTGAATCTAGGGTTTAACTTCTCTAACGCCGTACATCAGTATATCAAAATATTCTTGTATTTCCTAAAAGTAAATGTTTATAATAATAAAACATAGAAACATAAACCACTAGTCTTCTCTTGACCACTTAGGCAATGTTTGGAATCACATTTCTCATAACATGCAAAAATATAGCCCACGAGGTATATCCTCTTCATAAACAATCTTACTAAATACTATTGTTTTCATAACTTAAACTCTCTACTAAGTCTATCTTTCAACCTAGACATGTTTGAGTCTACAATAATATTTTTTTCTAACCTCTTGGTCTTATCGAGTCCTCCAACTCTCTACATAGAATAGATCTCTGTTAGCTATCGTTGCACCAAAAGATTGACTTGTTAATGCCTGATACAACCACTTGACTTAACAAGCATGGGAGGTGGTTAAGCCCTTGTCACAAACCACCACAACGCAGCATTGAACAAGGAGACCAAGGGTCACACCTTGCAACAATTTCAAATATCATGATGATACTTGTCATCATTGTATAATGCTTATGTGATGATATATCACTATCCTTGATATTTTGAAAGATATTTAAAACATTTCCATACATTATACAATAGGTTTAAATTAAACACAAAATCATTTGATTTGAAAAGTAATAAAACTTATACATTGCTACTCTGAACTACTCCTAGGTTAAATTTAGAGTTCTAGTAAGGCTCTGTCTCTGCAAAAGGATAGATTTTTTTTTCCTAGTTATACATTGTGACCTTAACATATAGCTACAATAGCATGCATTCAAAGGTGAGAATAAGTATCAAATTATCTCTGTATGAAAAGTAACTTTTTGGTCACCTAAGGTATTTGTTAGCTAAAGGAAATACTATGGTTGCTCAGGTGTAGACTCAGTATATGATATCTTCCTACAGACCCCAATATCCTTTGTGAAAACAATGTTATTCAAATTCATTTCTCCACAAATCTGTGTCCTCCAACTATTGAGTTAACAACCTAATGATCCTATAGGTTCAATGACAAAAATATAGCATAAGAGTTATCCTCTACAATTTCTTCTACTAAAACTATTACATTGAACTGATAAACTCTGTGGTTTATGCTACTGAATGGTGCAGGAGCACCCCTACAAGACAGGATATAGGTTCATTGTCCACATGACAGGACATTAGTCTATTTTTAGCATGTTTGACTTCATAATGTAATAAGGTCCATTAGACCAATGCATATGTATTAGATCAGCCTAGGAGAGTGTGCAGGCAGTTAGAGTTCGTGATCAGGTTGTCTGAGCTGTCTTCTCCCAGCCGCTTGGAAGCTCCCAGCTGCTGGGAATTGAGTTGGTAGTACTCGTAGGATATTGCTATAAATAACTCAGATCAGTTAGGGTTTGATATCATATCATATCAGAGAGAGTAGTAGAGAGTAGTAGTTATGTTATGTTGTACTGGTGATTGAGTGAAATCCAGAGATCAGTCCAGACATTGTGAAACATTGTTGTAGAAACAGGACATTGGTGTTTCATCTAAATAAGATCTCATCAATTGCATTATCTGGTTTATCAGCTGTTTATGTTTTGATTTCTGTTCTGATTATAGGTTAATGGATATTTTCAACCCTTCCACCGGTTGATTTTGTGAATCGGTGGAATGGTCATGCATGTTAGTTTAGGTTGTATTTTAGTTTTTTGTTTATGCATTTCATTGTGTGGGAGATCGATTGGTAGCATGCTGTGAATCAACCTAGCATCCTCATGTGCTAGGATTTAGGAAGATAAATTGTTAAGTTTTGATCTGAAGGTGATCCGGCCCGATCATCATATTTTCCTTGTGAAATTGTGCGGTTCTGTGAGTTTGCATCTGCATGTGCTTTTCCAGACGGAGTGAATCGCATCAACATCTGTGAGTATATCGCTATCCAGATCGGGTTATGAAGCTGACGAAGACTGTATGTTTCAAGTGCATCAGGATGATATAAATCAGATATATACTCAGTGTGTATATCATCGTCAGGATCATCTTTCGTCCGCATGTCACTATCGCATGCAGAAGTGAAAGTTCATTTTTTTTTGGCTAAGGACCGGAGAGGTCATCATCAGGATATTGAAAAGATCACCGGAGATTCATTATCATGTTGCGGAGGATATAAGTGTCTTATATCCTGTTGACATCATCATCGGGTGCAAGTGACATCATCGTCATCAGGATATTGCGAATATCACCCTATGCAAGTTTATCCTACTATCGCTAAGTGCTTTGGCATCGGCATAAAGTTTGGTTAACATCATCAGGATGTTTCAATATGACCTGATAAGTCATAGCCTGATGCTGTTGTTTGGGTAGTCGAATATCGGGGTGACGTAAGCATCGAGGGAAAGGTGCTTGAAGTTGTCGTCATCAGGATATATGAGAGGAACTGGATATTTCATATCCTACTGACGAAGGATGAAGATGATGCTAAACATCATGATGATGAAGAAAGAGTTTGGCGGTATGATGAACAGTGAACATCAGGAGGATGCTTACGCTTGCTGGATATCATGATGCTGCTGACAGGCGAAAGGCGAAAGGCGATAAGGAAGTGAACAGTAGTTAGCAGGAGGATATTTCATGCCTCTTCGAAATATGATGATGCTGTCTGTGTTAGCAAGAAATATGATGATGATGATAAGCCGATAGGTATTACACACTGCATGTCCAGGATTTTAACATGCTGGTGGTGTTAATGACTCCTCCTTCCCATTTGTAAGCTTCTGTTGCGTTTCCTCTGCATCACTGAATAAAAGACATAAACATTGATTCCTTCAAACTTCATTTCTCTATTAAGAATACTCTATACATATAACTCTAAGAGAACATCTTCCTGCTTGTATACATCTGATAGCATTTTAAGAATGATAAGATAATGTTTTTCTAAGACATTCATACCTCCAAAATCTGTCAGTTTCAATGCCTGAGCAAGCTCTATTTATCTTCTAGCTATCCAAGCTCAACTTCACCTATCCTTTTGTGTATCTATGACTTTAGCCCTATGGATTTCTTGATAAGAATAGGCTCTCTGAGTTATCAGAGTTCTCTATCTTATTTGACTCTTGCTTCTTATATGAAGCTCTCTCTCTTCTACTCTGTTTTACTGTACACTATCACTTATCATTGCAACTCACAAAGACCTATTATCACTCAAAGATAATACTCTATCTTTGATATCCTCCCTCTTTGAAGATACTGCCTTATTAAGACTTAACCATATCCACATTACTGTGGAGCCCTTGGAAGAATCCTTGCCTATTATCATGCTTCATTAGCATGCAGATGTAGTGGAGTAACTGGTCTTTAAAGACCACATTTAAACTCCTCCTTTTCTCCATAACCAATGTGGAGGAAGGATTTGAGTACCCACATAAAACATGAAGTTCTTTACATTAATTGCCACTATCCCACGATGCTAAATGAAGCTCCTTGACAACATACTATATGTTTAAAATTATAGATAATATTTAAGTATATATAAAACATTATAGTGTAGGTCTATACAATGTATACTTACATTATTCCTATCACTTAACAAGATACGAGAATGGGGTTGATGTATTCTTCCTCTCTCTATCTTGCATAAACAACAGAAAAATGTAGGTTATCATAACGAAAAACTTATTAGAAATCATTGATAATGAAATAGTTTAACCACAAATATTTAATTTGTTATAATAATATAAACTATATTCATATCACATAAGGAAATAATGACTAGAGACCATATCTTTTCTATGGTCATATTATCCTAACTCACTTTTTCGACAAAACCTACATTAATGAATCCTAACGACAAATTGATGATTATCGATCTGAAACCCAAACTTTGACCATATGGGCCAAACACACCTTACCAAACTTGATGAGGGTTCACTAAATGATGCAAGAATGAGACTTAGATGGCAACAACCTATTCTTATCCATATGTCTATTCATTCTCTCCGATGATGCTCTGCGTCTCTTTCTCGGAGAGCAGAAACCTATTTCCTAGTTACAACTTACAATCACCAAACTAAGATTAGTGTATCGTTAGTCAGTCCATATACCTTATGAATAATTAATCATGACAACATATAATCATGTGTCTAAATTCTAAACATATAAACATAAAATCATGATATCACTGATTTATCCTAACATTACACAACGCCAAATCATTAATCCATGCAAAATTATCTGCTAATTACATACAAGTAAAAAGTAAAAGATAGTCAAAATTAGGGATGTGACAATTTCACAACTAAAATAATAGCTCATAGAATTATTAGAGATGGATTTTGGTGGAAAACTCTATTTGTTGATGTGCACAAATTAGTAAGAAAATGCAATCCATGTTAGAGGTTCTCAAGTAATTTAAAGGGATCAAGTACATTGTCTTTAAGGTCAATGATGATAGAAGCTTTATTTCAGCAATGGGGAATAGATTTCATTGGATAAATCATTGAAAAATATAGTACAAGATATAGATGGATTCTAGTAGCAATAGATTATTTTACTAAATGGTTTGAGGCTATCACACTCCCTCTAGAAGAGTTACTATTAAGGTGGTGATTGATTTTATATTGGACCATATTGTGACTAGATTTGGTGTTCCTAATAATATTATAGTAGACAATACAATGTGCTTCAAGTCTGGTTACTTTACCAAGGTTTTTTATGAATATGGAATTGTAATATCTCATTCATCTCCATATCATCCACAAGGGAATGGACAAGTTGAGTCAAGTTATAAAAATATGATGACTGTAATTAAAAGAATGCGCAATGTCAAAATAAGAAGGCATGTGATTCTAAGCTCAAATTTCCAATATGGGTAGATAGAGTGACCCCAAAAAGGTCTACATGAAGGTCTCCCTTTGAATTGGTATATAGAGTTGATGTTGTCCTACTAGTCAACATGATGATACCTATTTACAAGTTCATCCAAGAAACACATAAAGATATAGATGATGTTGTAACTTGTAGAATTAATCAATTGATTGATCTTGATAGAAATAGAAGGAATGCTCAAAAGATTAATTTGAAGGAACAATAGTAAATGACATATATGTTTGATAAGAGGGTAATCCCATGGAAGTTTGAAATAGGAGACATGGTCTTGGTGTGGAATGCAAGAGCACATGATAAATGAAAATATGATAAATTTGATCCCATGTGGCTAAGCCCTTTCATTATTGATAATTTGTATGGTGAGGACTCATTCTTCATCAAGAGTTTGACTATATAGTTTTAGGAAATTCTAGTACATGGACAATTCTTGAAACATTATTTCTCCTGAGCTTTTGATCATCTTCCATGCATAGTAGTTTTAGGTTTCTTTTCCCTTGGGTCTTGTGTTGTGTAGCCATGGTTGTTTGTGATCCATGGTGAAGTGTTTGTTTGTTCTTCCCTATGGTGTGGTCTACATTCTAGAGTTATCTAAATTCTCACCATGTCTCACTAGAACATATGTCCCTAAACTAGAGCCAATTTTGGTGGCAATATTTTTCAACCTTGAGTTTTCCAAACATCTGAAGTCTAATTCCCCTCCTATTATAATTGCCATGTATTATCCATCAATAATTTCTAATTAAAGAATCCTTCAATGGGTTATACCTTGGTATTGTTCTTTAGCCTTCCCACATGTCTTTCATATGTTGACATCATCAAGAATCCAAGAAAAATCCAAGTTTATGGGTTTCCTTTGCATTTTTGCCCATCCCAAATATTTAGGTTTTGTCAGAATAGAGGGATGTTCTAGGCCTACATTTTTTTTGTACCTATGACCTTTTAGTCCTCTGGTAATTGGTTCCTCCCAAATCTTGACCCCTAATCACACACTCTTTCATGTTCCTATGGTGGTAGTGGTGACTTCAGCATGGAATCCCTAAAAATTTCTAAGTTTTATGGATTTTTCATGGTGTTTTTGTGCCTTTGCATATTTTTAGGTTCTTAGGGATCATTGGAACCTTGTTTGTAGGTTCCAAAGTTCCTTAGTTCCCCACACTATCCTCTTGGTCCTAAAGTTCCAATTTCCCCAAAAATCCATGTTCCCCGCTTCCTCCTTTTCCCTTTCAGGTTTTCAGGATTTCCTAAGATCAAGTAGAACTTTATCCCTATGTCCCTAAGTTCCCTAGTTCCCTAAAACCTTGAATGTGAGTGTTCCCCACCTTCTTCTCCTTTCTCAGGTTTTTTGGAAACCAGGGGTCCTTGGAACCTTTTCACCTAGTTCCAATATCCTCAAGTTACTTGGTTCTCTAAAATATTGGTTTCCCATCTCCTTCATCGCTTGGTCCTAGAGTTCCATGTTCCTCTAAAACCTCAATTCCTGATCTCGGTCCCCATCTAGGTCCTAGTCTCGATCCCTTTTTATGTTCCTCTAGAACATTAGTTCTCATCTATTTTCTAGTCCCATGTCCCTCCCAAACCCTAGATCCTATCCTGCCCCATTCCTATGTCTGTAGGTCTACCTATCCTCTGGAAACCTGAAACCCTAGAAGAGAGCACTATAACACTTAGAAACATAACATGATGCACCAAAAACTCTCAGGATCACCATGAATGATTAGTTTGACTTCTACTTGACAACTCTTTTGGGCAGGAAACTTCTCAAATGACTCAGGGCATGGATTTTCATGCTTTGAATACTCCCAACCACCTCAACATTTTCCAAGAAATGTAATAAATATAGTAGGTGAGTTCTTAGAGCTACCTATTATTATTATATGTGATCTAATCCATTCATTTCTTGTAGGAAGATTATATGTAGGTGATCATTTAATTCTAATCATTTGGGAGTTATAAAGATAGCTAGATAATGTTGGGTGCCAAAAATTTCATGGGCCTAATATAAATATGTAATTCTTCATTTGTAGTGGGGTTGGGAAATTTGGGTGTGAAGAGAATCTGAGAAAAAATTTGTAATAAAAGTGTGTGTATCTATTTAGGAGGAATAAGGCTTTGAATATGTTTTTTATATGCCTGCAATTTTTTTTTTACTCTATTCTAATTTATATGAGTGAGCATTTGAGATTTATTTTCTCCTTTGTATTGTATTTTATTAAATAGATGTAAGGTTTCAAGGAAATTAGAAAATCTTTGCTGGCACATTTGTTTGTGAGATTTGCATGTTTGGTTTGCATACTTTCAAGGAGAGTAAGAAGACTTTCCAAGTAGTAAGCAAGATTTACAGTGTTTTCAAAGGATTATTAAGGATGATCTTATTTTGGTTACATGGGGTTTTAAATCATTATAGGGAAATGATATTCTATTGTTAAACCATAGACTTGATCTTGTTAGGGTAGGGTATTGTGGAATTTTTAGACTATGTATTCCCTAGGATAGACATTGATCTATTGTAGCATTCCTAGTCCACTCACATGCATATTAAAAATGATGATCCTGCACTTTTGTGTTTGTATATTACTAGTGTAGGTGTTTTGCCATTATATGTAAATCCAGTATTATAGACGATGTTAAATCATTGGTGAAATAGTTTCTATTGCATCTCTACAAAGGGTTTTTGTATAATGTTGTTATAAGGTGAATTATTATTGTGAGTAATCATGTGCATATATTTACAGGGATGAGTAATCAGTTTCATATCTTTGTCACATCATTCATTCTAGCTACCTATTTAAAGATCTTCCTATGGTTTTAGTTAGTTTATATCTTTTAAGATCTCTAGGAAAGATCCTCATGAGCTTGGTAGGGCTCAAATAAGAAGAGGAGGCCTTATCCTCCCTCCTATCAAGTTGTCTTTTCTCTCCCTTGGTCTGAGTATAGGTCACTTCACCATTGTTAGCATTATCCTTGGGTTTGAACTTTATGGTGAATTCCTTAGCATTGAGGTGATGGTAGTAAAAAGAACCAACAACATCAAATCCACTTGCACCCACAATGCTCTTCTTCCACATGAGGAGAGTAATCATCCTAATCACCCCTGCCTAGCTAGCTTTCTCCAAAGAGGTGGAAGTTATTCAACTGATTCCTTTAGCAAGGGTACATTGCATATGTCACCTAGAGTCTAACTCAATCATGTTATGTCTAAGCCACATTTTGGTTATCACATATTTTGGTGAACCTGACATGAAGTATAAAAACTTTTGATAGAGTCTCTTCACTTTTTCATCTCACTCTTCACAAATCCTTTTAAGATGGGATCTATCATGTTTACCCACATTTCTTCTACTCCACTTTCATCTTTCACTGCCATGTTCATCTCATTAATTTTGTGGTTTTTCATATGCCCCCAAACTAGGACAAATCATGTAAAGTTTAGGGGAACTTTCCCTCTGATGAAACTAGAACACCTTTAGATCTAATAGCTTTGATCTCAAATCAATTAGAATATGAAGACTCAAATTTGAAGGGAATCCAAAAAGATCCCCAAAACTTATTAGTTTTCAATAATCAAATATATGAAGATAGTCATTCAACCTAACCAAGACAAAACACACTAAGTAAAAATTTAGTTTGAGATCGATCAACAATATCAACCCAGATTAAACTATAGGAAAATGGCCACCCAAATGGATGATAAGGTGAACCATCTAGAAAAGAACTTACAAGAATCTCTAAAGGCATGAGAACCATCCACATTGCTTATCAAACTAAAAGATTCATGGCACACCAAGTGTCATAAAAAAGATCAAACTAGGGGACAACCTAATATCTCCCTCATCTAAACAACACAAGTAATGAATCATTCATGCCTCCCTTATCCTCGTCATTCAACATGATAATTATTAATAAAATAAGTGGAAATTCTATGATGCAAAGTCAACCAAAAACAATCGCACCTAATTTTCAAAATAGGAACATGATGACATCTAGTTATCAAACATTCTCTAAATATCAATAATCTAGAATACCATTTTAAGTGCTACAAGTGCATAAAGCTCCACATATAGGAATAATGTTTGGAGGAACAAAATACTCTACACATAACCCCCTTTTTAAAACAAACCTCAAGTATTTAAAGGAGCCTTTTGAATACAATATTCATAATGTTATGCTACCACATCCTCTCCCAAAAATTCTAAAAATCAAAGGAGAGGGTGACCCTAACTCTCATATTAAGGCTTACATCCATATATTATAGGAACACCTTATTTGGGATGGGGTTGTAGCCAATATTTTCCCAAAGAATTTTAAGGGTATCACTTTGGATTGCTACGATTGACTTCTAAAAGCATTAATCCACTATTTTAGGAAACTCGTCAATCAATTTGTGGCTACTTTTGATATAAACAAGCTGGTCAAGACTGATGGTGCTAGTTTGTCATTGATGTCAAAAGGTATTGAGAGAGTTGAATTGTTGTGCATCTTCACAAGTTGTTCACTTATGTCAGGAGAATCAGAATAAGTGTATTGATCATGTATCAGGATGTTTATGACATCATATCAAGACATAGCAATGAAGTGATTCTTGATTGAAGTGGGTCATTATCATTAGAGATATAAGATCATTATTGTCATGGGCAAAGGGTTTATGCTTCAACAGGAGGATGATGACTTGCAAATGCATAGAAGGTAACATTCATGGTTGATAAGTTTGCAGGACTAGATTGATCTATTGATGTCTATCATGTCATTTTGGTGTTCATATAAACAAGGTGATGTTGATCATCTAATATTTTCAGTGTTGATAGTATGGTGTTCTCTATGTGGATGTTGGCACTGATCATCAATTTAAGGTGATATCATATCTTATGTTGAGACCAGGTGTAAAGTGATCAAAAGAGTGCTCAAAAATTTAGATGACATATTTCAGACTTGATATATATTGATACTTCATTAATGTTGGTGGGATTAATTTTTAGGATTTTGTATTCTTTTGTATAACCTAAATTCTATACCTTCAAAATCGTAAATATCTTCTAAAATCCTATATTCTACTCATCACTGTTTTATTTACATTTCTGTTTTAATTAAACGGTGACTTCCTATTAGAGGTAAAGTCACTTAAAGTGACTCACCAAAGGGGCTCCATTACATCTCTCCACCGGCCCCTTCACCTTGTTAACCTGTCAGACCGGTCTTCACTTCTCTTGAGCGGGAAAGAAAGCTTAAATGAATATGTTTCAAAGTTCAGTGGACCACCAAAAGTATGATTAAATGTGGGGTGATAAAAGTATATGCTTTATGCATTGAAAATTCAAAAGTATTAAGGGCCGATGCATTTGTTATGCTTTGTTTGTAAAGTTAGAAAGTTTCCTATAAAGCATCAAATGCTTTTATAGCAACATTAGTTGCTCAAATAAGAAAGTCAAATGCTTGTTTTGAGTTGATTTTTTTCATGAAGATATTTTTACTTTTAAATTAAAAAAAAAAAGAGGCATCTTTCTATAAAAGCAAATAATATGAAGGAGATTTTATTTTTTCTAGGAATATGTTTGGAAGTTTTTTTTCTTTCCTCATATCAAATGAAGGATATCTCAAGACTTTGGCTAGAATTATTTTTGAAGATCTATTGATTATGCAAGGGAAGATGAAATAGGGCAGTTTGGATTTATTTATTTTTGGATGATATGAGAAGTTTAAAAGTTTTTTTTGCAGGTGGATTTATATGAACAAAGTTTGGAGGAACAAAATGTTTTTTTATTAATCATTTGTTTTATGAGAGATGATTTTTTTTTGTGTGAAAAGGGCATTGGATGAAGATATTAGTTTTGAAGATAATATTTACAGAGGAGAGAATATGAAAAGATTTATTTGAAGAAATTGAAGAAATGAAGAAGAGATTTTATTTTCTCCTACAAATGGTTTTTATTGAAGACAATTTTGTTTGGTTTGAAATGTCATGAAGGCAAAAATAATATTTTGAACATTGAATATATGAAAGGTTTTATGCTCAGAGAATTTGAAAAGAAAATTTGAAGAGACCATTTTTACAGATGCAAGAATATCAAAGAGAAGACAAAATACGAAAAGTCTTTTGATGCAGATGAAGGTGAATGGATTACAAGATCGGTTTATTGCAGAGCAAGAGGAAGATGAATGGTCATCTGAGATTTATTAAGCTTACAGGTGATTTGGTAAGTGTGTTGAAGTGCAGAGCATCATACAATTATGAAGATAACTTTATGAATATTCTTTTTAAAAGAAAACACAGACGAATGTATGCATGAGCTAATTTGCAGTACGATTAGGTGATTTCAAAATGATATGCATAGAAAAATATTGACATTGATTTGTAGAGATAAGAGTGTTGAAAATTTGTTCACAGGAGTTTGTTTTTAGAGAGATGTGTAAAAGGAATTATCTGTATGGTCTTGACTTGAAAATCAAACAGGAGAAATTAGAGTGTATGATGAAACACAGAGTGTAATTGGTGCAAATTAGATTGATTGGCAATCAATTCTTGCACATAGAGTTTTATGTTTTAATGATGGTAATTGTCTATGCCAGTGAGGCACAATATGCCAGTGAGGCTTATAGGTTAGTGTGACCTTAACATTTGTCAGTGAGACACATATTGTAGCCAGTGAGGCATGTTTTATTAGTTAAGCCAGTGAGGTAGTTTTTGAGTGGTTTTTCTACCCAGAAGAAGGGTTTTCCACTCGTGGAAAACATGTGTTAAGTTTCATGATGTCTTCATCTGTATGTGTGTATATTAGTGCTTTACTTATTAAGTTTTGTTCACATTCTTCATTATTAATCTTGTGCATAAATCATTAATGTATTCCTCTCTATTTGGTCTGTAAGAGAAAGTTTGCAAAAAGTTTTTAAAATATTTGAAAATTCACACAACACTGATTCACCCCCCCTCTCAGTGTTGTCCTTGACTCCTACAATTGGTATCAGAGCCAAGTTCCCTGTTTGAAGTCTAATAGGCTCGGGTAGGTCCTGGTAGTGGAGTTCAATGGGTAAGTGCAGAAGAAATAAGAACATGAGAAATGTCAAGCTTCATTCTGGTCAAAAGACACAAAAGACATCATCCATACCAGATGTTGATATAAATTCAGTTGAAAAAGATGTTCCTGATATTGTATTAGAAGAAAAATTTTCAAGAGTTCCTCAGTTTAATGGTTTAAATTTTTTAGTTTGGTATGTTAGAATGCAAGTTTATTTATCCTCTTTAGGATATGATGTTTTAATATTAGTTGAGAATGGTTATTGTATTACTGATAACAAAGAAGCTATTCAAAATAATCATATTGCAAAGAAGGCCATATTGTCTGCTCTATCTAATGATGTTACTTTTAAAGTTATGGATTGTGTTACAGCTCAGGACATGTGGAGGAGATTAAAAAGAATTTATCAAGATAATGATAAAGAGGACACTCTGGAGTGTGAATAAAGTGACAATGAAAGGAGACTTTCAAATAAAGGAGTTGAAGTTCAATCAAAATCAGATTCAGAAGAAGCTAGCATCACAAGTGATGATAATGAACAAGATTGTGAGATTAATTTGGAAGGACAACTCATATATGCTCTGAGTGAGCTCAAGAATTATAAGAAAGAGAACCAAAAATTAATGGTGCAGTTGCAACAAGAAAGAGATTTAAAAGACAAAGCACTATCTGACCTTGAAGATACTAGAAGTTTGATTATGGATTTGAGGAATCAAGTTAATGAATCAGATAAATTAATTATTAGTCTCAAGATGGAGATTTAGGAAGCTAAGAGGATTATTGATATAACAAAGGTTGAATTGGAAGCTAAATCAGTTGAATGCAAAAAATTTGAATGAGAAATAATTTTTTTAAGTAAAGAACTTGAGGATGTTAGAAAGCAGTTGGAAAAGAATTTGAAGTTTGAAGAAAATTGAAATAAGTTGCATAAGATGCTTGGTAAACAAAAACTATATGGAGACACTACTGGACTTGGTTTTGAAGAAGGAGAATGTTCAAAAGCTAGAGAGACACCTAGAAAGAAGATTGATTTGAATGCTACCACTGAAAACAAAATGCAAAATCAAAGAAGAAGAAATTTCAAAAGAAATGCTCCTGTAAGACAAGCATACATGTACAGGTATAATTATTCTTTTAGTGGTTATTGGTATACTTGTAATCAATTTGGACACAAATTAGTTAATTGCAGAAGGAAAAGGAATACTGATATTGTTTGTTACAGGTGCAATAATGCTGGTCACATTCAAAGAAACTGCAAAATGAATAGAAGGTATGATCCTGCTTGGAAGCATAATATAAATACTCAAGGGATGTTAAGAAGGTATTCTCAATCATTTGTTTGTGATTATAGAATAATTTGTTATAATTGCAATTCTCCTAGTCACAAAGCATTTAGTTGTAGAAAAGCATCACCTGATTTGATGGGTTGGAAATTGAAAGAGACAGAAAAGGTTTGGAGGAAGAGAGCCTGTTAAGATTTGGAAGCAGAAACATAGTCAAGAGAAGTCAAATACTAAGCTTGTGCATCTTGCACAAGTCATTTCATCTGTTGCATAATAGATAGCATAATGTGAGGGGGAGTTGTTCTTGTTCTATCTTTTATCCCCAAGAAGTTACAGGAGGAGATCAGTTGATCTTGTTTTGTTTGTCATGCTTGCCTGAAATGTTTGAAATAAAGTTTCTGATGTTTTTGAGTTTCAGTGTATGTTAGTTGTTCATGATTAGTGACATGTTTAGTGGATCATATAAAGTGTTCAAAAGCTTTCTACACAAAGAGTTTGATGATGTTGTGACATTGATCCTATTTGTATATTGTTTGATACTTACATGATTAAATTGTCATGATGCTTCTATTAAGATGTTATCAAGGAACTCTCACCTGGATTTGGTTTTGCAAAGTGGTGTTATAGGAAGAGCTTGATGGTGAAGGTTGTACAATCTTGATGGGCTAATTTGAATGATAAAGTCAAGAGGAAGGAGTTTGTTCTTGTTGATTGTAGGTGTGGTTATATCAGGTTTGACAATGCGTTGTAAAAGGTATCATGTGCAGAAGGATGATCTCTATTCTTGATTGCAGAATAAATGTTCATTTAGAAGTGATCATTGGTATATTAATTTGGAATGTTCTTCCTCATTAATATGGTTTAGAAAAGTATGTGAAAATTGTGTGGTGGTTTTAGGTATGAGCTTTAAGTTATGATAATCTAGAGTTTCTTATGACATTGATGGTGAATCTTGTATTAGAGGCAAGTAAAAGTCTTATAAAAAATGGTCATCTTGGCATCTTGTGTTGAGAACTATGTGATAAGGAGTCTTCATGTGTGATATGTTGCTTCAAGACTATTTCAGGAAGTGGTTCAGTGCTGAGTTGAGTTGAGTTATGTTGTTTATTCTTGTCAGTGTTCACCAGTGGTATTTATGAGCAGTGATTTGTTTGTGAACTTTATCACAGGGGAAACAAATAGATTCTTTGAAGATTTGTCATTTGGGTCAAGAATTGTTTGTAATATTGATGTTCAGGAAAGACAAGTGGTTTCAAAGATTTTGGTAAGTGGCTCTAATTTTTTTTATTGAAGATAACAAGATAACAAGAGTTTATGTCTTCAAAGCCCTCATAATGAAATATGTTTGTGATGATCAAGCTTTAACATCTTTCAGTGGAGTTATTTTCTCTGGGGGAGATAATAGTCTTTGTCATCAGATGTCAGAAAGGGGGAGAAAGAAAAACTACATCAGGTGGTTTTGCCATCAATCACAAAGGGGGAGATTGATGGTGCTAGTTTGTCATTGATGTCAAAAGGTATTGAGAGAGTTGAATTGTTGTGTATCTTCACAAGTTGTTCACTTATGTCAGGAGAATCAGAATAAGTGTGTTGATCATGTATCAGGATGTTTATGACATCATATCAAGACATAGCAATGAAGTGATTCTTGTTTGAAGTGGGTCATTATCATCAGAGATATAAGATCATTATCGTCATAGGCAAAGGGTTTATGCTTCAACAGGAGGATGATGACTTGCAAATGCATAGAAGGTAACATTCATGGTTGATAAGTTTGCAGGACTAGATTGATCTATTGATGTCTATCATGTCATTTTGGTGTTCATATAAACAAGGTGATGTTGATCATCTAATGTTTTCAGTGTTGATAGTATAGTGTTCTCTATGTGGATGTTGGCACTGATCATCAATTTAAGGTGATATCATATCTTATGTTGAGACCAGGTGTAAAGTGATCAAAAGAGTGCTCAAAAATTTAGATGATATATTTCAGACTTGATATATATTGATACTTCATTAATGTTGGTGGGATTAATTTTTAGGATTTTGTATTCTTTTGTATAACCTAAATTCTATACCTTCAAAATCCTAAATATCTTCTAAAATCCTATATTCTACTCATCACTATTTTATTTACATTTTTGTTTTAATTAAATAGTGACTTCCTATTGGAGGTAAAGTCACTTAAAGTGACTCACTAAAGGGGCTCCATTACATCTCTCCACCGGCCCCTTCACCTTGTTAACCTGTCAAACTGGTCTTCACTTCTCTTGAGCGGGAAAGAAAGCTTAAATGAATATGTTTCAAAGTTCAGTGGACCACCAAATGTATGATTAAATGTGGGGTGATAAAAGTATATGCTTTATGCATTAAAAATTCAAAAGTATTAAGGGCCAATGCATTTGTTATGCTTTGTTTGTAAAGTTAGAAAGTTTCTTATAAAGCATCAAATGCTTTTATAGCAACATTAGTTGCTCAAATAAGAAAGTCAAATGCTTGTTTGGAGTTGATTTTTTTCATGAAGATATTTTTTCTTTTAAATTAAAAAAAAAAGAGGCATCTTTCTATAAAAGCAAATAATATGAAGGAGATTTCCTTTTTTCAAGGAATATGTTTGGAAGTTTTTTTTCTTTCCTCATATCAAATGAACGATATCTCAAGACTTTGGCCAAAATTATTTTTGAAGATCTATTGATTATGCAAGGGAAGATGAAACAGGGTAGTTTAGATTTATTTATTTTTGGATGATATGAGAAGTTTAAAAGTTTTTTTTGCAGGTTGATTTATATGAACAATGTTTGAAGGAACAAAATGTTTTTTTATTAATCATTTGTTTTATGAGCAGAGGACTTTTTTTGTGTGTGAAAAGGGCATTGGATGAAGATATTAGTTTTGAAGATAATATTTACAGAGGAGAGAATATGAAAAGATTTATTTGAAGAAATTAAAGAAATGAAGAAAAGATTTTATTTTCTCCTACACATGGTTTTTATTGAAGACAATTTTGTTTGGTTTGAAATGTCATGAAGAAAAAAATAATATTTTAAGATCATTGAATATATGAAAGGTTTTATGCTCAGAGAATTTGAAAAGAAAATTTGAAGAGACCATTTTTATAGATGCAAGAATATCAAAGAGAAGACAAAATATGAAAAGTCTTTTGATGCATATGAAGGTGAATGGATTACAAGATTGGTTTATTGTAGAACAAGAGGAAGATGAATGGTCATCTGATATTTATTAAGCTTACAGGTGCTTTGGTAAGTGTGTTGAAGTGCAGAGCATCATACAATTATGAAGATAACTTTATGAATATTCTTTTAAAAAGAAAACACAGATGAATGTATGCATGAGCTAATTTGTAGTAGGATTAGGTGATTTCAAAATGATATGCATAGAAAAATATTGACATTGATTTGTAGAGATAAAAGTGTTGAAAACTTGTTCACAGGAGTTTGTTTTCAGAGAGATGTGTAAAAGGAATTATCTGTATGGTCTTGACTTGAAAATCAAATAGGAGAAATTAGAGTGTATGATGAAACACAGAGTGTAATTGGTGCAAATTAGATTGATTGGCAATCAATTCTTGCACACAGAGTTTTATGTTTTAATGGTGGTAATTGTCTATGCCAGTGAGGCACAGTATGCCAGTGAGGCTTATAGGTTAGTGTGACCTTAACATTTGTCAGTGAGACACATATTGTAGCCAGTGAGGCATGTTTTATCAGTTAAGCCAGTGAGGCAATTTTTGAGTGGTTTTTCTACCCAGAAGAAGGGTTTTCCACTCATGAAAAACATGTGTTAAGTTTCATGATGTCTTCATCTATATGTGTGTATATTAGTGCTTTACTTATTAAGTTTTGTTCACATTCTTCATTATTAATCTTGTGCACAAATCATTAATGTATTCCTCTCTATTTGGTCTGTAAGAGAAAGTTTGCAAAAAGTTTTTAAAATATTTGAAAATTCACACAACACTGATTCACCGCCCCTCTCAGTGTTGTCCTTGACTCCTACAAAGACATGAATATGAGAATTTTTAACAATCAAACAAGAAAATAATGAGTCAATCATACATTTTATCACATGATAGAGGAAAGTTCTCTATTCTTCAACTAGTGCACCAAACATGCATCATAGGGAACTTCATGATCTCTTCTTGCATGATCTCAATAAAGACATATGAGAATAAGTTCAAAAACTCCCCTATAAATCATATGAAGAGGCACTCGAGAATACCCTTAGAATTGATCAATCTACTATTGATATTAGAAGAAAGGAGTTTGATGCCAATAGAAGATTGGTCAACTATGATAGTGATAATGATCTTTCAATGTTGGAAAATAATCAAAACATAGATGCATCAATAGACATTCCACCATCCAAGAACAATGACAATTGCCATGGTGATGATAATAGTTATATGAATTTTGGGAAGCCAAGTGTCAACATCATTAAACATCCCTCAAGAAACAATTGTGAGAGAAAAGAGTAGCCATACAATGATCATTGTAAACATTATCAAAAACCTTGAAAATACGATCATATTAAATACCACTCATTTCACAAGTGAAGGGGGCATGATATTAGATCATGTTGGGAGTGTTGATGGTATTTTTAACACACATGCAACACAAGCAAGATGAGATTCAACCTATCTCTCCTAAAAGGACAACTGATCTAGAAAACAAATAGCTATCCCCAAGGTCAAGGGAGTTGGGTCACAACTATGTTGTACAAGCACAAGGTAAATGTGGATAGTTTAACAAGGGGTCTTAGTTTTCTTCTAATTATTCAAATTGGATCAAAATTGATTTATACTTTACTGTTGTTTTAAAGAAAGTTCAGAAGAGCATAAGGAATGCAAGAGATAAATGATGCAACACTTATATTTTCTGCCTTTATATCAACACATCTATCTAAGAAATTCACTAAATGTAGTATTAAAATTAGTTTGTAAATGAAATTGTTCAGACTATTAGTGTAACTTTTAGAGGATTTTTTTAAAGCAATAAGATGAATTATATTTTTTATTACTATATTTCACATGCAAATCAGAAATAAAATTCAGAATTTGTGCCCAGATTCATAAATTCTCAAACAAATATGGAAGTAAAGATTGTAGTTTAAAGAACTACACCAGATACACAAAGATAGATCGAAAGGAATTGACAGCCACTTTGTATTAATTTCTTCAAATTAGAGTACAAGATTAAAATCTAGCAATAACATCAGAATTACAGATTTGTTTCCAAAAGAACAATCTCCTATAAACTAAAATTTTGTAAAAACTAGTTAATCTAGTGAAAACTTGAAAATTCTAAGTATGGACCTATAGCCTAATTCTTCAACTTTTAGACCCTTCAACAAAATAGGTACCTCCCTTATATAGGCATAAAAAAAGTACAACACAACAATCTTAAAATATATGCATTATCTTTATTCCTTGTTTCTATCACCATTGACATGCAACTAAAAAAGCAATTCTAACAATAGAACTGATTTTATATGTTAATCTCTAAGTTTGACTTTTCAACTCAAAGACATGCAAAAAGGAAAACAAAGAAGTTTCGTAGTGCCCACTTTATAAAATAATGGTTCCCTTTTTACAAAATTTGGATATAGAAGATCTTCCCTCACATAAAATTATCCAAGTCTATAAATAGACTTAATGAGAACTAGTTGCTCATGTAGAAGAATGTGTCTTTTTAAACTCAGCAAAATTTGACAAAATTTGATCCACTCTATCCACCTCAGGCCCATCTAACCATTTGGTCTTAAATTTAAATAAATCAAAACTTTGAAAGACATGTTCATACTTTCTTTCCATTATGCTTATATCCACCACTATCAATTTAAAATGACCTTTAGATTCTACAAATTTGTCAAGCACATCCTCATCAAAACCTAGAGCCTTCAACTAGTCATCCATTTTCTTTTTGAATACTTCTTTCACTTTATCCAAAGGCTCTAGTCTGTATTTATCATGTGAATATATTTCTGGATCAACAACTCCCTTAATAAAAGGTCCAAAAATAGCAATTTACTCATATATTTCTTATTGCAGTTTCAACAATGCAGGATGATATTTATCTATTTTTTCTACCTTGTATTGAGTAACTTTTATATAGAACTTGAAAAAACTAGGCTCCTCATCATGTAAAATGTCAGATTCTAACAGTTCTTCCCAACTCATATTTCTTATTTGTTTCAAGTTTCTCAAAATATGTTCTAATTTTGTATCTTCTTTCTTGGAATTTTCCACAAAGGTGTCTATTTCTTGCTCCAACCAGAAAGATTCATCATAGTATGGATAATACCTATCAAAAATACCAAAAGATTCTGCTAAAAACTTGGACACCCATCTATCAATAACAAATGATTTTTCTTTCATTGCTTGTAGCGCATCAACTTTTTGCTTGGTCATCAACACCAAAATATCTACCATAGCTAGCTATTCTAAAATAGGTGCTAAAAGACCTTTGACAAATGATTTCATTTGACATAGTTGTAGCTTCAAAACCATCCTTCGTCTTCTTATCTTTCTGCATTCTTGACTTTACCATACTGTAAGTAGAGTCAAATGAAATTATTTCTTTAGCATGAGTTTGTTTACCCAAATTCACTTTCATGGTCTGGTAATCTTTAGCCAACAAATCCTAATCATCTTTATCAGTTGTAGGAGTGGAAATCTCCACAATCCTTTCCCCTTGATCATTTGTTCAGAAGGATGATAGAGTCCTTGGTTTCTTTCTTGGTTTTTCATTTTCAATCTCTACCATCATCTCTTGGAAATTTAAAGGCTTGATAACTACTTGTTGCAGTTTTTCTAGATTCAAGTTCAACCAAGAGGGAAATGTAGAAACTTGTTGAACAAATTAACCAATTGGATTTTGTGCAAATTATTATTGTTCACCAATTCTTTCTTCACTTTCTTCTCTCTCTTCTTCTCTCTCTCCTTTCTTTGAATTTTGTTTTTCCTTAGGACTTTTCCTTTTCTTAGGTTGCTCTTCCTCAAGTTGATCCTCCTTAGGTATCTATTATGTTTTCTCGTTAGGATTAGAAGATGGAGTTATAATAGTACCAAATGTACTTTGTGGCATTTTTATTCCAACTACATGCTCTCCTGCATCTGGTCGTTGCTTGATTGACTCCCTAGGAGGAAAAGTTTGAGTCAAAGGCTTAGCCCCTAGCCTAGATGTTATTCCTACAACTCCTTCCTTATATGTGATAGAAGTCTCATAAAACTTCTCTTTGAATACCCTCAACACATCCTCTGGAGAAGCAATATCAATTGAAATCCCACATTTTTTAGATTTTAGTGGCTTACCCTAAGTTTTCTATCATTTGGATACATGTGACCTTGAGGACGAAGGTTCATCTTTTCTTCTTTTCTTGTCTTAAGGAGTCTATGACACAAAGTTACAAAGCCTTATATCCAAACAAATCATGCTTCTTTCAATTACATTGTCTCTCAATTCCCTTATGGAATTCTCTTCTTTCAATAACTAGTTAATAGGGTCCAACTCTTTCTTATCAAAAGTATCTAAATGATACACAAGATCTAGAACAATACCATCATCATAAAACTCCTCTAGTATATCATCCCTGAAACAAAATTCTCTCATTTGAAAAGAAATAAGCTGAGTATATTGTTTCTTCCTCACATCAAAATCATCTTTACAATTTGCCTAAAAATCCATAAGAGAATACCTATGTTTAAAATCCATTGTTGGAAATAGTTGATTAAATTTACCTACAATATCAAAATCCTCTCTAGCTTCATAAACCTTCAAATCAAGAGCATTTATCTCTTCTGCTTCTATTTTGGCTACCATGATCAAGGGCTATTCAAAAAATCCTAGTACAAAAGGATATTTTACCCCTAATTTATGCTTTCCTAATAACTTCAAATGCACTTCACTGATTTGTCAAGAGAATTCCATCAAAATGATTATGTCACTGTAATGCCTTCTAGGAGGAGAAATGGTACTCTCTTTAACCTTGCAATCCTGATATAAGTGGACTGGGGAAACTTAATAAACCACTATCCCTAGGTTTTGATCAAATCCATGGCCTTTTCCAACATCCTCCAAGTTGGATCACCTGTCAACTGTAGGATCATTGCATATAAGAATGCATCATTGACTCTTTTGAAGTGCTTCTCGACCTCCTTCAATTCTAATTAGGGATAGTAATCCCAAATTTTATTTTCTCTAGGGCCTTCTCCTCTTACACCCACAGTAGTTAACCCTTGAATGTTTTCAACTCTAGCAGCTAACCAAATGACATAAGATTTCATATAAAACTTTTTAATTCGTATGATAGACATGAGTTATGCATGCAATTTATTCGAAACTATGGTTTCCCAATCTAAATGAGTCTCCCCTTTGATAGTAAAGTAGATAAACTCAAACATCCAAGTCTCATATGTCTTGGAGTCTTCTCTTCCAAAAGATTTGCTAGGTAAGGTGATAATATCAACAATTTCTCCTTTAAAATCTACCCTTCTCAACCTAGAGGCCACCATGGTAGTAGGCTTCTTACATTTCGATAACCAATGCCTGTTTAGATATTCTTTATTGCCACTAACATCCAAATTATACTGTTTGGTGGCCTTGGCAATAGTTAGCAAATAGGCCTCCCTATGCACTGACATATCAAAGACCAATCTAATCATTAGAGTCGTGATGTCTAGCAATAGATTCCCACTTGAATCAAAATATTTCCTTTCTTCTGGATTATAATGGTGGGCAAAAGTAAGGATAAGTTCTAGACATTGAACAACTAATGGAAAACTAGCTTGATGTCCTAATCTAGATTCTGCAATTTTCTTTTCTTTTGGGGTGACATCTTCTCCAAATGTGTCATGTTTGAACTCTTATAGGTCCACATGTCCTAGTTTTGTGTCAGTTATGTTCATTAGGTCACTTTTTAATTTTGAGTCCTTAGGAACCCCTTGAAATTGTATTTCATTGTTATAGGTTGTTCCTTCCTCCTTTCCTTTTTATGTTTCTTCTTAGATTTTTGTTCTGATCCCTCACGTATTGTCTCTTGCTTAGTTTATTCAAAAGACTTATCAGAATCTGATAAGGTTTCTTCACTTTGGTGGGTTGATGTTTATTCTTTAGACATTTAATTGACCTAAAGGAGCAAAAAGGAATGTATAAAAATCAAAGAAAACTTGAAGAGAACATTAAATTTTAAGTATTTTGAGTGTTTTTGTGTTCTGATGGAATCACGAGACCAAATTGGATTTTTGGACCTAGGTCCAAAAGTGGACTCAAGGCCCACAATCCCATTAGCTTAGCGGGCTAGCGAAAGAAAATATGTTTTCAAGATTAATTGAGTCAAAGGGCCAAAAGATTGATTCGGACTTGAAGTCCTAATTGGGTCTCCATGCTAGGTTTCTAGAATTTTATGGGGAGTGGAGCATAATGGGAAACTTAGTTTTGGAACTTTTAATGCTTTGGGTCCAAAAGACCAGTCCCGAAAGGTTTTGAACTTATTGGCGTGATATGGGAACAACTTTAGTTTTTGGTTCTTTTGAAAATTTAAGTCCAATGGACCTTTTAGGGCCCAAAGTCCCAAAAGGGTTTCTAACTTGTAAAAAATCCTTAAGTCTTCCCACAGGGGGCAAGACTAAACTTGGTTTCATGATTAGAAGTGTTAGGCCGAAGGGCCTTTTGGGACTTGCAGTCCCAAAGGGGCCATCGTAACTTAGTGTTTTCACATGTCTTACAAGGCGCGAGACTATTTTCAGTTTTAAGATTTCCACAGCTTAGGACCAAAGAACAAAATGAGGCCTGAGGTCTCAAAAGGGCTTCACAATTTTATCATTCCTATAAGCCTTGAAGAAGTGGGGCCAATTCTGGTTTTAGGTTTCTAAAATTCAATGACTATTACATAGATCGGGGCCCAAGGTCCTGGACAGGCCTTTGAAAGTTTACTTTGTCATGTCAAATTTAAAATCCTATTTTGCCCTCAGGTCCTGAGACACAAAGAGGATGCTTTGAATTTTAAAATTTAGAAAAAAAAAGAATGGCCGATTGAATATGAATGGCATAAAATTTGAGTCCACTTATTCCAAAACCTACCTACTGAACAAAACCTAAACTATGAAGCAAAGCCCAAGTAAATAAACCCAAAACTAAATTAAACTAACAACAAACCTTAAACCCTAAATAGACAACAAACTAGATAAAACAAAAACAACAACACACAATAAATAAAGACAAGCAAAGACGAAACGGGGAAGGAAAAAAACCTACCTTAATGAATTAATGGGAAGAAAAGGAAGCAACACTAAGAAATACTCTATCCACACGTGCACAATAGAAAGTCATTCCAAATTGATGCCCAACCAGGAGAAATCATCCTCAAATGCTTCAGCAACACTCCAGAGCTCCAAGACATTGGTAATTAAAAATGAAATGAGGAGATACAGGGCATCCAAACCCTTATATACCATGCACTTCAATCAAAAAGAACCACAATTAATGCGGTAGGTGGTCAGAGATGTGAGACAAAATCTAATTTTTGAACCCACCACAAAAAGGGACCCAAAGTCCCAAAGGGTCATAAAGTGGTGAGGAGATAAAGAAAACGAGGCAGACTTCAAGAAAGAGTCAAAAAGTCGATTAGGATTTGTAGTCCTGGTCAGACTTTCTAAAGGGAAGCCCAGATCCAAAATTGGACCCAAAGCCTAGGATCCTGAGGATTTGAGAAATGTTGGGATCCCCAACAAAACACTTGAAACAATAGTTTTGAGGATGACAAAAAAAATGCTTAAGTTAAAACTTAGGTCTTGAGTAGAAAGAATACAAAACAAAAGTAAAATAAAGGAGGAAAAACCAAAAAAGGGGATCCCCAAGTGGAGAAAAGGTGGGGTAGGTATGCAGGGCATAATAAATAGTGATTCGACTAGAAAATGCTTCGTAGCATTTTGAAATATAGAAACCTCAATTTCTCAAAAGTCCTAGGTTTGAATCCATCGAGGATGATCAATAAAATGACAAACCCTATAAACAAGAAGATTATTGTAATGATGTTAAGACAAAATTTGAGACTTACAATTGTGTGCATGTGATTCTTTTCCTTCAAAAGCTTCGCTTGGATCTAAAACACTATGACTTCCTACATCAAGTTATTTTGTAATGACTATATTTTATGCATGACACCCGTAAGTGGGTTTTCATCATGGTACTTGTCCAAGGCGCCATGAATATGGTTTTCAGCAAAGGACGATTTTTCTCTTTACTATTTTCCTTTTTCTTTTTCTCTTTCTTTTATTTCTTTTCTCTTTCATCTCATACAACAACCAAAGCGAGGAAGTCAAAATATCCTCGACTACAAAACTTTTCCTACCTCTATGAATCTGATGGTAGATTGCCCAAAAATCGTAATCCTTAAGGAACTTTCTTGTAATATCCAATCTAAGATGGTGCATCCATGTATTCTATTAAGAGAGAAGATATGACTATCTACAATAAGATATGAGAAAGGTACTTGATACTCTAGGAGTGCACCTGGACCTGTTCAGCTTCAAACTGTCTCACCAGCTAAGTTAGTCATCTCCAAAAGGGTCTACCTTCATTAGGATTTTTCAATGTTCTTAGGGAAAATTAGTTAGGAAAACAGAGATAATGATTAGTATGGCATGGACAAAAGGCAAACATCATAGATCTCAATAGAAGGCCTAAATGTGTTCCTCTCTCTTCTTTTTTTAGAGGTATTTGTGTCATTTTGACTTCCTAAATGATGGGGGATGGATGGTTGGATAATGGAAAACATAGGTATCCCAGGTTGCTCCTATGGAGGTGTCCTATTGCTAGTAATCATGTTCAGTCTCTAACATAATAAGATTTATAGGTTAGGTGAGGAATTTTATAATTGAGATGATAAATTCCCCACTTGATGTTCTAAACAATGCTCAAAAAAGAAATATCATTAAATGTTCTTGGACTATCCTAGCATAGAATGAATATTTGAATTATAATAGTCAACAAATTTTACAATGGGGGTTGATTAAATTGGGTACAAAGAACAACTTTGTAGGAATAGGTGGATGATGGGAAGGAAAAATGGAATGATGATAAGAATAGTTGAAAAGCCTTACTCCAATAAACCCGATCAGATATATTTACCTTAGCTAGTGCTTGTTCGTCAACCTTCTTGTTGATGCTGATCTCCATCAACCCGAATGACATTTCTCTTAAAAGCTAAAAAGAATTTCTAGATAGCCATGTTTTCATCATACCTAAAGTATGGAATTGTGAACCATGAGAGCAAAATCAATATTAAAGTTTGAGAATCCAACAAATCCAATTTGATGTTTATATACAAGGTTGACAACTATGGTAACCATTAGCTCTACAAGATCGTATCTTTACTATCACCTATTTCAAACTTTAAATAGCTAATTCTTGACCTATCATACAACACCTAAATGTGGGTTGTAGTATGTTAATAAGTGACTCTTGATATCTAAAATATAATTAATCATAGGTAAAGCTTCCCTTTTTAGTTTATTTGATGAAATCAATACTATGTTCTGGTGAACTACTACCTTTTTTTTTAATGATGAGTAGTGATCTAAAATGACACTACCTCCTGATGAAACCTTTTACAAAGCTAAGATGAATGTGAATCCCCTATTCTAAGGAATATAATAACTAAGATTTTCGCTTGAAGGAGGTCATTACAAGATCTAAATCCAAGCTTACTTCTAAATGTATTAATATGGGTGTATAAGATAGAAACCTCTTATGATGTCTCTCAATATTCACAACAATCCCAGTGTTTATAATGGTTTTATGTTCTAGAGTTCATGAAAAATGGAAGTAAACAAAAGGCTTAAAGGGAAACAACTAATTATACACTGAAAAATACCAAACAAAAAGATCCCTACAAAGCTACCCTAATATTAAATTGCATACAAACCCCACCTAAAAATAGGAGGGACCAACAAACAAGCAAACAAACAAAAGAAAGAGACACAAAACAAAACAAGAGGGAAGAGGACAAATCCCACAATAGTGGGCTACCCTTTTTGGGCAAAGTTGACATTGAAATGAACATTTTGAAAAAAAATTCACTTTCAAACACCTATAGTTGCTAAACCGTGAGGAATTTGAAGATGATATAAACTAATGATTTGTCACATTTTGTCTGTAATTCTAAATATATTTTAAAAAAATTTTTGGAATCAAATTGTATTTCTTTTTCCATCTCCTTCAATAACTAGTTTCTAACAGTAAACACCATTTTTAAATAGCGACGTCTACTGTGTAAAACATAACTTTTTTTCTATGAAGGATAAAATTCTAATTTTTTTTGAATCTAGATTTTTAACTATGATATCTACATGATGCATTTGGTTTCATAATGTTTTATTGAATATTTTTCTTTTAATTAACTTTTGAATTCAAACCAATTACAATTTAGACATAGGTGTACTATGTAAAGCATAACTTTTTTGTATGTATTAGAATTCAATTTTGTTTTTGTTAGATCAATGACATGAATACCAAGAGGATAAATATTTTTCATAACTTTTTTTGGTAATATACTATTTTTCCACATGTGCAGAATAAAGAGCTTGATTTTTGATGAAAAACCTATGTTTAATTAAACTAAAAAAAATTATAATAAAACCACAATATATTAAATTTATACTCAATAGAAATCTCTTTTCAAGGACTATGATCCTCCAGCTAGGTTTGTCAAGTTGGTTCCATTTTGATCCTTAACCTGAGCTTTAAAACCCAAAAATTTGCATAAAATTGCAGCTGCTAAGGGGCAAGGGCAAAATAAGGGGGTTCAAATGAATGGGGGTTTGAGAGAACCCCCCATGAGCCATTTGAATTAACATGGGTTCATTGAAACCCCCATTTGTTCAAACCCCATTAAAATAATATTTAAAAATTAATCCAGGGGGGTTTGATCGAACCCTGTTGGTTAAAAAAATTTAACCGCCGACGTTCGTTCGAACCCCTGGCTGACCAAATTGTTATTATTTGTTTTAATAATGTTATATTCATATAAAAATGAAGTTTTTATTTTATTTTTTTCATATAACATTGCAAGATTAGTTCACATTATTATTCAGCAAGCAAGATTTTGGAGAAGAAAACTTCTGGTAGAGGATTTGAGAGAAGAAAACTTGAAGAAGAAAATGGGAGACAAAAAAAAGACAAAATAAGACTCAAAGAAAGTATTCAAAAGAAAGAGAACAAGAGATGTGCAAAATAAATTTGACAAGATACCATAGAAAGAAACAAGGTATGTATGCATATTTTCTTTCCTATTTAATTTATGAGTTTTGAGCATGTAGTAGGATGTTATTTCTAGTTTTGAACATAAATACTAAGTGAATTTATATTTGTTTCAATTCAATGTGTATTAGGGTCCTTCATAGTTATGCACATTAAGTAAATCATACTTGTATTAAATTTAATCATAAGTTCATCTCTCTCTCTCTCTTGAGTAGATCCTTTTAAAGCTTTTTCTTTATATCTCTCTAGAGATCTCCTTAAATCTAGAAAAGCCAACACTCTCTCTCTCTCACCCTTGAATTGAGTATGTCTTTTTAAATCTTTTTCTTTCTATCGCTCTCTCTATCCTTTTTCTCTAACATCCTTTCTTTCTCTCTCTTGAAAAGTACAAGTAGATTTTTAAAGATCTCTCTCTCTCTCTTGACTTAAGTCCTTTTAAAGATCCTTCTTTCTCTCTTTATAGGATTGCTTCCTTCTATTGGTATGGATGATCATATGAATCTCGCTCAAGAGGTGAAGACAAAAATTTCAAGTTATAGAAATTTAGATCATTTACTTGAAATGGATGTGGAGAAATTGAAATATTATGCCAAACAACCTATAAATACTAGTAAGAGGTCAATGAATAAATGATGAAGGGGGTAAATCATAAAACACACAAAAAAAATTTTGCACACATAAAATAGAACTTTCTTTATTGATTTGGACAACTTATTACATTACAAAAGCTCAAATACAATCAGATCTAGATTCACTTGCCTTCTGTAACCCCAAATCAGCTAGGGTTTATGTTTTCCCACCTATTCTTGACTCCACACTTGCCCCCTTAACTCTACTACTGTCTAGGGTTCCCAAAACTGGTTATTAATAACCTTTTTGGCGGTCAACAACCTAATTTCAAAATTTGCATCTCCCTCCAAAAATAGGTCAACTTTCAGGAGCCATAAATTTTGATCCGGGCATCTAATTGATAAACCGTTTTATGTGTCGAAAAGCTCATGGAGTGCTCTACATGCTAAGAACCCACTTTGCCGGTTCCAGCCATTTTTAGGTCCGTACGGGGCCATTTAGTGCCTCAAACTTGAGTTTGAATAATTTTCAGGCATTTTTCAGGAAACAGAAACTTTAATATCTTTCAACTCACAAATGATCTTCATGTGATTCCTTCGCCAATGGTCTTATATTTCTGTTATGTAACTTCCTATAAATTTTCACTTCAATCTGTGCCCAAATGCCAACTTTCTAAAAATAGCAGGTTACTATTTTTAGCAGTTTGGAAAAACTAAAAGTTCTACATCATTATTCAGGTGATTATGGAACCAGAATGACAAATTTTGAAAAGAAATAGAAATAACATCAACAATTTTGATACACATCTTTTTTTGGGTGATGCAAGATTGCCCCTACACCACTGGATGCTCCTGCATCAGACACCCAGGGTAATTTGAGAAGTGACCCTGTCACGTCTCAGGTGTTTGTATGAGGAAAACCCAAATGGTCAACCTCTGCCTTAGACAACCAAGAAGAATCTTCAATAGGCCTTCCTTTCCATTTCACTAGATATTCTTCATATTGCCTGTTCCGAGTACTCCTTCCCACATGGCTATCCAAGATCTCTTCTATCTCCTCTGTTGAAGTAGATGCCAGAATACTCCATTGTTCCTTTGTTCCACCTTCATGATATTCTGATAAATTAGCAATGTTGAAAATAGGGGAATGTTGATCCCACTCGACAGCTCCACCTCATATGCATTTTCTGAATCATGTTTCTTCAATATTTTGCATGGTCCAAATTTCTTTATTTTTAGCTTATTGTATGTTCCAATTGGGAACCTTTCTTTTCTCAAGTGAACCATGAATTCATCTCCTACCTGGAATTCCTTATATCTCCTCTTCTAATCTGCCGTAGCCTTGTACTAAATGTTCATCTTATTAATGTGCTTTTTCACCTCTTCATGCAAATTCTTCATGTGTTCTGCAAAGTCTTCAGCTTCAGCACTAGGCTTTTCTCCTTTGTCCATCTTCCTTAACTCAGAAGCATTTCTTGGGATATTGCCATATACTATCTAGAATGGTGATTTACCAGTACTCCTATTGACAGAATTGTTGTAAGCAAATTCTACCTGTGATAAAATCAAATCCCAGCCCTTGGGCTTATCTCCTACTAAACATTGTAGTAGGTTACCCAAACTCCTATTCACCACTTTGGTCTATCCATCAGTCTGTGGGTGGTGTGTAGAACTGAACTTCAAATCTATCTTCAACTTCTTCCACAATGTCCTCCAGAAATAACCAACAAACTTGGTATCTCAATTTGAAACTATTCTCTTTGGTAGACTATGTAATCTCACCACCTCCCTAAAAAATAACTCTGCAATATGAACAGCATCATTAGTCTTCTTGCAAGGAATAAAATGTGCCATCTTTGAGAATTTGTCCACCACCACAAAAATGGAATCATGTCCTCACTGTGTCCTTGGTAAACCAAGAACAAAATCCATACTAATATCATCCCATGGCTTCTCTGGTACAGGTAATGGCTGATATAGCCTTGTATTCTGACTTTCTCCTTTCACCATCTGACATACTCTACAACTCTGCACAAATTTCTTCACATCCTGCTGCAATTGTGGCCAATAATAATTTTCACCAATAATAGCAATGGTCTTATCTCGACCAAAGTGTCCAGCTAGTCCTCCACTATGCTTCTCCTTAATCAGGTTCTCTCATGGAACTCCTTGGAATGCACAACTGGCTTCCTTTAAACAACATGCCATCTTGGATAATGAAATCCAATCATTTTGTCCTGTCCAAAGTAACAGGTTCCAAACAACCTTTCCAGGCCTCTGCAAAATCTAGATCCTCAGGATACAAACTTTTGAGCTCATCGAACCCAACAACCTCTATCTTCATTTCTATCAACAAATTTTACCTTCTGCTCAAGGCATCTACAACTCTGTTGGACTTCCCACTCCTATGCTTCAAAACAAAAGTATAGCTCTACAAAAACTCAACCCATTTTAAGTGCCTTTGGTTCAACTTCCCTTGACTATTAAGATACTACAAAGCCTGATGATCAGTATATAAAACAAACACTTTTGACAAAAAATAATGTCTCCATTTCTTCAAAGCCTAAACTATTGCATAAAATTCCTGATCATAAACAAAATACTTTTTATTGGCATCATTAATCTTCTTACTAAAATAGGCAATGGGCTTACCTTCTTAGCTCAAAACAACTCCTATACCACTACCACTAGCATCACAATCTACCTGAAATACATTATTGAAATCTGGAAGTGCCAAAATAGGTTGTTCTATGACTTTTTGCCTCAATGTATCAAAGCTCTTGTCTGCTCTTTTAGTCCATCTAAACTCTTTTCTATCCCCTCTCATTGTCTCAGTTAGGGGTTCACAAATGCTACTAAAATTCTTGATAAACTTTTTGTAAAAACTTGCCAAACCATGAAAAGATCTTACCTCTGTTGCACTCCTTAGCGTAGGCCATTTAATGATAGCCCTTACTTTTTCTGGGTCCATCTTAAGACCTTCCTCTAAGACAACAAATCCCAGGTATACCAACTCCTTGACAAAACTACATTTCTTTAGATTAATTAGCAACTTCTCCTCCCTCTGCTTCTCTAGAACTCTTCTGATATGCAATAGATGCTCATCCCAAGTCTTAATGAAAATCAAAATATCATCCAAATAAACAATAACAAAACTTCCCAAAAATTCTTTCAGTACTTCTGCTGGTACATCTTTACAGTTCTCTTGACTAATCTTAGGAATCAATGCAAAGCAATGACACTCATACTTCATACCCTCTAAAAATTTCTTACCATCTACCAGGCAAATTATGGCAGTACTACATACCTTTTCTTCCACCTCCTTCAAGGGCTTCAACTTATGACGAACTCCATCCTTTGTTAGGGAATATGTGTTTGCACAACCATCATGGATAGCACTCCTATCATACTGCCACAGCCTCACTAACAACATATGACATGCATCCATCGATATGATATCACACAGTACCTCATCATGGTAGTCACCTATCTTAAACTTCACTAAACACTGCTCATTGACCAAAGCTCTAAGGTCCTTCTGTAACCATGCAATCCAATATGGATGCAAATGCTTTCTTCTTGTCAACTTCAACTTGTCAACCATCTCCTCTGAAACAAGATTATTAGTGCTTCCACTATCAATAATAATATCACAACACTTGCCTTCACATTTGCATCTTGTGCAAAATAAACTCTTCCTTTGATTGGGTTCTTTCTCCTCATTCAGCAACGTTCTTTTGACAACTAGGGTTTCTCCCCTTTCAGCATCTTCAGAATGCTCAGAATGTGCATCTTCATCTACATGTACAACTCGTGCATTACCTTCAGGTCTTCTATTTGTCCTTCCTTGATGTTGTGGACACTCGTATGCTCGATGCCCTTCTTCCCCACATTGGAAATAGGTTCCTCTGAAACCTCCTCTTCCAGGTCCTTGCCTAGGTCTGCCTCTTCCTCTTCCTCTTTGCTCACCATTGTTCTGGTCACAAGGGCGGTAGGTATTATCTCCACTCTAATTTTAATTGGTTCTTGCATCTTCACTTTTCTTTTGATCTTCATTATGACCTCCATAGGGTCTTCCACCAGTCCTTCCATCTTAACCTTTTCCCCTTTGCTTCCTATCAAATCTTTTGTTCATCTTCTCTTCCACCTTCAGGGAAAACTAGTACGCATCTTCTATGGTGGTCATTCTGACCAAGCTCAACTCATCTTGAATATTCGGCCTCAGCCCATTAATGTAATGGGCTACCTTCTCCTTGTAGGGCTCTACATGGCAAGTCCTGATAGTAATTTTATAAAACTCTTTTGTATACTCCTTAACAGATTTGCCACCTTGCTTTAGTCCTTGTAGCTTCTTCAACAACTCCATATCATAGTCCATAGGAATAAACTGCTTCAATTTCTCCAGCATCCAATCCCATCTAGTGATCTTTCCTTTTCCTCTTCTATTCCTTTCTAATTGGACCTCCTTCCACAAAATACTGGCATGGCCCTTCAACTTTATTTTTGCAAACTTGACCTGATCTGGGTCCTCCACATCTTCATATTCAAAATACTCCTCCACATCATTGATCCAATAAATAAGCTATTTCAGATTCAAATCTCTAGAATATGTAGAAACTTTGATCTTGGGCCTCTTTCCAATCTTCAAAATGGCCCTCAACAACCTAACTTCTACAAGATCTCCTGCAGCTTCTTGTTCATCCTCAGATAACTCTTCTTTAGCTTCATCCTCACTTTCTTCTCTTGTTCTCAGATCAAACCCTCTTTGTAGCTCCTCTTACAATGCATCGATTTGCCTTTGTAGGGC
The DNA here is from genome assembly GCA_027924645.1 of Cunninghamia lanceolata. Taxonomy (NCBI): domain Eukaryota; kingdom Viridiplantae; phylum Streptophyta; class Pinopsida; order Cupressales; family Cupressaceae; genus Cunninghamia; species Cunninghamia lanceolata. The sequence goes on from BSBN01001400.1 coordinate 11,312,849, forward strand.
TCTTAAACCCTCTTCCATCAAAGCATTTCTTCCAACATGATTTCTTTGTGGAGGCATCTTGGTCTCCATGGCAAACCCACAACCTCAGGTCCTGGTGCAAACTCCTTCATGGTCGGTGATCTGTCTACACACTCAGGAATCTTCGCTCTGATACCACTTGATGAAGGGGTAAATCATAAAACATACAACAACAAAAATTGCACATAGAAAATAGAACTTTCTTCAATGATTTGGACAACTTATTACATTACAGAAGCTTAAATACAATCAAAGGAATCAACCTTCCACTGACTGCAACACATTACAGCTTCCTATTCCTAGACTCTAGAATCACTTACCTTCTATAACCCCAAATCAACTAGGGCTTCTATTTTCCTACCTATTTTTGACTCCACACTTTCCCCCTTAACTCTACTACCGCTCAAGGTTCCCAAAAATGGTTATTAATAGCCTTTTTGGTGGTCAACAACCTAGTTTTAAAATTTGCATCTCCCTCAAAAAATAGATCAACTTCCAGGAGCCATAACTTTTGATCCGGATGTCTGATTGATGAACCGCTTTATGTGTCAGAAATCTCGTGGAGTGCTCTATGTACTAAGAACTAGCTCTATTAGTTCCAGCCATTTTTATGCCCGTACAGGGCCGTTTAGTGTGTCAAACCTGAGTTTGAATAATTTTTGGGCATTTTTCAGGAAATAGAAACTTTAATATCTTTTCAGCTCGCAAATGATCTTCGCGTGATTCCTTCACCAAAGGTCTTATATTTTTGTTATGTAACTTCTTGTAAATTTTTACTTCAATCCATGCCCAAATGCCAACTTTCTAAAAATAGTAGGTTACTATTTTTAGTAGTTTCAAAAAACTGAAAGTTCTACATCGTTATTCAAGTGATTATGGAACTAGAACCACAAATTTTGAAAAGAAATGGAAAGAACATCAACAATTTTGAAAAACATCTTTTTTTGGGTGATGCAAGATTACCCTTACACCACTGGATGCTCCTGCATCAATAAATCTATAAAGGAAATAATCAATACTCATTTCAATCATCTTGGTACACTTGAAAAAACCCAAGTGTTATCACTTTTACTTCTTCGTAATGAGTTGAAAGAGCCATTACAGTTTTAGGGTGTAGATTCAACATTGACTAAGAGGAAAGCTTCATATAGCCTAGGAAAAGATATTGTTTGAAATGTAAAAAAAGGTATAGATTCCATTGGGAAAAAATCTCAATCAATGGATAAGGCCATTACAAGAAGAGTGATATTGACAACTATTATAAATAGAAATAAACCAAGAAAAAGAAAAATCTCTTGACTTTTGACTAGAATTGGTATTAGTAGAAAGACACTAACAAAATATGTGAAAGGAGAAAGGTTTTGGATGATAGTTCAGAAGGCAATTTTGCAATTATGTGTAGATCTCTCTATTCTGATAGGATTGAAGATGTTATTAGGAACTTGGTCTAAATTTTTTGGAAAGATAATATTCATCCATCATCAAAGAGTAGAGATGTTATCAGACAATGATTGGGCTCAATGATTATAAACATCATACCAAACATTGGCTAGACATAAGACAACATGAGATGAATGTGAAATTTTGTAATTTGAATCTTGATATAAAAGTTGGGCAAACAATGTTTGAAAGGTTATGTTAAGGGAAATTTAGATCAAACAATGAATATGCAATGATAAACAATATCAAATACCCAAACTCAATAGAATAGTGAACTAAGGAATTACAATAACAATGAATCAAATAACAAAGCAAACCTTCCTTAGATTGAAACTTCCATTGGTTGCCTATCAGAATTGTCCTTGTGTGTATGAAAAAGGGCCCTCGGTGAGTGCACTTCTTTGCTTTGTCAAGAATGTCGATTGAGAATGGCTGTGGTGATATTGCAATGAAGAGGAGCTCCAAAACGAAGGTAGTAGTGCGTAGTGCATAGTAAAAAGTGTGATCACAAGCAATGAAGGAATTGGTGCCAAAGGCGCGTTGTAATTCCTACAGAGTAACAATACTTAAAGCTTGGATGATTGAAATGAAAGAATGAGGTTTCTTTTATAGACTTGAGAGAAATAAGATCAACGGTATAGAAGACTTAAGAAGATCAATGATTGAGAATAGATGAGGAATGTGCAACGAATAAGAAGAAGACAAGTGTCACACAAAAGCTATTTTATTTGAGTTAATCACTTTCTTTTCTAGCGATAAGACATGCTTTTCATAAATTAGAAAAAAATTTCCTAATTTAAGAGATATTGATAAAAACAAGGTTGATTGAATAGATAACTCAACTTAAGATTTGCTTTTACATGATTTGAGAGAAATTAAATAATAAATTATTTAATTGTGTGTGCATGGAGAAGAAGACTTATTTTTAGAAGATTTAGAAGATATTTGAAGAATTAGAAGATAAGAAAGCAAATTAAATAAATAAATTTATTTAATTGTTGTGCATGATTTGGAAGAATAAATAAAATATTTGATTTATTTTATTTTTGGAGATTGAGAGAATTTAAATAATTTTGATTTGATTTATTCAAATTTGGAGGAATGAATTTGATTTTAATTAAATAATTAGGAATTATTTAAGTGTTTGGGAGAATTGAATTAAATAAAGGATTTTATTTAATTTTGACTTTAGAAGAGATAATTAAATATTTCAATATTTAATTAACTTAGAGGAACGTGAATCGTGTCATTTTTAGGTGTATACATTTTGCCCCTCTTTGATGCAATACAATTTACGGTGTTGCTTCAAAGAATAAGTAGTCTGATAATGATACATGCCCCAGTTTGCCCTTGGTATAGGTTATGACAATAGGATGCCCCCTCAGGAGATTGGACGGAAAGAAGGCAGAAGCTGTGAGATGGACAATCTCATGAAGACGAAGGGAAAACAAGATTGGGTTTGAAGGAAATAGGATGCTTTTCAAAGAAACGAGAAAGAAAACTGGAAGAAACAGATGCGAGAAGTATTCATAGTCACCACATATCCAAATTAGGGTTTGCAAGCTATAAATAGGAGTTGGGTCCACAAGACAATTCATTTGCACACTTGTCTTAGCTTGATTTGCTTCAGAGAGCCTAGAGTAGCATGGCAGCCAGAGAGGTGGATATTCCATGCGAGGAGCATTGATTCGAGTGCATTCATCGATTTGATCGGCCAATAGAGGTAGGACCCTCGGTATGTATCCAAAAAAACTTCTCCTAGGGTCGATTTAGGTAGCAATAAATGCTAGGAGAAAACTAGGTAGATAGATGTGTGCAAAAATGCAGAATGATGCATATGTAGCATGAAGCAGTGCATGTATTGTTTTGCAGCGCATATGTAGAATGAAATGGAGCATATGTGAAAGTCATGCATTTGTAGAAAACTGCGGTACATGCATAATCAAATGGCACATATATGGTATGTTGCGGTGCATATACAGTATGTCGCGGCACATATATCAGAACTTCGTATATGTAGCATGGATCAGCGCATATGTTGATTGTTGCAGCGCATTTGCTGAAAGTGGCACATAGGACAAGAAATGGTGTTTTTATGAAAAAATGGTGCATTTACCACATGTTGTGGTGCATATGTCATAGATAGGTAGATTACTTAGCAAAATTGACTCAATTGGTGTCCTGTTTGACACGTCAATCGATAAGCTATCTCTAAGATTGTAGGAATCTAGTCAAGAGATGAGTTTGCTATTTTGATCAATTTGAAATGCTAAGTTAGTTGACATGTTTCTATAGATATGTTAAGTATGGTACTTGTAGCTTTAGGTTGATGCCTTGCTTTGCGTGCTTGCAGGAGGAGATATGAGATACGCTAGAGTCTAGGGAGTAGTTCCCTATGCCCTTGTTACAGAGATATATACTGACTGAGATAGATAGAGAGGCACTTGGCACTATGGGACTGGATTACATTTACTTCATGCTCGAGGTGCAGGTGAACCGTGGCTTGCTAACTGCTACTGTGGAGAGATTCCATAGTGAGGACGGGACATTCCACTTTCCTACTGGAGAGATGGCCATGACATTAGAGGACGTCTATCAGATTTTGCATTTGTAGATTGATGGCGAGCTTGTGGAGTATGACCCACAAAGAGGTGCAGGACTCATGAGTGCAAGCGAGTGTTTGATGACCCAGAGCTAGTTGGACAGGTCATCCCTTGGTAGGATATTCATTATTACTATGACTACTTCCTAGGGATTGTAGCGGGATTGATTGGAGGCATTGTATGCCCCGACAGGAGATCACATGGGTTCCCCATTGGATGGGGTAGGATCATGGAGAGGATGGTGACAGAGGGCACCTGATACGCTTGGGGTGTCTACGTGCTTGCCCATTTATACCACGATATGCATCATGTGGTATACCGCAAGAGCACAAGCTTGTCTGCAAGCATATCTCTACTACAGTTTTGGCTATGGGAGCACATAGCGATCATGAGGCTGATATGTGTTTTTACAAGATAGAGGGGAGAGCCATATAGCTATAGCTATGCAGGAGTGATTTCCTAGCATAGGCTGGGGAAGCTAAAGTACTAGAGACATGACTTGGATGGGGTAGATGTGGTCATCTGGCGACCATATCTTGACTATGAGTCATGGGACGATGAGGCAGATGAGTTACCTTACTATTTTCAGATGAGATGGCTGTTAGGGCTTACCTGCCACATACTAGAGAGACAGATCATTGGCAGAGTACAGAGACAGTTCGGCAAGAGGTAGGGCATGCCATAGGGGCAAGCTCAGTTTGTGTGGACACATGCAGAAAGGGTCAAACAGGGGCCGATGGCATCTTACGAGGAGGCCCTAGCAGAGTTTTGACATACACCCTATGTCACCTGGGACATGAGGAGGGAGATAGTAGATGCAGGGATGACACAGGATTATGAGGACTGGTTTGCTGAGCATCCCTTCCTGAGATATTTAGGGCCTGGGGTGTTGGTACCTCGTATAGATGAGGTAGACCCAGACAGTGAGGGCCAAGTTGGCCGGAGGAGGAGGAAGGGGAGAGGGAGAGGGAGAGGACAGAGAGGTGGCAGAGATGGAGGAGATGACGGAGGAGGGGGAGGAGGTGGTGATGATGGAGGCTGACCTAGACAGCTGCAGAGGGTTGGGGAGGGACCAGAGGTCACATAGTAGGTACCACAGGAGGTACTGCAGGTACAACGAAGACATATGCCACCACCTCAGTAGGTGGCATAGCAGCAGGTGGCACAACAGTAGGTGCCATAACAGTAGGTGCCCTAGGGTCCAGCATAGGTAGATTTCTATGAGAGGACCATAGCTACACTGAGAGGGCAGGTCAGACAGCTGCAGGCCCAGCTCAAGAGGGTTGAGGCTCGATAAGAGATAGACATAGAGTACATTGTGGGTCTAACCAGAGAGAGGGACATGGCAGATGCTCAGATTCAAGTTATCTGGGTGGAGAGGGATACTGCAATGGCAGCCCTAGGGATAGACGCAACAAGTAGTTTCTTGGTTGGGTAGGTGTAGTAGGCACATGTGCAGCTAGCATAGGCACAGACAGAGCTGGCACAGGTGCAAGGGCGGCTAGCATAGGTACAGGGTGAGCTTGCCAGAGTGCATGCCCAGAGACAGTATTATTGCGGATTATACCATGGTGTAGTGCCGGTTAGCCCTAGGGACAGACATGATAAGTAGTTTCCTGGTTGGGTAGGTGTAGCAGGCACATGTGCAGCTAGCATAGGTATAGGGTGAGCTTGCCAGAGCACATGCCCAGAAATAGTATTATCGTGGATTATACCATAGTGCAGTGCTGGTTAGTCAGAGTGCTCTAAGCTATAGGAGTCAGTCTATGGCCTCACAGAGAGCAGATCCATCGAGGTCAGGGGCCTTCGTGATGGGCCCACAGTAGTATGAGACCCGCAGAGGAGGAGGAGGAGACACTACCAGTAGCAGTGGTCCTCAATAGCAGGGGTAGAGATTTGTAGAGTTTGGATCCTATGTACCTTTTTTTGATGGCTCAGATAGCCGGATAGACCTATACCACTTTTGTACTTTTGAGACATGTATCACCATCCGTTGGGATGTACCTATTATATACGACACCGATTTAGAGACAAATATTTTGATATTTGTACATTTGGACACCTTTTATGATATTTATATGATGATGGAGCTATTTTGATTCTCTCTATATGGATGAGTCTATGATGTACTTTTTATTGCATGATGCAATGTATGTGTTTATCTAATGCAGACTTAGATGTTTTACTTGATGTTTTGAGATGTTATCTGATGCAGATTTTTTGGTGTGATGTTATGTGATGCTATATGAATTAATGCAGACTTAGATGCTTCACTTGATATGTTTCTAATGTGTGTGAATGCAAAATGATATCTATATGATTATGCAACTTATGTGTTGCACTTTATCTATTTTTTTTATTTTTTCTGTTTCGACACTATATGATGATTGTATATGGATGACCTAATGCACTCTATTATGTTTGCAATTGATTTAATCATGTAAATGACTATCTCATATGATATGATCTGCAGCTATATGCTCTATTTTTGTGATTTTCAAATGTACTCTATCGACACAGAAATGATAGGATGATAGATAGAAGATTGATTGACAGAAGAATGACTCGATAGAAAGATTCACAAGCTTCACTTTGTATTGTTACTTTGCGTTGATTGGATATTTTATTGCATGGGATATGGATGTATGGATGTGTAAATGGATGTATAATGGATGGATTTGATTTTGACATCTTGACAGTGCAAGTATTTTGAAGTGCTTATTTCATCATTGGGTGATTTTTTTTTTGGTACTTTTTCTGAAATGTTGTAAATTAATACAAGCATCTAGGCATAATTGAATCAAGATGACCTGAGCATTGCTTACATGGATTTTGCCTTAGCAAGATAATACAAGCATCGAGGTATAATTGAACGGAGATGACTTGAGTATTTCTTCCGTATCAACAAACAAGGATTGCCCCCGTTCATGTTAGACCTTTGGATGTCCTCGATGATCTTTTACCGATCATGTCCTTAGACAAGGCTTCACATTACTAAAGATTAATCCACAAACAACAAACAAAGAAATAATCATGCCCCCATCATAGCATCTCTAGCTTTTGGCATCCTCGAGTAGCATAGAAAGGCATGATAGCAAAGATCAAGACTCAGTGTTTTAACCATGTTTCCAATCCACAAAACATTTTTGCATTTAGATGTGTTTATTTCTTGCCATAATTTGAGTAAAATCATTTAGAAGGCCTTATGTGTTTTTCTACTTTGCCTTGGATGGGTTAAGGTGTTGCATCAAAATTTCTACTTGAAGAGTAGTTCTGCTTGCGTTTGCTTGCCTGGTGAGAGAATTCCACAATCCTTATTGGTGAAATGGACGCTAAGGGATTGACCTAGTGCCTTCAGGGCTCATTGATAAATGGCCTTGCCTACATGATGACACAGAGGCAACGTAGTTCGGGGTAAACCCTAATGGACCTAAGACCTAAGCGGTAGAAAGTGGAGGTAGACTCAGATAGATAGAAGGACTAGACATGGCATAGATGGGACAATGGAGACTCGGGGGCACATTAGAATAATGGCCTTGCCTACATGACGACGTAGATGTAATGTAGTTCATGGACTTGGACCATGGATGGACTAGAAGATAGATGACAAGATATGGGATGGATGAAGAAGGCCTCAGGGGCACATTAGAATAATGGCCTTGCCTACATGACGGCGCAGAGGCAACATAGTTCATGGACTTGGACCATGGATGGACTAGAAGATAGACGAAAAGATATGGGATGGACGAAGAAGGCCTCGGGAGCACATTAGAATAATGGCCTTGCCTACATGATGACGCAGAGGTAACGTAGTTCACGGACTTGGACCATGGATACCAACGAGAGACACTATGCTAGGCTGACACAATAGGTATGATATGGGATAAAACCTTGGTTGACAAGGCCTACAAAGAGATAGAGTATCAAGCCATGAGAGGTTACTGTCAGGATTTTATTATGGGATAGATATGGGTCGAATGGGACACAAGGAAGAATGGACTCAAGGTTATTGGTGTCCCAAAGATGGAGAAGGCGGTTTATCACAAATAATGCCTGTTTACCAGGTTTTCACCACTTGCCTTTATTTGCACTAAAAGGTAGAAAGTATACATGATGCCTATTTGCCAGGTTTTCATCATGATACCTATCCAAGGTGCCTGTTTGCTAGGTTTTCACCAAAGGATGATTTTTTGTATTTTTTGTATTTTTTGATTTTTTTTGTATTTTATGCCCCCCTTACATTGGGGTTCTCCTAGGTATAGAATCGATGAAGATGCATGTTGTTGATTGGGTCGTCAAATAGACCACCCTCTAATTTTGCTAATTGATATGCCCCTGATCCATAAGCAGCTACAATTACATAAGGCCCAAGCCAGTTGGGTTCAAACTTGCCCTTCTTTTCCCTATCCTACTGATTGTGGGGGTTTTCCTTAAGGACCAGATCTCCAACTTTGAAGACTCTTGGGTGAACTCCGTGGTTATAGCTTATTAACATCATTTGTTGGTATGCTTTGAGATGGTCAAAAGCTTTCTGTCTCCTTTCCTCTAGCAACTCTAGTTCTTGCAATCTAGTGACTCTGTATTCTTCATCTGATATGAGACCTTTTAACAACACCCTGAGAGATGGTAATTCAACCTCAATGGGAAGGACAGCTTTTGAGCCATAGACAAGGGTGTAAGGTGTAGCACTTGTGGGAGTGCGTATACTAGTTCTATAGGCCCATAGAGTGGGATTGAGTTGGATGTGCCAACCATGGCCAACATCGTTGACTATCTTCTTGAGAAGTTTCAAGATGGTTTTGTTGGATGCTTCAGCTTGATCGTTGTGCTATGCCCTTAATATTGGTGTACATAGGGTTATGAATAGTCGGCTTGTGGCTATCTTAAGTACTAATTAAGTCATATTATCATTATTATATTGTTATTTAGTTGTTTAGGTCAGTCTAAGGCTTCTATAGGTCTATCTAAGTCGGCCTGGGTGATACATAAATAGGTATATATAGGAGGTAGTGAGTCTCATTTCAGATCATACTGAGTATTGTGTTCTCATTGAAGACTATTGGAGGTATCCCCCTAGAAGTGGTTTTGGAGGTTGCCCCCTCGAAGTGGTATATTATTATCAAGTGTTTGCAGCATATTTACTATTATATTTAGATATTGTGCAAGTTGTTTCATTACAAGTGGTATCAGAGCATGATCTTGGCACCGTAGAGGCAAGATTTTTTCTCAACATTGGAGGTGATTTTGGGAAGAGCATAAATTTCAGATTTTAGTGAATTTTTTAAAAAAATTTAAAGGGTTATTGAAGACTACATTAGAGAAGATACAATCCAGATTTGAAAGGAATTGAAGCAAAAATAAGTGAGTTATTGCAAAATTAGGGTTTCCAACAAATTCGCTCTCAAGGCAGCAAATTTGCTAATTTTTTGGATTTTTTTTGGGTAAGTGGTATCTTGGCCTTAGTAAGTTACAGTAAAAATTTTAGAGAATTTACATTTCATTTGTGTGATTTATTTCAAAAATATTGGTGTCCATCATGATGGGGCCTGCAACAAGAGGCAAAAAGAATGCTGCCACACCAAGGAAATCCTCTGATAAGGATGAGGAAATAATAGAGGATAGTAATCCCAATGAGGAAATAAGTAAGGTCAAAGAATAGGTGTCCTCAATTAAGAGGGATATGTGTGACCTAAGAGGAGATATATCAGATATACGAAGCATGTTAAGCACCTATATGAATGAACCAAGAAAGGAGTTCTCAAGCAACCAAGGTGAAACCTTCAAGTCAGCTAATAATGATACAAATTTTAATACTCCTATGGGATCTAGGAATTTTTTTCTAAAGGTGGATATGCGCAAGTTTGATGGTAAGGATCCTCTAACATGGATTAACCAAATGGAAAATTTTTTTGAAGTACATCAAATCGCATATGGACAAAAGGTCATGATGGCTTCCCTATATCTAGAACCAGATCAATTCATTTGCTATCATTGGCTTTGTACTCATTGGAGAAAAAAGGGTCTCACCATCTCATAGTCAATTTTTACAGAAGAACTCCAAGCACAATATAGCAATAGTGTGACAAACAACTTCTTCAGCCAGCTTGCTAAACTTCAACAAACAAGATCAGTTAAGGATTATATTTAAAAATTCCAAAATCTATCACTAAGAGTGGATACAATTACAGAGGAGAACTTGAATAATTTATTCTTGGGTGGTCTCAAGGATTACATTCAACATGAGGTACATATGTTTAGTCCTAGCTCAGTAAATGAGTCTTTTATCTTGGCACACAGGGTAGAGGAGAAATATTTGATTCCTAGAAAGCAAGGGGCTAATATGACAAGAGAGAAAGGATATTCAATGCCTTCTCTTCCTCAACCTACTAGGTTGACTCCATAGCAAATTGAGGAGAAAAGAGCAAAAGGGTTGTGTTTCAATTGTGATAGCAAATACAGTCGAGGACATAAATGTAGTGAAAAGAAATTGTTCTATATTGAAGGTCCAAGTGAGGAAGAAGAGGAGGAACCCATATTAGAGGAGCATAGGGAGTCAAGTGAGGAATCACATGATTCTCAACCAATCATTTCTTGTCATGCACTCTCAGGTTTTAGTGCACCACAAACTCTCAAGGTAGTGGGTTTCTTAAAGAAGTAGAAAGTAACAGTGTTGATCGACTCAGGTAGTACTCATAATTTCATCAACAAAAAGTTGACAACTCATCTAAATTGTTTTATATATCCAACCCTAGAGTTTTAGGTTTTGATTGCAGATGGGAGTACAGTTAGTTGTTCAACGAAGTGTCATAGCATTAAATTATCCATGGGAGATTATCAACTTGATACCCCAATGTATGCAATATCCATGGGTGCAACAGATATTGTTTTGGGAGTATAATGGCTTACTACATTGGGAACAATTGAGATGAACTTCCAAGAACTATTCATGAGATTTCAATCAGAAGCAAAGGTAGTGGAGCTAAGGGGATTGAAGGCAAAATCCCCATAGATGGTAAGCTCTCATCAAATGCAAAAGTTTCTTAAGAAAGGAGCGGATGGATTTGTGGCTCAGCTATTTTCATTAGAAGTCTCTCAATCTAATGCTCCTACTCATCCAGATTTACAAGCACTAATTGATCGTCACTCAGTGGTTCTTGGAGATATGCCTAAAGGACTTCCTCCTAAGAGACATCATGACCATGCCATACAACTAGTTCTAGGGAGCCAACCACCAAACATCAAGCCTTATAGGTACCCACACATACAAAAAGGTGAGATAGAAAAAATTGTTGAGGAGATGCTAGAGGCAGGAATTATCAGGCATAGCCAAAGTGCTTACTCCTCACCTGTGGTGATGTTGCATAAGAAGGATGAAACTTGGTGCATGTGTCCAGATTATAGAGTGCTCAACATCTACACCATTAAAGATAAGTTTCCTATTCCAGTCATTGATGATTTGCTAGATGAATTGAATGGAGCTATGTATTTTACCAAGTTAGATCTTAGATCTGGTTATCACCAAATTTGGATTAAGGAGGAAGATATTTGTAAGACAGCATTTCGAACTCATGAGGGTCATTATGAATTTTTGGTGATGCCTTTCGGCCTTACCAATGCACCATCTACATTCCAAAGTTTGATGAATTCCATTTTTAAGAAGTTCTTGAGAAAGTTTGTGTTAGTGTTCTTTGATGATATATTGATTTATAGCAAGACTTGGGAAGAACATTTGTAGCATGTACATCAAGCATTACAATTACTCAAAGATCATCAACTCTATGCTAAGCCATCCAATTGTGCTTTTGGTCTTAAGGAGGTGGAGTATTTGGGACACATAGTTTCACATGAAGGAGTAAAGGAGGATCCTAACAAAATTAAGGCTATCATGGAATGGCCTATTCCAAAAACCATTAAGAAACTGAGGGGTTTCTTGGGATTAACAGGGTACTATAGAAGATTTATGAAGAATTACAGTTGTATAGCAGCACCCCTCACCACTCTCTTGAAGAAGAATTCTTTTCATTGGAATGAGTCTGCTAATGTAGCATTTGAGAAATTGAAGGAGGCTATGTGTACAAATCCAGTGCTTGCCACTCCGGACTTCACCAAGGAATTCATTATGGAATGTGACGCTTCTGGAAATGGGATAGGAGCAATTCTCATGCAAGAAGGTTGACCAATTGCTTTTGAGAGTCGTCAATTAAAGGGTAAAAATCAGCTCAAACCTATTTATGAGAAGGAAATGCTAGCAATCCTTCACGTAGTTAAACAATGGAGGCCTTATTTAATGGGTCGACACTTCAAGGTTAAGACAGATCATGATAGCCTAAAATATTTTTTGGAACAAAGACTATCCTCTAAAGAGCAACAAAAATGGGTCACTAAGATGTTGGGATATGACTTTGAGATTGTATATAAGAAAGGGAAGGAAAATATTATGGCTGATGCACTTTCTAGGAAGGATGAGAAAGATGAAGCCTTATTATGTGCCCTTTCAATATTACAAGCAATTTGGGTGGAAGAAGCCAAAGCAGAATGGCAAAATGATGTTGCAACAAGTAATCTCATCCAACAATTAAAAAGTGATCCTAGTAGTTCAGATAAGTTTTGTTTGAAGGGAGATATTCTTTGGTATAAAGAGCACTTGTATCTCTGCAAGAATTCCACTCTTAAACACAAGATTCTCATAGAGCTACATGAGTCCCTAGTTGGTGGTCATTCAAGATTTTTGAAGACATATCATCGGGTCAAGCAAGAGTTTTTTTGGGAAGGGCTAAAAGGTGATGTTCAAAAATGTGGTTGAATGTTTAGTTTTTCAAAGAAATAAGGGGGAGACAATTAAGACACCAGGTCTCTTGCAGCCCTTATCTATTCCTAGCCAGTGTTGGGAAGAGGTATCCATGGACTTCATCACAGGGCTTCCCAAATCTAAAGGTCATAATGTCATCATGGTAGTAGTTGATCGCCTCACTAAATATGCACATTTCATTGCATTATCACATTCTTTTATAGCAAGTGCAGTGGCAAAAGTTTTCTTGGAGAATATCCAAAAGCTACATGGTACACCTAAGGTTATTGTCAATGATCATGATCCTATCTTTACTAGTCACTTTTGGAAAGACTTATTCTCATGTTTGGGTACTCAATTTGCTCATAGTTCTCCATACCATCCTAAATCAGATGGGCAAACTGAGGTTGTTAATAAATGTTTGGAAGGATATCTACATTGTTTCACTTCAGAGAAGCAATATTAATGGGTAGATTGGCTACCACTAGCAGAATGGTGGTATAACACTTCTTTTCATAGCTCATAAAAAATGTCTCCATTTTTGGCACTTTATGGATATCATCCTCCTTCCATCACATCATCATTAAAGGTGTCACCAAGAGTTCAGGTAGTAGAGGACCACTTGCTTCATCAACAATAGGTACTTTTAGGACTCAAGGAGAATTTAGCTATGGCACAAAATCAAATGAAAAAATAGGTAGACCAACATCGTAGTGAAAGAAATTTTGAAGTTGGGGATTGGGTCTTCTTGAGATTGCAGGCTTATAAACAAATCTCAATGAAGCAACACAAAAAGAATAATAAGTTGTCTCCAAGATATTATGGGCCATACCAAATCATGCAAAAGATTGGTAGTGTTGCCTACAAGCTAGAGTTGCCACCAACAACAAAGATACATCTAGCTTTTCATGTTTCTTGTTTGAAGAAGGTAAGTGGGCAGAATATTCCTACTCAAATAGTACTACCAGAGCTCAATGAAGAAGGAAGAATAATTTTGGAACCAGAGGGCATTCTTCAAACTTGCACGAAGAAGCCGAGGAATAGAACCCTCACTCAGTATCTCATCTAATGGAAGAATTTACTAGTTGAAGAGGCCACATGGGAGGATGAGGAGTTCATTCAAAAGAATCCACACTTGGTTAGCATTGAGGACAATGCTTCTTTGAAGAGGGGGGGCATGCTACACCCTTAATATTGGTGTACATAGGGTTATGAATAGTCAGCTTGTGGCTATCTTAACTCCTAATTAAGTCATATTATCATTATTATATTGTTATTTAGTTGTTTAGGTCGGCCAAAGGCTTCTATAGGTCTATCTAAGTTGACCTGGGTGATATCCTAGGCATAAATAGGTATATATAGGAGGTAGTGAGTCTCATTTCAGATCATATTGAGTATTGTGTTCTCATTGAAGACTATTGGAGGTATCCCCCTCGAAGTGGTTTTGGAGGTTGCCCCCTCGAAGTGGCATATTATTATCAAGTGTTTGTAGCATATTTACTATTATATTCAGATACTGTGCAAGTTATTTCATTACATGTTGCCTTGGGGGTAATAGGGCAAGGAGAAATGCTGTTGGATTTTGAATCGGTCATAGAGTTCTTGGACATCCTAGTTTTTGAAGGGTCTTCCATTATCTATGATAATGGATGAAGGAATTATGTATCTGCAGATGAGGTAATTCAGGATAAATGAGGATATTTGCTTACCTATGATGGTGGTGAGGGGAACGGCTTCAATCCATTTGGTAAAGTACTCAGTGGAGCTTATGATGAATTTGTGGCTGTTGGATGAGGGTGGATGGATTTTTCCCACAAGGTCAAGTCCCCATTGGCAAAAGGGCCAAGGTGTCGTTAAAGGTCTCAACTCTTGAGCTGGTGCATGTATCAGGTTCCCATATATTTGGCACTGCTTGCACTTCTTGACAAACTGATATGAATCTGTTTCCATGTTCGGCCAGTAATAACCCAAATGCATGAGTTTCTTGGCTAGGGAAGGACCGCTAGAGTGTGTTCCATAGATCCCTTCATGCACCTATTGTAAGGTGGTTAGGGATTCTTCTCATTCTAAACAATGCAGTAAAGTACCATCTAGACCACATCGGTATAGGGTATCGGCAATAATTGTATAGCAAGAGGTTTGGCGTATAAAGGTTCATCGTTGGTTTAAAGATAGGTCAAGTGGGAGGGTGTTGCCCTTAAGGTAAGTATAAATCTTACTGCACCAAGGTGAATCAGATCCAACTAAAAGGCATATGGTATGGTTCTCTGGAAGATCATAAGCTGGTTGTCAAAGAGTTTCTACTAAGAACTTGTACCGTGACTCATTCTCTGGTATCTCAAGAAGAGAGGTAATGGTCACCATGGCATCTACAAATTTGTTCTCAATCCAAGGTATCTGCTCAAGAGAGATGATCACAAAGTGTTCCTTAAATTCATCGACCATCCGCTTGTAAGGGACAAGCTTTTCATCTTTGGTTTGGTAATCATCATTGACTTGATTTATCACTAGTTGAGAATCACCATAGACATGTAGCTCTTTGATTTTCCACTTTGTTGCCATCTTGATACCAATGACTAAGGCTTCATATTCTGCTATGTTGTTGGTGCATGGGAATAGCAAATGGTAAGACTTTAGAATGGTGTCACCATGAGGAGTTACAAACAAGATTCCTGCCCCTGATCCATGGTTTGTGTAGGACCCATCAAAGTAGAGCTTCGAGGAATGTGTTGAGATGTTGAATAAGGATTAATCTGGAAAGTCAAATTGCATTGGTGTGGTGTCCTATAGTGGTGCATCTACTAACTGCAGCAATGACTTGCCCTTTGATAGCTTTTCTATCTACATACTCAATGTCGTATTCACTTAGGAGCATTACGCATTTGGCTAGGCGACCTGTGAGAGCTACTTTGCTCAGTAGGTATTTTAGTCGATCTATTTTTGCAATAAGTTTGACTAGATGTGCAAGCATATAATGTCAGAGTTTTTGGGAAGCAAAAACTACTGCAAGACATGATCTTTCTGTCTATGAGTATTGCAACTTATAGCCCACTAATGTTCGACTGATATAGTAGACGGCTCTCTCTTTATTCTTAGTCTTGTTGTGCTAGAAGAGCCCCAAGAGCTGTAGGTGTAGCAGATATGTATAGTATCAATGGTTTCCCTTAGATAGGAGGCATGGGAATATGTGGATTCATAAGGTATTCTTTTAGTTTGTTGAATGCCTCTTCACATCTCTCATCCCATCTGAATGGAATGTTCTTGTGTAGGAGATGACTGAATGGTTGACACTTGTCTGCCAGCTATGATATGAATCTACGGATTGCTTGTAGCTTGCCGTGTTGTGATCTTTGTTATGTTAGAGTCTTGGGTGGTGGCATATCCATGATAGCCTTGACTTTGGTGGGGTCCACCTATATTCCATTTGTTGATACAATAAAGCCTAGAAGCTTGCCTGAGGTAACTCCAAACACATATTTCTTTGGGTTCAACCTGACATTGAATTGCTTTAATCTCTGGAAGACTTTCTCTAACACATCTAGATGTGATTCCCTTGTAAGTGACTTTGCTAGGATATCATCTACGTAATCTTCCATTGTTACATGCATCATGTCATGAAATATAGTGGTCATAGCACGATGATATGTGGCTCCTGCATTCTTTAGCCCAAATGGCATGACATTCTAGCAAAAGGTGCCCCATGGACAAGTAAAAGCTATCTTGTGTTGGTCTTCTGGTACTATCCTGATCTGATTATATCTTGAGAAGCCATCCATGAGAGACAACATGGTATGCCTTGTTGTTAAGTCAACTATGATATCTATATTTGGCAATGGAAAATCATCCTTGTGGCAAGCTTTGTTTAGATCTCTAAAGTCATTGCATAGTTTGACTCTTCCATCTAGTTTGGACACTGGTACAATGTTGGATATCCACTCCGGGTAGTCTATTGCTCTGATAAACCTTACATCTAACAACTTCAGTTCTTCTTTGACCAATAGTGCTATATGCAGATGCATCTTTCTAATCTTTTGTTTGACTGGTTTCACACCTGGATCTAGTCGAAGATGATGCAGAATCAAGTTTGGGTCTAGACCTGGCATGTCTACATATGACCAAGTGAAGTTGCCTCTCTTTTTCTTAAAGAATGGTACAAACTTGGTCTTTTCTAGTGGAGTAAGAGATTTAGCAAAGTGAATGATCTTAGGCTATTCCTCTGTTCCAATGTTAACTGGCTCTGTGGGTTCCACAACAATCTAAGACTTCTCCTAGTGCACATCATTGGGGAGAGTATCAAGCCTTCCATCGTCAAGTGCCATAGTTGGGTTTTCACCTTCAGATGCGTCCTTTAGTTTTACTATTTTGGGATTTGACATTGCCGCAAAATAGTTTTCACCATCAAATCTAGTTTTGATTTTGATATTTTTGCAACTGGAAGGCTTGGTACCCTCTCTGAAATAAGCCACGATATTAAGTTCAATAGAGAAACTAGCTTTATGATCTCCTTTGGGTAGGTGGTCCCTAAGTTTCATGTAGTCAACATAAGCATTGTCATTTTGGAACATATATAGTCGAGGAGTTCCTCGTAGATCCCAGTCAATGAGTTCAGGATGCACAATGGGGAGGGAGTCAGAGGATAGATCTAATTCATTGATAGTTTGAATGGATATACTTGGAGTATTGGGAGGGGGAGTGTTCAGGATGGTACTTTCCTCCAAATTGTTTATTGCAATAGAACTCGAACCTTCCTCGAAAGTCATATTCTTAGAGATAGGCAAATTAGACTCTAGTGGTCTATTCGGTAGCATTTGTCCCTCATGGTAGGGGCTATAAGTTTGAATAGTGTCACATTCTTTGTCATCATAGGAATGCTCTGTGAGCTCATCCCACTCATATTCGTTGGAATCTATGTCACTATCGACTTGAAGTGTATGTATCATTTCTACTAGACAAGCATTTTCTTTGGCTTTGCCCTTACCTTTATATCCTAGGCCATTCGTATTTCGAGCCAATGAGGATGAAGAAGGTTGAATGGGTTCTATAATTCCTTTGTTTGTGAGGCCAATAGGGCCTTGTCCATCATAACCCATTCTGTGTAGGATAGACTCACCTTGCTCATAGAGTTCTATTGGGAGCCTAGGTGGTTCCTATTGTATGTTCTCATCTTCTTTAGTATAAAGCCATTGTAGGACATCTCTTTCTTCTACTTCATTGGATAAGGTCCCTCATTTGACAAAGGGAGCTGTGGGAGGTAGAAGAGGAGCAGATGGCTTTGGAAAATGCTTGGTTTGACCAAAGGATCTAGGAGATAAAGGCATCTTGGCTAGATTGAGGCTGTGCTCAATGGAGTATTCCCCAACTTTGGTTTCTTTGGTAGTAATTTTCTACTCTTTGGGCCTTTATGAGGAAGCTTCAAAGGTATGGTCTTGCTATGGGGTAGGGGATGTAGATGCTCTATTGTTTGGTATGATGCAATTGGGTTTTGAAAGGATAGAGTTGCAATGCTGGAAGGGGTCAGGGTCTCCTTAGATGGTGACTTGTTTGCCATCATGTGGGAATTTTATGCATTGGTGATAAGTAGAGGGCACAACTTTCATGGCATGAATCCATGGTCTCCCTAAGAGAATATTATAGGCAAGCTCCCTCTCTAGGACTTGGCACACAACATCTTTTATGATAGGTCCCACTTGTATGGGTAATACCACTGTTTCCTTTGTAGTTCTCTCCTCTTCATCATAAGCTTCGATAGTAATCTTCTTCCTTGGATCGACAGCATTTTCAGAGAATCCCACTGTAAGGACTAGCTTTAACATGAAAATATTTAAACCGGCTCCCCCATCAATGAGAACCCTCTTGATGTGGTGCTTGTGGATGAAGGTGATGATATGTAGAGGGGTGTTATGGGGTTGAGACAAAGAGAGGTCATCCTGCTCGGTAAATGATATGGTACTTGAGGAGGTCAGATTACTTACCATGGCCTAAAACTTCTCTTGGTCCAAGTTAGTGGGGACGGTGGTTTCCACTAAGGCTTATGTTGAGAATCTCCTTATGGGAAGGAGATAGACGCAACAACTCCAAGATAGAAATGTGGGCCAGAGTCTTCTGTAGTTGGTCTATGACATTATACTAATGGAAGTTGGACTGAAAAGGTGATGACCTTGGAGGGACGGTATTCAACGTGACTTTACCACTGCAAGTAATGATACTACAACCAGTTCTATTAGGTTATGATTGTTGATTAGGCAAGACTACATTGATTTGTGGGACATGCTTGGATAGGCAATTGATGGTATAGTCGAATGGCACACTTGCATAGTTGGCATTACTATTCCTACTATTCTAATTTGGCTTGTTGTGGTTGTTTTTGTTGTTACCATTGTTGTTATTGAAATGGTTGTTGTTTCCATTGTTGTTATTGCCATGGTTGTTATTTTTGTTGTACGGCCTATCATGATTGAGAAGTGGATCCCTATAAGCCACATGCATCTCATTGGAGGTATGTTGTTGGGCTTCTCCTTGATTTTGATCAAGGACATCTTGGATAACATGTTTGAGATGGATAAAATTGTTGGTTGTATCTCCCCTTCCTCTATGATACTCACAATAGTCAGTGTCTTTCTAATAGGGAGGTTTGACGATAGGCTCATAATGACTTGTTGGTGGTAGAGAGATTTCATTGTTAGCCAATAACTTCTATAATGCAGATTCTTGGGACTCACCCAATGGTGTGAACTTTCTCCTTGGATTTGCACTGAACGATGGTCTTGGCTCCTGAGAGAATTGTTTGTTGGGCGTAACATTGCTTGCTTCTCCTTTGAGAGTGAATATGGGTTGTTTCTTGGGAGCCGCCACCTTGGTGTCAACCACTCCATCATTGACAACATTTTTATTCTTGGTCCAAAACTTTGATTTGTTAGTCATATAGCTGGAGGTGGGTGTGTCCTTGTATAACTTGATTTTCCCCTTGGTGATCATAGCTTTTTCGATAAACAATCCCATTTCGATGACTTTTGAGAATGAAGTAGGGCATTGTATTTGTATTTGATAGCCAAGATCAGTGTTGAGGTTATGGATAAACATCTCCATTAGTTGCTTCTCAGGTACATTGTATGAGCACTTTCTTGCTAGTTGTCTCCATCATTGTAGGAAGGTGGTAAATGATTCCCCACTCTTTTGTTTGGTGTTTCATAGATCAAGCATAGAGACTTCGTGTTCAATGTTGTAAGAGAAGTGTGATAAATTTGTTGACTAGCTCATCAAAAATTTTGATGCCTGGTGGAAGTCGTGAGAACCACTCCATAGTTTGACTACCTAGAGATCTAGGGAATAGTCTCATTAAGTAAGTCTGATTGTGAGATACTTCTAAACATGTTCTGTTGAATTCCTTGATGTGATCTCTAGGGTCCCTTTTCCCTTTGTACTTGTCAAACTTAGGAACTTCGAATCAATAGGGAAATGGTTTCATGACCAAGTTTTTATCAAATGGGTACAGTGCAATATCTTCCAAGGAGTAATTTTTGGTGTTTGTACCTGTCTTGAGATCTGACATTTGTTGCTTTAGATCCTCAAGTTCTTTCCTCATTTCTTCCATAGGAGTACTTTGGTCTATGGTTTTCTTTCCTTTATCTTCCGCATTTGGGTCTAGTGTTTTCTTTCCTTTATCTTCTACATTTGGGTCTAGGGTTTTCTTTCCCCTTTCATGATCATCCTCTACATTTTCCAAGATTGAGTTTATATCAAAATCCGTAGGCAGTTTAATTCCAAGACTAGCAAGATGATAGAAATACTTGTGAGGGTCGTCATGGAGCACTTTCTCTACTAAGCATTAGAATTTTTGATCTTGGATGCTTCCTTGATAATCTTCATTAGATATTTCTTCATCACTATCGTGAGGTGTGAAGATGTGGTTGGATGACCTAGCCATTTCAAGTTGTTTTTTGTATTGAGATCTAGTAAGAAACATGCAAGGTGACATGGGACTAGATATTTTGGTGAGGTGCCGATGGAGACTGCTGAGAATAGGATACTTACAACAAGATTTTGACAAAGGACATTCTCGATCAATGATTCCAAGTAAGACAACCGATACAAGATAGTAGCCACTAGTAAGGGTACTCGATACTTGTCTTACTATGTAGGGACTAGTCGTACACCAAGACCTACTAGCAAAGTTCTGTGACTAACTAGTTTTACTTGAATCCACAAGTGATACAAAAAAAAGGGGCCTATGCTAACCTGATATGGGATAGTTTTGACTTTGGACTAGAAAAGACCTGATAGAAGATGAATGGGATGACCAATGAAAGAGAGATTTTGAGATGAAATGGATGAAAAAATGACTACACGGTAGGACCTCTCTGATTTTGGGACTAGACTAAAATGGGTACCCAGAATTGGTGAAATTTTTCTCTTGAAAACTGTGCAAGTGTTCATTGTCTCGTATGCACCGTTACAAATGCGCTATAGAAATTGACAGATGCACCGTAAGTCGAGATAAACACGCCAGACTGGCAAAATGCAAAAGCACTGCAACAGACAATGAAAGCATTATAGGTCTAAACAAATGTGCCGCAGGTTGACACAGATGCACAGGAATAGAGGATGAATGCGCCGCTCTAGCTTTTTTTCCCAGTGTTTTTGCATTTTTTTTTTTGGAATTGTTTGATGTTTTTGGTACTTTGGTTTGCAAGGTCTTTCTAATCTGATTTTTCTAAATTTATGGCAAGAAAACATAGCAAACACAAAGAATTTTTTTTATGGTTTTTTTGTCTTTTTGTGATTTTTTTAAAACTCTTTTTGGACTAAAAGAAAAAACAAGTACAAAATCCTAGGCTTCAAATGGATAACAAGGGTTTTTGGCCACTAGAACAAAAGGTGTTTAATGAGGGAAACCGTTCGAGTGGTTACACATGCGGTAGCACTACTCTCCATTATGGAGTCTCCTAGCCTACAAGGGTTACGCCTTGGAGGGTTTTGGGGGAGGTTGGCTATCGGTGTAACACAACTTCACTCATTGTTTGAAGCTTTCTCTCCAAACACAATTTATTTATAGTGGCTTGGAAGGGCTTGGTGTCTAGCCTGTTACCACTTAGGGTCATTCCTACTTGGATAAGCAATATCCAAGAGAAGGCCCCTCTAAAGGAAAAACACAAGCAAAAATTTTACTTCTGGCATTTTGGTCACCCAAGATAGGGGAGAGCATAGGCCTGGTATCATTCCCAAAACACAATACACAGTGGTTCCTTACCCTAGTTAAAATAAAAAAAATAGATGAGCTATCTACTTGGGCAAGCACAGAACTTTGAAGTGATTTGCAAGATAGCAATTGTCAAATTTTAACCAAGATAGCAATGATGAGTTCAATTTTATCCACATAGCATGAATTGTTAACTTTAAAATGTTGTTCAATCGAGAGCAATGGTTCAGTTTTAACCCAGATAGCAATGATGAGTTTAATTTTTAACCACAATAGCACGAGCTGTTAACTTTGAAGTGATGGTCAATCGAGATAGCAATGATGAGTTCAGTTTTATCCCAGATAGCAATAACTTTGAAAAGATAGCAGTGTTGCAATGCAAGATAGCAATGATTGAATTACTTGTTTCCTAGTTAAAAACTACATGAGATTTGAATGAGCATCTGTTTTACTATCCTTTTAGAAATTGAAGTGTGAGCTAATTAGAATGCAACTATATGAAACTAAACCAGAACCTATCCTACAAAATAGCTCCAGAGAATACCTGCAAAGATGTCAGCATTAGCAAAATCTTCCTAGAAAACCCTAAAATCACTGCCTACGATAGAAGTGCAACTTCATAGATTGAATGTGCAGAAACAGTCAATAGAAGCACTGTAAAAACACATGCGCTAAAACAGACAGTAAATGCACAGAAATGAGGTGTATATGCACCGATTCGATGTATGTGTCATCTCAAAGGGTAAAAGCGTAGGAATAGTGTATATATGCACTGTGTGAACAGATGCGCTGTAACAGATCGTATATGCGTTGGAACAGTGAACATATACACTGATTAAATAGATGCGCCGTGATAGGTAGTATATACGCTAGAACAATGAACATATGTGTTGTTTAAACAGATGCGCTGTGACAGGTAATAGATGCGTGTTAGGAAGTGATGTATGCACTATTTCCTCCTGTGTACAGCTTTCTAAACACAAAAAAAAACTCAGTTTTTGGTTAAATTTGGGTCTAGGCCCCATGGTGGGTGCCAAAAATGTTAAGGGAAATTTGGATCAAACAATGAATATGCAATGATAAATAATATCAAATACCCAAAACGCATTAGAATAGTGAACTAAGGAATTCCAATAACAATGAATCAAATAATAAAGCAAACCTTCCTTAGATTGAAACTTCCATTGGTTGCCTATCAGAATCGTCCTTGTGTGTATGAAAAAGGGCCCTCAGTGAGTGCACTTCTTTGTTTTTTCAAGAATGTCGATTGAGAATCATTGTGGTGATATCACAATGAAGAGGAGCTCTAAAATGAAGGTAGTAGTGCGTAGTGTGTAGTAAAAAGTGTGATCACAAGCAATGAAGGAATTGGTGCCAAAGGCACACTATAATTCCTACAGAGTAAGAATACTTAAAGCTTGGATGATTGAAATGGAAGAATGAGGTTTCTTTTATAGACTTGAGAGAAATAAGATGAACGGTACAGAAGACTTAAGAAGATCAACGATTGAGAATAAATGAGGAACATGCAATGAAGAAGAAGAAAACAAGTGTCACACAAAAGCTATTTTATTTGAGTTAATCACTTTCTTTTCTAAAGATAAGACATGCTTTTTATAAATTAGAAAGTTTTTTTCTAATTTAAGAGATATTGATAAAAAGAAGGTTGATTGAATAGATAACTCAACTTAAGATTTGCTTTTGCATGATTTGAGAGAAATTAAATAATAAATTATTTAATTGTGTGTGCATGGAGAAGAAGACTTATTTTTAGAAGATTTAGAAGATATTTGAAGAATTCGAAGATAAGAAATCAAATTAAATAAATAAATTTATTTAATTGTTGTGCATGATTTGGAAGAATAAATAAAATATTTTATTTATTTTATTTTTGGAGATTGAGAGAATTTAAATAATTTTGATTTGATTTATTCAAATTTGGAGGAATGAATTTGATTTTAATTAAATAATGGATTTTATTTAATTTTGACTTTAGAAGAGATAATTAAATATTTCGATATTTAATTAACTTAGAGGAACGTGAATCGTGTCATTTTTAGGCGTATACAGGTTAGAGCCATATTATGTGAAGATAAACAAGGCTTTTGAAACTTGTTGTTGTCATTATCATATTGAATTTGATCTCTACTATCAGGTGTTTCAAAAGATAAGAGAAGAAAGTGATGGTTTTCAAAATGCACCTCCTAAACAGGTAAGTCTTTTCATAGAATCCATCTTATGTGATAATGCAATTGGTCATATAAACTGCATAAAAGGACTTTGTGAAACATGTGGAAATTTGGCTAAATTACCTTTGAGAAACAAAGATACCGACCCAACAAAGACAATAAATTACAAGAGTTACAAGTATGTAAAGTTTCAAACAAATTTTGGGAAAAAATCCCCAAGGTTAAACTATGTAGAAGAGGAGATACCTATTGGAACATTTATCGAATTTTTTTGAAAATTGATACAACTGTACATACAACATGCCTTTATTTCTAGGTGGTAAGCATATCATTTTCAAACATTAAGAGATACTTTCCCACCTGGAATAGTTCTATCAATAGTCAACTTTGCAGAAAATTACTCTTTTGTACATCAAATAGAGATTCAATCAAATTATTACTTTTCAAAGTAGATCACTATTATGGTGCATGTGTGTTATCAACATGCACAATTAGATTTGAATGGTGTTGAGAGTACAAATGATGAACGAGTCATTAAGAAAAAATATCACTTTTATATTAGTGATGATAAAGAGCATGATACACTTTTTGTATAATATTGCTTTACAAATTCTTTTGAGAATTTGGCAAGCAGGCATGTAAAAATTGAAAAACATTTTGTATCATCAGATGGATGTGCAGTCCAATTGAAATCATCACGACCATTTTATGCACTATCTAGATATCATCAAAATTACAAAATACATATTTGGAGTTTCTTTGAGAGTGGGCATGGAAATGGTGAACATGATGGTGCAGGAGCTTGTATCAAACGTGCTCTAAGAAAGCATCAAATGAATTATTCAGGAGATCGTATAGACAATGCACATGATGTTGTTGAATGGTGTAAGAAACACTTTTCATCAAATGAGGTCCCGGCACATCTTCAAGAACAAATCAATACATCCCACATAGAGTGTTTTGGGAGATATTAGGTATGTATATATAAATTTTACATAAATAAAAATTTCAAACTTTAAATTTGTATATTTGAATTGGTATTTAAGTTTAAATTTTAAATTTAGTAAATTGAATTATTTTAAATGAATTTCTATTAAATTTATATACGTGTAATTTTTTAATATTTTTTATGTATCTAGATGTGGATAGAAGATTGAAACATGAATGCAAGAGGGTAGATAAAACAAGATCTTTGCATTGTGTCATGAGTATAGATGGTCACCCTGGATGGAAAATGTACACAAGGGATTACTCTTGTTTATGTGATGAGTGCATTTTGGAAAACTTTGAGGCATGCAAAGACAAACAACTTGGATATGTTAGTGAATAGAATTAAGTGCCATTAGTCATGTCTGACACATACGACGAAGATGAGGATGCAAGCTTTGCAGACATTCATTTGATTTCACTTGATTATGACCATATTCATGATTGATTAGAAAAGGTATGTACATGTACATATACATGTACAGTTTGATAAATTTAATGTAAATTTACAACACATGTACAATTATTTATTTATTTTAGTACTCTGATGAGTTAAATTTAATGATTATAAAGTCTAGATAGTTCCAATTTTTTTACAAATTTTGGACCATGTAAATTTGGTGTGTACTCTAGGAGATGTTTTTGCAGTCATAGCAGAGCATGGAAACATAGACAGTGTTAGTTATTATTTAATGTGTTACACAAATAAGAGGAAGAAGCTAACACAACCTGAATCAAGTGATGAAATGGTGTTTCCCATAGGTGGGTCACATTTAAATTTATATATACATGTACACATGTATATTAAACTTTACATTATATTATAATACCTGGGTTTGGTGAAAATGCTACATGCACATGCCTTACCAAATTGGTTCATGTTGTTTATCATGCAGGTTCAGTTGTAGTGCAAGGGACATATCTCTCAAAAATTTTCAACATGGGATTCATTTTATTGACTATCAACCTGAGAACAAGGTATATCAGTATAGTCACCTAGTAATTTCTACTGCCCTACATCTTCATCGAGTTCCACATGCATGTGGACGAAAAAAATGGAGACTAGATAGTGATGATCACCAGAAAATATTACATGTTATTAAAGAGAAGGTTGAACCAGATGTTTGAATGAGAGCTTATATCTAGTAACTTGTTTGAACTCCATTGTTTTAGTAACAATTTATAAAATTAGTAAGATCTTGAAGTTACACATTGGTGTAAGTTAATTTCTAGATGTTCTTAGGATCCAAACTTACAAGTACTATTTAATTCAAAACTTACTTTTATATTTACTGTTCAACACTTTTTCAAACTTGGACATGAAGTACTATTTTAATGTGGTCCACTTTTAAGGATGATACATGTGTACTATTTAATGTTTTGTATTGGCATCTGATGTTTGACTACATGAATTAAATTGGATGCATACATGTTGTGACTATGTGTGTTTAATTTATATTTCAATTTGTTTTGATTTATTATTTTTACTAGATATATGATATATGTGATTTGATTATGTTATCCTAGAGTGAACAACATCATATATATATATATATATATATATATATATATATATATATATATATATATATATATATATATATATATAATTGGAGACAATTTAGTTTGGGCATTTATATGTTCTTTGTATCTTCCCTGTCTCACTTGATTCAAATTATAATGAGATTTATTTTGTTGATCTACCTATGAAATTATCACTTGATCCAAATCAATGTCAATTAGATATAGATCCATACATAGTATAAATAAACTAGTAATTTATGTACATGTTCTCATTAAATGTGTTTATAATATCTCCTAGTTTGCATTTGTATTTATTTCTAGTTTATAGCATGGTTTTTGTTGCTTAGCAACTTTGTGGCTTGTTATTTTTTCTTTAAATATATTATTTAAAACATGACCTTACATAGACTTTGGGATGTGACTTAATCCACCCTTTAAAAAAAAAAATGGTATATTAATATTTATACAAAATAATACATAAGACACTAATTGTTTAAAAAATGTTCATAAAAGTAATATTGTGGTCTAATATAAAGGATAATTGCTTTTTTTTTTAATGTTTCAAATAGTTCTCTGATATTTTTAAATTAGTATATAGTGCATGTTTTAAAATCTTTTTTAAAAGTGGAGCAGATATTATCTATGATCTAATTATAGATAAAGAAGGAAATTGAGATTATATAAAATCAACACGAAATTTTTACATAAGCTTGTGTTTTCCCCTATTTTTATTATTTTTAATTTTTAAACTATGATAGGAATTGTATGCAATAATTTATCAACAAAAGATTAAATGAAGAATATGGAAATTGAAATTCTCTAAGCAATGTAATAAATAAAAAAATATAGTGAAATGAGAGAAACAATTCCACAAAATTTAGACAAAAGATTTACTCTAGAGAAATTCACATAAGGAGAAAAAGCTCTAGCAAAAGGTGAGCCAACGACTCAATTAAATCTACAAACCTTAAGACAACTACAATATTAGGCTACTTGAACATACAAGTAGCATGAATCTAACTCAATTAAGTTCTTAAGATCTCGAGAAACTCTCTTAACACTTCACTTTTATGTAACTTTCAATCTTCGACTACTTGGACATACATGTAGCATGAATCTAACTTTTTAAAGTTCCTTTAAGATGTCTAGCGACTATGTTTTAACACTTCACTATTATGCAACTTGCCTAAACACAATCTAATGAAACTATGAATTCATTTGAACTCACTTCTAATTCTAATCACATGCCTTCCCATTTCCTAATTTTGGAATACAGTAGCTTCTTTATGCGTTGCAATCATGAACAATGCTTTAAAAGTCAAAGGAAGTCAAATATTGATAAAATTGGAACACCACAAGTCATTTTTTATTGTACAATAAAATTGCCTCTTGTCATTAAAGTATTTGAAAAACATAATGAAATATTGTCACTTCTAGTCACATAAATCTAAAAACCTTTTTGTAGATCTAGAAGCACATTTAGAAAAAGGTTAAGATTCTAATTAATTAGTGATAATATTTTCTTTTTCATTTTTAGTACAATTAGGTAAGTTTAGTGCCCAAAGACACGGTTGATTTCTTTCACAAAAATAGTATATAATTTATTAGGAATGAATTCTATTTAAGATGATATATAATTTTTTTTATAAATAGTTAAGAAAAAATGTGAAGTCCCTTGAAAAGTGTTGTGTTTTTAGCACACTTGACTTTACAGATTTATTAAATATATATTTATCAAAAATAATACTTTGTAGTACATGTCTTAAAGTTTCAAGTCTACAACTATAAAAAAATAAAGAAAAATAAAATTTAATAGCAATTTCTAAAGATTTTATTAGCAATTAAATGATAGTGTCAATTTTACAAAAGGTGATTATATCCGATAATTTTTTGAATTAAAAAATGATCATAAACTACACTAGGAATTCTGCATTTCATTAGTTTACATCATTTAAAATTTTAAAACATATATGTCACTTTTAAGTGCTTCAAGTTAGAGCTTCAATTTTAAAACATATATATTATGAGCTTCGTTCCTTAGCCAAATTGATTAAATCATATGTGTTAATTTATTGGGAAAAGAATTACTTTAATTGTAGCTATTTGTAAATGTGAATCTTATAAGAATAGTGATTATTGAGGACTACAAATTGCAAATTTTTAAGGATTGCAACACTAGTGAAAGGAGCAAAGACTAACTATTAGTTCACATCAAGTAAATATGTATACATTTTCAAAACATTTTTAACATAACATTTTTAAATCATCAAATGTATGTAATCAAGTCTTGGAAATGTCAATATATCAAACATAAATCATCAAACATGTATATAATCAAGTCCTGGAAATGTCAATATATCAAACATAAATCATCAAACATGTATATAATCAAGTCCTGGAAATGTCAATATATCAAACATAAATCATCAAACATGTACATGTAATCAAGTCCTGGAAATGTCAACATATCAAACATATATATTGAAATGTCTAGATGTAACATCAAATGGAGGTCTCTAGGTGGCCAGGCCTAATCATCGTGTCGACTCCTAGTCGAGCGACCCTCTAAATGAGAATCTTGCTTGGATGGATGTGCTGAGTCCTAGAGATAAAATCAAGTACAATGTGTTAAATACATTGTATATATATATATATATAGAACTATTTAAAAATGTATATGTAATATTATAAATACGTCTATATCTATCTATATATACATGTATGTACATGTAAAAATTTAAAACTCACATGTCCACTAACAACAATATCATCAACAGAATCACGTCGACGTATATGATCTGACCTTAGGCTAGGAGTAACATGAGGTATCTCCATCATATATATATATGTATATATATATGTGTGTATATATATATGTATATATATATGTACATATATATATGTATATATATATATACATATATATATATATATATATCTAAATATTTTTAAAAACAATTAAATTGAACATGCACATGCATTTACATACATACATGCATATCACTAGGTGGCACAGGATCTGAACCCTCTCTAATGTCTACCTCCACTAAATCATCCAAATGAGTTGTCTAAGTTGTGTCATGATCTAATGTATCTGTTTGAGCCATCTCATGTTGCATTAATGATGAGTGGAGGGGACTAAACAACTGAGATGGAATCGATAATGAATCTGAATGCATCAACATCTCCACAAAACCTACAAATTGCATTCTCTCAAGCTCATCTACAGGATCACTAGCCTGTGCAACAACTGAATAATCTGTACGTTGGGCTTGGCATGGTGGTGAGAATGATGAGATCTTGAATGTGAATGAATAGATGTAGCCAAATGATCTCTAACCCAATCTATGTAGATCCCTAGCTCTAAAGCAATGAAGTCATATATGTCCAAGAGATCCTCCACGAAACAATGTAAAGTGTTACATACCATCTCCCTTGTGAGACCATCCAACTGTGCAGGTGTAGGGATGCCTGCCATAGCATAAGGATCATAGTGAGTGCTGCTACACTGTGTGGTAAATGAAGCTCTAGATCATGGATGTCGTGCCATCAAAAACTGACCCACGTGATCACTAGCTATCATCGTGGTGGAAACTACAATATTTCCAACACTGTCAATTGCTTCCCTTTGGGAAGCAATGACATAATGATCTACTAAGGAGGCCAGGGTTGGGGAGATAACAGGAT
The DNA here is from genome assembly GCA_027924645.1 of Cunninghamia lanceolata. Taxonomy (NCBI): domain Eukaryota; kingdom Viridiplantae; phylum Streptophyta; class Pinopsida; order Cupressales; family Cupressaceae; genus Cunninghamia; species Cunninghamia lanceolata. The sequence goes on from BSBN01001400.1 coordinate 11,343,281, forward strand.
TCCTCTCACCAACCAATGCCCTATATGTTGGGGTTGTTGGCAAGAGATATTGTGTGGCTTCATAAGTGTTATCATTAATGGCAACAAAGTCCATCCCACACATCTGCAATACATAATATGCCTATACCAGAAGTTAGATTGAAGATTGTTTCGGTCTGGTGAACAAGAACAAAGTATGTAACAAGGTCTGACAATCAGGTCTAGATCTCTCAAATGGTGTAACTTAGTAAGTTGTAGACTTGGACAAGTCAAGAGGGGTATCATGACTATGTATTCCATAGATTTAGCCTCCAATGATAAAGACAAAAAGATATGAGCATTTGAGTGTTGGGTTCTGTTGGTCATGATGTTAGTCACAAACAAACATAGAATAAAAGTACACATTTAACCTTTATTCATCTTGAAAGATACTATGAATTCAAAGAATTCATGATCCCAAGTCTCCGGTGATTAGGTCTTAATCGTCTGAAGTTACTCAGAGGCTAATGTGAGTTGTTGTTTCCATTTTGGGGCCTCACGTGAAAGTTTATCATCATCACGATTCTCCCGCAGATATTCTTTACAGAGAAGTCATATTATATAGTTATTTACTAAAAAGATGCAGATATACCTCAATCTTTGCATGATATTTTCAATTGTACATGCTCTGTACTCAAATATGCTAAATATTTGCAATTATTTACGAGATGTCTGCATATCTGTATTATTTGCTTAAGATCATCAATTATTTGCAATTATGGAGATGAAATGTTCTGAAATTTAAATGAAATTAAAGAAATGCTTCTAATTAAAGTGAACCTTTAGCTTCTGAGCCACATGTATATTAGATACTGTCATGAAGAGAAGAAAACCAAACCATATTTTCACCAGAACATTCCACAGCTAGATATAGTTGATGCTAACTTCAAAGGAATTTGTATGAAGACAACACATGTAAGTAGACATGCACTCCAAGGGACGCAGCAAATCACCACATATATCTAGAAATCATACACCGATTACTTTAAGATTTACTATGAATTGTAATCGACACAGTCTTCTCATTCATTAAGCATGCAAAAATATAAATGTATACAAAAGCTTTGAAATGAGCTCTGAATGTTTCAGCAGACGGATTTCAATTAAGTTTCGAATGTTTACAATAAGGCATCACACCACCTTTTATAGAATAAGGTGAGGAAGCCATTACAAAAGATCTACGATCTTGATTTATCAATACAAAACTACGGGCATGATTTTCTTGACTTTGTCAACTTCTACAAAATGGCACAAGTTGCCAGCTGGCAACTATCTAGACTACTTATGCTTATATCCCCCTTCATGATGTATCTTCATCATGCTCCTTAGCTGATTCATGTGGAGAATCATCATGTGCATTGCTTCCTAAACTTTCGCTATACTGATGATGATGATGCTGCATATGGGGCTGCATACTACTGCGGACCTGCTCATATGAATGCACAACTTGATCTATCCCTCTGCCATCTTGAGTTTTTTCTTTGATGATGGCGTGCTTATGTGCTTCATACTTGTCTCTGCTATTATCCAGCTTATTTTTTTTGTCCTGTAGTGTTTCATTGTATTTCTCCATTTTGACCTTGATCCTCATTATTTTGTCTATAAGTTCTTCTGTCAAGTGGACAGGTGGACCATCTGCCTCTAATTGGAAATTACTATGTACAGCTTTGATGGCAGACTCTTCATCTTGATTTTCTATTTTACCTTCCACCTTGCCTTCCAATGTTTCTAATATCATTGCCTCTTCAGCCATTAAATCACGTAGCCTCATGCTGATATCTCTCAGCTTATTATTGCATCTTTTGAGGACTCCGCATTCAAACTGAGTGTCCTTGTACCAGATATCTATCAACAATGCAGTATTACTATTCAATACCTGCTTGCTGATAAGCAGTTGAGGATTTATCCCCTTTATTTCTCTCAAAAGGCTCAAGACCCTTTCCAATTTATAAGACCTTTTCCCAGTCTGTATTTGCAATTTATCCACCTTGGTCTTGGAGTCACTTAGAATGCTCCGCCTCTTCAAAGAGGCCTTCATTATTTCTACAGCATCATCCTGTTGGTTTTTCTTCTGAATCAGCATTAGGGTTTGCCACTTCTAATGCACAGGCAGATTCAGCCAACTAATACAGGAGGTTGCGTGAGCTCCTCCCCTTCACTTCTGGTTCTGCCGCACCAAGGGGGGTATCCCTATAACTCAAGATGTAACCTTGACTAGCTCAAAGATAGAAAGATCTAACTTGACAACAACAGGCAGAATACTCTCATGTATGGACCAAGATCTGTATGATAGATCACAAGGTTGGCAACATTCTTGGACATGATGTCTGGTTGGGTATGAGAGCATGCAGGGGGTTTCCTACTCCTAATCCTACAACTAACAAATGGAAGGAAGAGATGGTTTAGTTTGAATTTTGGATGCAAAGATGGACATGGTGTGTAACCTCAACACAGAGCTAGATTGGTGCCTATCTAGGGCTTGGAGTCAGTAGACATACACCTGTGAATGATCAGCATGAATAGCTGAAACTGGATTTCAGGGGGATACACATGATACCTGCCTTACAGATATCTCCCAATACAGAGTGTTAAGCTGTCGATACTTATGGCATCCCTATTGCAGGAAGAAAGATACATGCAAAACTGGAGACAGAATCAGCATAACACATGCAAACATAGCATTATTCATATAAGATTAACCATGAAATCAGTGGATTCATGCCAAAACGTACAACAGGAGATACATAAACTCACAAGTTTTGCTGCACAGAGCAACCAAAACTAGTTGTATCTTATTACAGAGCCAAAATGTCCAGTTTTCAACAACCTGAAAAATGGTAACACAGTCTGCTTATAACAGCCAGAAAGTGTACCATAGCAATTAATTACATGGTTGACCAAAAATCCCGCCAGATACACATTATCATCAGATTGGCGCTCAAACATTTAATGCAGTAGGTGGGAGAGGAGACAGGAAGAAATCTCGAGCCTTGCACCGCCGCCTAGGGATCCACATCTTCAATCGGGTACTAGATCCGTCCACACCATCGCCCATACCTCTGCAACAATCGCCATTAATGGCGCACCAACCCACGGCCTTGGGAAAACATCAAACAGTGCATCGCAACCATTTCCCGCCAAAATACCTCATCGTGATATTTCAAAATATGCAGGATATCAATTATCCCACATGCACCCCGCGGCGACCTCTTCAACACTTTATATACTAGGCCACGAGCATATATGATGTCGGTGCTTTTGCTCCCGACGACACTAGTATAAGCCTTCATCATCATCCTCCAACAGCATGATATCCTGTTGCTTGAAATATCACCCTGACGTCAGCATCATCATCGCAATATCACCTGCATGATAATCACCTTCATCGGCACAACCTGATCCATCGAAGGAAGATCCTCCTGCTCAGCCGATACCAAATGTCTGGCCGATGAACATCCTGATGACGTCACCGTCATATCCTGCTGACGTCATCAGCATATCTACCTATCGCGCACCTCCTCATATCCGGATGACATCATCGTCATGTTTGCAAATATCGGGGGATCTCCACAAGATGATCAGTGTTAGAAATATGACCCCCCCGGACCTTGATGATGTCATCATCATATCGACATCAGGATGATATTCGGAAGATAACCGGATATTTGGAAATATCATCCTGATGCACAAATATCATGCTACACTGTAGCTCCACTATAAGATCGGGGTGATATATGAATATGTGACTGATATTTGAAATGATCACCCCCATTGGACAATGCATGAAGCCGACAGGCGGATATCTTCCTTCGGAAATATCATGATGTAGACAGGCAGAAAAGCGGATATCACCCTGACATAAGAATGACGTCAGCATCATCAGGATGATAAAACAACGAACATGAAGTGATACAACAACATCAGGATGATATTGACTAAGATCATCCTGACATTCAAAATATGATGACCACGATGAATATCGGGTCACACTTAGAACTTTACAGCAACATCATCAGGATGATCTTAACAAAGATCACCCGATGTTAGAATATCACCCCAGCGAAAGATCATGCTGACAGAAAATATGATGACCCTCGTAAGCAACATCAGGGTGATGTCTGGAAACATGATGATGATGACCTCCTCCAAAGAAAATATGATGCTGATGTTAAAACATGCTGAGGAGGCCCAAAGACTTAGAACTTTTTGGATTTTTTGGGAAGGTGCCTGCATGTTTATATGCTTGAAAACTGACTGCTCATGCAAGCACCAACACATCCAATGCAGATGACATCCATTTCTTTATTACAGACACCTCATGCTTCATGAGGTCTAATTTATTTACCTCCTCCTGAGAAATGGCAATCAATGGGACTGCATGTTCAGTTGTGGTATCATCAGGATTGGTCAGTCCTTTGATATAGGCATACAACTGAGCAATGTGCTCTTTATGTTGCTTATTCTTCTCCTTCTCTCTTTTCACCTTTTGAATTAGAGAGTCAATAATGTCTTTGCCTTCTTGACCTTCCTGATCCTCATTAGCAAAACCCAAATCCACTATGCTGATTTGAAATTCATCAACAGTAATTTTACCTTTTTCTTTCTCCACCGCAGGTATGGCAATTTGTGTAGTCCTTCTCCTGGTGGCCGGATCTCTCTTGATGGCCGAAGTCATTCTGGCCTTCCTCCTAGGTTTCATTATATCCATGGAGAACAAGGTGGAGACATCGAATTCTTGAATTTCAAGCTCTTCCTCAATATTTACTTCTTTTGCAAACCATGGAGGCACCTGATCATGTTTTTCAGCATCATGATGATGTTCACCTGTATCTCCCTTTTCTATCAGCAGATGTTGTGGAGATGGTGATTTTTCTTTTTCTTCTTCCTGATGCTCACTTTGCTATTGATCTTGTAGTACATCCTCCTATTGAGGAATCTCTTGCTCCAGAGGAGCATCCTCTTGGTGCGGGGAACCCGGTGGTGTATCTATATGTAGATCATGCTGATCATGATCTTTCTCCATCATTACTTCATCTATTTTTATTTCTTCCCTTTGTTGTTCATCTAATGTACTAGATACTAGGGATTCTGCCTGAGGTGATGGTATTTGTTCTGCGGCCATTGTTTGTTCTGGGCTTGCACTGTCAACCTCCTTTGTCCTTGCAGCTGGCTCCTCTAGTGCTTCCTTCTTTTCATCAGCCCTTATTTCTTGAACCTCTACTATAGCAGGTTCCGCTGATGCATCCTGTGGATCTTGTTGGCCCAATTCAAGAGTATGGCCTTCTGACTCTGCCATCTCTATCTCTTCTGTTCGGTCCCCTTTGTCAGGTGATCCTGCTGGCTGTTCAGGACTTGCATCCTGTTTCTCTGTCAGGTCTACCACTATAGGCTTGTCACCTCTGTGATTAATGCTTCCAGCCCTATTTCTTGAGTTACCTGCTCTGGGATCTTTTCTTGCTCTTCTTCCACTTGCTTTATCTCCTCAAATATAGTTTGAACTGGTGGAGGCTTATGAGGTGTCATACTTATACCAGCAACAAGTGTTTCCATCTTCTGTGCAGCCACATCCTGCACCACCTCATCATCAGACAAATTTATTGTCTCATCAAGCGAGACATGTCCTTCTGCGTGTGTCTGGGAGGTTTCTTTCATTCGTTCTTCTACAAGTTCAGTTTTGAACTTGACTATGGTAGGAAGTGGAACATTATGTTGAAGTTCCCTTAACACTTCACTACCTGCCCCTTGTACTAGTGTAGGGGGTTGGGTTATTCCACCTCTCATGGAGGTTCTTTGTTTCTTAGGTGTGGTGGGTACCAGCACCTGTGGAGCTCTCCTCTTCCTCTTTATTATTAACGGAGCCTCTTCTTCTTGAGGCTCCTCCTCCATGGGGATATCCTCTATATCATGTTTCCTTGAGGATAGACCCACTTCTAGGGTCTCAGTGATTCCAACCTCTACTGTCTTACTCTTTTTGGGCTTTTCTTTCTTTGGACGGGATGTTGACTCTGATCCTAATCTTGATCCTACTGCCTCCTCAGCTTCAAATACTGCCCTTTCAATTATAACCCCTTTGGGTTCCTTATCCACCTTCTTGCCCCTTGGGGGTCTTTTGCTCTATTGCTATGGTGGAGGGATTCTATCTCCCTTTGTCTTCCTCTTCTCAATTAGGAAGTCATCATACTCATCCCCAGGGATATCCTGTCCCTTCTTTTTGTTGTCCACCATAATGGCAACACCTTTCTTTTTCAGTGCCTCCACCTACTCATCAACCCAAGCTTGAGTCAGTTGTATGGTCCTGGCAATGAATGGGTTCAAGGATATGTCCTCCTGCATGGTGAGGTCAGGTGTAGAGATGGTGTCATTGTATATCTTCTTTTGTTCATACTCATCTGCCATTATCCTGCCATCATCCTTCTTCAATTGTTGGGGAAGGGAGATGCAATCAAAAGTTGTAATTTGGTTCAGAGTTAGCCTCTGATACCTTCTTCTCCTGGCTTCTACCTCATCTTCATAGTCAGCTCAAAAATCCTCTAGGTGCCTCTGATGAATAGGCTTTCCTAGTATCTTATGTATCCTGCTGTAAGGATCATATGGTCTAGTTAGTGGGAAAGGCTGCAAATTCATTTTATTTAGTGTGACCATCACCTTCTTTATATTGTCAGAATCAGGGCACATGTAGTAGCCTATGCTGACTGGGAACAAAATTGGTGGCAGCTTCTTGGTGTCCTTATACATCTTTATCATTGTGGCGCCCTGCCAGATAAACTCCATTAATATTACTGCATCAGTAGGATACCTCGGCAGCATTAGGGGATGTCTCTCAAAACCTTCAACCCTTATGTATGAAAAGGTTGCAAACTGTATGTACCAGGCTCCATGCCTATAAACTACCTCTTGAGCCTCCATGCTCAATCTTTTTGTTCTGTCTTCTTCCATGGTCCTTACCAGATGTATAGAGAATGCATCATTGACCAGTTTGTAATCTTTGAGGTAGTTGATTCTCTACAGCTGAGGATGATGATCCCAGATATATGCAGCATTTGTGCCTGTGAGCTTTCCATCTATAACTAAGGCATCAAAAGTGCCTTTGTAAGCACAAGAATAAACAATGTAAGATGTCATATAAAATGCACAATTTGAACCTCCTAGGTTCATCAGTTGCTCATGCAGAGCATCACTTATTATCTGGCCCCATAGTGGCTTGATGTCTAAATATAGACACATCATTATTATTCCGTACATCCAATCTCTGAAACTACCAGCATCAGGCTGGCCTGTTACCCTATTCAGGAGTGCAATCATGTATTGGTACTCCTCACTGAAATCATACTTGAACATGTGCACAGGAAGTTTGGCTACCGCAGGATATGTGCTGTTCTCTGCTCTCCATTGATACATGTTCTTCTTGGCAGATTTCTTGTTGGCCTCATACTCTTTTTCTGCCTTCTTTAGGTCCACACTATTAACTTTACTACCCAGCGGTAATCCAAATGTTTGGGAGAGACCCTTGATGGAGAGGTCTGCATATATCCTCCCATGCTTCACCACTTGCCTTGTCTGAGGATTATAATTCTGGGCACATTCTATAACCAGCTCCGGAGATTCCATAGAATATGGGAAACCAGCAGTGTTCCACATCCCTGATACCAACACTACGTCTAGCATAGGACTCTTGTCATGCCCATCATTCAGCTTAGCTGACCAGGCTTCCAGATTGGTGCTTCCCTGATGTGCGTCTGTAATTGCTCCATACTTGAACAAGACCCCTCTCTGAGAAGAGAACATAGGCCTACTGAATTCTTCTTGACACTTGACAAACCAGTTGTCAGCCATGAGTACCTGCAGTTAACAAAATCCTATCTCACAACGGATATACACATGCGTGCATATTGCAATTAAAATCACTATGCCTACTGTATCTTTTCAATACTACTTAATCATATGGATGCATAAACCAAAACTTACATCATCATACCTGAACAATAATAACATGATGAGGGTTTCATTTACTTACCTGGTTATGCAAATTTCTCTTTTATACTAGTAGATTGCCAACGACGTTCTTAATTCAGCTGATGATCACCTCTTTCCTTCTGTCTGTGAGCTCAAATCGTGCAACAATAGCTGGTATGCGGATATGGGAGCTGGTGCTCTGTAAAACAATTTTATCACAAGGTAAAATGTGAAAATGACGGTTGAATTACCTTTTAACCTTGCAATTAGGGTAAATTTAGGGCAACCCTGACAAATTAGATTGTATTCCTTGATTATTCATGCGAAAATGCAGGATCTCGCCAGGTGTTTCATTGGGTTCCGGGGTCGGTGGGAACCACCTACCATGTCTATGCGCATTTAATGAAAATGGCGGCAACGGGAGCGGGGGGATATCCATATGATAGGATATCATGAGACCAGGAGGATATTCACAAATATCGGGTCGAGTTTCAAATATCATCCTCCTCCCTCATATTAAAATTGTTATCGCGACAAGATTCGAGTGACAAAAGCACTCTTTTGTTTATGTTTAGTACATCAGGAGGATATTTCGACGTATCGGGTGATGTTTCAAATATGATGATGACAAGACAAACTTACATGTCTCTCTTTCGGAATATCAGGATGACATCATCCTGATATTCAATCTTTGTATCGGAAAGGCATCATGACGTCATCGTCATATTAGACGAACATGATCATGTTCAGAAAATATCCTGTCAAAATGTAAATGTGATGATGATGTCATCATCATGTTTGTTTCTTCATTTATCAGATTTGGATGATGTCATTAGGATATTTGCTAAGGGTGATATTTCACGTCAGGAGGATATTAAGAAATATCGAGTTACATTCGAAAACATGACGCTTGTGATACAAAAGACCGCTTGACCGGAAGATTTACTACCACTTAAAGTTGACGTCCGGATATTTTAGCCACATGACTTATCGGGGGATGTTTCAAAGATGATGATGATCTTCAACAACATGACCGAGGTTATAAAATATGATCCTTCTCTTGCAAATATCAGGTTTGACCAAAACTTTGACTATTCATAACTTTCACATCCTGAGGAATATCAGGGTGATGTAAAAGGCAAACCTGCATGAATTTTAACACTCTTTCAAACTATGAGGTCACAAGAAAGAAATATGAATTTTAACAAACTGACCTCATAATGGTGACTTACCTCATCCTGGTTCTACATGATGATGCACATGACTTACTTTTACCAAACCGCCAACACAAGCCAAGCCAACAAGTTGGGTCCCTGTTTTGCCAAGTCAAAATGGGGCATGTTGTGTAACCACACAACAACTTGCCATCAAAGAAAATAAACAAATTCCAATGATTCAAGTGATGTGATCACATTCTTCTATAGTATTCTAATTCCATCTAAGCATAGGCATCATAATCTTCTGAATAATAAAATTTCATCATGGTAATAATGCTAACAAAGGATCAGGTGTGTGCATATGATTAATTATCCTCATCTTGAAAGTAAGTTGAAAACATAAGTAACTGGTGTTAAACTACCTAGTTGGAGATCATCCCTCATAGCCAACCTAGATAGAGCCTTGCTGCTAGTAGGCGTCTATAGCCCCGGCAAGGTTATCTATACAATCTCCCTAAGTAGAGCCCCACTACCAGCAGGCGTCTATAGCCCCGGTAGAGTTACTTAGATGACCTAACTTTATTTCTTTTCTAATTTTTTCTCTTAACATTTCTATCTGATATCATCATGTCAGCTCATTTGTACAAGGTACAGTTACTTGCAGCTTTAGATTGGAGATTGTACTAGTAGCAAGGGAGTCCCTTTAGATTTTTCACTTAACACCTATACTTGTGTGTTCAACAAACCCAAGGCTATTAGGTGTCTCATTGTGATTGATTCACTTTGACCAAGAAAAGGCACCCTGATGAAAAGATATCACAAGCCTGATCATGAATACTTCTTAGAATGAATCATAACCTATGTCTAAATGTGATCTCATCATTTGAATCTTAACAATTTAGTTATTCCCTGGGGTGATGATGTGCATCATCCTGACTTACTAGAACAAGGTCTCAACCAACAAAACAAAACAAGAAAAACAAACAAATTGTACAAACAACTATACAAATATACAAGATGATACATATGACTGTTATGAAGTCATTTAGGCTTGGAAATAATGTTTGAGAAACTATCCATTGACTAGCAATGGGACATCCTCACCTATTAGGTTCTTAAGCCTATAAGTACTGTCTCCTAGTATCTCAGAAATTTGAAAGGGACCTATCCATAATTTATCAAACTTACCATGGTCACCTTTCTTTTCATGGGCTTTATCCCACATTAGGACCAAATCAGATATCCTGAAAGCTTTAACTTTGGCTCTCTTGTCAAACTAGCGCTTGTCAACAGCCTGATGTTTTGCAAATTGGTCAATTGCTTGACTGCTTTTTTCTTCCAGGTGCATCAACTGAAGCAACCTGACTTCTTGCTTATTGTCAATGCCTAGGTATTCTTGGGCAAACTGCAAAGTAGGAATTTTTAAGTTTACAGGGAGGATGGGATCCACCCCATAGACTAGCTGGAAGGGCGAGTTTCCTAATGTAGTTTCTATTCTAGTTCTGTCAACCCATAAGGCATACTTTAGAAATGAGTTCCATTCCCTGGGGTTTTTCTCTATTAATCTTCTTATGATACTCAGTAAATTTTTATTGGTGGATTCTGCTAACCCATTCCCCTGGGGATAATAGTTGGATGAAAACTTAAGTATAATCCCATGATCAAAAGCCCAACTTGATAACTTGGTGGAAATGAAGGCAGAACCATTATCACTTACCAATGCATAAGGAGTTCCATACCTGGTGACAATATTGCTCTCCAGAAATTTAATGACATCATCTGCAGTGCAAGTTTTGCTGCTAATAGCCTCAGTCCATCTAGTACAATAGTTAGTAATTGTTAAGACATACCTATGACCTGAGGAGGACGGAGGATTGATTGGTCCTATGAAGTCCATGCCCCACTGTGCAAATGGGCGATTTCCATTACTGGCTGCAGGGTTGTGCATCATATTTCTCTCTGTTGGCAGCAACCTAGCAAACATGACAACATTTAACATGATCAGCTGTGTCTTTAAAAATGGTAGGCTAGTAATATCCTGCTCTGAGGATTGCATGTGTTGTGGCTAATGCTGATCCGCATGCCGTTCCAAACTTGTCATGTAATTCTGACAAGACCTTATTTACTTTTGGCTTTTCGAAGCATCTCAGGTATATTCCTTCATAATTCTTCTTGAATAGGGCTCCTCCCTTTATCATATACTTTTGGGATCTTATCTTTAAGGCTCTTCTCTGTGAAGCCTGCATTCTTGATGGACATTTTCCAGTGATCAGGATGTGTTTGATATCTGCATACCATTCTCTATTATCTTTTTCAATGATCACATACTGTTGACTAGTGATGTTTGGGTCAATTTCAGATATCATCTGGCTCAGAGCTTGTCCTCTTACCAGCTTCATTGGTGTAATTTCCATATCATACTCTTGTAATACAGTAATCCATTTGGCTCTTTTCTCACCAGGCTCACTTTGCATCAGTAGCATCTTCACTGCTGCATCTGGTACTACAGCAATTACTTTGCTTCTTAGTATGTAGTGTCTGAATTTCTTTACTGCTCTGACTAACGCAAGTGCCTGTCTCTCAACATCTACATATCTCAATTCAACATCTCTGAAAGGACAGCTCATGAAAGCAATTGGTTTCTCTTCTTTCTCTTCATTTCTTTGAGTTAACACTGCTACAGAAGTATGTTCTGAAGCAAACAAATAGATGTAGAAATCTTTTGTGTAGTCTGGACTGATAAGGACATGAGCATCTGATATAGCTTTCTTTATATCTTCAAATGCAGCTTTGGCTTCTATTGTCCACTCAATCTATGCATCCTTTTTTAACATAGCATTTAGTGGTCTAACAATCTCAGCAAAGCCGGTGATGAACTTCCTCACAAAATTTATCTTACCAAAGTAAGACTTGAGTTCCTTTTTGCTCCCTGGAAGTTGTAACTTCATGATAGACTCCACCCTGTCAGGATCAATGATAATTCCATCTTCTGTGATTAAGTGGCCTAGTAACTTTCCTATTGTCACCCCAAATATGCACTTCTTGGGATTCAAAGATATTCCATACTCTTCACATTTCTTCAGTACACTTCTGAGATCGGCAACATGATTCCCCCTTTCCTTAGAGAATACTGTCAAGTCGTCCATGTAGATGACTATACATTTTCCTATTAAGCCTCTGAAGGCTATATCCATTGCTCGCTGGAATGTAGCTCCAGCATTTATGAGGCTGAATGGCATACGTCTATATGCAAATATCCCCCACTTTGTGGTGAAGGCAGTTTTTAATCTATCAATTTTGTCAACCATTACCTGGTTGTATCCTGAAAAACCATCCAAGAAGGACATCATTTTGGCTCCATTTACAATCTGCAGAACTTCATCCAATGAGGGTAAAGGATAATTGTCCTTTTCTGATGCTCTATTCAGATTCCTAAAATCTACACATAACCTGATGTCTCCATTCTTCTTTCTAACTGGCACAAGATTTGCCACCCAAGTGGAGTGTCTCACAAGAAATATTATCCTGGCGTTTAACAATTTCTTGACTTCTTCGAGGATTATTGGTTCGAGCAAGGCATTGACTGGCCTTTGCTTCTGTCTGAAAGGTTTAGCATCTAGCTTGAGAGGTATGGTATGAGTTATGATAGAGGTGTCATATGTCTTCAGCTCATCATAAGTCCATGCTATTACATGTATGTAGTCCTTGAGTGCTTGAGTTATTCCTTCTAACTCTTCTGTTGTACAAACCTTACCTATCAATACATTCTTCTTGTTTTCATCCTATCCAATATTCACTTGTGAATACTAACCTCCATCTGCCTTAGGCAGATCCTTCTATTTAAGCATATTATCCTAATTAAAGGATCTTTCTAACTCAATCATACCCTTGGGAATCCTGTTGCTAGGCAATTCTAATATCTCATCTTCTTCCCAAACATGATCCTCCATACCATTCTCATCTATAATCTGAGCTTCAAATATGTCCTTGTTTGAAATGAAGTCCAGAATGTGCTGATCATCATCAAACACCTAGAGGTTAGTCACATTATCAGGTACTGAAGATACTGACACCAGTTCTACTAAAAATCTCTTCAGACCAGATATAGATAGTGGCTCTAATGTACTGGCAGCTTGGGCAAGTGCATCTGCCCTATGGTTTTGTTCTCTTGGTACATAAGTGATATTAAAGGCATCAAAATCCTTAATTAGATCCCACACTCGATGTCTGTAGTTGGATAGCTTTCTGTAATTACAGGAGTAAACTCCTCTTACTTGTCTCACAACTAGTTCTGAATCTCTGAAAACATGCAGAATCTTTACTTTCTTCTTATGAGCAAACAATATCCCATTAATCAGAGCCTCATATTCTGCTACATTATTAGTATAGGGGAACTGTAATCTATAAGCTGCCAGATAGGATTTTCCAGTTGGATCAATCAGATCAATTCGTACCCCAGCACCTTGCTTGGATTTGGACCCATCAAACCTTAGGATCCAAGGTTTATCTTTAGCAGGACATTTAGCTGAACTTTCTTTTCTCTTTGCAGCTCTGGCTGCTGTTCTGCCTGATATCCATTTTAACTTAGGGATGTCATCATCCTCAAGCTTCTTCTTTCCTTTTTCTCGTGAGCCTGATGGCTTTTCTATTTTCTCTTTTATTTCGATAGGAGGATGATATTCTGAATCTACAGCAGCATGCTTTTTCAGAATATGTAAACATAATGCACAAGTTGTTTCTGAGTGAGGTGCTTCATGCAATCTACACCAATCCCTAATTAAAACCTCCTTGGGAGATTTATATTGTCGTGTCATCTTCTCTATTTCTTTTACTAGAAATTCTTCGAACTTAGTCAGGTCACTACCTTTGTCTTCATCGGACAACTCATAATCGGGTTCCATAAAGCAATCACTACTAGGAGTGATCCTTTCTTTCCTTACACGATTTATCGGCTCAGACACCAGGACTTCTTCTATTTCCAGGATATGATCTTCATCATGATATGTCAACTCCTCTGTTCCTACAAAAGACAGATAAGAATTAGTGTCATCATCATCATCATCAGATGTAGCATTTACCTCAAAACATGATGATGACGCCTCACTACATGTCTGCTCCAGCATCATCATATCTAAACACGCTTCACAAGTTTTTTTTGAGTGTGCTTCATCGTGTAACCTGCACCATCCATCAATCAAAATATCGTTAGCAGGTATATTTAACAATTGACAATGCCTTACTTGGTTAGACAGATGCATCCCGAAATCTCTAAAGCGATCTATTTCATTCTCATTATCAGGATTATTATCATGTTGTTTAATTGGTATATCCTCCTGATGATCATCATCATGATGATGATGCAGATCAAGCATCAGGATCTCTTCTATTTTGATAGTTTGTGGCCTGATGCAGTAAACTCCAGGTTCTACGTCTACATACAGGATCTCATTTGTTCGGTTGTATTCAATGATCATATGTTTCATTCTAGGCTCAGCGTCAATCCTGATCTGGTTTGGTATACCTTTCCATGGTAACCACATGTGACTGAAATCTGTGGACATATATCCATTGAGCGTCTTGGACCAGTCTCGGCTAAGCAACATCCCATAAGTATCAGGTATGTCAACTACCTGAATATCAATGTAATATTGGATCTAGGATTAGATGCTAGTTGCATGTGGATATGAGTTAACTCTCCTACTACACTTACCTCTGTTTTGTCTAACGGTGTCACCTTCTTTAGGGATTTAGCAGGATGTAGTCCTAAGGCATTACATATTGACAGGGGCATAACATTAGTGGAAGCTCCTGAATCAACCAGGCAGTTGTGTAGGTTCTTGCTGAACATTCTTATGGTTAGGAGGAATGGAGGTGATTCTGTCTTATCCCTATACAAGGTCATGTGGGAGGTTTCTGTGGCTTGGACTATAGCTGACACTTTAGGCTTAACCATATTATCCCTAGTAGTATGATCTTTGCTACTGGATTGACTTGAAAGATGACTATCCTCTTTAGGAGCTGGATCATCTAGTGATTTGATGGCAGGAGTTTTTAGTAACTCAGACAGGGACAGGCTGATCTTAATTTTCTTCATTTCACCAGCTAGATAGGTGACTAACTTGTCAGATTCATGAGGTGTATTTGCAATCTTTGATCCTGTGTTCTGAGGTGACAAGTACTGAGCATTTACCTTGGGGAACCCAGGGTTATTGCTGGCTTTAGGATCAGGAGGTGTGTTGAAATTATTTGGAGGTAGGGATGATGTCAATGGACCAGCAGGTCTATTGGCATTACTCCTCAAGTTATAACTATGCTTACCAGGATACTGCTGTTGATATGCATGTATTTCCTCATGTTCTCTTGCAGGCTCATTTTCATCCTCAAAGGGAAAAACATAATTTGTTTCAAAAGTTAAGGTAGATTCCTCACATACCTGGTTGTGACTCTGATGAGGTTGATTAATGTAGACTTCTAGCACGAAAGCTGAGTCATATCTATAAGGAACAATCTCATTTCCTTCTGCATGAGGTGGATTTCCAGAAGTATTAGACACTTCAGTCTGAAAGATGCTAGTAGCAATTCTAAATTATGGACAGTCTAACTCTGCATGTGCATTAGTATTGTGGATCCTACACCAATTAGTAAGGGTTGCTTCAGCAAGATTGACTCTAGTAGTCTGTTTGGCTTCACCAGGAGGTTGATTGTCTAGGGGTGATGGTAATGAGCCATTATTGGGCCTAGAGTTCCATATTCTAGGCTGTCTCTAAGGATTATTATTATTCCCACCACCATTATTGAAATTATTGGTGTTATATCCTCTATCAGGATAATTTGGTCTATCATTAGGATAATTTCTATTTTGATTTGACTGGGAATAGAAACCCTGATTTCTCAAATGTGTTACTTATGTAGTGAGTTTTCTCAATTGAGCAGAAATTTCTTTGATTTCCTCCTTTTCTTCTTGAGCTTTAGCTACCACGTTTTCAGTCTGAGGCTTGAAGAAAGAGGATCCATGATTACTATTGGTCAGATTAGTACCCTGAGGTGTCTGAGCTTGTGTGGGACATTGTGGCAATTGGCCATTTCCATTAGGAGGGGGCATGATGCTCAGTGGAGGTACTTGCAAAGGTGCAGGCATGACTGCTGGGGGTATCAATGCTCCATTAGGATATTGTGCAGGATATTGTGTAGAATATGATGTAGGATATTGTGGGTGCATGCCAAGCAAGGTAGGAAATACCATATTTGGAGTAGGAGCAGGTATTAATTGCTGATTTACCTATATAGCTTCTTGAAAAGCTAACGCTAAAGTTGTGATCCGGGGATGTGTCCTCCTTATGAACATGGAAGTCAAAGGATCCAAGGCAAAATAGTAAATGCTTCTTGCAGCTTCATCAGACACAGTATAAGGGGTGACCACTCTGGACAACATTTTCTGAAACCTAGCATTGAAATTGGCAATAGGCTCATTCTCAAATCTCTTGATAGTGGCGAATAAGTGATAGTTTATTGAGGGATCGAATGGAACCTTAAATCTATCAAGAAAAGCTTTCTCTAATAAGGCCCAGGAATTAACAGAACCCTGACCAAGATTGATGAACCAATTATAAGCTTCTTCCCCCAAGGAGAAGGGAAATAATCTGCACACCACATCTTGATGTTCTATTCTGGATCTGTAGCACGCTTCCTTAAAGGTCCTGATATGATCCTTAGCATCTTGATAAGGATGATATTTTGGACAAAGTTTGTCTAGATTCTTTGGTAACTCATGATATGCAGTGAAGGTCAAAGGTGACTCTGCTGCAAAGAAAGACATTGCAACCAGAGGAGGTTGAGGTGGTGGTGCAACTGGCTGAGGTTGGACTAAAGGTACACCCTGAGGCTGAACTGGAGGTGTCACAGATATCCCAGAAAGTATTTGTAAATCAACAGGAGTTACAGGAGGAGGTTCTGGTGAAGCCTCTGATGCACTAGACCCTGGAGTATGATGGATGTCAACAGTTCTAGGTCTGAAACCTCTAACAGGCAATTCTTCAAAAATTCCACTAGGTCTAGACCTAGTATTTATCCTGTGAGCTAGGATTTCTCAATTTTGAGGCAAATTGGCTAAAACTTTGCAAATATTGGCTGGATTTCACTAGATGAGGTGATATTTGCAGTCAGATGGCTGATCAGACTGGATATTTATGAGATATTTGCGAAGATACTGCAAATATGACAGGATATTTGAGGTATCTTGACCCGTGGCATGAGATCTCAAGTGTCTAAGACTTAAATTCTTCAAAGCTTTGAACAAATTTATGTATCTTTGGCTGTCATTAGTGAATTCAGAATGATCTACTATAAAGCTTGCAATATTTATGTGAGATCTAGAAATCTTTACACAGAATGAGCATATACGAGCCTTTTACAGTAAATATTTGTGTAATATTTGAAATTCACAGATGATCTGAGGTTACCTTACTCTCTGCATCGTCAAACCTGAGAATAATGATGATGAGCGTAATCTTCTAGATCATGCCCTCCTTCTAGCGCCAATTTATGTTCGTCATGATGTTAGTCACAAACAAACATAGAATAAAAGTACACATTTAACCTTTATTCATCTTGAAAGATACTATGAATTCAAAGAATTCATGATCCCAAGTCTCCAGTGATTAGGTCTTAATCGTCTGAAGTTACTCAGAGGTTAATGTGAGTTGTTGTTTCCATTTTGGGGCCTCACGTTAAAGTTTATCATCATCACGATTCTCCTGCAGATATTCTTTACAGAGAAGTCATATTATATAGTTATTTGGTGAAAAGATGCAGATATACCTCAATCTTTGCATGATATTTTCAATTGTACATGCTCTGTACTCAAATATGCTAAATATTTGCAATTATTTATGAGATGTCTGCATATCTGTATTATTTGCTTAAGATCATCAATTATTTGCAATTATGGAGATGAAATGTTCTGAAATTTAAAAGAAATTAAAGAAATGCTTCTAATTAAAGTGAACCTTTAGCTTCTGAGCCACATGTATATTAGATACTGTCATGAAGAGAAGAAAACCAAACCATATTTTCACCAGGACATTCCACAGCTAGATATAGTTGATGCTAACTTCAAAGGAATTTGTATGAAGACAACACATGTAAGTAGACATGCACTCCAAGGGATGCAGCAAATCACCACATATATCCAAAAATCATACACCGATTACTTTAAGATTTACTATGAATTGTAATCAACACAGTCTTCTCATTCATTAAGCATGCAAAAATATAAATGTATACAAAAGCTTTGAAATGAGCTCTAAATGTTTCAGTAGAGGGATTTCAATTAAGTTTTGAATGTTTACAATAAGGCATCACACCACCTTTTATAGAATAAGGTGAGGAAGTCGTTACAAAAGATCTACGATCTTGATTTATCAATACAAAACTACGGGCATGATTTTCTTGTCTTTGTCAACTTCTACAAAATGGCACAAGTTGCTAGCTAGCAACTATCTAGACTACTTATGCTTATATCCCCCTTCATGATGTATCTTCATCATGCTCCTCAGCTGATTCATGTGGATCATCATCATGTGTGTCGCTTCCTGAACTCTTGCTATCCTGATGATGATGATGCTGCATATGGGGCTGCATACTACTACGGACCTGCTCATATGAATGCACAACTTGATCTATCCCTCCGCCATCTTGAGTTTTTTCTTTGATGATGGCGTGCTTATGTGCTTCATACTTATCTCTGCTGTTATCCAGCTTATTTTTTCTATCCTGCAGTGTTTCATTGTATTTCTACATTTTGACCTTGATCCTCATTATTTTGTCTATAAGTTCTTCTGTCAAGTGGACAGGTGGACCATCTTCCTCTAATTGGAAATTACTGTGTACAACTTTGATGGCAGACTCTTTATCTTGATTTTCTATTTTACCTTCCACCTTGCCTTCCAATGTTTCTAATATCACTGCCTCTTCAGCCATTAAATCACGTAGCCTCATGCTGATATCTCTCAGCTTATTATTGCATCTTTTGAGGACTCTGCATTCAAACTGAGTGTCCTTGTACCAGATATCTATCAACAATGGAGTATTACTATTCAATACCTGCTTGCTGATAAGCAGTTGAGGATTTATCCCCTTTATTTCTCTTAAAAGGTTCAAGACCCTTTCCAATTTATAAGACCTTTTCCCAGTCTATATTTGCAATTTATCCACCTTGGTCTTGGATTCACTTAGAATGCTCCACCTCTTCAAAGAGGCCTTCATTATTTCTACAGCATCATCCAATGCAGATGACATCCATTTCTTTATTACAGACCCCTCATGCTTCATGAGGTCTAATTTATTTACCTCCTCCTGAGAAATGGCAGTCAATGGGACTGCATGTTCAGTTGTGGTATCATCAGGATTGGTCAGTCCTTTGATATAGGCATGCAACTAAGCAATGTGCTCTTTATGTTGCTTATTCTTCTCCTTCTCTCTTTTCACCTTTTGAATTAGAGAGTCAATAATGTCTTTTCCTTCTTGACCTTCCTGATCCTCATTAGTAAAACCCAAATCCACTGTGCTGATTTGAAATTCATCAACAGTAATTTTACCTTTTTCTTTCTCCACCGCAGGTATGGCAATTTGTGCAGTCCTTCTCCTAGTGGCCGGATCTCTCTTGATGGCCAGAGTCATTCTGGCCTTCCTCCTAGGTTTCATTATATCCGCGGAGAACAAGGTGGAGACATCGAATTCTTGAATTTCAAGCTCTTCCTCAATATTTACTTCTTTTGCTAACCATGGAGGCACCTGATCATGTTTTTTAGCATCATGATGATGTTCACATGTATCTCCCTTTTCTATTAGCAGATGTTATGGAGATGGTGATTTTTCTTTTTCTTCTTCCTGATGCTTGCTTTGCTGTTGATCTTGTGGTACATTCTCTGTTGAGGAATCTCTTGCTCTAGAGGAGCATCCTCTTGGTGCGGGGAACCCGGTGGTGTATCTATATGTAGATCATGCTGATCATGATCTTTCTCCATCATTACTTCATCTATTTTTATTTCTTCCCTTTGTTGTTCATCTAATGCACTAGATACTGGGGATTCTGCCTGAGGTCATGGTATTTGTTCTGCGGCCATTGTTTGTTCTGGGCCTGCACTGTCAACCTCTTTTGTCCTCGCAGCTGGATCCTCTAGTGCTTCCTTCTTTTCATCAGTGCTTATTTCTTGAACCTCTACTATAGTAGGTTTTGCTGATGCATCCTGTGGATCTTGATGGCCCAATTCAAGAGTATGGCCTTCTGACTCTGCCATCTCTATCTCTTCTGTTTGGTCCCCTTTGTTAGGTGATCCTGCTGGCTGTTCAGGACTTGCATCCTCTTTCTCTGTCAGGTCTACCACTACAGGGCTTGTCAGCTCTGTGATTAATGCTTCCAGCCCTATTTCTTGAGCTACCTGCTCTGGGCTCTTTTCTTGCTCTTCTTCCACTTGCTTTATCTCCTCAAATACAGTTTGAACTGGTGGAGGCTTATGAGGTATCATACTTATACCAGCAGCAAGTGTTTCCATCTTCTGTGCAGCCACATCCTACACCACCTCATCATCAGACAAATTTATTGTCTCATCAAGCGAGACATGTCCTTTTGCTTGTGTCTGGGAAGTTTCTTTCATTCGTTCTTCTGCAAGTTCAGTTTTGAACTTGACTATGGTAGGAAGTGGAACATTATGTTGAAGTTCCTTTGACACTTCACTACCTGCCCCTTGTACTAGTGTAGGGGGTTGGGTTATTCCACCTCTCATGGAGGTTCTTTGTTTCTTAGGTGTGGTGGGTACCAGCCCCTGTGGAGCTCTCCTCTTCCTCTTTATTATTAACGAAGCCTCTTCTTCTTCAGGCTCCTCCTCCATGGGGATATCCTCTATATCATGTTTCCTTGAGGATTGACCCACTTCTAGGGTCTCAGTGATTCCAGCCTCTGCTGTCTTACGCTTTTTGGGCTTTTCTTTCTTTGGAGGGGATGCTGACTCTGATCCTGATCCTGTTGCCTCCTCAGCTTCAAATACTACCCTTTCAATTATAACCCCTTTGGGTTCCTTATCCACCTTCTTGCCCCTTGGGGGTCTTTTGCTCTGTTGCTGTGGTGGAGGGATTCTATCTCCCTTGGTCTTCCTCTTCTCAATTAGGAAGTCATCATACTCATCCCCAGGGATATCCTGTCCCTTCTTTTTGTTGTCCACCATAATGGAAACACCTTTCTTTTTCAGTGCCTCCACCTGCTCATCAACCCAAGCTTGAGTCAGTTGTATGGTCCTGGCAATGAATGGGTCCAAGGATATGTCCTCCTGCATGGTGAGGTCAAGTGCAGAGATGGTGTCATTGTATATCTTCTTTTGTTCATACTCATTTGCCATTATCCTGCCATCATCCTTCTTCAATTCGTTGGGGAAGGGAGATGCAATCAAAGGTTCTAATTTGGTTTAGAGTTAGCTTTTGATACCTTCTTCTCCTGGCTTCTACCTCATCTTCACAGTCGCCCAAAAATCCTCTAGGTGCCTCTGATGAATAGGCTTTCCTAGTATCTTCTGTATCCTGCTGTAAGGATCATATGGTCTAGTTAGTGGGAAAGGCTGCAGATTCATTTTATTTAGTGTGACCATCACCTTGTTTGTATTGTCAGAATCAGGGCACATGTAGCAGCCTATGCTGACTGGGAACAAAATTGGTGGCAGCTTCTTGGCGTCCTTATACATCTTTATCATTGTGGCGCCCTGCCAGATAAACTCCATTAATATTACTGCATCAGTAGGATACCTCGGCAGCATCAAGGGATGTCCCTCAAAACCTTCAACCCTTATGTATGAAAAGGTTGCAAACTGTATGTACCAGGCTCCATGCTTGTAAACTACCTCTTGAGCCTCCATGCTCAATCTTTTTGTTCTGTCTTCTTCCATGGTCCTTACCAGATGCATAGAGAATGCATCATTGACCAGTTTGTAATCTTTGAGGTAGTTGGTTCTCTGCAGCTAAGGATGATGATCCCAGATATATGCAGCATTTGTGCCTGTGAGCTTTCCATCTGTAACTAAGGCATCAAAAGTGCCTTTGTAAGGACAAGAATAAACAATGTAAGATGTCATATAAAATGCACAATTTGAACCTCCTAGGTTCATCAGCTGCTCATGCAGAGCATCACTTATTATCTGGCCCCATAGTGGCTTGATGTCTGAATACAGACACATCATTATTATTCCGTACATCCAATCTCTGAAACAACCAGTATCAGGCTGGCCTGTTACCCTATTCAGGAGTGCAATCATGTATTGGTACTCCTCACTGAAATCATACTTGAACATGTGCACAAGAAGTTTGGCTGCCGCAGGATATGTGTTGTTCTCTGCTCACCATTGATACATGTTCTTCTTGGCAGATTTCTTGTTGGCCTCATACTTTTTTCTGCCTTCTTCAGGTCCACACTCTTAACTTTACTGCCCAGCGGTAATCCAAATGTCTGGGAGAGACCCTTGATGGAGAGGTCTGCATATATCCTCCCATGCTTCACCACTTGCCTTGTCTGAGGATTATAATTCTGGGCACATTCTATAACCAGCTCCAGAGATTCCATAGAATATGGGAAACCAGCATCGTTCCACATCCCTGATATGAACACTGTGTCCAGCACAGGACTCTTATCATGCCCATCATTCAGCTTAGCTGACCAGGCTTCCAAATTGGTGCTTCCCTAATGTGTGTCTGTAATTGCTCCATACTTGAACAGGACCCCTCTTTGAGAAGAGAACATAGGCCTACTGAATTCTTCTTGACACTTGACAAACTGTTTGTCAACCATGAGTACCTGCAGTTAACAAAATCCTATCTCACAATAGATATACACATGCATGCATATTGCAATTAAAATCACTATGCCTACTGTATCTTTTCAATACTACTTAATCATATGGATGTGTAAACCAAAACTTACATCATCATACCTGAACAATAATAACATGACGAAGGTTTCATTTACTTACCTAGTTATGTAAATTTCTCTTTTATACTAGTAGATTGCCAACGAAGTTCTTAATTCAGCTGATGATCACATCCTTCCTTCTGTCTATGAGCTCAAATCGTGCAACAGTAGCTGGTATGCAGATATGGGAGCTGGTACTCTGTAAAACAATTTTATCGCAAGGTAAAATGTGAAAATGATGGTTGAATTACCTTTTAACCTCGCAATTAGGGTAAATTTAGGGCAACCCTGACAAATTAGATTGTATTCCTTGATTATTCGTGGGAAAATGTAGGATCTCACCAGGTGTTTCATTGGGTTCCGGGGTCGGCGGGAACCACCTACCATGTCTGCATGCATTTAATGATAATGGCGGCAACGGGAGCAAGGGGATATCCGTAAGATAGGATATCATGAGAGCAGGAGGATATTCGCAAATATCAGGTCGAGTTTCAAATATCATCCTCCTCCCTCATATTGAAATTGTTATCGCGACAAGATTCGAGTGACCAAAGCACTCTTTTGATTATGTTTAGTACATCAGGAGGATATTTCGACGTATCGGGTGATGTTTCAAATATGATGATGACGAGACAAACTTACATGTCTCTCTTTCAGAATATTAGGATGACATCATCCTGATATTCACTCTTTGTATCGGAAAGGCATCATGATGTCATCGTCATATTAGACGAACATGATCATGTTCAGAAAATATCCTGTCGAAATGTAAATGTGATGATGATGTCATCATCATGTTTGTTTCTTCATTTATCAGATTTGGATGACGTCATCAGGATATTTGCTAAAGGTGATATTTCATGTCAGGAGGATATTAAGAAATATCCGGTTACGTTCGAAAACATGACGCTTGCGATACAAAAGACCGCTTGACCGGAAGATTTACTACCACTTAAAGTTGACGTCCGAATATTTTAGCTGCATGACTTATCGTGGGATGTTTCAAAGATGATGATGATCTTCAACAACATAACCGAGGTTATAAAATATGATCCTCCTCTTGTGAATATCAGGTTTGACCAAAACTTTGACTGTTCATAACTTTCACATCCTGAGGAATATCAGGGTGATGTAAAAGGCAAACCTGCATGAATTTTAACACTCTTTCAAACTATGAGGTCACAGGAAAGAAATATGCATTTTAACAAACTAACCTCATAATGGTGACTTACCTCATCCTGGTTCTACATGATGATGCACATGACTTACTTTTACCAAACCGCCAACACAAGCCAAGCCAACAAGTTGGGTCCCTGTTTTGCCAAGTCAAAATGGGGCGTGTTGTGTAACCACACAATAGGTTCCAGCCAAGCAGAGTAGACAAAGGAAGAACTCACCGATAGAGTATCAAACTTCAATCCGGATGTGTAAAAGGTGTTGATCAAGCAATCTATGATATTATACATTGTTGTTCAACATAATTAATGACTTCTATGTCTAAGTTTTTGATGTGCATCACTAATCAAGCATGGATTCAGTCGACAGACCAATAGTTTACAAATATCTCAGGTGTTCTTGTTGCCGACTAAGAAGTTGTTGGAAATCATTGTTGCAGATATATATACCTGATGGATTCAAGCTTGTAAGTGTGTGAAAGTGATAGTATGTGGTGCAGGAGCACCCGCACATGATCAGGATATAGGTCCGCATGATGACATACATGATCAGGATGTAGGATAATTATCAGCATGATGACAGGATAGTCTATTTTTAGTATGTTTGACTTCTTCATGTAATAAGGTCCACTGGACCGATGCTATGTATTAGTTCAGCCTAGGAGTATGTGTAGGCAGTTAGAGATCGGGATAAGATAGTCTGAGTAGTCCTCTCTCCCAGCCGCTTGGAAGCTCCCAGCCGCTGGGAAGTGAAGTTGGTAGTACTCGAAGGATTTGTTATATATACCTTCGATCTCTTAGGGTTTAGATACATTTGAGTTCATATTGATAGTTCAGATTGATTATTGAGATTGATATTGATGTTGCTAGATGTACCGGTGTTGTGTTGAGTTGAGATTCAGGAGAGCAGTTCAGACATTGTGAAGCTGTATTCAGGACATTGAATTTCAATTGAATAAGATCTCATCTTTTGCATTATCTGGTTGTATCTGTGTTGATTTCCTTTCCGTTTTGCAAGTTGATGGGCACTTTCAACCCTTCCACCGGTTGATCCTGCAAATCGGTGGAATGGTCCTGTATCATAGTTTAGTTTGCATTTGTGTTTTCTGTTTATGCATTGCATTGTTCAGGAGATCAGTTAGGAGCATGCTGTGAATCAGCCTAGCATCCTCATGTGCTAGGTCTAGAAGATAAGTTGTTAGATTTTGGTTTGAAGGTGATCCGGCCCGGTCGTGACATGATCTTTGTGAAATAGAGTGGTTCGGAGTGCTTACATGCAGTGGAAGGATACACAGGAGTCTGCATGTGCGTTTCCAGTCGGAACGAGCCGCATCATCATCTGCGAATGCATCGCCATCAGGATCGGGTCATGAAGTTGTTGAAGTTTGCAAGTTGCAGGTGCATCAGGATGTTTTGAGTTGGATATATACTCAGTGTATATATCGCAGTCAGGATCATCTCTCGGGGAAGTTCATCATCCGCATATCGCTAACGGATGCGGGTGTGAAAGTTAAGTTTTTTTTGGCTAAGTGTTGAAGAGTTCATCAGGATGATGTGTGACGTCATCGTCATCAGGATATTAAGAAATCCCTAAATGTGAGTTTATCCTGTTGTCGTTAAGTGGTTAAGTATCAGCATAGGCAGGAAGTTGTATTAGCATCATCAGGAGGTTTCGAGGAACCGGATGAACAATATCATGATGTTGTTGCTTGTATCGTCGGGCAGTGGAGCATCGAAGGCAAATTGTTGAAGTGCAACGTCATCAGGATATTTGGAGCAACCGGATATTTGGATATCCTGCTGACGAAGGTGATATCGAATATCATGATGATGCCGCTTGTATTTGGCACCCGATGAACAGTGCAACCGGAGGATGTTTGTGCCCGTTGATTATCATGATGATGATGATAGGCGACAAACGGAGGAGGTAAATAGTAGTCGACAGGAGGATATTTGCGATCATCCGAAATATGATGATACTGTTGAAATGTGATGATGCTGTTGGTGTCCCTAGGAAATATGATGATGAAGTTCAGCCGATAGAGAATTTTATCATGCTGTTTGTATTGTTGGCTACTCCTTCCTGTTAGGTTGCCTCCATTGCGTCCCACTCTGCATCATAGTGGTATCAGAGCAAAGGTTAGGATCTTCTGGAAAAGATAAGCAGGATGTCAGACGAAGAAGGAACATCTGAGGTTCCAGCAAGGATGACCAACGCTGAGTTGGCAGTTCTGGTGAAGAAACAGATTGCAGAAAGCAAGGCCGTGAAGGCTCAAAATCAGGAGTTGAAAGATGAGTTAGCAAAGTTGAGGAGCAGAGTAGGTTCTGGTAGAGAAGATGATAGGGAAGAAGAAGATATCCCTAATTGGAGCGAGAAGGTCGTTCCTGCAGACCAGAGGCCACTGTTGAACGCCCTCAAGGCCATGGAGAGGAGAACCATGGATGTGAAGCTGGATTTGCCAGTATTTACAGGTAAGATGGACCCTGATTCAGTAATGGAATGGATAGATTGTTTGAACAATTTCTTTGTAACAGAGGAGATACCAGAACAGCAGAGAGTGAAGATAGCACAGTCAAAGATGAAAGAAGCTGCCTTGACATGGTGGAACTTTGTTCAGGATGATAGAGTGCAGGAGGGAAAACGTAGAGTTGCCACATGGAAGAAGATGATGGAATTGGTAAAGGAGGCTTATATTCCTTTGGATTACAGTATCCAGTTACACAAGAGGAAGCAGAACCTGAAGCAGAAGGAGCTAGATGTCAGCTCATATACAGAAGAGTTCATGAAACTCTGTATGAAGACCAAGGTGAAAGAAAGTGAAGAGGAAAAGGTAGCCAGATACCTTAATGGATTGAGGTTTAATATTCAGGAAGATCTCAGTCTGCATAACCCAGATACAGTGCAGAAAAGCTTTCAGTTGGCATTGAAAGTGGAAGAAAAGCTGAAGAGAAAACAAGACCAAAACAATAGAGGAAGAGGAAGACAACAAAGAGGTGGAAGAAGTCCTTTCAGAGGCAGAGGACATGGACAGGGATATCAAGGAGAATCCAGTCAGGACAATAGCAAGGGCAACAATAGTCAGAATCAGAGAGAGAATTTCAGTCAGCAAGGAAACTTCAGAGGTAGAAGACCCTTCAGAGGAAGATCCCAGGGCAGAGGATCTATCAGGTGTTACAACTGTAACAAAGAAGGCCATATAGCCAGCAGATGTCTAGACAAGGCCACAAGCTCAGCAGGAGAAAGGAGGACAAATCTGGTCAATGAACCTGATAATCAAAGTAGGACAAGCTCTAATGAATTTCAGAGTGTGAATGGTCCTGAGAATTATGGATATCCAAAAAGTGGAGAGTCCCTGATGATGAGAAGAACAGTGACTACCATGAAGGTACCTGATAAAGAAGCCCCTCAAAGAAAGTCCCTTTTCAGAACCACTTGCAAAGCAGGAGGTAAGGCATGTAAGGTTTTGATTGATTCTGGTTCTACTGAGAACTTTGTGTCGGAAGAGATGGTGGTGAAGCTGAAGCTTAGGAGATTGCCTCATCCATCTCCATATAAAGTCTCATGGCTTACTCAAGGTCAGCAGACAACTGTAGAAGAGCAGGCTTGGGTAGAATTCCAGATTGGTGGATATAAGGATAAGTTGTTGTTTGATATCACCAAGATGGATGCTTGCAACCTTTTGTTTGGTAGACCATGGCAGTATGATCTGAAGGCACAGCATGATGGTGTTAAAAACACCTATAAAATCACTAAAGATGGTAAAGAAGTAACGTTATTCCCATTGAAGGAGAAAGAGGAGAAGTCTAAAGGCAAAGAAGTGAAGGTCATGCTGATGGAAGGCAAACAGTTCATGAAAGAAGTAGCAGCAGAAGGTGCAGTTGCATATGCCCTAATCCCATGTATGAGTGTGAATAAGGAACAACAGCAAGAAGCCAAGAAGAAGAAGAAGCCAAGGTTGATAGACCCAGCTGTCCAAGAGTTATTGGATAAGTACAAAGGTGTTATCTCAGAGGGAATGCCAAGATCCCTACCACCTGTCAGAGATATCAGTCATTGCATAGACTTGATTCCAGGGTCTACACTTCCAAATAAAGCAGCTTATAAGCTTACCCCAGAACAGAATGCAGAAGTAGCCAGGCAGATTGAAGAATTGATGAATTCAGGTCTGATTGGGAAGAGTCTGAGTCCATGTGCAGTACCAGCTGTACTAGCACCTAAGAAGGAAGGCACTTGGAGACTTTGCACAGATTCCAGAGCCATCAACAAGATCACAATCAGGTATAGGTTCCCAATCCCCAGAATTGAGGATTTACTTGATTGTTTGGGAAATGCTAAGTACTTTACCAAAATAGATTTGAAGAGTGGATACCATCAGATAAGGATTAGACCAGGTGATGAGTGGAAGACAGCATTCAAAACAAATGAAGGGTTGTATGAATGGAAGGTTATGCCTTTTGGTTTGTCTAATGCCCCTAGTACTTTCATGAGGCTGATGAATGAGGTTCTGAAGGAATTCATTGGTAAGTTTGTCATAGTCTATTAAATGACATTCTGATTTTCAGTAACACCAGAGAAGAACATCTCAGGCATATAGATCTGGTTCTCAAGAGGCTACATGAAGAGAAGCTGATGATAAACTTGGACAAGTGTCTGTTCATGAAACAGGAGATCACCTATTTAGGTTTTGTCATTTCACAAGGAAAGCTACAGATGGATAAGGAGAAGGTGAGTGCCATATTAAATTGGCCAACTCCACAGACCATGAATGAAGTCAGAAGTTTCCATGGGTTAGCAACCTTCTACAGAAAGTTCATCAGAGGGTTCAGTCATATTTGTGCACCCATGTTGGATACCATAAAAGGAGGACAGAAGTGCAGGTTTGTTTGGACTCAAGGAGCAGATGATTCCTTTGAGGCATTGAAGAGGAAGGTGGCACAGCAGCCAGTCCTTGCACTTCCAGATTTCAACAAGATCTTTCAGGTAGAGTGTGATGCCAGTCACATGGCCATTGGAGCAGTACTCAGCCAAGAGGGTAGACCAATTGCATTTTTCAGTGAAAAGCTCAATGATGCTAAGAAAAGGTATTCATCATATGATCTGGAAATGTATGCTTTAGTTCAGTCCCTAAAGAAATGGAGGCATTATCTGTTGCCAAAGGAGTTCATAGTTTTCATAGACAACCAGGCTTTGAGTTTCATCAACAGCCAGGAGAAGCTGAACCATAGACATATGAAGTGGGTAGAGACCTTACAGGCTTTCACTTTTACCTTGAAGCATAAGAAAGGGGTTAAGAACAAAGTTGCAGATGCTTTGAGCAGAAGAGTTCTCACAGTCAATCAGATTCAGTTAGAGAGTGTTGGTATTGATTCACTCAAGACTATGTATGAGTCTGATGCAGATTTTGGAGAGATATATCAGGTCTGTACTTCTTTTGGGGAGAGATACCATGCTGAGTTCTCTGAATTCCTGATCCAGGATGGATTGTTGTTCAAGGGTGGACAGTTGTGTATCCCAAGGTGTTCTATGAGGTTGAATATAATCAAGGAGAAACATTGTGGAGCCATGGCAGGTCATTTTGGTCTAGACAAGACTCTTGATCTGGTCAGGAGGCATTATTTCTGGCCTAAGTTGCAGTCAGATGTCAGGAAATTTGTAGAAACCTGTGTAATTTGTCTGAAGGCTAAAGGCAGGTCAACTAATGCAGGGTTATATCAGCCCTTACCCATTCCCTCCAGACCATGGGAAAGCATCAGTATGGATTTTGTTTTGGGTTTACCAAGGACCAGGAGAGGATTTGACAATGTTTTTGTTATAGTGGATAGGTTCAGTAAAATGGCACATTTCTTGCCATGCAAAACCACTGCAGATGCCTCATATATTGCAGATTTATTCTTCAGGGAAATTGTCAGAATTCATGGATTGCCTTTGAGCATAGTTTCAGACAGAGATGTGAAGTTTGTGGGTCACTTTTGGAGAACCCTATGGAGGAAGCTGGGAACCAATTTGTCTTTTTCCTCTGCATATCATCCTCAAACGGATGGACAAACTGAGGTTGTGAACCGTTCCTTGGGGAATCTACTTAGATGCTTGACCAAACAGCATGGAGAGAAGTGGGACAATATTCTGTCTCAAGCTGAGTTTTCATATAATGATACTGTCAATAGGAGCACAGGGAAATCGCCTTTTCAGGTAGTGTATGGAATGCATCCCAGGGGAATTTTGGAGCTGCGAGATCTACCTACAGCAGATCCTGTTAGTGCAAATGGCGAGGCTTTTGCTGAAGCCATCAAGGAAGTTCATGATCAGGTCAAGACCCAACTCCAGCAAACCACTTTGAAATATAAGGAGTATGCTGATAAGAGGAAGAAGGATGTTCAATTTGCTGTTGGAGATTTGGTTTGGGTTCACTTGAAGAAAGACAGGCTTCCTAAGGGGAAGTATACTAAGCTCATGCAAAAGAAAGTTGGACCATGTCAGATTTTGCAAAAGCATGGACAAAATGCTTATGAGATCCAACTCCCACCTGATCTTGGTTTATCTCCTATCTTCAATGTATGTGATTTAACTCCATACAAGGCTAATCCAGATGCAGATCAGGATATCCTACAGGATACAGTTGCTGAAGACATTCCTCAACATGATCCTCCACAGATACAGCAGATTTTGGACACTAGAGTGGTCAAACAAACCAGGAACAAGAAGTACTTGGAGTACCTCGTCTCTTGGAAGGGACAGCCGAACTCTGAAGCAGTATGGATGACTGCAGAACAGATACAGAAACATGGTGCCGACCTTGATACTCTCATCTCAAGTGGACTTGAGATTTCTTCTTTTGGGGAGTATGGTGCAGGAGCACCCGCACATGGTCAGGATATAGGTCCGCATGATGACATACATGATCAGGATGTAGGATAATTATCAGCATGATGACAGGATAGTCTATTTTTAGTATGTTTGACTTCTTCATGTAATAAGGTCCACTGGACCGATGCTATGTATTAGTTCAGCCTAGGAGTATGTGTAGGTAGTTAGAGATCGGGATAAGATAGTCTGAGTAGTCCTCTCTCCCAGCCGCTTGGAAGCTCCCAGCCGCTGGGAAGTGAAGTTGGTAGTACTCGAAGGATTTGTTATATATACCTTCGATCTCTTAGGGTTTAGATACATTTGAGTTCATATTGATAGTTCAGATTGATTATTGAGATTGATATTGATGTTGCTAGATGTACCGGTGTTGTGTTGAGTTGAGATTCAGGAGAGCAGTTCAGACATTGTGAAGCTGTATTCAGGACATTGAATTTCAATTGAATAAGATCTCATCTTTTGCATTATCTGGTTGTATCTGTGTTGATTTCCTTTCCGTTTTGCAAGTTGATGGGCACTTTCAACCCTTCCACCGGTTGATCCTGCAAATCGGTGGAATGGTCCTGTATCATAGTTTAGTTTGCATTTGTGTTTTCTGTTTATGCATTGCATTGTTCAGGAGATCAGTTAGGAGCATGCTGTGAATCAGCCTAGCATCCTCATGTGCTAGGTCTAGAAGATAAGTTGTTAGATTTTGGTTTGAAGGTGATCCGGCCCGGTCGTGACATGATCTTTGTGAAATAGAGTGGTTCGGAGTGCTTACATGCAGTGGAAGGATACACAGGAGTCTGCATGTGTGTTTCCAGTCAGAACGAGCCGCATCATCATCTGCGAATGCATCGCCATCAGGATTGGGTCATGAAGTTGTTGAAGTTTGCAAGTTGCAGGTGCATCAGGATGTTTTGAGTTGGATATATACTCAGTGTATATATCGCAGTCAGGATCATCTCTCGGGGAAGTTCATCATCCGCATATCGCTAACGGATGCGGGTGTGAAAGTTAAGTTTTTTTTGGCTAAGTGTTGAAGAGTTCATCAGGATGATGTGTGACGTCATCGTCATCAGGATATGACGTCATCGTCATCAGGATATTAAGAAATCCCTAAATGCGAGTTTATCCTGTTGTCGTTAAGTGGTTAAGTATCGGCATAGGTAGGAAGTTGTATTAGCATCATCAGGAGGTTTCGAGGAACCGGATGAACAATATCATGATGCTGTTGCTTGTATCGTCGGGCAGTGGAGCATCGAAGGCAAATTGTTGAAGTGCAACGTCATCAGGATATTTGGAGCAACCGGATATTTGGATATCCTGCTGACGAAGGTGATATCGAATATCATGATGATGCCGCTTGTATTTGGCACCCGATGAACAGTGCAACCGGAGGATGTTTGCGCCCGTTGATTATCATGATGATGATGATAGGCAACAAACGGAGGAGGTAAATAGTAGTCGACAGGAGGATATTTGTGATCATCCGAAATATGATGATACTGTTGAAATGTGATGATGCTGTTGGTGTCCCTAGGAAATATGATGATGAAGTTCAGCCGATAGAGAATTTTATCATGCTGTTTGTATTGTTGGCTACTCCTTCCTATTAGGTTGCCTCCGTTGCGTCCCACTCTGCATCAGTATGTATGGTTAAGTGTGAAGAAAAGTAGAGACAAGAGTGAAGGCAGTAATTCAAGCCTGGAATGTGACATGAAAGTAATATTGAGCAGAGGAAGAATGAAATGTGCCAGATCAGTATACTATACCTAATCAAAACTAAAATCCTACATGCATAAATGTTGTTCATCAGTTCAAACACCTTGGTATCATCTATAAGCATTTGGAGACTATAAGTCTCTTGTAGGTAGTAGGCCTTTTGTGAGCGGTGTGCTTGAGCAGTGAGCCCTAATTGGCAAGTGCCAAATTTGTACTCTTTATTCTTTTAACAGAGAATACAATCTTGGGTTAGTTACCCCGTGGTTTTTCCCTTAATAGGGTTTCCACATAAAAATCCTTGTGTTATGTGTTAATTTCTTTTTCAGCTCTTATGATTGCCTTTCTTTGATGATAAGTTAAGAAAAAAAAGAAAAATAGAAAAGTTATAAGATAACGGATTCACCGCCCCTCTCAGTTATCTGCATTGTTTGCAACAATTGGTATCAGAGCTAAGTTCCTCTGAACAAAGCCTAACATCTTGAGGAAGATCTGGGAATCTCAATGGATGCATATGGTATGAAGGAACAACTTCATTCTGCCCTAGATGATCTTGAACAATCTCACTCTGAAGTCAATAATTTGAGAGAAAGACTCAAACAAGATGATGATTTCATAAATGAGATAATGGAAAAAATTAGTATTTCTATGAAAAAGAGAAAGGAACTCCTCCAGAAATTAGTCAATCAGAGTGAAGTTAATGATACTGATGAAGATCTGAATGAGAAAAATAAGCTATGTGAGAAGATGTCAAAAGAAGTCATTATGGTAAGGCATAAAATGGAATCAGGGGTTATGAGATTCACTTAAGAAATTGAAGAAAAGAGAAAGATTGAAGATAATCTAAAACAATCCCTCAAGGAGAAAATAACGAAATGCCACAAAATGGATAGAATAATTAGGCATCTTGAATCTGATCTTGAAAAAGCTAGAGACAATGAAAAACAACTTGAGAATCAGATAGACACTCTTAAACAAGATCTTCAAAATGCAAATGAATACAAAGAAAAATTCAAGATAAGCTTAGCCCAACTTGAAGTTCTTCTTGAAAGTCAAAAGAGGGTAGATGATAAGCATGGCTTGGGATATGAGAAAGGTGAAAGTTCTAGATCTGGTCAGAAGAACTTTGGATTAGGAAATCAAAGAAACAGGCCTAGAAGATCTCCAGTAAGACAACCAAACACTCAAAGATATCCATCCTTCAATAGATACTGCTTCAATTGCAACATGTTTGGTCATGAAGAAATCTAGTGTAGAAATAGAATGAATCAAATTAATCCATCCTTCTCTGGTCAATTTTTCAGTTGCAAAAGGTATGGTCACAAATCTCATGAATGCAAAAATATGCAAATGAACAATTCTTTCAATGGTAAATGCTTTGTATGCGATAGAATTGGAAATATGGTTAATGAGTGTAGATCAAGAGGATATCATTCAAATAAGCAAAGAAATGTTGTGTGTTATAATTGTAATAGATCTGGTCATTTCACCAAATTCTACAGAAGCAGAAATCAGGATAGAAAAGGTCCAGTGGAACATGATCAGAAACAAGATAAAGGCAAAGGTAAAGTAAATGCGGATGAAGTTCAAAAGGAGATGAGCAAGATTTTGGTAAAAAGGAGTACAGTGAATATTAGGGATGGATCTGCACTAGAATCCAGTGCTGATATTCCTTTCGAAAACTGAAAAGTAAGCACTAGCTCAGGGGGAGCTACAGAGAAGATCCCTTACCCCTAGCTAGCCAGTGAGTGCCTAAATTCAAAAATTTGACTCAAAATAAGAGGTTCCAATTTAAAGGATTTGAGGAGACTTACTTGAAGGTCATCCATTCTAAATTTGATAAATCTACATGTAGATTTGAGCAAGTTATGAGGAGATCCTGTATCAACAGCTATCCGGTAAAGAAGAATTTCACAGACAGATCCGGTATGATCCAGAATTGAAATGTTTTAATCTACAGACCTATGCCATGTTTGAAAAAGGTGAAGATGTGTTGTCAATCCTCATAGACAATGATTTGAAGATCTACAAGACAATCCAAGAAAAACTCATTTGAGAAGTAGGGTAACCGGATGACTTAAAAACTTTTGCATTTATTACAAAAGGAATTAGGGTTTATGCAAAGATAAAAGGGTTCTTTCACTCATTATCTACACACTTGCAGTCACGAAGAAGAAAGGAAGAGCTCTGAGAAGAAGATCCTACAATTCACTCAAGTTTAAATGAAGTTCAAATTCAACTAGAGAATCGCTCTGACCTTTGCTTCAAACTCTAAAGCGTGAAAAAGTACTTCCCTTCTAAAAAATCTCTCTGGATCTCTTGCAAAAATGGCTACTCCAATTGTTGTCAATATTTCTTATAGGCTGAGACCAAAATTCAAGAAACACCCTTGCAAATCTCTAGAAGTTGATCCCTTGGGTGTGTTTTCTAGTATTTCGCACAAAGTCTTGCATGTAGAAGATGTTAGGGTTTATATCCATGCAAACATTGAAGATTTTGGAGACTCAAAGTTGATCAACATTTATCACAAATAGTTAATAGATGAGAATTTTGAACTCAAACCTGAATTCAAGACCTTCCAAGACAAACACTTTGGACATTGCATACATTTTCCATGTTTTGCAGAAGACGATTGGGTCTGGTATGTTCTAAGTAGGATGCATGATAATTTTATGTGGCTAATGAGGCCATTCAAGATAACTAAAGATGTAATCAGGGCAGTGATTAGACTACATTAATCTGGTGGGGTACCCACACTTAAATATGTGAAGAATCAAACAGTAACTAAAGCCACTAGATCAAAATTTGACAAAAGAGCAATGACTATAGATGACATCACGGATCCAAATGTCAAGTTTTCTTCAATGATAATTGGCTACAATATCTACCACTTGAGCAAGGAGAATTTTGTGTCTGGTACAACAATCTATGCTACATATCAGATGTTAAGAGAAGATGTTGATTATGATGTGTGTGAGCTTCTACTGAATCAGCTGATGGAGAACTTGCAAAGGATCCAAAAGGATAAGAAAAAATCCTTTAAATATGGTAGTCTAATACTGTGTCTATTTTTCTATTATATGAATGAGCTGCCTGGATCAAATGGTTGGGTCTAGCAAAATGATAAACCTGTTGCAATTTAGATCAGAGATTACATGTATGGACTTGGTGATGCTCAAGCCCAAAACACAGCCCTATGGGGTTACTTTAAGAATTTCCAAAGCATGATGCACACCAGAGAAAGACTACCACAAACAATAGTTGATAAATACAAAGATATAGTCTACTTCATGGTTGACATTGATCAATACCTAATGGAGGCAGTTGAGCAAAGAACTGTATGGATAATGCCTATGTGTTATGAGTTCGATGGAAAAATCTTGGAGCTGCATATTCAACACCTACTGAGCCAGCCTAAGGACACTGAAGTAGAAAGGTTTGGCACCTTTGAAGAGCTAAGCATAAAAATCCATGTTGAGTTGAGATAGTTGGAGATGAAGAGAAAAGTAAGAAAGGAAGTTGAAGAAATTTCCAAAAGATTTGGCATATCAAAGAAGGTTGTAGATACTAACAGAGAGAAAATGGAGAAGGCAGAGAAATAAAGATAAGAAGAAAAGAAAGAAAGTGTTCCTGTGCAAACCTCCTCTCAGACTAGATCCTCCAAGAGCTCTGCTCCTGTCACCTCTAAAAGCTCAAAAGTCTACCAAACTGGAAGTCAAGTCATTTGGCAAAGGAGAAAAGAGGATGAAGACCAAAGCCACAAGGACATATATAAGCCATAAGGATGATGAAGAAATAGAATCAGATGAGGAAATTAGGAAAATGAAGAAGAAGAGAACATCCGAGAAGTTCTCTGCTAGTAGAAATGAGGAAGAGAAGGTAGAGGAATTTGTTGAAAAGCCCACTCTTTCCATTGATGACATCATTAAGGCAGTTACTATGGATGGGAACCTGCAGCTGGTGACAGAGTTCTATGATGAGTACAATGATGTTGACAAGAGAATTCTAGAGGAAGATACTATAAGGTATTTGAATATCCATAACAAAGCATTCATTGAAATAATTCCATTAATTCCAAGAAGCCTAGAAGAAGTGTTGGAACAAAGAAAAGTGAATGCAAAGGCTAAATACTTAGAGAGCCGAGAGCAAATAATGATACAGCTATGCCCCTCTATCACTTCAAAACAAATGGACATGATTTTCAAGGAGTGTAAAGATGATTTCCAGAGCAAATCTAGAACGAACAAACTCATGCTTGGTGAGACTAAACAAATAGCCAATGAAACAAAAGAAATCCTCTAGAATGCCTTGAAGAGATTCAATCTTCCCATTATAGAGGAAATAGATGAAGAGCCTTCTAACATGAATGTTGAAGGATTAAAGAAAAATGATGAAGAATCATCTCAGGGATTAGATTCCTCTGTTCCAAAAGAGGAAGGACAGAAAGTAGAAACATTTTCTAACAAGGATGTTGAAGGATTAAAGAAAAATGATGAAGAGCCATCTAAGGCACTAGACTCCTCTACTCTGGAAAAGGAAGGATAGGTAGAAGAAACAAAGATCAATAAGCAAGTCAGTCTGGATGTCCCCAAAAGGAAGGAAGTAAATTCTACAAGAGACACTACAGAGATAGTACCAAATTTCCTAGACAAAGAAATAATGGAGTTGGATGAACCTAAGTTAATTCAAGAGCCACTAAACTTTGACTCTCTATCTCTGGTTCAAATAATGAAGGTGGCATCTTTTGCTCAGGCCAAAGAAAAAGAGAAACTTCTAAAATCTCACATGGAGGATTGTGAGCTATTGGAGATTGCATCTGGGATGCTGGAGAAGATTATACCAACCTATCAAAAGGATCCTTCTGTCTCCCCATCTGATAATCTGAAAAACTTAGTCAATTCTGTTAACTCTCATTTTGAATCCTTAGAGAAATCGGCAGAAACTAATGTCTAGAAGGAGTTCTTGGGAAAGAGGTTCAGTGAAGTACAAGGGCTAATTACTAATGATAGAAGAACATTAGGCATTGGCATAAAGAGCCTTGAAAGCACTCTTAAAGATGGTGGGGATATATACAAATTTTGTTTAACTTGGCCCAAAGTGACAGAGGACATTGAGAAGAATGTGAAAGAACAAGAAGGAAAACTGTCAAGTTTATCTTAGAATTTTGATCCCCTTACTACCTCTCTAGTGAATCATGAATGTCAATCTATTGCTATAATAAATGAAATTAAAGAATTGGTTAAGGAGAAAAAGAACATAATGGATAGAATGGGTGAGCTCGGAGGGATAATCATCCCTAAATTAGAGGCAATGCATGATGCCTTGATAGAGGCACAAAATATAATCCAGACCAGTGATCCAATAGACTTAAAGAGGACAGAAGCATATGTGTTTCTGTTAAGTGGACACATCTCTATTTTAGATAGAATGAAGAGGAGTTGGGCCATAAAAATCATCTAGTTGAAGACAACCTTTGCGGATATACTTAAGTATATGTAAGTATAGCATATGATTTGTATATACTTATGCGGCCATGTATAGAATAATTTTTGCAAAATTTTGGTATGTGGATTCCACCCTTTTCAATTGATGTCAAATGGGAAGTGAAGAGTAGTGAAAAATGTGGAATCCAACAAAGGGGGAGCTCCAATAAAATAGTACAAGAGACAGAGCACCAGCTAAGGGGGAGTTACTGTGACACTTAGCCATTTTTCACTAAGTGTTGCCATCAATACCAAAGGTGGAGATTGTTGGCAAGAGACATAGTGTGGCTTTATAAGTGTTGTCACTGATGGCAACAAAGTCTATCCCACACATCTACTGTACATAATATGCCTATACTAGAAGTCATATTGAAGATTGTTTTGGTCCGGGGAATAAGAACAGAGTATGTAACAAGGTCTGACAATTAGGTCTGGATCTCTCAGATGGTGTAACTCAGTAAGTTGTGGACTTGGACAAGTCAAGAGGGGTATCATGACTATCATATTCCATAGATTTAACCTTTGGTGATAAAACAAGAAAATGATATGAGCATCTGAGTGTTGGGTTCCAGTCAGGCAAAGCAGACAAAGGAAGAACTGACTGGCAAAGTATCAGACTTCAATCCAAATGTGTAAAAGGTGATGATCAAGCAATATGTGATATTATACATTGTTGGCCAACATGATTAATGACTTCTATGTCTAATTTTTTTATGCACATCACTAATCAAGCATGGATTCAGCTGACAGACCAATAGCTTGCAAATATCTTAGATGTTCTTGTTGCTAACTAAGAAGTTGTTGGAAATCCTTGTTGCAGATAAATATACCTGATGGATTCAAGCTTGTAATTGTGTGAAAGTGATAGTATGTATGGTTAAGTGCGAAGAAAAGTAGAGACAAGAGCGAAGGTAGCAATTCAAGACCAGAATGTGACAGGAAAGTAATATTGAGCAGAGGAAGAATGAAATGTGCTAGATCAATATACTGTACCTAACCGGAACTGAAATCTTGCATGCATAGATGATGTTAATCAGTTCAAACTCCTTGGTATCATCTATAAGCATTTGTAGATTGTAAGTCTCTTATAGGTAGTGGGCCTTTTGTGAGTAGTGTGCTTGGGCAGTGAGCCCTAATTGGCAAGTGCCAAATTTGTACTCTTTATTCTTTTAACAGAGAATACAATCTTGGGTTAGTCACCCCGTGGTTTTTCCCTTAACAGGGTTTCCACGTAAAAATCCTTGTGTTATGTGTTAATTTATTTTTCATCTCTTATGATTGTCTTTCTTTGATGAGAAGTTAAGAAAAGAAAAGAAAAATAGAAAAGTTATAAGATAACTATTCAACCCCCCTCTCAGTTATTTGTATTGTTTCCAACAGGGGCCACCCGATCAGCTTGACGATAAGTGTCCTTCCATGACGCTGACCAAAATATCCTAGAAGCTCATAATAGTTGACTTTGAGGCCTAAATGAACCTTACCATACAACTGTTGTGCAAAATATAAGGAAGTTTGGTCGTTATTTGGATAATGACCAAAGATGGCAAGAAATTGAGGGTAGATCAAACTGGCCATATCATGATCCACACATCTAGTTACCTGGTATCCCTTCACCTTTTCCTTATCCTGATAGGATGGAAAACACTGGGATTTAATGGTTTCTTTGGGCACCACACTCTGAACATGAGAAAGGGGAACATCACCACAAACTTCTTCCTATGTGTGGGAAAGAATAGCAGCTATAGCATCAAGGGAATAAGCACTTGTGTCTTGAATTTTATCTCTAATTTTTTCTAGGCCTTCCATTATGGACTTATAGGTGTCCTTATATATTCTTTTGTTGGTAACATCATTTATGGAAACTCTCAATCTCTCAATCTCAGTATTAGTTCGTGCAAATAGTTCCTGAGGTGGAGCTGGTGCATAATTTACCATGTGATGTACCTTAAGGAGCAAAATTTCAAGTTTCTTGCTTTAATCTAGATGGAGAATCTAGAAATATTGGGCATACATGTACACATTCATGCAAGAATATGTCACTTGTAAACTTGTTATTGCATAACAATCTCCAATCAAAGTGGGCCCAAAACATAAAGGAAATGGGGCATGGGTATGTAATTTTCACCATTACACAAGTTTTAAATGTTTAGTTTGAATTTAGGAAGAGACATTGGTAGGCCCATCTAGCTCCATAAACTATTAAATTTCTATTTAAAAAAATACATTAGCTTAGTTTATTAAAGTTGTAATTATTAAATATAGATTTAGTCAAAGATCTCTAGTTGGATAAAACATGTGTAGAATTAGACAGAGATACATCATGCATGTAGAAATTTAGAACTCACATGTATAAATATATTATATAAATAAGAAAACAAGAAAGAGAATAAGTACAGTAGAATACACACAATACAATACAAGAACATTTTATACAATAACATTTTATATTTTATATGCCTTAAGAAAAGCAAGGAAAGTATATTATATGCCTTTGTTTGAGTATGTTATTTATTTCATCAATTTATTTACTATATATACTTGTTTGAAATATGCTCAATATTTTAACATGTTATCAAAGACATAAATCTTATTTTTTTTCCAACTAGAATTCTTACATAAGATTTTGAAACTTTATAAAGAAAAAGAGATGGTAGTAGAAGGCATTGGAGAATCATAAAATCTTATAGATCAATTCAATGATTAAGGTTTTAATATATGAAAGCTTATAATGAAGGTGTTTTTGCTAAAATAAGGACTCATTTTAGTTGATAAAAAAAATCAAGCCTCCACAAAATTTATCAGCAAGTGGAAGGTAACATGGATATGGTAAATTTTTCTTTTGGATATTATATAATTTAAAATTAATAATGTGATTATACATGTTCGTGACTCAAATATAGCAAAAGATGCTTTTGATTAATTGACTTAAATGTGTGAATCAAGAGATGTCTATACTAGATTGTATCTTCAAAAGAAGTTTTTTCAATAGAAAATGTGAGAATTAGAATGTATTGCAAAACATATGAATCAATTTTAGTATTTCAAAAATTAGTTGGTAGCATGTGGGTTAGCAATTTTAGAATAAGATATAGTGATGACACTTCTTGGGAGCTTGCTAAAATCCTATTCAAAAATTAGTTTAATAGATCTTAGCACTTAATTCAATCTAAAAATATAGATGTTTAACAACATCACTACTCTAGAAATAAGTAAGAATCAAGGATGTATGATTGTATATTGAGAGTTCTACAACCCTATTCTTAATAGGATATAAGGGAAAGGTAAAGAAGACAAAAAATAAGTCTCAAATTGAATGTCCAGAACTATAACTTAATTCAAAAAACAAGTTGTTAAAATGTTTTGAAATCCTAGATGAATGTTATATACACTTGTTCAAACATCCTTGAAATATGTATTCCAAATATTTCAAAGAACTGTAATTTATATATATGTATTTTAAACTCAAAGCATATAATTTGAGAAAAATATATTTACATACCTCATACATTACTCCTCATGTTACGAGCATTGAAATATATTGATGATATCTGCTCTCATATAAAAACATATTTGAAAAAAATTAGTAGATCTGACATAGTCTACATGTAAAATTAAATTGTTTGAAATAGACATGTTGCATTATACTTACAAAACCTTGTTTACACCTCTATAGTTGCATTAAGATGGCCATGTTGAACTAATTCTCTATACTCTATGACGAATATGTCTTACCAACATCAATGATAGTGTCTACTTTGGACTGTGGAACAAATTTATCTATTTGTTAATAGATTTGTCACCCAACTCTATATACTCATGCCCGGACAAGTGACAAATGTAATCAATATTTGAGCCTCATATATTGGTATTATACACAGGCTCTCTGCTTATTTAACAAGGCATGGTTACCTTTGACAGATATTCTGATGAATAAAAAACTTATGATTGCTTTTAACCCAAAAGAAAAAAAAAGGCAAATCTTTTAACTAGAAAGCAGTAAAGGTAGATTCACAACTCAAAAACTAGGAGTTCACAGACTTCCAACCACATAACATATATTGATAATATCACACACTTAGACATATATTCACCACCTTAAATGATATATCAACAGATAAATTATTCTCAGCAGTGAGCAATATTTATGAATATCCAACCACCCAAACACATGAATATCATTAACAACAGTAGCGACACATTTAACCTAAGAGGAACATGAATCCAAATAACCACAACACAAAGTTTATGATCACCTGAATATATACTCCATTAACTTATATTGCATATATCAAAATGGCTGAAAACAGAGTTAACTATCACCCTTACAGAACAATGTTTTTACAAAGATCCAGAATTCAACTAGCTATCTAGAAATTATAGCTAATCCAAATCATACCTGACTTTAAACCCATAATGGCTTCTTGAAAAAGTTGATTAAAAGATTGTTTAAACAATAATTATAATAAAGGGGGCTCCAGAGCCAATAGTTTAAGAGCAAATATGAGATAACTTTAAAATATGAAATTCAAATCAATTTAGAATTTGCATGTCCCCATCGCCATCATCCACCTCATCCATCTCTTCATCTTCCTTTGATTGTTCACCTTCTCTAGTGACACTTTGCACTGCTTGAGGTACCTATGCTCACAACCTGGCTTTATATGCTCTATATTTGTTGATAACTGGCGTTAAAGACATGCCTAGTGGAGATCTCATCATGATGATGTGACATTTCTTTTTCATGACCACCCGATCTAAGTCCATCATCTTATGATACACTTCATCAATGTCATTTCTACAACTGCTAATGTGGGCTGTTAATTTAGAAAGTCTCCCCAATGACTCTCCTGTAATTGCATTATAGTTCATTATTTCCTCAGTCACCACCTTTTTGAAGTTTTGTTTAATCACCTTAACATCTAACAACTTATCATCATCAGATCCATTAGATTATACCTCTAAAGTGGAAAGATCCATTTTATTCTCATCATCTCTTTGTAGTAGGTTGTAACTACCTTTCCTATCTCCTCTTTAGCTGCAGTTAACTGCATCAGCCCATACAGCGGTATCCAGCTCTTTGGGATTGGCTATGATTTCTTCAGTCATAATAATACCAGGATCTAGGTTGGCTAGTTCTTGTATTTCCTTAGAAGCTATATTCATACTATGGTGGTTAGTTTGGATTCTCTCAAATTCTATTATCAAAACTTCCCTCTTAGCATGTATGGAATCAAATAACTTTGTTACTTCCTCGATAAAGATGAGATCATCAAAATAATCTTTTCAACCCATTGATCCATCACCTTTCTCAGGGATAAAGAGGTTTTAACTTG
Source organism: Cunninghamia lanceolata (assembly GCA_027924645.1). Taxonomy (NCBI): domain Eukaryota; kingdom Viridiplantae; phylum Streptophyta; class Pinopsida; order Cupressales; family Cupressaceae; genus Cunninghamia; species Cunninghamia lanceolata. The sequence continues at coordinate 11,386,914 of BSBN01001400.1, forward strand.
TTGAAGCAAATTTGGATCAAGAGTATGGAGGTTGATAGCTGAGGAAGTTCCAGTTGAGGGAGTTATCACTTCAACAATTGAATTAACAAAAGAGGACAGAGAACTTGCATGTGCCATCAGCTTTGAATTTTCATCTTGTAATCCTTTCACCCTTTTAGAGATATTGTCAACTGAATATTAGACATGATACAAATCACCTTCAGTAGTTGATGGTTCCAGATCCACTCGACTTACCCTGAAGTTGCCCTCTATTACCTCGTCTTCATTCTTTTCTACCAGTGGATCTACAATTTCTAGAAATTGATTTCCTAAAGTGGCATCAGTCACTATTCTCAACATCCTTTTTGCACATTTAGGTTTTGGAACCATTTGCAACAAACTGGCTATAGTGTCAACACCTTCATTAGCGGGAAGAGTATACCTCTTCTTCTTTTGAACTACCTTCTTTAACCAATTTGGGGATGGAGTTGGTACATCAGTGGCATTCGATGTAGCCACTATAGATATAAGGTGAGAATTTTTCTCTAGCAACCCCCTTTGTTGTGGGGAATTTGGTGGACTAAGCAATGAATGTAATATATTATCTTCTCCAATTTGTGAAAAGATAAAAGAATCAAAATCACTCACATGCATGTTGGGCAAGGGCACATGGTCTACTTTGGATGACAAAGTAGCTAATCTAGTATTTCTCTTCATCACTTGGACATCCTTCTCACAAGTGGCCTTTCATCATTGCCATTCGATTGTGAGCTGACACTATGAGGAGTCGGATCCAAACTAGATGTTCTTCTGTATGAATTGGCAGTCTAAGATCTAGCTTGATTCTGAGAGGCTGAGTCCCTCAGTGTCATGGAACCAACACACTCCTTTACCTTCCCTTGTAACCACTTTTCAATTCTCCTCAGTACATGTACAGAAAGAAACATAATGTCAGTGACCTCCTTTTCTAACCATTTTATGGGAGGCATAGGTTCTCTAGACACTGTGTCATAACCTTCTCCTAACATGTTTGAGAAATCATCAGTGATATCAGGGACCTAAATATTTAGCTTGAAGGCTCTGACCTGATCCACAGTCAACCTCATCCATTTTCTCCTTTGAACTTCTCTCTCATCTACACAATCCTCCCAAAAATCCTCAAGTTGGGGATGTTGTGAATAGGAACCACCTCCATGCATGTTTTCTTTAATGAAATTCTTACTATCAAAAGATACACGAGGAGACAAACTATGTAGACTGAACTAAGACAACAACTTATCAACATTTTGGGCACCATCATTATTTTTGTAGGAATAAAATAATAGAGACACAGGGAAAGAATACCCTTTCTTTTTCACAACCTAGTACTTAACATTCACCGTTACCATTTGGCAGCATACTTCCAGCAACACCAAATAATCTGAACGGTATTGTGGCAATTTTAACAGGGTATTTTCAAAACCCCCAATTCTTAGATAAGAGAAATGATCAAACTGAATATAAAAGCTTCCAAACTTCATGACTAATGCAGATGCTTCTACTGAAAACCTTTTCTCAATTGAGCCATCAATTCTCCTAGCTAACATCATAGAAAAAGCATCATTAACACATCTGAAGTCTTTCATACCTTCATTCCTTTGCAATTGGGGAAAAATTTGATACACAGGCGCACTTGCCATAGAACTCCCTTGAGTCCTCAAACTGGGCCAAGCAGCCTCTCTTCGATCCAATATGTAGATTAGCTGGGAACACATGTGAAAACTCACATTTCATGTAAAGCTCGTATGTTGTTCATGTAGAAAATCACTAATAATCTTTGGCCAATCAATATAGTGGTCTCCACAAATCAATAAAATAAACCTACACATCTAGAATTCAAAAATATCTGACTTGGGACTCCCAACTACTCTATTCAGCAAGGTTATCATGTCTAAAATTTCTTCTTTGAAATAGCTCCTTTTCAAATTAGCATGTAGCTAGGACTTATGAGTCTTTTCATTCTCCAACCAATGTTTGGCAATGCAGGTGTGACACCAATCCTTCCTCTCATTATAATAATTCTAGATTGAGGATACAAAAACATCAACATTGTCTTCATATTCCTCCAAATTTAGGGCTGAAGCAATAGACTCGAAGTCAATTCTTGCCACTATGACACCACTAGAGGTTTTTATTTCCTAGGAGTCTGGAAAATAGCCATTAGCACAGGCAACCATCAATTTGGGGTAATGCACAGTAAGCAAAAAACCACCAGCTTTATCCAAGCCGTTGCTGATAAGTTTCTCTGACAAGGGAGTTCTGTTCTCAGACTACATCCTCCTCCAAAATCATCTAAATCAACATGGCCCGATTTCGTATCTCTCACTTCAGAAAGGCCCTTCTCCACAATAGAAGCCATGGGGGTTCCTTAGAATTTGAACTTCATCTTTACGTACTCAAGAAACCAAAAAACTAGAGACTTAGAGAAATATGCAGAAAGCAGAGGATGAGGCAAGACACCAACAGGAAATTCCTTGTGTAGATACATGGGAATGGAAACTTCTAACTCCTCAAAGAGAATGACGAGCCTTTATAAAGAGATGGAGCTGCTAGCTATGCTAACCTGTGAAAATGGAACTGTATTGAAATATCACATGTACCGAATTAGCCATTTATCCTCCTACAACGCATTCCCTTGTAACATAGTATCACCTTAGGCGAGCTCAATGATTTATCAAAGTCACTTCTCATAAATTTGTAATGGAAATATATTAATTACTAGTGGCAAATTTATCTTTATAAATCATAAATGCATGCCTTGACTTTCCCTCTAAGAATTGTGCCACTATGTCTTCATGTAGGTCAAATTGAATGCAAAGTGACAAGTGTCATTCCTCCGTACTATATGCCAACGCAACAAATACCGCTTGGGAAAGTGTGTTTGTCAAAGTCGGTAAGTTGAGAAGAAGTTGAACATTTGAACTAGGAGTCAGAGGTTCAGAACTTTGAAGAATCCCTGACCTCTTGACTACAAAGGAAAAGGATGCAACATTAAGACACAAGGAAAGACTCGAAGTGCAAGAACTTGAGATAAGTTGGTAAGTCAGACAGTTCAAGAACTTGTGAACTCATCGACTTTAGTTCAAAAATGTGAAGGATCTCTGACTTATCGAAAACAACTATGTAAAATTTTGACCTGGGGAAAAAATAAAGGGAAGAGGCTGACAAAGAATGAAAGGAAAAAAAAATAATGGATAAGGACGCCTTTTCATAGAAAAAGGGGCCAACAACTGGCTCTAATTGGGGACAAGGACTCAGGAGGACGCATAGAACCCAGGCAAAACATGGAAAATAAGCCTTATTCACAGGGCGATATAGTCATACCAAAAATGAAACAACACACAATAACAATAGGAAAAATAGGGAAAGAAACTATGGTACAAGGCCGGACTCAGAAACTATACCAATTGCATAATTTTAGATCTTGCCTATTGTAGGCAAGAGGTAGTGGTGTTCCATCAGGGTAAGCCAATAGAAAGGCATTCTCTCCCACAACATCTCTAACCTTTAAGCGACCTTTCCACAAAAAATCAAATTTCTTATGTGCACCTTTTAGTTGTCTTCTCCTATCCTATAAAAGCATAGAACCTCCTACAACGAAGCTCCTTTTCTAGCCTTTTTTATCAAAAACCCCATTGATGGTCTATTGATGCTTGGAAATCCTATCTATAGTGACTTCTCTTTGCTCTTCTAGAAGGTTCAAATACAATATCCTCTTCTCTAGCACTGACTGAAATTGTTCATCTTCAATTGCTTTTTGCAAATTCAATGCAGACAATTCTAGAGGAATAGGAATTGCACTATCAATACCATAAACTACATGGAAAGGAGACATACCAATTGCCCTTTTATATGTTATCATGTTGACCCAAAGAGCATCATACAAATTTTTATACCATCCCCTTTGATTTTCTTCTACCAGCTTCTTGACAATAGAGATGAGATTCTTATTGCTTGATTCTTCCTGTCCATTACCTTGTGGGTAATAATCAGATGAATGAGCAAGGCTAAAACCAAAATCATAACAGAAAAGAGTGATTTCTATAGAAGAAAAACTTGAAGCATTATCAGTCACCAGCTTCTTAGGGACACCAAACCTTACTAAAATATTCTCCTTAAGAAAGGTCCAAACAACTTCAGAAGTGGTATTCTTCACTGGAATAGCCTCTACCCACTTGGTAAAATAATCTATTGCAGTTAAAATGTGAGTATGTCTAGCACTAGAATTAGGATTAATTGGTCCAATGAAGTCTAAACCACTAGTCTCAAAGGTAAGGTAGCTAGATGAGGTCTACTTGTGAACTTTGAACATTTCTCACATTTAAATACCCAATCATAGGTATCCTTGAACATACCAAGCTAGTAAAAGCATTGTCTCAATATCTTGAAGGTTATCACTGATTCAAAACAATGTCCCCCATAGGCTTCATTATGAAAAGCTTCTAGTAACCTCCTTTGGTGTTCCTTATCTATGTATCTTAGAAATGTGTTGTTCTCAAAATTAGCTACACTCATTTTTGTAGACACCCCCCCACGAAACTTGTCTGTTTCATGACCTACACTCTAAGTTCGTAGATCGAGACAAGATTCTCTTAGTCTCGTATGAAGTTGCTTGACGCCCTAAATCTGTTTGCAACCTGTCTTCAAATCAACTCCTCGATATTTGTGTGGATCAGTTAAGTTGTAAACTGATAAAGATTGTCAGTTTTTAGTCATTTTTAGGTGTTAGTAATTTTTTGTTGGCATGTAAAAGCGGCATTTTTTGCCACTATTACATGTTTGAAGTCTTTGTTTTGGCATGTGGGAGCGGTATTTTCAACCGCTCATACATGTTGAGGTTATTTTAAGCCTTGTGTCAAAGCAGTGAAATCACCTGCTCGTGCATGCTACCCCACATGTAGGAGTGGCGATTTTTACCGTCCACACATCTTTAAACCTACACCAGCTAACTCATGTGTCATAAATGCATATCTAGGTTTTGGATTTAGGCTATTTTAAGTTGTTTTTTTAAACCTTTTTGTTTGGTATTTTTCTTTTATTGTTATTTGCACTCGATCCAACACCATGGAGGTAAGTCTAAAGGAAATCACCGCATTTTGGATCTATCATTGGTGTTTCTTCCTTATAGTAAGTTCATCATCCCATTGTTTTGAAGTTCTTTCTTTCATTTTGTATTTTCAATTATACTCAACTACATTTCTATTTAAATTGCTTTGTGGGATAGGGTTTCTTGTTTCTCTTGCTGTTGTCTCTCATAATAACCTGGGGTTTGAATTGTGAATGAGCAGTAGTTAAATCTTGCTGAACCTTCAAATCCCAAATGTAAACCCTAGTATCCCTAACATGCGACGTCAACATTTTTCACCGCTTTACCAAGTCCACTTGGTATGAAACATGTTGTGTTTAAACCCTTCAAAAGTTCATCCATCACCAGGTGTATGGGTGGCATTTCCTGCTGCCTTTGCATAGGTTGAGGTATTCCACTTGTATAAGTGGCGAAATCACCTGCCCAAGCAGTTGAAATTTCCACTCCTCTGCAGTGTCGGTGTTTCTCACCGCCTTGACACATGAAGTTGTAATCTCCTTATTACTTGCAATAGCAGTGAAATCTCCTACTCCGACATACACATCATTCAAGTGACTACATGCAAAGGTAGTGTTTTTTGCCGCTCATGCATGTTAACCAATGATCTTCCCAAACCCATGCATAAGCGACAAAAACACCCGCCTTTACACAGGAAAATACTTCCAACATGCAGGAGTGGTCATTTTGACTGCTCATGCATGTTTTCTTGTATTTTTTCCCAACACTAGAAAAATTCATTTTTCAAAGCCTACTAGCCCGCTTTCGCCTTCACCTTGATTTGCGCACACTCAAGCCCTTCGACGCGTGTTTTCCTATCCATGATCATCGAATCGTAGTTATCCCAGTTTATCCAATTTTTCCCCTGACTGTGAGATCATGGCTTTTTGCAGTTCTCAACCAGCATTCGTGGTGAGTTTCAAACTCAAAGTTTTCTTCAAGAAGCTCATGTCAGAACCATCTCCATCCAAGGCTAAAATCATGAAGTACAAGTACCAGGGTGTCTTCTCGGTGACAGCAGTACAATTAAACATTGATGAAGTCAGAGAACACAGCAAAACTAGATGCATGTGAGATGGCGGCTATCCAAGCTATGTACTAGAACTTTCTGAAGAAAAATGGCAGAGGAAATTAGTGCCTTAGTTTATTTTTCCTGTATATGATATGTAATTTGAATTTTGTTTTAGACATTTTCACATGTAATTTTTCAAAATGAAATTACATGTGAAACAAGAGAAGTCTCAAGTCAAATAGGACTCTTTTGTTGAATAAGTCAAAGGAGTTAGATTTTTCTTATTTTTGCTCTAGGCATTCCCTATAATTAAAGAGGGCCTCTATTGTAAATATCATCTTTAATCTTAGGCAACAAAGTGCTGCCCAAATTGAGACTCAACTTTGAGACTTTGTGTTCAAATTGTATGATCAATTCCAATCAATAAAGAAGGCAAGTTTTGCTATCAAACTTTGTGTTGAATCGAATTTGTATGAGTGAGGATGTACATATGGCATTTTTACTGATTTCTCTTGTTGATTGATTGGATAAAGTAGTTCTTGGTTATTACAACTGGAGGACGTTCAAGATAAGTTATATAAACTTTGTGTTATATTATTTCCTTGAATCTATGTGTGTTGAAAGTGTTTCTTGGTGAAGGATTATAAAGACTTTGAGCTTGTAGTTGTTCACTTTGTATATGAATCGTGTTGAGAACTTGTAGACTTTGTGCTATGATTTTCAATCACATTCGCGTGAATCAGTGGTGTTGTTAGTTGACAAACTTTATGCTCCAACTGGTGATACGGTTACTTTTAAAATCTTTCTGGGGATAATTTGAAGACTTTGTACTTGAGATTATTCACTTGGTTCATGAATCTTTTTGTGAAGTAAGTTGAAAGACTTTGTGCTTCAACTTACACATATATTGTTGATTATTGTTTAAGTGTAGAAGCATTATTGAATATTACTGTGAAACATTGTAAACATATTTTCTGAAAGAAGAGAAAAGGATGAATGTAACACACCCCCAAAGCTAGTATTTAGTGTAAATAAGTTTGTAATAGTTAAAAGGGAACCTCCCCTTGCTGAGAGGAGAGATTTATCTCATCATACTATGGTTGATATAACCATTTTGCCGTCAGTGAGTTAACAACAAAATATTCACCCAACAAAATGTCCCATCTATTCCTCTTTTATAAAGGTTACCTTCCTAGATAACGTATTTTTGTGACTTAAGCTTCAGGTTTCTCTTTTCCTTGGCAGAGAGGTGTGATGGACAATCACCATAAGTTAAGAAATAAGAAACATTTGAGAACCAATCATCAATATTACTAGTGAAGAGAACTAAGGGTAATTCTTCCTTTTCTCCAACGTCATTTTCAGTGATCATTTTGCACAATCCTTTAACTCTGACTAGATTAGTGGGCTTGATTTCAATATTGTACTCTTGAACTTTAGCTATCCAAGCTCGCTTATTGTTGCATCCAATCTCTTGTTGAGTGAGAATACTTTTTATGGCTAATTTTGGGACATACACAACAGCATGTGAATGCAAGATGTAAAATCTAAAGCTCTTTAAGGCTCTCACCACTACATATGCATGTTTCTCTAAAGTAGAGTATTGAAGCTCATATTCCTTTAATGACACACTCTTAAAAGCAATGGAAGCTTCAATTCCTTGTTCATTCTTCTGCAACAAGATAGCTAATAGAGTATGTTAGAGGCATAACAATAGATAATAAAATCTTTTTGAAAATCAAGATGTACAAGTGTGGGTGCATTAGAAATGTTCTTTTTTATGTCTTCAAATGCTTTCTTCCCTTTAGCATTCCACTTAAAGACAAGATGGTTCTTCATCATTTATGTAATATGTCTAGTCAGCTTAGCAAAATCAGGGATAAACATTCTTAGAAAGTTTACCTAACCAAAAAAGGTCCTCATATTATTCTTTGTTGTAGGTAAACTTAGTTGTTGGATTGCCTTGACCCTCTTTAGATCAATTTTAAATCCATCCTTTGAGACAACATGACCTAACAAATTTCATTCAGTGTTTGCAAAAATTGATTTCTTGGGATTCAAAGAGATGTCATTTTCTCTACGACACTGCAGAACTACTTCTAAGTCACACAAGTGATTCACCCTTTTCTTGGAGAAAACTATTAAGTCATCAAGATAGACTACTATGATTTTGTTCTTCAAGTCACTAAAAGTCAGATCCATTGTCCTCTAAAATGTGGCCCCAGCATTAGTTAGACTGAAAGGTATTCTAATGCAGGAGCATCCCTAGTCAAGAGAAATCTTGCATCAACCAAAAATATATGCATTCCAGTTTGTTTGTAGTTTAGTTTGTTTCTTTTCATTTTTTAGTTCAGTTTAGACTGTTCAGTTAGAAGCAGTTCCATCTTGTGGTCTGGTATTGGAAATTCACATCTTGTGGATCTAGACTTAGCATCTACATTCATTCATCTACATCATATCAAGAATTCAGAGCATTTGGATCAGTTACTAGAAAGATATCACTATTAGAAGTTGGTTGTTTCTCAGAGCAGAGCATCCTAATATTCATTGGCAATCAACTGAAGGAGAAACTTGCAGAAGTATTTCCCAATCTATGGATTCTAATCACACATCATTCAATGATCTTTGGTTCATGGCCGACCTTTCTTAGAGATCCACACTTCATTCCATTCATTTACTAGAAGTGTTCTACACATTTAGGTTTGACCTATCTGTGTGTACACATTACAGCTCTTCATTAGAGTTTGTGATCTTCCTTGGCCGACGCAAAGGAATCTATTAGTCCAGAAATGATATATAAAGATGTAATAGATCCTTAGGAAAGTAGTCAGCAATTGATTCATATTCTATAGTTTAGATTTTGTACAAAAGAGCTTCAAAGCTTTATCTTGTGCATGTATGTAACTAGGCCTGTGAGTCCTAATTCTAAGCACGCATGTTGCCGACCAAGTTGTATTTGAATTCTTTGATATACTGAATGACTGAATCTACATTTATTCCATTTCTTTGGAATTGTTTCCTTTGTGTTTACTCTTGTTGCATGGTCCAGATTGTTCATTCTATGAACCCTCCTACCGTGACTACACCAAGTGGTATCAAAGTGAAGGTTCAATTCTTTGGAGCAAATTGGCAAAGGGTATTATGTAAGATCTTGTTGTAAGAAAATCACTGATCTGAGGCAGGTTACTTGTACACAACTGATCATCAATTGAGAGGCAGTTGTCACTTGTATCCCGATCACCGAATTGAGGCAATTTACACTTGATCCTAGGAAGATGTCACCGTTAAGAGTTCCTCCTATTGGTACAATGGCTAATAGAATGGATGAGATGATGGAATTAATGAGAACGATGTGAATTTGATTGGATTTTGTCGAGGAAGATAGGTGAAGAGGATTGACACCGAGACCTAATGTTGAAAGTGATGACAAAGAAGAATTTCCATCTGTTGAACAAATTGGCAAAACCCTATAAGGTGGTGAAGAAGAAGAATCAGATCAGATAAAGATGTTGTGAGATATTTCAAAGATTGGAAAGAGATCTAGAGTTGATGTGCCAAACTATAATGGTAATTTGAATCCTGAAGAGTTGATTGACTTGATAAATGATACAGAAGAATACTTTGAATATGAGGAAATTGAACATCTAGAGAAGATGAAATTTGCAAAGACAAAGTTGAAAGGACATGCTGCTATATGGTGGAAACAAGTTCAGTTGGAAAGAATTAGAAGAGGAAAAGAAAAGATTACAAAGTGAGACCGGATGGTGACAAAGTTGAAGAATCAGTTTATACCTGCTGACTATGAGTTGGAGCTATTGAAAACATTGCAAAACCTAAGACAAAAGGAGAAATCTATGAAAGAGTATACTAAAGAATTTCATAAGATGATCATAAGAATAGGACATAGTGAATCAAGAAAGGAGAAAATGGCTAGATATATCAATGGACTGAGATTGAACTTCAAGAAGAACTAAGCTTGGTAAGGATGACATCTTTGGAAGAAGCATACCAGTTTGCCCTAAAAGTTGAAGAGAAACTAAATAAAAGATATGATCAGAGAAAAAAAGGTAGAGGAGGTAAATTTCAAAGAGGAAGAATGTTTTCTAGATATGATTGACCATTTACAGAGCAGAACAAGTTTGATAGCCCAGTTAGGAAGGATGATAGAGAACAATATTTTCAAGAGAGATGACATAAATTTTTACCAAAGAGGAAACCCTAGTGCATACCGGAATGACGGATAAAGATGAGAATGTAGAGGACTAGATAAGAGAACTTTCAAAGGACATAGAGTATTTAAGTGTAATCAAGGTAGTACAAGTAAAAGGATAGAAAATAGTGGAAGAGAAACCTATGTTGAAGAACCTATTAAACTAGATGACCCCTATTCTATTGGTAAACTGGAGAAAGGAGAATCATTGGTGATGAGAAGAGCACTATTTCAAACAGAGATAAATGAGGAACCACCATAGAGGAAGAGTTTTTTCAGGACAAGATGCAAATCAATACGTAAGTGATGTAAAGTTGTGATTGATAGTGGTAGTTATGATAACCTAGTTTTAGAGGAGATGGTGACTAAGCTAAAGTTGGAAAGATTGAAACACCTTAAGCCATATCAAATAGCATGGATTTAGGATGAGCATAAGGTATTGGTGAGTGAACAATGTTTTGTGAAATTTCATATTGGATCTTATCATGATGAATTCTTGTGTGATATTATGCCTATGGATGTTTGTCAAATCTTGTTGGGTAGACCTTGGTAGTATGATAGAAAAGTTATACATTATGGGAGAGAGAATATGTATACTATAACAGAAAATGGAAAGAGAATAACCTTGATTCCTTTAGAGGACGATCCTAAAGATGTAGTATGTGGGAATGCTAGAATCTGTTTGGTAGATGGAAGGAAATTTCTGGATGGTTTAAAATAGGAAAGTATGTGTTATGCCTTGATTCCTAAAAAGCCTAAAGCATTGAAGGAAGAAACTGAATCAAAGGAGATAAGAGAGTTACTGACAAAATATGAAGACATCATATTAGATAATGTACTTGAAGGATTACCACCTAAAAGGAGTATCAGTCATCATATGGATCTTATTCCTGGAGCAAGTTTGCCAAACAAAGTAGCACACCAAATGACATCATCAGAGAATGAAGAATTGAATAGACAGATACAAGAATTACTGAGGAAAGGTTTGATTAGAGAAAGGTTGAGTCCTTGAACAGTACCTATAGTGCTTGCACCGAAGATGGATTGAGAATGGAGAATGTGTACTAATTCCAGAGCAATAAACAAGATCACAGTTAAGTATAGATTTCCTTTACCTAGGATGGATGATATCATGGATTGTTTGAGTGGAGCAAGATATTTCACAAAGATAGATTTGAAGAGTGGATACCATCATATCAGAATTAGAGAAGGTGATGAATGGAAGACTACTTTTAAGATGAATGAAGGACTGTATGAGTGGTTAGTGATGGCTTTTGGATTGACAAATGCACCAAGTACTTTCATGAGATTGATGAATGAAGTCTTGAAGAAATTCTTGGGTAAGTTTGTTATTGTATACTTGGATGATATTCTAATTTTCAAGAAGACAAAAGAGGAACATTTGTGGCATATTAGACAAGTTTTGCAGAGGTTGAGAGAAGAGAAATTGTTGATAAACATCAAGAAGTGTAGTTTCACGAAGGAAGAGTTAGTATATTTGGGATTTGTGATTTCTGTAGAAGGATTGAAGATGGACCCTAAGAAAGTGAAAGCAATTGTTGAATGGCCTACACCAGAGTGCATTGGAGAGGTTAGATCATTTCATGGATTAGCTAGTTTCTACAAGAAGTTCATCCGAAATTTTAGTTCAGTTTGTAACCCTATGATAGAGACAATGAGAGGTGACAAAAAATATTTTAAGTGGACATCTGGAGTAGATAAAAGTTTTGATTTGTTGAAGTAGAAAGTGACAGATCAACCTATTTTGGCATTACCAGATTTCAATAAGGTATTTCAAGTTGAGTGTGATGCAAGTGGAAGTGCAATTGGAGTTGTATTAAGCCAAGAAGGTAGAATTGTAGCTTATTTTAGTGAGAATTTGAATGATGCAAGGAAAAGATATTAAGTTTATGATCAAGAGTTCTATGCCATAATTCAAGCCTTGAAGAAGTGGAGACATTACTTGTTACCTAAGGAGTTTGTGTTGTATACAGATCATCAAGCTTTGCAATATTTGAATAGTCAAGGTAAGTTGAATTAGAGACATATGAGATGGGTAGAGTTCATGCAGAGTTATACTTTTGTGTTGAAGTATAGGAGTGGAAAATCAAACAAAGTTGTTGATGCCTTGAGTAGGAGAAGAAATTTGTTGACAGAGATGAGAGTTGAAGTGTTGGGTTTTGATGAATTGAAGAACATGTATGAGGGAGACACTGATTTTTCCAAACCTTGGAAAGCATGTAAGGAACCTATTGTGATAGATAGGAGTAAGTGGTTGGATTATTTTATTCAAGAAGATATGTTGTTTAGAGGAAGTTAGTTGTGCATACCGAGAAGTTCAACGATCAAGGAGAAACATAGTGGTGGATTGGCAGGACATTTTGGTATTGATAAGATAGTGGCTTTGGTGAGTGAAAACTACTTTTGGCCTTAGATACACAGGATGTTTAGATATTTGTGTAGAGTTGTAGAGTTTGTCAAGTTGTAAAAGGGAGTAGTCAGAATACCAAATTGTATGAACCTTTGACAATACCAGAGAGACTTTGGGAAGACATAAGCATGGATTTTGTGATGGGATTGCCTAAGACATAGAGATGACATGATTCAATATTTGTAGTGGTGGAAAAATTTTCAAAGATGGTTCAATTCATATCTGTAAGAAGACAACTGATGCAGTGCATGTAGCAGACCTATTTTTCAAGGAGATTGTGAGATTGCATGGATTACCTAAGAGTATAGTTTCAGGCAGAGATACAAAGTTTGTTGGGTACTTTTGGAGGACACTTTAGAAGAAGATGAAGACAGATTTGAAATTCAGTTCAACTTTTCATCCACAGACCGATGGACAGATAGAGGTAGTGAATAGGAGTTTGGGAAATTTGTTGAGATGTTTGGTTGGAGAGAAAACTGGAAGTTGGGATTTGATTCTTTCACAAGTAGAGTTTGCATACAATAATTTAGTAAATAGGAGTACTAGAAGAACACCTTTTGAGATTGTTACCAGAGTGAATCCTACAAGAGTTACAGAATTGAGAGATATCAGTACAAAGGAAAAGAGGAGTGTAGAAGTAGAAGAATTTGTAGATCATATGAAGACGGTGCATAATCAGGTTAAGAAGCATTTGGAGAACATGAATAGTAAGTATAAAGAAAAGGCTGATGAGAAAAGAAGACATAAAGAATTTTAAGTGGGAGATGAAGTAATGGTGTACTTGAGAAAAGAAAGATTTCCAGTTGGGACTTATAACAAGTTGAAGATGAAAAAATTTGGACCATGTACGATACTCAAGAAATTTGATTCAAGAAATGATATGAAGTGGAATTACCAAAGACATTAGATATATCACCTATTTTCGACATTGTAGATCTTTATTAGTATCATGAAGCAGAGTTCAGTGACAACATGGAAGAAGACTTGAAGAAGCAGTTACCACAACAAGCACTGGAGCAGATTGAAGACATTTTGTACAATAGAGTTGGATGTAGCGCTAGAGGAAGACAATACAAAGAATATCTTGTGAAGTGGAAAGGCAGATTAGAAGAAGATTCATCTTGGATTTCCCAGGCTGAGATGGATCATCTTGGTTCTCCCCTAGCCCTAGAAAAGTGAGGGACTCACATTTTCAATAACCCTGAATGTCTGATGCAAGAGCATCCCTAGTCAAGAGCAATCTTGCATCAACCAAAAATATTTGCATTCTAGTTTGTTTGTAGTTTAGTTTGTTTCTTTTCATTTTTTAGTTTAGTTTAGGTAGTTCAATCAAAAGCAGTTCCAGCTTGTGGTATGGTATTGGCATTTCACATCTTGTGAATCTAGACTTAGCATCTACATCATACCAAGAATTTAGAGCATTTGGATAGGTTACTCGAAAGATATAGCTATCAGAAGTTGGTTGTTTCTTAGAGCAGAGCATCCTAATATTCACTGGCAATTTGCTGAAGGAGAAACTTGTGGAAGTAATTCTCAATCTGTGGAGTCTAATGAGACATCATTCAATGATCTTTAGTTCATGGCTAACCTTCCTTAGAGATCCACACTTCATTCCATTCATTTACCAAAAGTATTCTATGCATTTAGGTCTGACCTATCTATGTGTACATGTTATAGCTGTTCATTGGAGTTTGTGATCTTCCTTGGCTGATGCGGAGGAATCTATTAGTCTAGAAATGATATATAAAGATGTAATAGATCCTTAGGAAAGTAGTCAGCAATTGATTCATATTCTATAGTTTAGATTTTGTGTGAAGGAGCTTCAAAGCTTTATCTTGCGTATGTACGTAATCAGGCATGTGAGCTCTAATTCTAAGCCTGCATGTTGCCGACCAAGTTGTATTTGAATTCTTTGATATACTAAATGACTGAATCTACATTTATTCTATTTCTTTGGAGTTATTTCTGCTATGTTTACTCTTGCTAAATGGTCTAGATTGTTCATTCTATGAACCCTCCTACCATGACTGCACCACATTCTATTATATGCAAAGACACCAATTGGGGTAGTAAAAGTTGTCCTATGCTGATCCTCCCTAGCTAATTGTTGGAATTAGTCTAGACAACTGAGAGGGGGGTGAATCAGTTTTGCCTTAATTTTAACCTTTTCTGCACTTTTAATCTTCTTTCTTGGTTTACCAACAAATTAATGATGTAAACATTTAAGCATGAATCAACACATGAGCAAAAACAACATGAACACACAACACTAGAATTTTTGACATGGAAAACCTAATTAAGGGAAAAACCATGGTGGGGTTAACCCACAAAAATGCATACCCTGTTAAAGTACTTAAGAAAATAGAAGGCACATACCTTTGGGTGCACTTCCTAGAACTCACTACTCAAAAGGAGCCTCACTTCCTATAAAAAATTATGATTTACACAGAGATAATGAACTGAGAAATAGCATCTACATTCATGTCTGATTCAATCCCTTTGAAGGCTCACAAAAACTTCTACTTCTATATTCAAATTCTTCTTTACTAACTCTCCAATCTAGACTCCTTTTGCTCCTCTTCTTCTCTACTCTACTTTAGATCTTTTCTTCAAATTTAATTCAATGTGTACAAGGATGATTTTTAACAACTCTTCAACAAGTATTTATACACTTCATCAACCTTGGAATGATCAACAAGGTCAGCTAAGCTTAATGCGGATCTTTACACTATTGGCTAAACATAGTTGAGACTTGAATCTTCCTCTACTAACATGCCATGCTTCATACAATGCTCTTTAGATCATCTGCAACACGCTAGGAACATCCAGTCTGCCAAGACTGGGAAGAACATCAACTTTAAAGAGGAAATCTTTAACAACAAGCTCAAACTTCAATACAGACCTCCAACATCCTAGCCACATGATCTGGAAACCTCCACAAGGACATTTAGTTCACCAATAACATCCACTCTATACCAAATTACCAGAATCATTTGTATCTTCCTCTGAAACCTCAAGGACACTGTCTGCCAAGACTATCAAACTAGAAGGATAGTTTGCGGACCTCCAAACCACAAACCACTAGAGTTGATGATACACGCTAACTTCCCAAACATGCCTTCAGATCTGCAAACTATAATATTTCACTACGGAGCAATCCAGACTAACTTACTATCACTCTATCTCTTCTGGACATAACAAAATCTGGTTCTACTCAAATGGCCATAACTTCTTCAAATCTTCATGCAGACTTCTCAATTCTTAACTAGAACAACCTCTGACAATCCTCTACATATCCATATGTTCTGTGAACATTGAGTCTATTGGTTCTTTCTCTTCGAATCGATAAAGGGTTTGCCAGTTCCAATGCATAGGTAGATTTAGCCAACAAATACAGGAGGTTGTGTGAGCTGCCTCCCCTTCACTTCTGGTTTTGCCGCACCAAGGGGGTATCCCTATAGTTAAAGATTTAATCGTGACTTACCCAATAGAAAAATTTTGCTTTTCAGAATAGCCAAAATACTCTCATGTTTGGACCAAGACTTATGTGATGAATCACAAGTTTGGCACTATTCTTGGACATATTTAATTGGTTAAGGATGAGAGTAGGTAGGGGTCCTATTTCTACTCCTACAACTAACAGGTTGAAGCTTTGAAAGGATCTATATTTATGTTTAGAGTTATGGGATTTTCCTAGACCCTTTGAATAGATAGATTCCTAGACCAGTGCCTTATATAGGCAGCAGAGTCAAATTTATGAATGTATATGTTTCCCTATGACAACATGACTTCATATTCAAAGGACCTAGGAAAAATATTATTGCCTAATAGCAATATATCCAAGAAAGAGTATTACCTATGATCATACTTTGAAAATCCTATGATGTAATCCATTTTCCTTTTTATCTGATCAAAAGCCTATTTAATCCACCCCTTGGGTAGATGCCAGAACCAGACACATAGTATAACAAGTATATACTGAAAAACTTGGAAGCCCTTGACAACCTTGTTTGAAAGGAAAACAAATAACATACATGAGACAATCATAAACAATACACACACCATGTGTTTTTCATTTAAATTCAATTTGCACAGAAAGTCATCATATAGGAACTTATCATTTACAAAACAAGAAAGACTGATACACCAGATTAAGGACCAAATCTGCAAAAAAAATGCCTTTCAAAATGTGAACACCTTGTGTTCAAGTTCAGAGCAGAGAAAACCCAAAAACATCCAACCCCTATAGAATCACCACTGATTCCTCTTTAAGGATCCAACAATCTTCTAGCCACCTACACCTCGATAGACTTCATAAATGCAGAGATCACTCCTTCCAGATTTTTAATGAAATAATCAGATCCTCATTAAATTTTTGTTCACTAAAGCCATCAAATCCTCCATGAAAGCTAGCAATGCAAGCAACATGGACCTCGATCAAACAAATAGATGTGATGTTTTTTCATCACTGTGCAGTGAGGTTGGTTGACTATGGAATGAGTGCACAAAAATGGTACCAATTGACAGTCATTTCACCCTTCAAACTTAGCCACAGAATTGGGCTCCAAATATGCAAGATCGATGACCCAAATCCACTCATGCAGGTTGAAAATCCACATTAGCAACACTAAAAAGTCCATTCCCAATGAGATCATGCCACGTAGGCAGTCCCTTCTTCCATCGTTGATCCTTAAAAGTTGTGAGATCTAATTATCCCACATTCACCCTACAATGCTCCGTTGACTGCTTTATATACCAAACCACAGGTATACCTAACGTCACACATTTTTCCTTGCCGTGAACCATGATCTACTTGCTAGCAGTTAATCTCTCCATCTCCCGCCGATGCCAAACCTTCGTTGGTGTGACCCCAAACCGTCAAAGCAACCTTTACACAACACCCCGATGAAGATTGTCATGCTGACCCATCCATCAGAGTGACATAACACACCATCTTGCTGATGTGCAATTAGTACCTTCATTTGCATTTCCATGGGCGTATCGGAGGGGCATCAGACTTGGCAATCGATGGGTAAGGTCTCACCAAAGACCATTGTTCGTCTGCTTGTATCTCCATCGGCGATCGGTGAGACGTCAAACCTAGCCACTAATGGCCAAGGTCCCACCAATGACACTTCTTCGTATACCTCATTAGCTTGTTGGCGGGACTGCGGAATGAGACATCGATGATCACCATCTCACCGATGCAAGGAACAAACCATTGTGAACAATGTGATCACTAAGACAAAGCGATACTCTTTCCGATGGACTTAGAAATTTTTTTGAAGGTTTACAAATGAAATTGCTTGCATATTTTTAGCTCAAAACCTTGACTCCATGTGGGAACCACCATTGGCTCTGTCTGGGGATGCATGCCTCTTGCAGGCATGGAAAAAACACCAGATCTCTGGGATGTAGATCAGACCTTGTCCATTGGGTAACAAAGTCGAAAGCCACACTGACCTGCATCATAAGCCACATTTTCAAACATTATTTTGGTGGCCCTAGGCAGCCAAAAATGAAAAACCATAATATTCTCCTATCAAATTCCTGATTTTGATCTGAGTGATCCCTACCACAACTAAAAACATCAACATAAACTGCCCATATGCTAATCTTGTGAATTAGATACTTCACCATTTCTAAAAGCTTGCCTCTATCCTTGTTAGCTCTGTCAATCTGCATTTCAAAATCAAACATACAGCCATTCATACAAGAATACCTTTAAGCATTAGGCAACATATGTATGTTATATTCCTCAAATAGTATATCATTATATTACATGTGGCATTCCTCATTATCTACCTGGCTGTTGCACATTACCAGGCACTCATCCAGCTGATCTAGAAACTAAAAGCATTCAAAATATATGAGACCTTCAATGTCATTTATATCACTCGTTGACATTGAAAACAAAACTTGATCCACACACCCATTGTAGCACACATCTAGAACAGCTGATGCTAAACATTCAATATCCATAGTTTGCAAATCTATACCATCCTTGCAAAAGTTGAAGATCTCTGATTGCAGTTTATATGTCCCCTCTTCACAAACTGATGTAGCACCCAAATCAGCTATCTCTTCATATTTATCATCATATTCAAAAAGAGGGTTACTTCTGCACCAATGAAGGTCATGACTCACAATGTTCAATGTATCTAAAGGCTCATCATAAAGGGGATTCATACTCATTGCAAAGGTCTCTATTTCTCCTTCATGACAATCCAACTATTCTTCAACATTACCAAATCTAGAGTCATAAGAAGAACAAACCTGATCCATGAATTGATCATGGATATCATTTTTATCATCTGATTGCCGCACATACAAGATTTCTACTACTTCAATGCAATTTGAAGCTAAACTATCTATATCATTTTCCAGCCCTCTAATGCTTCCTGATGAAACTAGAATTGACTCTTGATCCATATGATCACAACTATGCATAACTGGATCATTTAAACATGAATGCTCTTTGCTGAGGACTGGCATGTAAATATTACTTAAAAATTATCACAATCAGCTTCATTTGCTGGGCAAATCAGGGCATCCTCTTCTATGGTAGAGTCATCATCAACTTGGAATGATGCATAAACAGGGATAGCAGGGGAGTGAGTGCTTTGATATTCATCATATAAATTATATCTTTCATCAACACTTGGGACTGCAGGGTAGTAGAAATTTGTAGAGAAATAACCCTTTTGAATCCCATGCCTCGAGTTGTTTTCAATTTCTATTGCAAACTGACGTGCCTGATGTAATGTGGTGGGCTCCTTATCTCTCAATCTATAGCTCATTTTCTTATCAAATGCTCCTAGATAGACCACTAGGCACAATGCATCATTAGGTCTCATACATTCTAGAATTCTTTTCAATGCCTTCATAAATTTGAGGTTAAAGGCTAGAATTAACTCATTTTTTTCAATATGGATAACATGAAATCATTGATAAGTGAAACCCCAGACATTCTTTCACTGAACTGTTCTAGAAATGTAGATTTAAAATCTTGCTAAGAGCTGACAAAGTAGGCTGGAAGGTAGGAGAACCAGTCCCTTGCATCTTTAACTAGAGATTGAACAAATAGTCTCATAACTACATCTTCATGGTCAACCTCAAAGTCATCTATAATATTTCTAAATTGCTGCAAGTGTCTCAGCTGATTCATCCTTTACACCACTGAATTTAGGCAAATACTTTCTGACCTTAGATGGAAAAGCATTTGGATAACCACAAATGCCATTGAAATTGATGGGCTTATATCTGTTAATGCTGAAATTTCTTTTATTACATGGTTGGGATTGATCACTATACATTATTGCATTTGACACCTCATGAAAGTGGATGGGCTGATAATACATCTTATATGCCTTTTGCAACCCTCTTCTCAACTCAGAAATCCTTTCACAATAATGACCTTAGGCCTTTAAAATACAAATTGCTATTTCAAATTTCCTAAAGTCCTCTAAATGAGTCTTTCAACAACATTGTATACTTCACTTGAAAATATAAACTATATGCTTAGCAAATACAAAAGCATGCAATCTCTCACCAATATTTCCCTTTTTACCAATTCTATTTCACCAAATAGGGAATCTTTTAACACTTATAAAAATACCTGGATATGTTGCAATTGCTGCAAATTCCTTTCCCTGACTGAAAGTACGAAAATCTAACACATCTTTGTACTATTTTTCAGGTTCCTTTTGTGCAGAGTCGCCACCTCCTTAGCAAAGGAATAAGCTTCAAATAAAATGAAGCTAAAAATTCACTTCTTTCTTCCTGGGTTCTCCAACAACAGAGCCACACATATAACTTTTCAAATGCGCTGCAACAAGGCACTTCCAGGTCTGATTCTTCAATCGTTTAGACTCACACTTTTATGGATATGACATTACATTCCCTAGTAGAGTCACCACTTTGTTGGTGACTCGGATGGGCCAAAATAACACTTTTTTACTTCAACTCCCCAAGAGAGCCACCACCTTGTTGGTTCTTTCTCTCTGAATCGGCAGACGGTTTGCCAGTTCCAATGCACAGGCAAATTCAACCAACAAATATAGGAGGTTGCGTGAGCTGCCTCCCCTTCACTTCTGGCTCTACCACACCAAGGGGGTATCCCTATAGTTAAAGATGCAATCTTAACTCACCCAATAGAAAGATTTAGCTTTTCAAAACATGCAGAATACTCTCATGTTTGGACCAAGACTTATGTGATAAATCACAAGTTTGGCACTGTTCTTGGACATATCTAACTGGTTGAGGATGAGAGTACGCGGGGGTCCTATTTCTACTCCTACAACTAACAGGTTGAAGCTTTGAAAGGATTTGTATTTATGTTTGGAGTTATGGGATTTTCTTAGACCCTTTGAATAGACAGACTCCCAAACCAGTGCCTTATCTGGGCAACAAGTCAAATCTATGAATGTAAATGTTTCCCTATGACAACATGACTTCATATGAAGAGGACCTAGGTAAAATATTACTGCCTAACAGCAAGATATCTAAGAAAGAGTATTACCTATGATCATACTCTGCAAATCCTATGATGCAATCCATTTTCCTTTATATCTGATTAAAAGCCTATTTAATCCACCCCTTGAGCAGACACTAGAACCAGACACACAATATAGCAAGTATATACTAAAAAACTTGGAAGCCCTTGACAACCTTGTTTGAAAGGTAAACAAATAACATATAGGAGACAATCATAAACAATACACACACCACAAGTTTTTCATTTAAATTCAATCTGCACAGAAAGCCATCATATAGGAACTTATCATTTACAATACAAGAAAGACTGATACACCATATCAAGGACCAAATCTGCAACAAAAAATGCCTTTCAAAATGCGAACACCTTGTGTTCAAGGTCAGAACAGAGAAAACCCAAAAACATCCAACCCCTATAGAATGGCCACTGATTCCTCTTTAAGGAGCCAACAAGCTTCTAGCCACCTACACCTCAATAGACTTCATAAATGCAAAGATCACTCCTTCCAGATTTTTAATGAAACAATCAGATCCTCATTAAATTTCTGGTCATTGAAGCCATCAGATCCTCCATGAAAGCCAGTGGCGCAAGCAACCTGGACCTCGATCAAACAAACAGATGTGATATTTTTTCATCACCATGCAGCGAGGTTGGTTGACTATGGAATGAGCGCACAAAAACGATACCGATTGATAGGCATTTCACCCTTCAAACTCAACCACAGAATCGGGCTCCAAATATGCAAGATCAACGACCCAAATCCACTCATGCAGGTTGAAAATCCACATCAGCAACACTCAAAAGTTCAACCCCAATGAGATCACACCACATAGGCAGTCCCTTCTTTCATCACTAACCCTTCAAAGTTGTGAGATATAATTATCCCACATTCACCCTGCAATGCTCCCTTAACCGCTTTATATACCAGACCATAGGTTTACCTAACGTCACACATTTTTCCTTGTCACAGGCTGTGATCTACCCACTAGCAGTCCATTGCTCCATCTCCCACCGATGCCAAACCTTCGTCGGTGTGACCCCAAACCGTCGGAATGATGATGCAGGGACTTCCAGAGGTCATAACTTTTGACTCGGATGTGGGTTTTCTACAAAATTTTATAGGTGGATGCGTTATGAGGTGGCCAGTGGTTTCCCAACCCACCCTAGTCGGTTAGACCTCGTCTTGGCACTTTTTCGAGGCTTGAAACTTTCATCTTGGCCCTCAAAATGGCAAATTAGTGTTTTTTTCTAATTTTTTAAAAGTTTCTTTTTTTAATAACTCGAAACTCATGTTTCAAATTTAGGATGTTAGTTGGTTTTTCGTCCTACCTTAGCTTTTCGAGCTTTTTGGGAAAAAACTGGATTCTCAAGATATGATTGTAAAATTACCTAAAATGGCAAAATCTGACAATTGTCGAAATCTGCCAAAAAAAGGTAATTTTTTGTTTTTTTTTGTTTTCTTAGATATAAGAGAGTTTTCTCTCATTATAGCAGTAGAGTTGATGAATAGAAATTTTGTTATGTTTCAGCTTCCAAATTTTTGTCTCATGTTTAATGGCACAATTCTATTGAGTGTATGTTGTGTGCTGCATCATTTGGTATCAAAGCCAAGTTGATGGCTGGGAGAGGAAGAGGAAGAGGCGGTCTTGCCCAGATGCATAGAGAAATGCAAAATCTGCAAAGGCAAATAGCAGAACTTACAACACGGATGGAAACCCAAAGACTGGGTAGAGGAGGAGACGAATCTGATGAAGAGATAGGTCAAGGAGGTGCAAATCAAGATACGGAACATGAAGAAGAAGAATAAGAAGGCATGAGTTTTGAAGAGAGGATGCTCAGGGCCTTAGAAGGAAAAAATGAAGGGATCAAGGTAGATGTTTCAGATTATGCAGGTAGTCTTAAACTAGAGGAGTTGATAGACTGGTTGAATGGCATGAGAAAATTTTTTGAATGGAAATCCATGACAGAGGAGAAGAAGGTAAAATTTGCATGCACCAAATTAAAGGGTCATGCAATGATTTGGTGGGATCATCTTCAAAAGGAATGAACAAGGAAAGGTAAGGATAAGATCAGGACATGGAATAAAATGGAGAAGAAGTTGAGAGAAAAATTTTTGCCCATAGATTATACGCAAACCCTTTTTCGTAGGTTTCAAAATTTAAAGCAGAACCTCTCTTCTGTGCAAGATTATACAAATGAGTTTTATACACTATCTATACGTATAGAGCATCAAGAAACTGATGCACAAATGGCTGCTAGATATGTGAATGGCCTGAAATTTTCTATTCAAGATGAATTGAGCATGCATCGACTCAACAATATGAAAGAGGCTTACCAATTGGCTCTAAAGGCTGAAGAAAAACAAAACAGACAGTACCATCAGAGGAATAGAGGAGGAAGAAGGGGTACATCAACCCCATTTCGAGGAGGTTCAAATTATGGCAGGGGAGAGTCATCCCATGGTTTGGAAAAACAAGTAGACACTCGGCAAGATCCTTCAAATCAAGAATGAGGAAGGGGATTTCAAAGAGGTAGAGGTTATGGTAGCGGTAGAGGATGGGAAAACCAGAGAAGGCCTTTCACTTGTTTTAGATGTGGAGAAGAAGGTCATAGGGCATTTGAATGCTCTAATTATAACATGCAAGAAAGAAATCAAGGAGGACAACCTAGGGTGAACATGATTCAAATGCAGCATGAAGTGGAAGGGACAGAACTGGAGGTTCCACCCGATGTGGGAGAAAGTATCATGATGAGAAGAGCAATGGTGATTCCAGAGAAGGAGAAAACACAAGCCAAAAGATCTGATGGTTCATGGCTTCGAACCAATATCTTCAGAACCAGATGCACTTCGGGTGGCAAGGTATGTCAAGTCATTGTTGATGGAGGTAGTTGTGAAAATATGGTTTCTAAAGAAATGGTAGACAAATTGAATTTACACTGTGAAAAAACATCCTCATCCATATCGCATTGCATGGTTTAAAAAGGGAAATGAAGTCATTGTTGATAAAAGATGCCTAATTAAGTTTAGCATAGGGAAGATCTATCAGGATGAGATATGGTGTGATGTTGTCCCAGTGGATGCCTGTCATGTGTTATTGGGAAGGCCATGGCAGTATGATAGAAAAGTTATGCATGATGGAGAGAAAAACACATACACCTTTTGGAAAGATGGTGCTAAGGTGATTTTATTGCCTCTCAAGGATGAAGGAAAAGGTGAGACCATGTTGTCTGAAAGAGATATTGTTAAAGAAATGAAGGTGACAGGGTGTTGCTATGCATTAGTAGTAAAAAAAGGTGAAGAAGAAGACATTTCAGCTTCCCCAGGAGTAGTCGAGCTATTGAAAGAATTTGTTGATGTTTTACCTAATGAATTGCCTGATGGTCTACCACCAAAGAGAGATATTCAGTATCATATTGATTTGATTCCAGAAGCAACTCTACCCAACCAAGCAGCTTATAGGATGAATCCAACACAACATGCAGAGATGAATAAGCAAGTAACAGAACTCCTAAGTAAAAGTGTGGTGAGAGAGAGCATGAGCCCATGTGCTGTACTGCATTGTTAACCCCAAAAAAAGATGGAACATGGAGGATGTGCACTGATAGCAGAGCAATTAATAAGATTACCATCAAGTATCGGTTTCCTATACCTCGTATGGAGGACATGATGGATGTCCTTGCAGGGGCTAAATATTTCAGCAAGATCGACCTACGAAGTGGCTACCACCAAATCCGGATTCGAGAAGGGGATGAGTGGAAGACAACCTTTAAGACTGGAGATGGATTATATGAGTGGATGGTTATGCCATTTGGGTTATCAAATGCACCTAGCACATTTATGAGATTGATGAACACTGTACTATGCCCTTACATTGGTAAGTTTGTGGTAGTTTATTTTGATGATATTTTGGTATTTAGTAACAGCAAAGAAGAGCACCTACAACACTTGAGGATCATCTTTGGTGTGTTAAGGAAGGAGAAGCTCTATGCCAATTTGAAAAAGTGTAGGTTCATGCAGGACAGTTTGGTTTTTTTAGGCTTTGTCATTTCTAAAGATGGTGTCAGAATGGATCCAAAAAAGGTCAAGGCAATCCTAGAATGGCCTAGTCCAAGCAACATCACAGTGGTAAAAAGTTTTCATGGCTTGGCCACTTTCTATCGAAAGTTCATTCACAATTTCAGTAGTATTGTAGCTCCTATAATAGATTGCACCAAAGGGAGGGAGTATGTATGGACCAAGGATGCTGAGGAGAGCTTTAAGTACTTGAAGAAAAAGGTAACAGAAGCACCTATACTTGCCTTGCCAAATTTTGATCAAGTATTTGAAGTAGAATGTGATGCCTCCCATGTGGGAATAGGTGCTATACTTAGCCAAGCTGGCAAACCTATAGCTTTCTTTAGTGAAAAGCTAAATGCAGTGAGAAAGAATTATTCTACTTATGATTTGGAATTTTATGCAATTGTTCAAGCATTGAGGCATTGGAGACATTATCTAGTTCCCCAGGAGTTTGTATTGTTTACAGATCATATTGCACTGAGGTACTTGAACACACAGAAAAAGTTGAATAGTAGGCATGCCAAGTGGGTCTCTTTCTTGCAGGGTTACAACTTTGTGCTGAAGCATAAGTCTGGAAAACAAAATCAGGTTGCAGATGCATTAAGTAGGCGTGTTGCACTTTTGACCACAATGGAAACTGAGGTGATTGGTTTTGATGCCATCAAAAATTTGTATGAGTCTGATGATGATTTTTGGGAGATTGTGGAACAATTGAAGGCACCAATATCTGGTAACTTGGATCACTTTAGTGGTGAATATTTTATGCAAGATGGGTATCTATTTAAAGGAAAACAACTATGCATACCAGCTGGCTCTATGAGGGACAACATTATCAGAGAATTTCATAGTAGTGGGTTGGCTGGACATTTTGGCAAGGACAAGACAATAGCCTTGATAGAAGATAAATATTACTGGCCAAAGATGAAAAGGGATATAACTAAGTATGTAACAAGGTGTAGAATCTGCCAAGTGGCTAAGGGACATTCACAGAATATAGGATTGTATATGCCCTTACCAGTACCAGTTGCACCATGGACAGATTTGAGCATGGACTTTGTGTTGGGACTTCCACATACTCAACGAGGTAATGATTCCATTTTTGTAGTTGTTGATAGGTTCTTCAAGATGGTTCATTTTATTGCCTGTAAGAAAACTAATGATGCAACGAGGGTAGCAGAGTTTTTTTTTTAGAAGTTGTTAGACTACATGGTGTTCCAAAGACTATTACCTCTGACAGGGATACCAAATTCCTCAGTCATTTCTGGAGGACTTTATGGAAGAAGATGGGGACCAAGTTACAGTTTAGTAGTGCCTATCATCCTCAAACAGATGGGCAAACAGAGGTAGTTAATCAAAGTCTGGGAAATTTGCTAAGGTGTATTGTTGGAGAAAAGCCAAAACAATGGGATTTGGCATTACCCCAAGCCGAATTTGCCTATAATAGTTCTGTTAACCGATCAACAGGAAAGCCCTCTTTCCATATTGTGTATGGCAGGAATCCTTAGGGTGTTCTAGATTTGGTATAGCTACCAATGAAAGATCAGGTCAGTGATGATGGGGAAGTATTTGCAGACCACCTTCAACAGTTGCAGCAAGCAGTGAGACAGAAGTTGCAGGACAGTAATGAGAGGTATAAGAATTTAGTGGATCCTAGTCGACGACATCAGACATTCAGTGAAGGTGACTTAGTGATGGTATATTTGAGAAAAGAGCAGTTTCCTACTGGAACATATCACAAGTTGAATTACAAGAAAATTGGTCCTTGCAGAATTACAAAGAAGATCAATGATAATGCATATGAGGTCAGTTTACCAGATGATCTTGCTATTTCTCCCGTGTTTAATATTTCTGATTTATATGCATTCCATGGTGAGGATGATGCTGAAGATAGTCAACCGGAGGTGTCATGGCACAACCACATTCCCCATAAGAAGAAGGAAAAGATTGCACAGATTCTTGATAAGAACACTATCTCCACTCGGCAAGGGCGTTACAACAAGTATTTAGTACAGTGGGAAGGATTGCCACCAATAGATAGCACATGGATTATAGAGTGGGAAGTGTAGAGGTTAGATCCCGTCAAATGGCAGCAATTTGGAGACACTCACTTACAGGAGCTGCATTCTTTTCAACCAGAGGAGAATGATGCAGGGACTTCCGGAGGTCATAACTTTTGACTCGGATGTGGGTTTTCTACGAAATTTTACAGGTGGATGCGTTATGAGGTGGCCAGTGGTTTCCCAACCCACCCTAGTTAGTTGGACCTTGTCTTGGCACTTTTTTGAGGCTTGAAACTTTCATCTTGGCCCTCAAAATGGCAAATTAGTGTTTTTTTCTAATTTTTTAAAAGTTGCTTTTTTTAATAACTCGAAACTCATGTTTCGAATTTAGGATGTTAGTTGGTTTTTCATCCTACCTTAGCTTTTTGAGCTTTTTGGGAAAAAACTGGATTCTCAAGATATGATTGTAAAATTACCTAAAATGGCAAAATCTGACAATTGTCGAAATCTGCCAAAAAAAGGTATTTTTTTGTTTTTTTTGTTTTCTTAGATATAAGAGAGTTTTCTCTCATTATAGTAGTAGAGTTGATGAATAGAAATTTTGTTATGTTTCAGCTTCCAAATTTTTGTCTCTCATGTTTAATGGCACAATTCTGTTGAGTGTATGTTGTGTGCTGCATCAAATGACCTTTACACAACACACCGATGAAGATTGTCATGTCGACCCATCCATTGGAGTGACATAACACACCATCTTACCGATGTGTAGTTAGTACCTTCATTTGTATTTCCATCAGCCTATCGGAGGGGCATTAGACTCGGCTGTCGATGGGCAAGGTCTCACCAAAGACCATTTTTCATCTACTTGTATCTCTATCGGTGATTAGCGAGACATCAGACCTAGCCACCGATGGGCAAGGTCCCACTGATGACACTTCTTTGTATATCTCATTAGCCTATCAGCAGGACTACAGAATGAGATTCCAATGATCACCATCTCACCAATGCAAGGAACAAACCACTGTGAACCATGTGATTGCTAAGACAAAGTGATACTCTTCCCGATGGACTTAGAATTTTTTTTAAAGGTTTACAAATGAAAATGTCCACAGATTTTTAGCTCGAAACCCTAACTCCATGTGGGCACCACTAGAGTCTTCATTAATTTTCTCAATATCCTCAACATTCCAGTCTCCTGAACCAAAAACAAAATAAGGCACAGTTGACACCAATGACAACAAGAATATGTTGATATCAATGACAACACCGCTTAGGCACATATTTGTAACAATCTCACACTTTATCATTGATGGTAACATATGATGTGAAAAATTGATTCAACCATCACGACAAGAACTTCTCCCCCTGACTTCTACAACCACTTTCTTCATTGTTCCCCCTATCATGAGCAATTTGTTTTTCACATGTCTTCTCTCCCCCTTTGAAATCAATGGCAAAGGGCACATATTTGCAATCTTTACTTCCCCTTTTTATTCCAGACTAATCTCCAACATTTGCATACTGACTACTCCTTAGAGTAGTATCTTCTCAACATCAATCCAAATCTCATGATATGACTGAGAATTCCACCAGACCGATGCACATAAGTCCATCTTAGTTTTGATCAGGAGGGGTAATAACCTCTAACTTATCTCTGAGATACTCAAAAGTATCCTTGGGAAGAGGCTTAGTGAAGATATCTAAAATCTAATCTTTGGAAGACACAAACTCCAACTTGACTTCATTCTCATTTACTTTCTCTCTCAAGAAATAAAACTTGATAGATATATGCTTTGTCTTTGAATGCAACATCGGATTCTTTGATATGCTTATTGCACTAGAATTATCACAAAAGATTGTAACTGGCTCCTCAAACACAATTTTGATGTCCTTCAACATTTGCTTCATCCACAGAACCTACGTACAATTATTTGCTACTGCTATATATTCTGCCTCTGTAGTAGATAGAGATATTACCTCTTTCTTTTTGCTCATCCAAGAGACCAATCTTCTTCCCAGGAAAAATGCACCACCACTAGTACTTTTTCTATCATCCACATCTCCTTCCCAATCAGCATCTATATATGCATGAAGAGTGAAGTCATTGTCCTTTGGATACCGTAATCCATGATCAGTTGTCCCCTTGAGATATCTAAAAATTCTTTTGACTGCCACAACATGGGATTCTTTTTTATCATCTTGAAATCTAGCAACAAGTCTAACGACATTCATGATGTCAGGTCTAGTCTGAGTCAGATAGAGCAATCCTTCAATCATTGATCTATAACTTTTTTGATTTGCCTTGGGGGAGTCATCATCTTTACTTAACTTGCATCCAATTACTATAGGTGTACCTACTGGCTTTGAGTCTTCCATTCCAAACTTCTTCAATAATTCTTTCACATACTTGGACTCATACCTTTATCTGACTAAACAATTTGTAGACCGAGAAAGAAATTCATCTCTCCAAACATTGACATCTCAAATTCACTTTTTATCTAATCAGCAAATGCTTTGCACATACATTCATTTCCACCAAAAATGATATCATCAACAAAGACCTCAATAATCAAGATGTCCTCATGATTAATCTTGAAATAAATATTACTATCAGCGATACCTTTGCTAAAACCTATCTTAAGTAGATATTTATCCAATCTTGCATACCAGGCTCTTGGAGCTTGCTTGAGTCCATACAAGGATTTTCTTAGTCTACAAACCATATCTCCCTAATTAGACAACTAAAATCCTTTGGTTTCTCAATGTAGACTTCTTCCTCCAAATCCCCATTCAGGAATGTTGATTTGACATCCATCTGATACACTTTAAAATCTCTGAAGGTAGCAAATGGAAGAAATAATTTAACTACCTCTATCCTTGCCACCGGAACAAAAGTTTCTTCAAAATTATTTCCTTCCACTTAAGAATAGCCTTTGCATACCAACTCATTTTGTCTCTTACAACTTCACCATCTTCATTTAGTTTATTCTAGAAGACCCATTTGGTTCCAATCACATTTTTGTCCTCAGGTCTAGGAATGAGATCCCAAGTGTGGTTCTTTTCAATTTGTATCAATTCTTCTTCCATTGCTTTTACCCAGTTTTCCTCATTGCAGGCTTCACCTACTAATTTAGGTTCAATCTTTGAAATCAAACAAATCTCTTCTTGATCTTCAGTAACTCTTCTCCTAGTTCAAACACCTTTATTTCTATCTCCTATGATTTGATCTTCAGGATGATTCATTCTTAAATACCTGGGGGTTTTGGGAATTGCTTGAGCTTCTATTTCTTGAGCTTGTTCCTCATCATCTGCACTAACCTCTTGAGTTACTAGAGTTACCGGATCAATTTGGATTTGAGTCTAAGTTTGGACTTGCCTTTCTTGACTTTATCTTTTTTCTTAATCATCTAAATCATATCTGCAATGCCTAGAGTGTGCTTCTTTGCTCTTGTCAATTCTAACATTAGCACTTTCAAAAATCTTTTTCAACCTCTTGTTGAAGCACCGGTAAGCCTTACTTTGAGTAGAGTATCCCAAAAATATTCCTTCATCACTTCTTGCATCAAACTTGCCTAAATCCTCATCTCTTTTGATATAGCATTTAGTACCAAAAACTCTAAAATATCTCACGATAGGAGGATGACCAAACCATAGTTCATAAGGGGTCTTACCAGAATTTCCTTTCATCTGCACTTGGTTAAGAGTGTAGACAGTAGTACTTACAACTTCTCTCTAATAAACTTGAGGAACATTTATTTCCATCATCATCATCCTGGCAGCTTCTTGAATGGTCCGGTTCTTTCTTTTCACAACTCCATTTTGCTGAGGAGTCCTAGGAGAAGATAACTATCTTTTTATTCCATGCTTTTCACAGAAAGCATGAAACTCTCCGGAGGTAAATTCTCCACCTCTATCAGATCTTACACACTTTAATTTCTCACCAATCTCATTTTCAACCATTACCTTGAACACCTTAAACTTGTCAAGAGCTTCTAATTTTTCTTTTAGGAAGGTCACCCACATCATCCGGGAGTAATCATCAATCAACAACATGAAATATCTATCTCCTTGCACACTCCTAATTTTAGCAGGACCACAGAGATTAGTATGTACCAGTTCCAATCTTCCACTTGAAGCTTGTTCCTTACTTTTGAATGAAATTTTGTTTTGTTTACCCAATTGACATTCTCTACATATGCTATCAAGTTTCACAAGCCTTGGAAGATCTCTTATAGCCTAAGTGGGACTTATTTTGAGAATGTTATCAAAATTCATAGACACATCCTCCTATGCCATAACCAACTTTGATCTATCTGAGCAATCAAATAACTTTTGCCAGAACTACTTAAATGAAAGATGTTACCTCTAGTTTGAGTACCAGATGTAATTTCAGTTATGGAGATTTCCAAGATTCTGCATTGTCCATCCTTAAATCGAAGATCATAACCCTTGTCAACCAACTGTCCAACACTGAGAAGATTATGTTTCAATCCTTCCACATACAAAACATCATTGGTGCAATTCTTACCATCAAAAGAGATGGATCCTTTGCCATGAATTCTACCAGTTGAGTTGTCTCCAAATTTCACAAGCCTACCTTCATATTTTTTAAAACTCACAAACTCACTCTTGTCACTAGTCATATGATGAGAACATCCACTATCAATCACCCATTCATCCTTTTCAATAACCTGAGTAGCCAAGGCACTTTCCACATTTGCACAGCTAGGAGATTCAGTAGACACCAGATCTTCTTCCTTGATAGCAATGAACACATCTAATCACTTTCAGTGGAACCTCCATGATCAGATTCATCATCTATGACTCCTTCTCTAGCTTCTTGGACATAGTAACATTTTTTCTGACCTTTATATCTGTTAGGGTTTGGATTTGAAAACCTCTCCAAACATCTTGAGGCAAAATGACCAATCTTATTACAAGAAGAACATTTGAGTGGCAACTTTCCTTCATACTTACTGGATCCTCTTGGCAATCTTTTGGCAATAAGAGCTTCAAGATCTGTAGTCTCAATTTCATCATCTTCAAGATCCTTCCTTGTCTTCACAACTCTATTTGATCTTCCTAAAGAACTTTCACTCAGATTATATCTTTACTTTCCATACACACTAGCCTTGAATGCAGATTCAAACTTAGGGAGAGAATCACCAAACTCACTCATTTCAAATGCTAAAATCTTACCAACTAACTGATCTCTTGTGAAAGTTGTTAATGTCCTGATTTCTTTAATGGCTATAGCTTTATACTTATATGCTGCAGGTAAGGATCTGAACACTTTGGCAACAATTTCTAATTCTTCCAATACTCCACCTGCATTTCTGATATCGGTCACAAGTTCATTTACTTTCTGCATGTAGGTAGTAATGGTTTCATCTTCCCTCATTACCAATCTTTCATATTTATCCTTCAGGATTTGTAGCATGGCGCATTTAACATATTTGTCACCTTCATACAAATTTTCCATCTTTTTTTAGATTTCATGAGAAGTTTCCAAATCTAGGACATTTTCCAATTCTGTATCAGACAGGGCACTCAATAAAGATTCTTTCACTCGAATATTACATTCAGCTTCCCTAGGTTTGTCTAGAGTAGTAGGGCCATTCTTCAAAATCTTATACTCATTCTTTGTTATCATCCAAAATTCATTACCAATACATTCCAAATGACACTACATGCATAGCTTTCAAAGGGAATAATTTGTTCCATCAAATCTCAGACGTTCCTTCTTATAAGTCAACATCTTGGATCTCCTCAAGTGGTCAAGCTTCTTTTAAAGGAACTTGGCTCTGATACCAATTGTTGGAATTAGTCTAGACAACTGAGAGGGGGGGAGTGAATTAGTTGTCCCTTAATTTTAACCTTTTCTGCACTTTTAATCTTCTTTCTTGATTTACCAACAAATTAATGATGTAAATATTTAAGCATGAATCAACACATGAGCAGAAACAACATGAACACACAACACCAATTTTTTTGACGTGGAAAACCTAGTTAAGGGAAAAACCACGGTGGGGGTTAACCCATAAAAATGCATACCCTATTAAAAGTACTTAAGAAAATAGAAGGCACATGCCTTTGAGCGTATTGCCTAGAGCTCACTGCTCAAAAGGAGGCTCACTGCCTATAAAAAATTATGATTTACACAGAGATAATGAACTAAGAAATAACATCTACATTCATGCTTGATTCAGTCCCTTTGAAGGCTAACAAAAACTTCTGCTTCTATCTTCAAATTCTTCTTTATTGACTCTCCACTCTATTCTTCTTTCGCTCCTCTTCTTCTCTACTCTACTTTAGATCCTTTCTTCAGATTTAATTCAATGTGTACAAGGATAATTTTTAACAACTCTTCAACAAGTATTTATACACTTCATCAACCTTAGAATGATAAAAAAGGTCAGCTAGGATTAACACAGATCTTTACACTGTCGACCAAACATAGCTAAGACTTGAATCTTCCTCTACTAACATGCAACACTTCATAAAATGCTCTTTAGATCATTTGCAACATGCTAGGAACATCTGGTCAGCCAAGACTGGGAAGAGCATCAACTTTAAAGAGGAAATCTTCAACAACAAGCTCAAACTTCAATGCGGACCTCCAACACAATAGCCACATGATCCAGAGACCTCCATAAGCATATTGAGTTCACCAATAACATCCAATCTAAACCAAATTACCAGAATCATTTGTATCTTCCTCTGAAACCTCAAGAACATTGTCTACCAAGACTGTCAAACTAGAAGGATAGCTTGCGGACCTCCAAACCATGAACCACTAGAGTTGATGATATACACTAAATTCCCAAACATGCCTTAAGATCTGCAAACCATAATATTTCACTATGGAGCAATCCAGACTAACTTACTGTCACTCTGTCTGTTCTAAACACAGCAAAATCTAGTTCTACTCAGATGGCCATAACTTCTTCAGATCTTCATGCAGACTTCTCAATTCTTAATTAGAACAACCTCTGACAATCCTCTACATAGCCATATGGTTCATGAACATTGAGTCTTTATTAATTTTCTCAATATCCTAAACATTCCAGTCTCCTAAACAGGTAACAAAAAAAGGCACAGTTGAAACCGATGACAATAAGAATATGTTGACATCAATGACAACACTGCTTAGGCACATATTTGCAACACTTTGGTTCATGGCTGACCTTCCTCAGAGATCCACACTTCATTCCATTCATTTACTAGAAGTATTCTATGCATTTAGGTCTGACCTATCTATGTGTACACATTACAGCTCTTCATTGCAGTTTGTGATCTTCGTTGGCCGATGTAAAGGAATCTATTAGTCCAGAAATGATATATAAAAATGTAATAGATCCTTAGGAAAGTAGTCAACAATTGATTCATATTCTATAGTTTAGATTTTGTGTGAAGGAGCTTTAAAGATTTATCTTGCACATGTATGTAATCAGGCCTGTGAGCCCTAATTCTAAGCCCGCATGTTGTTGACCAAGTTGTATTTGAATTCTTTGATATACTAAATGACTAAATCTACATTTATTCCATTTCTTTGGAGTTGTTTTCATTGTGTTTACTCTTGTTGCATGGTCCAGATTGTTCACTTTGTGAACCCTCCTACCATGACTACACCACATTATATTATATGCAGTGACACCAATTGGGGTAGTAAAAGTTATCTTATGCTGATCCTCCCTAGCTACCTCAATCTGGTTGTATCCTAAAAATCTATCAAGCATAGACATCATCTCTGAACCTAACACAATCTGTAGAATATGATCCATTATTGGATGGCCATAACTTCTTCAAATATTCATGCGTACTTCTCCATTCTTAATTGGAACAACCTTTGACAATCCTTTACATAGCCATATGGTCCGCAAACATTAAGTCTTCATTAATTTTCTTAATATCCTCAACCTTCCAGTCTCCTGAATAGGCAACAAAATAAGGCACAATTGACAATAATGACAACAAGAATATGTTGACTTTAATGACAACACCACTTAGGCACATATTTGAAACACTTTGGTTCATGGTCAACCTTCCTTGAAGATTCACACTTCATTCCATTCATTTACCAGAAGTTTTCTATGCATTTAGGTTTGACCTATATATGTGTACACATTAGAGCTCTTCATTGGAGTTTGTGATCTTTCTTGGCCGACGCGGAGGAATCTATTAGTCTGGAAATGATATATAAAGATGTAATAGATCCGTAGGAAAGAAGTCAACAATTGATTCATATTCTATAGTTTAGATTTTGTGCAAAGGAGCTTCAAAGATTTATCTTGCAAATGTCTGTAATTAGGCCTATGAGCCCTAATTCTAAGCCCGCATGTTGCTGGCCAAGTTGTATTTGAATTCTTTGATATGCTGAATGACTGAATCTGCATTTATTCCATTTCTTTGTGTTTACTCTTGCTGCATGGTCTAGATTGTTCATTCTTTAAACCCTCCTACCATGACTGCACCACATTCTATTATATGCAAAGACACCAATTGGGGTAGTAAAAGTTGTCTTATGTTGATCCTCCCTAGCTACCTTAATCTGGTTGTATCCTAAAAATCAATCAAGCATAGACATCATCTCTGAACCTGACACAGTCTATAGAATATGATCCATTATAGGCAAGGCTTAGTTATCTTTTAGAGAGGCTTGGTTTAGATTTCTAAAATAGACACAAATCCAGATTTCCCTATTCTTCTTCCTAACAGGTACAATATGCGCCACCCAAGTAGAATGATGAATAGGATAGATGATTTTGGCTTTGAGCATTTTGTCAATTTTGTTGAAGATAGCTTCCGCTATTTAGGATTATAAGTTCTTTGCTTCTGCCTAAAGGGTATGGTGCCAGGATTTAGGGGAATATGATGCTGCATTTCTCCATTCTTGAATTTCTTAAGGTCAGCATAACACCATGCAAAAACATCTTTGTATCTAATAAGCAAAGAAATCAAATGTTCCCTTTCTTCTTTAGAACAACATTTATTAGTACACACAATCTTAGGATCACTTTAGTGCCAATATTCACCCTATCATAATCGACCGAAGTCATGATGGAAACCTTGTTCTTCTTCTTAAGATAGTAATCATGTCGATTGAAGAGATCTTCTACAGAGACAAGTCCTTTAGGAATTTTATTTACTTTTAATTGCACAATTCCTGAATTTAAGCCATTAGAGGACTTCATTTCTCCTTCCAAAACATCATTGTTGTCATCACTACTACCCTCAAAGAACATACTGGCAAATGATTTAGTTTTTTCAAGAAATGAAATAATTTGTTGATCAGAATTAAAAACTTGACAATGATTAGTATTGTCAGGAATGCTAGGCCTGTATACCACCTGAACCTTGTATGATTTGTCTTTAAAATCTGGATGTGGCAGGAGAAGGGATGTTGAAACAGCTAAAGAATTAGCCCTAGAATTCTATTCTCTAGGTATTGCTTCTATAGAAAAAGCATCAAAATCTTCGATGTAGTCCCATACCCTATTCCGGTAATGCCTCAGTCTATCATTTTTGACCGTGTATAGTTTTCTTATTTGTTTAACAATTAGTTCAGCATCTGCTTTAACTTTCAATTGTTTCATACCTCTTTCTCTGCCTAGATCTAGGCCCAATAGCAAGGCCTCATATTTATCGGTATTATTAGTGATTTCAAAATCTAATTTAAAAGAAAAGGAAATGAGTAACAATCAAGTGAAATTAGAACAACTCCCATCAAATTCTATAGTCCATAACTCATCAACTAGGTCAGGGCTGATTAGATTCATGTCTTCATTCTCTGTTGATGTGCACATGTAGGTACCCGATCCAATTTCTACAAATAGAATATATGCTCTAGGGTCTCTAGATTTAAGCATAGTAAACTTGGCTTTGGGTTCAGGATTAAGGTAGACCTTCTTCCTTTCTACAGATATCAAGGCATGTGACCAATCCATTTGAATTTCCCCACCTAAGTATTTACAAAAACTATGACTCAAGAGCATCCCATAACTAACAGGTATGACTGCTACAAGAATGGTTAGTTTCAATCTTTTCTTTGGGAAGGCAGCCAAAGCAGTTTGAGAATCTTTAATTTGACCCAAGATAGGTACCAAAGAACCATCCATTGAGAAACATTTGCCATGAGAGGGCATATAGGACATGTCTAGAGCTTTAGCAACTTGAGCGGGCATAACATTCTCTGAGGCTCTAGAATCAATAACACAATTACTGAGGTTATAACTAGAAATGTACAAGGAGACATAAAAAGGTTCTGGTTTGTTAGAAGGATTCTAGGGACTAGGATCTTGAGAATAGGTATTTGAACAATTTTGGCTATTGGTATGCATTTCAACATCACTGGATACTTTACAATTTGTAGGAGATGGTTCATGTTTGATATATTTGAATAGTGTATCAAGTTCAGATGGATTAAGTGTCAAATATTTAGCTTGGAAAATCTTAATCTTTGTATTTTTACATGATTCTACACTATCAAATGAACTTGAGACAAGGTTTTGAGAAGATGAAGTAGATGGTACCTCAGCAGCTACAACTTTGGGTGTCACGTTCTCTGTCTTCTTGGCCTCGTTCTATCTGGTCAAGATATATTTAGGAGCATAATTAGAATTACTAGACTGGCCTTGAGTATTCTGACCTCTTTGTGCCTTCTGTCCCATAGTAAACACTACATAGTTGGAGTTGTCAACTTCAGTATATACATCTTCTCCACTCCCTTAATCTGATTCATATTCAAAGAAATTCACACCAGCATCACCAAGTATAGGAGGTTCTTCCACAAGGGGCTCCTCATCATGTTCATTCATGGAAAGTATTTGCATAAACCTCATCATCTTAGGACAAGATGCTCCATCATGATAAGAGATGAGGTGGAAGTTGCAAACCATACGGTTGCTTTTGTTAGCCGAGGGTCCTTCAATAGCCAACTATTGGGTAGGACCTAGCAATTGTAATGTCTAATTATAACCCCCTTGAGGAGGTTGTTGAGGACCTTTAGGCATCTGATGTTTCAGTGTGATAATGTCATTTGCCAACCTTTGAATAACGGGGTCTATTGAACTGGTCACTAAAGGTTTACCAGTTTGTAACTCTCTTTTCCATTTCCCTACAGTAATCAAATCATCTTCCACAATGATAACCAATGATTAGGTGTCATCCAAATTAGGAACTCCTTGTCTTTTAATAGCATAACTGACATCAAGTGGCAATGAATTGATAAAGAAACACATCACTAGTCTATCTCTGAGTCTGACATTTACAGGAATCCTATTTCCAAGTCTATTGA
Organism: Cunninghamia lanceolata; assembly: GCA_027924645.1. Taxonomy (NCBI): domain Eukaryota; kingdom Viridiplantae; phylum Streptophyta; class Pinopsida; order Cupressales; family Cupressaceae; genus Cunninghamia; species Cunninghamia lanceolata. The sequence goes on from BSBN01001400.1 coordinate 11,425,518, forward strand.
ACTTCGTTACATATTCCTTCATTTGTTCATGAATCTCCTTCTTCATGGAAGAGAGTTGGGCCACTAATGTGTGTTCATTGTCAGTAGTTTTAAATCCATCTTCAAATTCTTTCCTCATTGTAGCCCAATCTCTAATAGAGGCTTTGGGAAGGTGACAAAACCATTCAGCAGTTGTGACAACAAGTGACTCAACAAATAGCCTAATGGACACATCTTCATGTTGAACTCCAAGAATGGAACATGAAGTGAAGAAAGCATTAATGTGCTCTTCGGGAGTAACTTTTCCATCACCCCTAAACTTAGGTAGGATTTTACCTAATCCCCTAGCTAGGTTGTGCAGGTTAGCACCAAGTCTGAGCAGTCCAATGGCAGTACCCCATGGAATAGGTGGAGGCTCTAGATGAGCCATATTAAAAGGGGGAAAAATTACTTGTAAAGGTAAGACAGTATCATGCAGGGTCAAACTTTGGCAAGATTAACTAGTGGCACTTCTTGTGGGTGGAGGAGAGAATGGTCTACTCAAAGATTTGACTCTTCTTGTGGGAGAGTAGGGAGAGAAATTTAAAGATTAAAGTAAATCAAAGTCAGTATCGGTTATACCCTTTTTCCTATCCCCTCATGTATATCTTTTCATAGCCCACTTCTATAGGTATATCCATAAGACAATTAAGTAGAGTTGCCAAACCACTTATTGGTTATTATGGGGGAGAGCTGGTCTTGCAGGATTCTAATTCCCTGGTCTGGCAGTAAGTTTTGTTGGCCTATTGTCAGGGACTATTTGGATTCACAAAGGCCTTTCTCTCCATGGCACAAGAACAATTCCTTCAATGAAAATTATCTCCTAAGCATCAACAAAATGACATGTGTTTTCTGCTATAATTTCACCAAGCTCTTCTTCTTCTAACACTTCATCACCTTGATGATAATGTTGATTAGTTCTTTTGGTCTACTAGGCGACAAGCCTATGGCTAGTAATAATGCCTTCTTGGTCTCCTACTACCCAATCAACATTAGGCTACAAAACTAATGTACATCTTCCGTAAAGAACCATAAAGTCCAACCAAGCAACTCACAAAGATATATATAACTTGATACAACAAACTCCCCAGTAGAGTTGCCAAAAATCTGTTGGTTAACAAATTTGTCACCCAACTCTATATACTCACACCTAGACAAGTGACAAACATAATCAATAGTTGAGCCTAATATATTGGTATTTTACACAGGCTCTCTGCTTATTTAACAATGCACAACTACCTTCGACAGATATTCTGATGAGCAAAAAACCTACAATTGCTTTTAACTAGAAAGGAAAACAAAGACAGAGATTTTAAACAAAAAGAAGTAAAGGTAGATTTAGAATTCAAAAACTAGGAGTTCATAGACTTCCAGCCACATAACATATATTGATAATATCACACACTTATACATATATTCACCACCTTAAATGATATATCAACAAATAAATTATTCTTAGCAGTGAGCAAGATTTATGAATATCCAACCACCCAAACACATGAATATCATTAACAACAACAACAACACATTCAACCTAAGAGGGACATGAATCCAAATAGCTACAACACAAAGTTTATGATCACCTGAATATCTACTACATTAACTTATATTGTATATATCAAAATGGCTGAAAATAGAGTTAACTATCACCCTTGCAAAACAAAGGTTTTCCAAAGATCCAAAATTCAGCTAGCTATCTAGAATTTATAGCTAAGCCAAATCATAACTAACTCTAAAACCATAATGGCTTCTTGAAAAGTATGATTAAAAAATTGTTTAAACAATAATTATAATAAAGGGCCCTCGAGAGGCAATAGTTTAAGAGCAAATATGAGATAACTTAAAACTATGAAATTCAAATCAATTTAGAATTTACAAGTCCCCATCGCCATCGTCTGCCTCATCCATCTCTTCATCTTCCTTTGATTGTTGGCCTTCTCAAGTGACACTTTGCACCACTTGAGGTACCTGTGCTCACAACCTGGCTTTATATGTTCTATATTTGTTGATAACTGGCGTTAAAGACATGCTTGGTGGAGATCCCATCATGCTGATGCGACGTTTCTTTTTCATGACCACCCTATCGAAGTCCGTCACCTTATGATACACTTCATCAATGCCACTTCTGCAACTACTAATGTGGGATGCCAATTTATAAAGTCTCCTCAACGACTCTCCTATAATTGCATTGTAGTTCATTATTTCCTCCGTCACCACCTTTTTGAAGTTTTGTTTAATCACCTTAACATCCAACAACTTCTCATCATCAAATCCATTAGCCTCTACCTCTAAAGTGGCAAGATCCCTTTTTATTCTCATCATCTCTTTATAGTAGGTTGCAACTACCTTTCCTATCTCCTCTTCAACTATAGTTATGATACAGAGTTTCCACTCAATTGCATCAGCCCATACAACGGTATCCAGCTCTTTGGGATCAGCTATGATTTCTTCAATCATAAGAATCTCAGGATCCATGTTACCTAGTTCTTGTATTTCCTTAGAAGCTACATTCAGACTATGGTGGTCACTTCAGACTCTCAAATTCTATTATCAAAACTTCCCTCTTAGCATGTATGGAATCAAATAACTTTGCTACTTCTTTGATAAAGATGAGACCATCAAAAATAATCTTTTCAACCCATTGATCCATAGCCTTTATCATGGCTAAAGAGGTTTTAACTTGTTGAAGCAAATTTGGATCAAGAGTATGGAGGTTGATAGATGAGGAAGTTCCAGTTGAGGGAGTTATCACTTTAGAAATTGAATTAGGAAAAGAGGACAGAGAACTTACATGTATCAGTAGCTTTGAATTTTCATCTTGTAATCCTTTCACCCTTTTAGAGATATTGTCAACTGAATACTGGACATGATACAAATCACCTTCAGTAGTCGATGGTCCCAGATCCACTCGACTTACCCTAAAGTTGGATTTTGTTACCTCATCTTCATTCTTTTCTACCAGTGGATCTACCATTTCTAGAAACTAGTTTCTCGAAGTGGCATCAGTCACTATACTTGACATCTTTTTTGCACATATAGGTTTTAAAACCATTTACAACAAACTGGCTACAATGTCAACACCTTCATCAGTGGGAAGAGTATACCTCTTCTTCTTTTGAACTACCTTCTTTAACCAATTTGGGGATGGAGCTAGTACATCAACGACATTGGAAGTAGCCACTATAGGTACAGGGTGACAATTTTTCTCTGGAAACCACCTTTGTTGTGGGGAATTTGGCAGACTAAGAAATGAATGCAATAATCTATCTTCTCCAATTTGTGAAAAGATAAAAGAATTAGAATCACTCACATGAATGTTAGGTGGGAGCACATGGTCTACTTTGGATGACAAAGAAACCAATCTAGTATTTATCTTCGTCACTTAGACATCCTACTCACAAGTAGTTTTTATCCTTCTACTGTCTTCAGGTTGACTTTCATCATTACCATTTGATTGTGAGCTGACTCTCTAAGGAGTTAGATATAAACTAGATGTTCTCCTATATGAATTGGTAGTCTGAGATCTGGCTTGATTATGAGAGGTTGAGTCCCTCAATGTCGTGGAACCAGTAGACTCCTTTACCTTCCCTTGTAAGCACTTTTCTATTCTCCTTATCACATGTAAAGAAAGCAACATAATGTCAGTGACCTCCTTTTTTGACCATTTTATGGGAGGCATGGGTTCTCTAGACAATGCATCATAGCCTTCACCTAACATGTTTGAGAAATCATCAGTGATATCAGGGACCTAAATATTCATCTTGAAGGCTTTGACCTAATCCACAGCCACCCTCATCCATTTCCTCCTTTAAACTTCTCTCTCATCTACACAATCCTCCCAAAAATCCTTGACTTGGGGATGGTGTGAATAGGAACCACCTCGATGCATGTTTTCTTTAATGAAATTCTTACTATCAAAAGATACATGGGGAGACAAACTATGCAGACTGAACTCAGACAACAACTTATCAACATTTCGGGCACCATCATTATTTTTGCAGGAATAAAATGACAGAGACACATGGAAAGAATACCCTTTCTTTTTCACAGCCTGGTACTTGAAATTCACTATTGCCATTTGGCAAAATACTTCCAGCAACACCAAATAGTTAGAAGGGTACCATGGCAATTTTAATAGGGCATTTTCAAAACCCCCAATTCTTAGATAAGAGAAACGATCAATCTGAATATAAAAGCTTCCAAATTTCATGACTAATGCAGATGCTTCTACTGAAAACCTTTTCTCAATTGAGCCATCAATTCTCTTAGTTAACATCATAGAAAAAGCATCATTAACATGTCTGAAGTCTTTCATACCTCCATTCCTTTGTAATTATAGAAAAATTTGATATACAAGCCCACTTTCTACAGAACTCCCTTTAGTCCTCAATCAGGCCAAGAAGCCTCTCTTCGAGCCAATATGTAGATTAGCTGGGAACACATGTGAAAACTCACATTTTGTGCAAAGCTCATCAGTTGTTCATGTAGACAATCACTGATAATCTTCAGCCAGTCAATACAGTGGTCTCCACAAATCAATAAAATAAACCTGCACATCCATAATTCAAAAACATCTGACTCAGGACTCCCAACTACTCTGTTCAACAAGGTTATGATGTCTAAAATTTCTTCTTTGAAATGGCTCCTTCTCAAATTAGCGAGTAGCTGGAACTTACCAGTATTTTCATTCTCCAACCAATATTTAGCAATGCAGGTGTGACACTAGTCCTTCCTCTCATTATAATAATTCTAGACTGAGGGAATAGAAACATCAGCATTGTCCTCATATTCCTCAAAATTTAGGGCTGAAGCAACAAAATCAGAGTCAATTCTTGCCACTATGACACCACTTGAGGTTCTTATTTCCTGGGAGTCTAGAAAATAACCATTGGTGCACGCAACCATCAATTCAGGGCAATACATAGCAAGAAGAAAACCACTAGCTTTATCCAATCCATTTCTAATAATTTTCTCTACAAAGGGAGTTCTCTTCTCAAATTGCATCCTCCTCCAAAAATCATCTAAATCAATGTGGCCCAAGTTTGTATGTCACTTCAGAAAGACTATTCTCCACAATAGAAGCCACGGGGGTTCCTTAAAATTTAAAATTCATCTTTACGTACTCAAGAAACTAGAAAACTAGAGACTTAGAGATATATGCAGAGAGCAGAGGATGATGTAAGACACCAATAGAAAATTCCTTGTGTAGATACATGGGAATGGAAACTTCTAACTCCTCAAAGAGAATGATGAGCCTTTATAAAGAGATGGAACTGCTAGCTATGTTGACCTATGAAAATGGAATTGTGCTAAAATTTTGTATGTAGTAAATTAGTCATTTATCCTCTTGCAACGCATTCCCTTGTATCGCAGTATCACCTTAGGCAAGCTCAATGATTTATCAAAGTCACTTCTCATAAATTTGCAAAAGGAAAGATATTAATTACTGGCAGTGAATTTATCTTTATAACTCATAAATGCATGCCTTGACTTGCCCTCTAAGAATTGTGCCACTATGTCTTCTTGTACTTCAAATTGAATGCAAAGTGACAAGTGTCATTCCTCTGTACTATCTGCCAACACAACAAATGCCACTTGGGAAAGTGTGTTGCTCAAAGTGGGCAAGTCAGGTAGAAGTTGAGCATCTAAACTTTGAGTTGGAGGTTTAGAACTTCAAAGAATCCTCGACCTCTCGATGACAAAGGAAAAGGATGCAATATTAAGACAAAAGGAAAGACTCGAAGCATGGGAACTTGAGACAAGTCGGTAAGTCAGGTGGTTCAAGAACTTGTGAACTTGCCAACTTTAGTTCAAAAATGTGACGGATCTCTAACTTATCAAAAATGACTAAGTAAAATTTTGACCTGAGGAAAGAACAAAGGGAATGGGCTGACAAACATTGAAAGGAAAAACAAACAATGGACAAGGACACCTATTCATAGAAAAAGGGGGCAACAATATCAACATACACACCTAGATCAAAGTAGATAGGGATGTTGTGTTGCACTCACCTATCAACATTCAATTTCTTTCTTTTGACTTGTTGAGCTCTCTTATCCATGGTGATTTAAGCTAGCAACACAACATCCCTCTCTCTAATGTAGGTGTGTATGTTGATGTTGTTCCACAACTTCCAAACTAGACACTATCATTGATGTTGGTGAGACATATCAGTCATCTTGTAGAGAATTGGTTCAACATGGCCATCCTAATGGAACTATAGAGGTATAAATAAGGTTTTTTAAGTATAATTCAACACATTGTCTATTTCAAACAATTTAATTTTATGTGTAGACTGTGTCATCTACTAATATTTTTTTGAAAATATGTAGTATTTTTATGCAAGTAGTATATCATCAAGTCACATGTCCTCTAAAAATGGCACTACATGCTGTGATTTTGATCAAGCAAGTGATTAGGTGAGATAATAAACTTATAGTCTTACATGTGTAAGTAATAAATTTAAATTAACTTGATATATTACATTTTAAAAAATTCTTATGTACACATGTAAATTAATGCAAAGTTAATTGCAGCATTCAAATGACCCAAGTTTGGATTCTAAGGCTCGCTCCACTAGGAGGTGAACCAAGTTGTGTTAAATTATCTTTATGGCGAACTAGGTCAAGAAAAAAATTATCTTGACACACACCAAGTAAAAAATTAACATAACCCATAAAATCCTCTCAGCTAAGGCCAATAATAAAGCAAAGCAAGTAGTTGATTCATAATCAACTCTTACCAATATTCCTTTGGTGATTCCTTCAAAGAGTTTATTAAGCCAAGTAGTTCTTAAGAAAATTCCTCTTCTAGTGAGTGTTATATTCTCATTCTAGATAAATGGGAGTTCCAACTACGTCGCAACCAAATGGAGGAAGACGGTCTCATAGTCCCCCCTAGGATGTTGAAGAAGTATAATATGATCTTGAGAAATGATAGATGCAATTTGGAGCCTTTTAGATCCAAAAAATGTTAGATTAGATTTGAGTAGAATATATATTTTTTACATTGCAAGGGTTGGACTGCAAGAAAATATCCTTAGACCATCTTGCCTTATGAATTACATCTCATGAAGGATGTGGTGTGGGATTTTTGATATAGATTTTCTCGAGCCTAGACATTCTTTGTCTTCAAGAGATTAAACTTTTGTTAGATTTTTGCTTCCAATAATGTGATGTGTCATATGGCTAGATAATATTTTTTAATCAATAATAATGAGCAACTTCATGGTGGCACATAGAACATTTGTTAATGCCAATTGGCAACCCTGGACTATTTTACCCATGGTTGTGACCCATCTAACAAAGTAGGTTATATGGTCTTTTTCAATATTGAGAATCAATCTTTTAGTATGTGTCAATATCTATACGTCAAATGATGTGACTGAAAGGATGCTACTTTAGTGGTGGCTTGCATATGACATTCTACTAGTACATAGTGGTTTATTAATGGCAACTTCAACCTTGTTAAGGTGGCATCTAAGAGACACTTGACCATTTTCCTATGCAATGGATAGAAAAAAAGAGACATGTGCTTTTATATGCACAATAAATTGTGCATTTATGACCCAAGTCTTGGTTGCCAAAGTTCATCTCTAATTTGGTACTCTTGATCCAATTTGCATAGCAAATCTAAAAGATTCACTAAGAGAATTGATGATGTTATGATGTCAAAGAACCTAAATACTTTTTGTAGACACCTAAAATTGACCTAATTATCATTAGCATTCAAATATCGCATTATCTATCATTTGCATTTGTTTAACACACTTGAGCAATTTCTCTAGCACTTATTTCTTCTATTAATTAAATAAATTTATATTTATTTAATTAATTTATTAGCTATTTCTTCTATTTTCTCTAAGCTATAATTAAATAATCTTTAATTATTTAATTATTTATTTCTATCTATTTTAATTAAATAAATCTTATTTATTTAATTGGAAATCTCTTCAAAACCCACTTTCCAATTAATTAAATAAATTTTATTTATTTAATTATTTTCTCTTATCATTTATCTCAATAAGCTGACATGTGTGCCTCTTTCATTTAAAAAGATAAGTGGTACTACATCTTTTATTTAATATCTTTCACATGTAGTATTTTTTTATGTACACGGTAACACATGAGCCTTATCTTCCCTCCACTTGTCATCTACACATTCATCTATGATTATCAATTCATCCTAGACATTCATATAGCCACCAAATCTCCACCATTGATTGATTTTAGTTAAGTTCTATATAAACACCCTCTCATTCCATACTACATCTATCCAGTATTCTCATGGTGTCTACATTATCATCTTGAGCATATTGAGCATTTTAGAATCCATCTATCATATTAGTATTATCATCCATCCATCATGGCAGCTTTTATCTTCATAATTGTTCATTATTGAAGAAGTAATCCACATTATAAACAAGGAATCATACAAATCTAGGTGATATTGTTCTTGAATTGCATGCTTTTGATTTCATTTGGATTAGATTCTTTGATGATGATAGGGTTAGGTTTTCATGGCTATGCTTGATCTTATTAACCTAATTTTTACCTCACATTTTGGCACGCCTGGTGGGACCCACGTCCTTGATTAACTTTTCTATTTGAAGTTGTTTCTTGTGAAGATTAGATTTTGTAAGTGTTTATAGTAAGTTCCAGTCGCTACCTGAACACACACATCCCCTTTAAGCTGAAACCTGCCACTTTTAGCATTCCTGGGATCACTTTTGAGTGAACAGTACTTGCTTATTGTCTTTTTTGCATCACTTATAAGCTAATAGTGGTCACTTTTGTTCTTTTTTACATCTCTTTGAACCTAATAGTGATTACTTTTAGCTATATGTATCGCTTTCTACAAAACTAGGGTTTTATGTTATATCTTGTTTTGTTTTGCAGATCTGAGTCGCTTATGACCTATAATCAGTCACATGTTGTTTTTTCGTGTCACTTCTAAGATTTATCATTTCGCATCTAGGTTTATTGGCATCACTTCTGATCTGTAACATTTCCCTTGCAGCAGCATATAGATCATTTCTGATCAACAATTGATCACCTTTGGTAACTGTGTCACATTCCATTTTATCATTTGTAGTTTAATTTTCTTAGCTGCTAATTGGGTATTTGTGCAACATCTTATCGATTGTCTAAGAAAAGGGGGTTATCAAACTACTAACATATCTATTACACCTCTAATTGGTCCAAGACTTGTGATTTTTCACTAATTTAGGAACATTTGGGCATGGTGCTTACAAAGAATCATTGCTTGCTCCATGTTTGATTTATCTTTCTTGATTGCTTGAATGTGCATGTTTGTAACCCAAATTTAATAGCAAAAGTATCCTCTCCCCTTGCCTATAAAATGGATCTTGGGTGCATGAGAACTTGTTATTATCTTTAGAGGGCTTGCCTTCCTAGTGCGAGAAGGGGTACGACCCAAGCGGTAATGGGCTAAAGCCAAGTCCTTTTGAACCGCTATATAAGAAAAGTGTTTGTGTCAAAAGCCACATACAATGGGTGTTGTTGTGTTATACCGATAGCCAACCTCCCCCAAAAACCTCCAAGGCGTAACCCTTGAAGGCTGGGAGACTCCATAACAGAGAGTAGTGCTGCCACATATATAGCCACCCAAATGGATGCCCTTATTAGCAAACTTGTGTAGTAGCCAAAAACCTTCTATTTGTTGATGGAAAAGGTGGGACCTTTGAAGCCACCCCGATTCACGTGGTTCTTAGTAGAGGTAGTAGGGACAATCCTAAGGTTTGGTGGGGGGACAAGCCTTGGGAAACCTAGATCTTGGTATGCATGAGAAGTGTGTGCCGTGGAGAGGAGCCAGTGCTACCAAGATCTTGAAGCTATCTGCTTTCAATAAGAATGGCCAGGGGACTCAATAAATATAGTCTTTCCTAGCCTAGGTTGTACAAGTTTGTGATTGTTGTGAGTATGAGTGACTAAAATGACTATTTCTTGTCAAAAAACACAATTCAGACATACTTCTTGACAGATATAGACCACTTTTGAGCTTTAACTACCCGCATATAGATAACCAGATCACTTTTAACTAGCAGTTAGTTGTCTTTTGCTTAAACTAAATTGCCTTTGACCAACAGTTGCTCACCTTTGGTATGAATTGAGTCACCTTTAATCAATAGTAAATCATCTTTCAATTAACACTACTTGCCTATAGAAAATTGGCTCGCCTCTGGTTAATACTATAGCCTATTACCTAAACTAAAACTAGATCACTTTTAGGATATTATCAGTCACTTTTGGCCTTTTCTGAGTCACATTTGAGATATTACCTGTCACCTGTGGTTAAATATTAGTAAATCTTAGTAACTCATCTGAATTAGCTACATTTCCATCTTTCTTAGCTTCGGTATTAGCTTTCAGACCTGCCTCTGATCATTTGCAGATACCTGGACTTTGTCTCCTACTTTGAGCATACCAAACAATTAGACTTTGTGAACTTTCCATCTTCTTGAGATCCCAAACTAGCAAACCAAACATCAAATAATCAACCCAATCAATCAGCAAAACATCATCTTTTGACTTTAGCCTTAGCAACATCAACAAAATAGCAACCTTAACAATGTTCATCTTTTCCATTGAGTGTGAGCTATTCTCTAGGGGAGTTCAACCAAGCAACCCAACAACAACAAAGCAAACAACAAACTAGCACAACAACCAACAACCAAACAATCAGCAAACCATCATCTTTTGGTTCTCAAACCTTGACAAGCTAAAGTCCAATTTTCAACATCAACCATCATGCCTCAAACTAGGAGCCAATATAGAGCTAAAATGGAAATAAAACTATGAGTTGAGATGGAAGCCAAGATGCAACAATCACAATCAAAACCCCTTAGAGATGCAGCTCAATTTACAACCAACATGTCTTCTCACATGTTTATGCCCCATGGGTACACCATTGGTGAGTCATCACTTCAAGTGCAATCACACCCCTTCATAGTGACTTATGAAGAGCATTCCCAAGAGGATTTATCTAACTATCAAGACACACATGTATGGGACCAAGTTGAGAAGCTTGTTTTATATGATCCTAATCACTACTTCATGTAACTTGGGAGCCAAACTACCAAGATACTTTAACATATCTGCTATTCGAGAACATGATCCAAGCACTCCTGCTATTGTTGCAAAGGGACCATCCACCATAACCACACCATTGAATACCATATTACAAAATCCATCTTCTAACCCATCTCTTTCATTGCCTATTGTTACTTCATTCGACCCACCACACTCGGAGTACACTTTAGAACCTTTGATAACTCCAAACAATGTACTCCCTTTCCTTTTGCAAAATCTAAACACTCCACTTTTCCATGTTCCCAACATACTCCTCCTACCATGAACGTATTTGTGCCTCAAGTAACACAAGTTGTCCATGTTGCACAAGTGCAAACTCCTCAAAAATCACAAGGTATCCCCATATCCCATATTCCACAAGCTTCCCAAGCTATCCAAACAACACAAACTATCCAAGCTTTACAACCATTACAATCCACTACACCCATTGCATCACATGTGGACACCACATCCCATATTCCTACCACTGCTAATATGGTCTCCATGATTTCCACAAATCCATCCAACACATCATACAATCCCAATGTTCGTCTCATTGACATGAGTGACTTGCCTATTGTTTCACAAGCTAATCCTAGTGCTGCAGTCTCTTATGTTGATCAACTTACATCAATTCTACCATCTTCCTATAATCCTTCGCAAACCATCAATCCATCTTATACTACTCAAGGATTACCCATCATCACCCAACACATGACATATACCAATCCTCATGTTGTCCAAAATACAAACCCACATGTCCATCCTTCTTCCGCATCTACCAATCCTTCTATCACTTACCATATTACAAATCCAATTTTGAATTCACAACCATTGACCAATGCCAATCCATCTTCTACTTCCCATGTGATGCAAAACCTTGGTGCCAATTCATCGCAATATACCCAACCATCACTTGTGTCTCAAGGATAGCAATCCTCAAACACATATGTGTCACATACTAATCCTTTGACACACATTGTGAGTACGCAACCTCAACAAACGATGATGGCTCCATATATCCCACAACAACAACCTCAATATATGATGCAGGAGCATCTAGAGGTGTAAGGGCAATCTTGCATCACCCAAAAAGAAGTTAATTCAAAACCACTGTAGTTGTTCTCATTTCTTCCCATAATTAGTATTTTTGGTTCCATAATATCCAGAATAATAATGTAGGACTTTCAGTTTTTCCAAAACTACTAAAAATAGCAACCTGCCTATTTAGGAAAGTGTACCTGCTATTTTTAGGAAGTTTGCATTTGGGCACGTAATGAAGAAAAAACTTCCAGAAAGTTACATAACAGAAATATAAGACCTTTGGTGAAGGAATCAGGCAAAGATCATTTGTGAGCTGAAAGATATTAAAATTTTTGTTTTCTGAAAAGCCCCTGAAAATTTTTGGAATGAGATATGAGGCACTAAAACTTCCCATAATGTCCCAAAAAGTTGATAGAAATCTATTTATGGATTTCCAGCATGATAGTTCACATCACGAGCTTTCCGGCGCTTAAAACAGTTCGTCAATCAAACACCCGGATCAAAAGTTATGCTTCCCGGAAGTTGACCTACTTTTGGAGGGAGTTGTAAATTTCGAAATTTGGCTGGAGGCCGCCAAAAAGTGCTATTTATGACTATTTTAGGGACCCTAGGCAGTAGTAGAGTTAAGGGGGCCAGTGTAGGGTCAAGAATAGGTGGGAAAATAGAAACCCTAGCTAATTTGGGGTTACAGAAGGCTGAAGATTCTAGAGTCTTGAGGTTGGGAAAGCTATAATGTGTTGCAGCCAGTAGAGGATTCATCCTCTGATTGTAATTGAGCTTCTATAATGTAATGAGTTGTCCAGTTCAATAAAAGAAAGTTCTATTTGTTGTGTTCAATATCTGTTATTGTGTGTTTTGTGATTTACCCCCTTCATCAAGTGGTATCAGAGCCAAGTTCCTAAGTGTTTAGACAGATCACCGATCGTGAGGTAGTTTACACCAGGCCCTGAGGTTGTGGGTTTGCGATAGAGACCAAGATGCCTCCACAAAGAAATCGTGTTGGGAGGAATGCTTTGATGGAAGAGGGTTTTAGAGCCCTACAAAGGAAAATCAATGCATTGCAAGAGGAGCTACAAAGAGGGTTTGAGCCGAGGACAAGAGAAGAAAGTGAAGATGAAGTTGAAGAAGAGCTATTTGAGGAAGAACAAGAAGTTGCCGAAGATGCTGTAGAAGTAAGGTTGTTGAGGGTCATTTCAAAGATCAGAAAGAAGCCCAGGATCAAAGTTTCTACATATTTTGGAGATTTGAATCCAGAACAGCTTATTGATTGGATCAATGACATGGAGGAGTATTTTGAGTATGAAGATGTGGAGGACCCAGATCAAGTAAGGTTTGCAAAAACAAAGTTGAAGGGCCACGTCAATATTTGGTGGAAGGAGGTCCAATTAGAGAGGATTAGAAGAGGAAAAGCAAAGATTACTAGATGGGATCGGATGGTGGAGAAATTGAAGAAGCAGTTCATTCCTGTGGACTATGAGATGGAGTTGCTGAAGAAGCTGCAAGGACTAAAGCAAGGTAACAAGTCTGTTAAGGAGTATATAGAAGAGTTTTATAAAATTACTATCAGGACAGGCCATGCAGAGTCCAACAAGGAGAAGATAGCTTGTTACATTAATGGGTTGAGGCCAAGTATTCAAGAGGAGTTGAGCCTGGTCAGAATGACCACCATAGAAGATGCCTACCAGTTTTCCCTAAAGGTGGAAGAGAAGCTGAACAAAAGATTTGATAGCAAGCAAAGGGGAAGAGGTCAAGGTGGAAGGACTAGTGGAAGATCTTATGGAGGCCGTAATGAAGATCAAAAGAAAAATGAAGAAGTAGGCACCAGTCAAAATCAAAGAGGGGATAATACCTACCGCCTTCGTGACCAGAACAATGGTGAGCAAAGAGGAAGAGGAAGAGGCAGACCTGAGCAAGGACCTAGAAGAGGAGGTTTCAGAGGAACATGTTTCCAATGTGGAGAAGAAGGGCATCAAGCATATGAGTGTCTGCAACATCAAGGAAGGACAAATAGAAGACCTGAAGGTAATGCACGAGTTGCACATGTAAATGAAGATGCACATTTTGAGCATTCTGAAGATGCTGAAAGGGGAGAAACCCTAGTTGTTAGAAGAACCTTGTTGAATGAGGAGAAAGAACCCAATCAGAGGAAGAGTTTATTCCGCACAAGGTGCAAATGTGAGGGTAAGTGTTGTGATATTATTATTGATAGTGGAAGCACTGATAATCTTGTTTCAGAGGAGATGGTTGACAAGTTGAAGTTGGCAAGAAGAAAGCATCCACATCCATATCAAATTGCATGGTTGCGGAAGGACTATAGAGCTTTGGTCAATGAATAGTGTTTAGTGAAGTTCAATATTGGTGACTACCATGATGAGGTGCTATGTGATATCATACCAATGGATGCATGTCATATGTTGTTGGAGAGGCCGTGGTAGTATGATAGGAGCGCTGTCCATGATGGCCGTGCAAACACATATTCCCTAACAAAGGATGGAGTTCATCATAAGTTGAAACCCTTGAAGGAGGTGGAAGAAAAGGTATGTAGTACTACCAGAATTTGTTTGGTAGATGGTAGGAAATTTTTGGAGGGTATGAAGCATGAGCATCATTGCTTTGCATTGATTCCTAAGATTAGTCAAGAGAAATGTGAAGATGTACTTGTAGAAGTTTCAGATATGTTGGAAGAGTTCTAGGACATTATCTCTGATAATGTACCAGAAGGTTTATCACCAGTAAGGAAGATAAGTCATCAAATGGATTTCATACCAGGAGCCATTTTGCCAAACAAGGCAGCCCATAGAATGACCCTTGCAGAGAATGAAGAGCTAAACAGACAAGTTCAAGAGTTGTTGAGGAAGGGACTGATAAGGGAGAGCCTAAGTCCATGTGCGGTACCTGCAGTATTAGCACTAAAGAAGAATAGAGAATGGAGGATGTGTATAGACTCTCGAGCCATCAATAAGATAATGATCAAGTATAGATTTCCATTGCCAAGAATGGATGACATCATAGATTGTTTGAGTGGAGCCAAGTACTTCACAAAAATTGATCTGAAGAGTGGGTATCACCAAATCCATATCAGAGAAGGGGATGAATGGAAGATAGCCTTCAAGACAAAGGAAGGTTTGTATGAGTGGTTAGTCATGCCATTTGGGCTAACCAATGCACCGAGCACATTCATGTGGCTCATGAACGAGGTACTAAAAGAATTTTTGGGAAGTTTTGTTATTGTTTATTTAGATGATATTTTGATTTTTAGTAAGACTTGGGATGAGCATTTGATGCATATCAGAAGAGTTCTAGAGAAGCTGAGGGAGGAGAAGTTGTTGATTAATCTGAAGAAATACAGTTTTGCAAAGAAGGAGTTGGTATACCTGGGATTTGTTGTCTCGAAGGAAGGTCTTAAGATGGACCTAGAAAAAGTAAGGGCTATCATTGAGTGGCCTACACCAAGGAGTGCAACGGAGGTAAGATCTTTTCATGGTTTGGCAAGTTTTTACAGAAAGTTTATCAAGAATTTCAGTAGCATTTGTGCACCCCTAACTAAAACAATGAGAGGGGATAGAAAAGAGTTTTAGATGGACTAAAGAAGCTGACAAGAGCTTTGATACATTGAAGCAGAAAGTTGTAGAACAACCTATTTTGGCACTTCCAGATTTCAATAAGGTATTTCAGGTAGATTGTGATGCTAGTGGTAGTGGTATAGGAGCTGTTTTGAGCCAAGAAAGTAAGCCCATTGCCTATTTTAGTGAGAAGCTTAATGATGCCAAGAAAAAGTATTCTGTTTATGATTAGGAATTTTATGGAATAGTTCAGGCTTTGAAGAAATGGAGACATTATTTTTTGCCAAAAGAGTTTGTTTTATATACTGATCATCAGGATTTGCAGTATATTAATAGTGAAGGGAAGTTGAACCAAAGGCACTTAAAATGGGTTGAGTTTTTGCAGAATTATACCTTTGTTTTGAAGCATAGGAGTGGAAAGTCCAATAGAGTTGCAGATGCCTTGAGCAGAAGGCAAAATTTGTTGACAGAAATGAAGATAGAGGTTGTTGGGTTCGATGAGCTCAAAAGTTTGTACCCTGAAGATCCAGATTTTGCAGAGGCTTGGAAAGCTTGTCTGGAGCCTGTTACTTTGGATAGGACAAAATGGTTGGATTTCATAATCGAAGATGGCATGTTGTTTAGAGGAAGCCAGTTGTGCATTCCGAGGAGTTACACGAGAGAGAACCTGATTAAAGAGAAGCATAGTGGAGGGCTGGCTGGACACTTTGGTTGAGATAAGACCATTTCTATTGTTGGTGAAAATTATTATTGGCCACAGCTATAGCAAGATGTGAGGAAGTTTGTGCAGAGTTGCAGAGTATGTCAGATGGCAAAAGGAACAAGTCAAAATACAGGATTGTATCAACCATTACCTATACCAGAGAAGCCATGGGATGATATTAGTATGGATTTTGTTCTTGGTTTACCAAAGACATAGAGAGGGCATGATTATATTTTTGTGGTGGTGGACAGATTCTCAAAGATGGCACATTTTATTCCTTGTAAGAAGACTAACGATGCTATTCATATTGCAGAGTTATTTTTCAAGGAAGTGGTGAGACTACATGGTCTACCAAAAAGCATAGTTTCAGATCAAGATACCAAGTTTGTTGGTTATTTCTAGAGGACATTGTGGAAGAAGTTGAAGACAGATTTGAAGTTTAGTTCTACACACCATCCACAGACTGATGGACAAACTGAAGTGGTGAATAGGAGTTTGGGTAACCTACTACGATGCTTAGTAGGAGATAAGCCCAACAGATGGGATTTGATTTTACCACAGGTAGAATTTGCTTACAACAATTCTATCAATAGGAGTATTGGTAAATCACCATTCTAGATTGTATATGGCAATAGCCCAAGAAATGCTTCTGAGTTAAGGAAGCTGGACAACGGAGAAAAGACAAGTGCTGAAGCTGAAGACTTTGCAGAATAGCTGAAGAATTTGCATGAAGAGGTGAGAAAGCACATTAATAAAATGAATATTCAGTACAAGGCTAAGGCAGATCATAAGAGGAGATATAAGGAATTCTAGGTAGGAGATGAAGTCATGGTTCACTTGAGAAAAGAAAGGTTCCCAATTGGAACATACAATAAGTTGAAAATGAAGAAATTTGGACTATGCAAAATTTTGAAGAAACATGATTCAGGAAATGCATATGAGGTAGAGCTACCGAGTGGGATCAATATTTCCCTTGTTTTCAACATTATTGATTTATCATAATATCATGAAGGTGGAACAGAGGATGGACCAACAGAAGAACAGTGGAGTATTCTGGCATCTACTTCAATAGAGGAGATAGAAGAGATCTTGGATAGCCGTGTGGGAAGAAGTACTCGGAACAAGCAATATGAAGAATATTTGGTAAAATAGAAAGGAAGGCCTGTTGAAGATTCTTCTTGGTTGTCTAAGGCAGAGGTTGACCGTTTGGGTTTTCCTCACACAAACACATGAGATGTGACAGGGTCACTTCTCAAATTACCCTGGGTGTCTAATGCAGGAGCATCCAGAGGTGTAAGGGCAATCTTGCATCACCCAAAAAGAAGTTAATTCAAAACCACTGTAGTTGTTCTCATTTCTTCCCATAATTAGTGTTTTTGGTTCCATAATATCTAGAATAATAATGTAGGACTTTCAATTTTTCCAAAACTGCTAAAAATAGCAACCTGCCTATTTATGAAAGTGTACCTGCTATTTTTAGAAAGTTTACATTTGGGCACATAATGAAGCAAAAACTTCCAGAAAGTTACATAACAAAAATATAAGACCTTTGGCAAAGGAATCAGGCAAAGATCATTTGTGAGCTAAAAGATATTAAAGTTTTTGTTTTCTGAAAAGCCCCTGAAAATTTTTGGAACGAGATATGAGGCACTAAAACTTCCCATAACGTCCCAAAAAATTGACGGAAATCTATTTACAAATTTTTGGCATGATAGTTCACATCGGAAGCTTTTCGGCGCTTAAAACGGTTCGTCAATCAAACACCTAGATCAAAAGTTATGCTTCCCGGAAGTTGACCTACTTTTGGAGGGTGTTGCAAATTTTGAAATTTGGCTGGAGGCTGCCAAAAAGTGTTATTTATGACTATTTTAGGGACCCTGGGCGGTAGTAGAGTTAAGGGTGCCAGTGTAGGGTCAAGAATAGGTGGGAAAATAGAAACCCTAGCTGATTTGGGGTTACAGAAGGCTGAAGATTCTAGAGTCTTGAGGTTGGGAAAGCTGTAATGTGTTGCAGCCAGTAGAGGATTCATCCTCTGATTGTAATTGAGCTTCTGTAATGTAATGAGTTGCCTAGTTCAATAAAAGAAAGTTCTATTTGTTGTTTTCAATATCTGTTATTGTGTGTTTTGTGATTTACCCCCTTCATCAATATACCTCATATTACACTTCACCTCCCAACCAACAACCCCTTTTGCAACAACAATAATTATCTCCAGCGGATATTCAACAAATGATTAACAAAGTGGTAGGACAAAGCAAGAAGACATTTTCCTTACAAGACATATGCGCCTATCCATTTGACAAGTCGCTTCATATGACACCTTTTCTGCGACACTTTGAAATTCCACAATTTGATAAATACAAAGGAAAAGAAAATCTAGAAGACCATCTTAGAGCATTATTTATGGCATGTCTCGATGTTGCTCAAGACAATACATATCTTCTGAGACTATTTCCCCAAAGCTTAAGTGGACAAGCTCTTGAATGGTTCTCTCATTTACCTCCGGACATTAAATCTTTTACGGAATTAGTAAATAAATTTTGATCACACTTTGCTTTTAAGATTGAACATGAACTGAACATGAACGACCTTTTCAACAATAAACAACCGAATGGTAAATCTTTCTCTTCATTTACTCAACGATGGCATAATATGGCTAGCAAACTATCATGGGAAATACTTGAGAAACAACAACTCAATATCTTTGTCCAAAATCTTCATCCCGAGCTTTCATTCCAATTACAATTGCAAAGTGCTAGCACCTTTGATGAAATTATTTCCAAAGGAACCATCATTGAACGTGCTTTAATTGCTAAGGGCACTATCAAGATTTTTTGAGATAATAAAGACTATCCTCAAAATTCCAACGATAAATCTTGCTTTTGGAACAAGAACAAGAATGTTGTTAACAATGGTGTTGTAGACACAAAGAACATACAAACAATGAAAACTCCTATCAACATTCAAGATGCCTCTACAATAGCTCAACCTTTTTAGTGAACTCGACAATGACAAACTTCAAATCCCCATTGACAGTTCACACCATTAGCGGATCCTATGGAAGTTATCTTTCGAAAGATTCTCCAAGCAAGCGATATCATGTCACCGGATGCACCACCCAATGGAAAACCACTCTTCAAAGCTCCTTGCTACAAAGAGAATGAGTATTGCAATTACCATAGAGTCAAAGGACACAAAACAAATGGTTATATGTGCTTAAAGCATGTTATTCAAGATTGCATTGATCAAGGTTTAATTAAAATCACACCTCCAACATCACAACCTACACAGTAACCTGCATCTAATTATGATCTAGATGCTTTCAAGAATCCACTTCCATCTCATGACAAACCAAGTAACCATCATGCTAGGAATGTCATTCACTACAACTATGAATCATCCATTATTGGCCTCATTGACCATGCTCGTATTTCTACCATTACTATCCAAGGCAAAGCACCTGACTGCACTGTAACTACTTGAAGAGGTTCTGTTACCATTCTCCTTGACCATCCTCTAGCTATAATATCATTGATCACCTTGGCAAAACACCTACACATATTTCCATTCTTTAGTTGCTTCGCATATCCCCTACCCACAAAGCCATCCTTGACAAAGCCTTACAAGAATCTTCAGTGCCCAACAATATAGATACCACACAATTCTAATCTATGGTAGCTAGCATTGCAACCCCTTGTCATCTCACCTTTTCTGACAAAGATCTTCAGCCCTCCATTCATCTTCACACAATGAAGCCCTACACATAGAAGTGTTTGTCAACCAATGCCATATCAAATGAATCTTAGTGGATGGTGGAGCTGGTCTTAATATATGTTCCTTAAAATTAATAAAACAATTGGGATATTCTGAGAAATAAGTTGACAATTCCAAGGTCATTACTATCAAAGCATATGATGATGCCGAGAGAGATACTAAAGGGATTATTCACTTGCCTATCCAAGTTGGGATGGTCACTACTGACACCCATTATCAAGTTCTTGATATTGAGCTTCCTTATAACATTATCCTTGGTTGTCCAATGATCCATGCCCTCAAAGCAGTTCCTTCTACATACCATCAATGTCTTAAATTTCCACATAATGGTGTTGAGATTACTATCCATGCTGATCCCAATCCATTTGAATTATGCCATACTTTTCAAGCTAAGTATCAAAGCCCTAACCACATTCCTATCAACACTGAAGCATATCCATCTTCATCATATGTAGATCCATCTACCCTACTCAAGACATCATCTAGCAAAGCCACTTCCAATCTCCGTATCAAGTACACCAAACATGGCCCAGGTGAGTACACATTGCAAGAATCTTGTTGTGTTGGAACTCTTCCCTTGTCTCCCAAATCTCATGGAAAACATTCTACCTCCATGCCATCTTCATCTGCAACTGTCATAAAAGCCCCACCCACAGTAATCATTAAAGGCAGATTCCTGGATGATGAAGGCATCAATGACATCAACTCTTGGATATTCTTTGATGAGAACGACCAAGTCCAACTTCAAGTGGAGAGATATAACAATGGGTTCCACATCATTAAGAACATGGCCTACAAAGGACATGGTGGATTAGGATCACAGGAACAAGGACCTATGGAACCCATTGTTGTGTCTAAGAAGTTTAATAAGCAAGGCCTTGGCTATCAGCTAGAGGTACCGCATTCCAAAGAATCTAAGTGTATTTCTGATATGGAAGTTGGACCTTCCTCGATAGGAGAGACTTCTAGTTCAGATAGCATCAATGACTCCTCCCTTCATATTACCGAACTTTTTCAAGAAACCTCCATCTTCATGATTTCCACAACTTCCTCTAGACATAACCATTCGTTTGTTACCCTTTCACTCATATATCCTGACCTCATCGATTGGGACCATCAAGGGGCACCGATATTGGATGCATTTGAAAATGACGAAGCTATTGTTGAATTCATGGGATTATGACAAGGTATTTAATTGGGTGATCATAAAGCAGGTTTCATGATGGATCTACCCAAACTAGCATATTTTGGTTGAAGTATCAAATCCTTTAGTAGCAAAAGTGAAATAAATAAAATAAAAAAATATAGGTCACTAGGTGAAAACCGAAAGGTACCTCTTGACCGTGAAAAAGTAAAAATAAAGGGCGTATCCAAAGGTGAAAACCTCTTTGAGGCACCTGAGGATGGGGGATTTGATTTTCCTGTTGCCATTGATTATCATGAGAAATAAATAGTGCTAGATGAAAAATCGCAAGACATGAACTTGGGCACAGAGCAGAATCCAAAGATCACTTTTTTGGCAATATCACTATCAGAGCAGGAAGGAAGAGACTTCAAAACATTTTTCATAAAAAGAGCTATAAATTTTGCATGGACTTACGCTAACATGCCAGGTCTAGATCCATCACTTGTGGTACATCATTTAGCAGTATCTCCTAATACAAAACCTATCAAACAAAAAATGTGTAAAATGCATCTACAAGTAGCTCTTTTGGTTAAGGCAAAGATTTAGAAGCTATTAGAAGCAAAGTTCATAAAGCCTATTGATTATCCAGAATAGGTTTCAAACTTGGTATTGTTGATGGTGGTTTTAGTACACAACAACGCAAGTATGATTGCTAGTATCACACCTCTCTTGAAAAGTATCTTACCCTAGGTAAGACCACTCTAAGGTTTCTACAACTAGGTCTTAGATTGCATGGAATAACTTCAGTGGAATGTCTAGCTGTGCCAACAAGAGGTCTTACACGAAATGCAGGGTTTATGGAAGATGGCAGCAATGTATATGCAGAAACCCTAGTGGTTCAGACTATAAAGTCTAAAATTTTCTAGCAGATGGGCAATGAAATGATGCTTATAATCTAACCTAACAAACTTGATGTAAAGAAAATACAAAAGGAAAAGGTGAGAGAGAAAAGGGATAAGAGATCCTAAGTGACAATCATAATGGGGTAAAATCTTGCAAATAGACAAATACTTTCAATAAACCATTCCTTATTTCATCAGGATAGGAAACCCACAATGTTGCAAGAAATGATACAATCTTCAAAGGATCCTTATGATTTTCAAGTTGCATTCACTCATTAAACACCCATACAATGGCGCAACTTAACTAGTGGAATGCAATTGAAGTATGTTCAATGATAGGGCCCAGGCTAACTATACACAACAACTTACCATCAGCAAGTACTAATAGTATGGACCAAAGCATTCATCAGATATCTTAACATTTACCCATCATTGCAAAAGCACAACTAATTAAATTCAGATTGATATGAACCATGAAAACCAAAGAGGATAACACAAGAACACAAATTCCCAGCAACCTACAAAACTTTCTTTGTATTGATCACAATTTGGCAAAGTCTTAGCAATTCAGTATCTAATCTTACTTACAAATGAGAGAAAATGATGGCCCTTTTATAGACAAGACACCATACCAAGTTTTTCAATGGATGGTGGAGATTAACTCAATACCAATGGTCCAGATTACATGGCATTTAATGAGATAAATTAATTAGTTACATTTTTGGATTTGCTTTTGTCCTCTAGGAAAAAGACAAAATACAGCCTGCAAATACATTGAATCTAGATAAAATGGATACCCATTTGGTTGTACATGATGAAAAGTCAATTTTCAAGGCCTAATGAGGCCAAAATAGAGTCATGTGATGCTTGAAAACTTGAGCTGATGAGGATTCACAAGATTCCAAGTGCTGACTAGACCAAGAGAAGTATGTGGCACATTATTAGTGAAGATATATCCAACCAGATGCTTGCTGGACTGCTAGACGATCCAGTCCATGGTCATTTGAGTGGTATTTTTGGGAAAATATAAAAAATATAATTTTTGGTATTTTCTACATCGTAGTAAATTGCATTTTTGGAGTCCTTTAGAGTGGAATGGGGGCTTGAAACTTCAGGTAGCTCAAACTAGATAATCAGTTTAGCTTTCCAATGAGTCCAAGAAGTTTAAATTCTGATAGAATAGCTAGGAGTTATGACCTCTGGACTGGATCACTTAGACATTGGACTGGATCTACAAAAACAACAGTGATGTGGCATGATCTTCTATGTCTTTCAGCTCTTGAGACTCATCTTTATCATCTTGGACATTATACTAATTTCCTTTTGCATGTACAACAGTAATTTGGTTAATAGAATGTTGATTCTACATCTCTGGATCAGTAGGGTACCTCTATATGTTCATCCTTCCAAGATGGGTCTAGTTGGCTCCTTTGTGCTCTTAGACCTACAATAAACAAGACCAAGCATCAATTTCATCATAAACAAGTTATTTTCCATCAATTTGGATCAAAACATGTCCATTTGTAGTCATGGATCAGTCAAAAACCAGCTTATTGTCAATGCCACCTTCTTATAAACAACCTCTTAAATCTAGTGATTTTCACATGATTTTCTATATTTTTCATCATTTTTGAGTACCCATTTGGCCAATATGATGATTAGGGAAGTTTTTGGGGTCAATAGAATCCATTTACATACTTTTATTTCATGTTTTTCTAGCATTTTCTATAAAAAGTAGGATTTTTGGGGGTCACAAACTTTTCATGTGTAGTGGCATTAATTGTCATAAATGTGCCAAAAATCTACACAAACTTGATAAAATGTTCATCATGATGTGAAAAATAGATATGCAATTCAAATCCATCAAGGAAATCCAAGTTGTACCTTGAAAAACTCAATTTTTGGGCCAAAATACCAAAAAGCGCTAATTTTGGGGTTTATCGACCTAGTGGGGATTTTGGGGTCTACCGACTAAAATTTGGTGCAATGCAATTCTAGCGTAGGTCAGAGAGGTTCACTTTTATCACAAAATGCTTTTGCGCTACTTTTGGGTGCCACCAACTTGCATGAGTTTGGGCTCGGACCGACTAATAGCATCTCATAAGGTCGGTCGAGGTGGATTGTAGCGCAAGTCAGTAAGGTCAATTTTTAGGGCAAAACATAAAAGGCTTAGTTGGCAGGGATTTTCAATGAAACCGACTAGCGCGGGTTTTACCACCGACTGACCTATGTGACTTAAGTCGATGGAAGGCCATTTTAGCGCAAGTCTGTGAAGTGGGTTTTTAGGGCAAAGGTCGGTAAAGGCTGTTTTTAGCACTAAGGTCAGTAGAGGTTATTTTTAGTGCTAAGGTTGGTAAAGGCTATTTTTAGTGCTTTTTGTAGTTGGGGTCATTTTTAACGCTATATTTTGAATTAGCCAGGGTGAAAGTATATTTAAAAATATATTTAAGTCTTATACTTTAAATATTTTTAAATATACTTTCAGGATGTTTGAGATAGGTTCCAAATCCATAGGATTTCATATGCAGATTCTAGAATTTTGTGGTTCCACTAGATTTTAGACTTAGCCATTTTTCAATATTTTTAGGGTTTTAGACTTAGCCAAATTAGGGCTTCAGGACCATGTGACAAGATGAAAGTATGTAAACCCCTTAGTGAAATCTTGTGGAATTTGACATGATTTTGCAACTTTAAGACTTGGAAACTAGGAATTTCAACATGAAACATTCTGCAAAAGTAGTTTCAAGGGTAATATCTAGTGACATAGGATTTTTGAGCAAAATGTAGTAACACCCAATTCCAATGCAAAAGGCAACAAATGGCTATTTTTTAAGCACAAGACCACTCAAGACACTTCCAAATCAATCATGAAAGACATCAAATCACTCCAAACATGCAAAGTACTCAAATCTGGAACAAATCCTACATCTTAAACACAAATTCACCTTCTCATCATTATAAGCAAGAGAGGTTGAGACTCCAACCCAAAGCAAAAGAGGGGGTCTCCATTTGGTAAAATGGGGCATGTGTGCAAGGCACAACAAAACCTAATGCAAAACCTGTCAAACAAAAATTGTGCAAAATGCATCTGCAAGTAGCTCTTTTGGTTAAGGCAGAGATTCAGAAGATGTTAGAAGCAAAGTTCATAAAGCCTATTGATTATCCATAATGGGTTTCAAACTTGGTATCTGTAGTAAAACCTGATGGATGAGTTCGTTGTTGGACAGATTTTAGAGATCTTAATAAAGCATGCCCTAAAGATGACTTTCCACTACCAAGCATAGACAACATTGTAGATCTCACAGCTAGACATGAAATGCTATCTTTGATGGATGGATTCTTAGGATATAACCAAATCAAAATAGAAGAGGAAGATCAAGACAAAACATCATTCATTTGTCTATGGGGTACATACTGTTAGGTTGTAATGCCTTTTGGTCTCAAGAACGCTGGAGCTACTTATCAACGAGCCATGATAGTTATCATCCATGACATATTTCACACTATCATGGAAGACTATGTTGATGATATTCTAGGGAAATCCAAGACAAGAGAAGGACATTTATAGGTATTAGCACAAATCTTTGATCAACTAGAGAAATATCAAGTCAGACTGAACCTAAAGAAATCTGTATTTGGTGTAACATCTAGAAAATTACTGGGATACATTGTGTCTCGACAAGGGATAGAAGTGGACCTTGCCAAAGTAAAATCTATCATAGAAATGCCTCCACCAACAAATCTCAAGTAGCTTCATAGTCTACAAGGAAGGTTATAGTCCATCCACAGATTTATCTCACAACTAGCAGACACATGTCATCCTTTCCAACATCTTCTTTGCAAGGGTCAACCTTTTAAGTGGGATGAAAAGTGTCAACAAGTCTTCAACAAAATAAAGGAATATCTGGTAATACCTCATGTGTTAGTACCTCTTGTACTTGATCACCCATTATTGCTCTACATATCTTCAACAACAGTAGCATTGGGTGCCCTTCTAGCCCAGTATGATGATTCAGGGAAAGAACAAGTCATTTACTATATTAGTAGAACTCTTGTGGGATATGCACTTAATTATTCATCTATGGAAAAAGCATGTTTAGCATTGGTTTTTGCTTCCCAAAAGTTGCGACATTATATGTTGAACCAAACAACAAAGCTCATATCTAACGTTGATCCATTCAAATATCTTCTCTCTAAAGCAATCCTCATGGGAAGATTAGCAAAATGGCTTATGATCTTAAGTGAATTTGACATAAAATATGTGGATCAAAAGGCCATAAAAGGACAAGTTATCACCAATTGGTTAGCTACAACACCTATCATAGATATTCATCGAAAACGCCTAGAGTTCCCTGATGAAGGATTGTTCAATCTAACTTCACCAACATTGTGGCAACTATATTTTGATAGATCTTAAACACAACATGGATTAGGAGCAAGGATATTGTTTATTACCCCTCAAGGAGATTGTATCCCAAAATCATACAGAATTACATTTCCATGTACCAATAACATAGAAGAACATGAAGCTTTAATCACAGAATTACGCATGGTAGTACAATTGGCTATCAAACAACTAAAAATCTAGTGACTCTCAATAGGTTATTAAAGAATTCTTAGATGAATATCAAACAAAAAATGAGAAGCTTCTTCCATACAATTTGAACAAATTTCAAGGTTACAAAACAAAGTAGCAGATGCCATGGCTATGATTGGATCTCTTCTAGACATGTCATCCAATATACACAAATGTGAGTTCCTGGTTGAATAGCTTCAGATTCTAGCATTTGAAGTACCGTAGTCTGAGCTTATATGTGAGATTGTTGGTCCCAATTTGTCATGGTATGAGGACATATACGAGTATCTCCATGATCAAACCTTTCCATTCCAACTATCTAACACACAACAAAAAACCTTTATCCATCGAGCCTCTCATTACACTATCTAAGGAGACACCCTTTACTGTTGGAGTCTTGATGGTATCCTTCTTAGATGTCTTGATTCTGAGGAACCAAAAGTTACCTTACATGAAGTACATGAAGGTATATATGGATCGTATTTCGCTGGCCCTGGTCTTGTTAAGAAACTTCTACGAGCTAGATACTATTGGCCAACTATGGAGAATGATGCACAACAATTTGCAAGAGATGTCTACAATGTCAGAAACATGGGGATCCAATACATGCACCAGCATATGAACTTCAGCCTATCACTACTCCATGGCCTTTCTCGCAGTGGGGACTTGATCTCATAGGTAAAATCCATTCTACTTCATCAAATGGTCATAAGTTTATCATAACCACCACTGAGTACTTCAAAAAGTGGGTGAAAGCAATACCCATGACTTATATTATTGGCAAGCAAATATCCAAGTTCATCCTACACTATATCATTTGTTGTTATGGAGTTCCTCAAGCTATTGTCACTGCTAATGGTCATCCTTTCAAGAACCAAGAGGTTAGATATCTTTCTAACAAGTTTCATATCCAACATAGATTCTCTACACCTTACTATCCTCAAAGCAATGGCCAAGCTGAGGTTTCTAACAAAACAATTATCAAGATCCTCAAAAAGACAGTCAATGAAGCTGGTCATGATTGGTATTTACAACTTAATCCTACATTATGGGCTTATAGGACAAGTATCAGAACTCCCACTAGTGCTAAACCTTATGCTCTTGTGTATGGCACTGAAGCTATTCTACCTATTGAGGTTGAGATCCCCTCACTACGAGTATCTCTACAACATACCATCTCAGATAAAGAATATCAAGTATCTAGACTCCATGATCTTGAGATACTAAATGAATGATGTCTTTCAGCACTCTACCATCTCCAAGTCTATCAGAACCATCTACACCATAGCTACAACAAAAGGATCAGAGAATGTAGATTTCAAGTTGGAGACCTTGTCCTTAAAGAAAATCAAAGAAATCAGCAACATCGTGAGAAATAGGGCAAGTTTGAACCTAATTGGCTTGGTGCTTTTGTTATCACATCAGCTTATGCATCAGGCGCATATACTCTCTCAACACCTGAAGGCATTCCTCTGGATGAAACAATCAACAACATCCATCTCAAGCAGTTCTATCCATAAATCTCAGCTATTAAAAAAAAGTCATCCAATAGTGAAAACCACTTTGTGGCACTTTGGATGACAAAAAAATAATAGTACAAGATAAATAACTCATCCTCTGGTGAAAACCTGGTAAATAGTTGCCTTGGATAAGTACCATAGTGAAAACCTAGCAAATAGGCGCTATGTGTAGTGATCAACTTCCATTTCTGCTTAGTTTCTTTGACTACAACTTTCCATAATCCATATCTTAATACACTACCTTTCCTATCTATACATTGTAACCCATTATGCCTTATCCATATGTAATAAAAGTCTTTCCATCCTCGCCTCTGTCATGCTATTTGTCATAGTTTGGACATTGTTGGGGTAATCATATCATTTGGCACCTTAGAATCTTGTTCACACAAACCTATCTATCGTAGCTTCTCCATAATAAACCTCATCCCACACCGGGGCACTTGTTGAGCCTTATTTGGAAGTGGATACTTATAGCTCTAGCTCATAACACCGCAAACATCTAGCTTCAAACATAGTGCACCATCTAATTTCAAACATGGAAAAACATTTGGAACCAGGACCAAAATCTTAGCAATCAATCCAAGCTTAAACAACATTAAAAACATATCAAAATTCCTTAGCAATCAATCCAAGCTTAAACAACATTAAAAACATATCAAAATTCAGCAAAAAAAATCAAAAACATCACAAAAACTCCAAGCAATAAAGTTGATCCTTTGACATCAACCTTCAATACAATAAGCGAGAACTACATCACAGCTCTATTGTTAAAGCCTTGATCCTGTAGATACAGGGTATGTAGGCAATCTGAGTTGCAAAGGAAGCACTCCGATTCAGGCATAGATGAAAGTCCCCCCTTTCATCATCCATCTTTCATCTTTCTTCTAATCATCTTCCAATCATTCGTCTCCCTTTCTTCTATCTTTCATCACGTACATCATCAATAAACCCATAACTACATATTCATCATGTCTCATCACCATCGTAAATGTGCTTTGATCTCATGGACATAGGGTATGTAGGCAATCTGGAATATGAAGGAAGTATCTAGTACACAAGCACAGACGATCCACCCCATCCTCATCTTCTTTCATCTTCCATCTTCTTCTCTTTGACTAGCTCAAGCAAGAAGCAGACTATGCATATCAGCGAAAGTTCATGCACTTTAACTAGTTAGGGATAATCTAGAAGCTATTTTTCTACATGCCTTAAGCCAACATTTGCTATAGCATTTTATCAACATCTTTATCCTTTAATAGGATATAGCTTTCCTCTCAACAAGGCGCCAGCTTAAATCCATCCAAGAGCACTTAAATTTGGCAAGAGAACATGATGACAATATCTTTTGTTTTATCTTTTGTCCCTTTTCTATGCCTAATCAACATTGCCTTGATCTATCTATATCTTGGTGCATTGCGATGAAGTAAGGAATGGGGCATGGTCATATTGCTTTCATATGCCGTGTTTGCAGGATGATCTTATTCTCTTCCAATGCATATTGGCATCTTGTACGTGTTGGGATTAGCATCTTACATATTAATATCTCTTGCATTGGAGAAGCTAAATAGTCTCTTATGCACTTGAGACTATTTTATGTTAAGGACTAGCTCCATACATATAACTAGCAAGGTGTCACTATGCGTAGTGGAGATAAGCTCAAACCATTACTTGTAGCATCAAAGTCCATCTTAGAACACTAGCTACTATTCATATCTTGTGTATATTGGCTCAACATCTTGACCTTATATGTTAAGACAAGATTGTAGTATGCTAGTTTTGCATTGGATATCTCGACACCTTGGTCTTCTATACCCTAGTGCATAACATCCATATGCTATATCAAACATAAGGATTACATTTCTCTTCATTCTTGAGTAATTACTTTCAAAATCTGCCATTCCATATATCCATTCTAGCATATGCCTATATAGTCCTCAACCAAGATCAATCTTTTCTCCATCTTTCTTATCTGCATTCTTTATCCTACAAAACAAGTGTGTTAGACATATCATATCATTACCATCCATCTATTAGATCTAGGGCACACAACTGAGAGGGGGGGTGAATCAGTTGTACGAAACACCTTGCTCTACTTCAAACACTTGATTCTTCTTTGTTAGTTAACAACATATCAATTAACCATTCATGAAAGTAGAAAGCATAATCACCAGAGCAGATAAACATCAACACATTAGACACCAAGATTTTTTACGTGGAAAACCCGGTTAAGGGAAAAACCACGGGGTGATTAACCCAAGGATTATTCTCTGTTAGAAGAATAAGAAAAATGAATAGCACATGCCAATTAGGGCTCACTGCCCGAGCACACTGCTCACAAGGAGGCACACTGCCTACAAGAGACACACTGTCTACAAGATCATAAGTAACACAACCTTGAACTGGAGAATGACTTCTTCACCATCTTTGGATTAGTTCCATTTAAGCTCGAAACACTTCTACTCTACCTTTCACTCTTTCACTATACCACACTCATCCGCTCCATAACACACTTCAAAATGAACTCACAAACCTTTATTTATACAAGACATTGACTTAGGAACAATCATCTAAGTCGGCAATCAACCATAAGAACATTTGTAAGATGAATAACACATCCAGTCGGCCACCACAAGAACATTCACAGGATGAACAACTCATCCGGTCAGCTAGTCTAAACAAGAACTTCATCTGGAAGAATATATTCAATTCTAGGCTCTACCATCAATGTGGACCAACAACACAACCCCAACATGATCCAAGAACCTTCACAAGCCTGCCTGAATAACCAGGTACATCCGCGCTTCCTCTACTCACTAGAATCTCTTCTCTTCCTCATCTGGAACTACAAGAACACAGTCTATCACCATTGTTATACTACAAGAGGTGCTTCTGGACCTTCAAACCACATACCAATCGAGATGACAAATCACAAGGACATCCCAAACACTCTGTCCAATCCACAGAATAGGACAATGTACTTCTGGATCTCACCGGACCTTTTTGTAACACTCTGTCACTCCGGAGCATCTCCCAGAACTGGTTCTACTTGATCGGTCACAACTTCTTCACATCTTCATATGGACCTCTAAAATCTTAACTGGATCATCTCAAGACTCATATCTACAAACCCTTTAATCTGCATCGTTTGAATCTCAACCTATTGAGTACCTTTGCCTTCTTCTCATCACTGTTCCTTACTGTTCCTGATTGAGACTAATTTTCTCAATATCCTTAGCACACAGCTCATTCAATCCTTCTTGTCAAAGCAATATGAGTATGTTGACATCAATGACAACACTGGTTCACCTCATACTTGCAACAATCTCCCCCTTTGTCATTGATGGCAACATATGATGTGAAAAACCATCAAGACAAGAGCTTCTCCTTTCTATCACAGCTCCCCCTATCAACAACTCTTCACATGTCTTCTCTTCCTTTACTGTTCCCCCTTTGATCATCAACCACTTGTTTTTCACATGTCTTCTCTCCCCCTTTGACATCAATGGCAAAGGGCTCATACTTGCAATTCAAACACATCATAATCATACCAGCTGCTCCCCCTTAGTAGCAGCTCCCCATCATCAATTCGGATCACAAGATATGACTGTGATATCCACTGGACTGATGCACATCAGTGCATCCTAGTTCATCTCCAGAGGGGCCATGACCCATAACTTCTCCCTGAGATACTCAAAAGAGTCCTTGGGAAGAGGTTTAGTCAAGATATCTGCAATCTGATCCTTGGAGGATACATACTCCGATCTGACTTCATCCTTGTTCACTTGTTCTCTTAGAAAGTGAAACTTGATAGATATGTGCTTGGTCTTAGAATGCAACACTGGATTCTTAGAAATATTTATTGCACTTGAATTATCACAGAAAATTGTGATAGGCTCCTCATATTTTACTTTAATGTCTTTTAGCATCTGCTTCATCCATAAGATTTGAGTGCAACTACCTACTACTGCAATGTATTATGCTTTAGTTGTAGACAGAGATATTGCATCTTGTTTCTTGCTTAACCAAGAAACTAATCTCTTTCCCAAAAAGAATGCTCCACCACTGGTGCTCTTCTGGTCATCCACATCTCCTACCCAATCTGCATCTGTGTAAGCATGAAGAGAGAAATCATGATCTCTAGGATACCACAAACCATACACCACTATCCCTTTTAAATAGCTAAAAATCCTCTTGATTGCCATAACATGAGATTCTCTAGGATTAGCCTGAAATCTTACCACAAGACCAACAGCCTGCATTATATCTGGTCTAGTCTGAGTGAGATACAACAATCTACCAATCATTGATCTATACTTTGTCTAATCTGCCTTAGGAGAGTCATCATCTTTGCTCAACTTACATCCAGTTGCCATAGGAGTGTTCATTGGCTTTGAATCTTCCATACCGAATTTCCTCAACAATTCTTTCACATATTTGGTTTGAGAAATGAAGATCCCTTTCTTTGTTTGAGTAATTTGCAGACCCAAGAAGAAATTCATTTCACCAAGCATAGACATTTCAAACTCACTTTTCATCTAATTTGCAAAAATTTTGTACATACTATCTCTTCCTCCAAAAATGATATCATCCACAAACACTTCAACAATCAAAATATTTTCATGATCAATTTCGAATATAAGTTACTATCAGCAGTACATTTGTTGAATCCAATCTACACAAGATGCTTATCCAACCTTTCATACCATTCTCTCGGGGCTTGCTTCAATCCATACAATGCTTTCTTCAACTTGCAGACCATATCATCATTATCAGACAATTGAAATCCATCCAGTTGTTCAATGTAAACTTCTTCTTCCAGATCACCATTTAGGAAGGCAGACTCGACATCCATCTAATATACTTTGAAGTCTTTGAAGGTAGCAAATGCAAGAAATAATCTAACTACTTCAATTCTTGCCACCGGAGCAAAGGTTTCTTCAAAATCAATTCCTTCTATTTGAGAGGAGCCTTTGTAGACCAATCTAGCTTTGTTTCTGATCACTTCACCAACTTCATTTAGTTTGTTTTGGAAGACCCATTTGGTTCCAATCACATTCTTGTTTCTAGGTCTGGGAACAAGATCCCAAGTATGATTTTTCTCAATTTGCATCAACTCTTCCTCCATTGCTTTGGTCCAGTTTTCATCATTGCAAGCTTCATTAATTGTCTTAGGTTCAATCTTTTAAATCAGACAACATTCATTTAAATCTTGAGCAATTCTTCTCCTTGTTTGTACCCCTTTACTTTTGTCACCTATGATCTGATCTTCAGAATGATTTAGAGTTACATACCTTGGAACTTTGGGAGTTTCTTGCACTACTATTTCTTGACCAGGCTCATTCAGACAAACCTCATCTTCTTGATTTACCAGATCAATCTGTATCTAAATTTTAGAGGAGGATTGAGCTCCTTGCACTAGAGAATCATTCTGGTCATCTTCATCACATTCATAGAATCCTGAGGGCTTCTCAATTCCTTCATCAACCTTCACATTTGTACTTTCTATCATCTTTCTCAATCTCTTATTGTAACATCGGTATGCTTTGCTTTGAGTGGAGTAACCCAAGAAAATTCCTTCATCACTTCTAGCATCAAACTTTCCTAGATCTTCATCTCTTTTGATATAACACTTGCTACCAAATACTCTAAAATATCTCACAGTAGGTGTTACACCAAACCAAAGTTCATAAGGAGTCTTACTGGTATTGCTTCTGATTTGAACTCGATTGAGAGTATAGACTGTAGTGCTGACAACTTCTCTCCAAAACATCTGGGGAACATTTGCTTCCATCATCATTGTCCTGGATGCTTCTTGGATGGTCCAGTTCTTTCTCTCAACAACTCCATTCTGCTATGGAGTCCTAGGGGCAAACAACTGTCTCCTTATACCATGCTTCTCACAAAAGTCTATGAATTCACCGAATGTGAATTCACAACCTCTATCAGACCTTAGACATTTCAGTTTCAATCTGGTTTGATTCTCTACCATAGCTTTGAAGATTTTGAACTTCTCAAGGGCTTCTGATTTCTTTTTTAGGAAGGTAACCCACATCATTCGGGAATGATCATCAATCAGTAACATGAAATATCTATCACCTTGCATACTCTTGATTCTTGTCGGACCACATAGATCAGTATGGACTAATTCCAGTAATCCAGTAGAGGACTGATCCTTGCTTTTGAAAGGGACTCTGCTCTGTTTACCTAGCTGACATTCTTTGCACAAACTATTTGTAGGTTTCACCAATTTAGGAAGATCTCTTACAGCCTGAGTATTGCTTATCTTGATGATGTTATCAAAATTCACATGACACATCCTTCTATGCCATAACCAACTCTAATCAACTTGAACAAACAGACAACTTTTATTAGAACCAACTAGATGGAAGATATTACCTTTTGTTTGGGTACTAGATGCAATCTCAGTTCCAAAGCTTTCAAACATCTTACATCTTCCATTCTTGAACCTGAGATCATAGCCTTTGTCCACCAACTGACCAACACTAAGAAGATTGTGTTTCAATCCTTCAACATAGAGTACATTACTGGTTTTGCTCTTTCCATCAAAAGAAATAGTTCCTCTACCTCTGATTCTGCCAGCAAAATTATCACCAAACTTTACCATTCCTCCTTCATACCTTTCCAAATCTAAGAACTTGTTCTTGTCACCTATCATATGGTGAGAACAACCACTGTCAATAACCCAATCATCCTTTTCTTCAACTTGGGCAGCCAAAGCTCTTTCTACAACCTTATGATTGATAGATTCAGAGGATATTGAATCTTCTTCTTGATGGCAATAAACACCTATTCATTTCTGGATTTGCTTCCCATTTCTAATTCATCATCTATTACTCCTTCATTATCATCTTCTTCATGAACATAATAGCAGTTCTTTTGAAACCTTTATCTGTTAGCATTTGACCTTGCAGATCTTTCTAGACATCTTGAAGCAAAATGACCAATCTTATTGCAGTTGAAGCATTAAAGGGTAGTTTTGCTTCATACTTACTGGATCCACTTGGCAGTCTCTTTGCAATGAGGGCTTCAAGTTGAGCTATTTCTGCTTCTTCCTCTTCCATGTCTTTCCTTGCTTGATCATACCATGACAGCTTCCTTGAAGAATTCTCTCCCAGATCAAATCTTTGTTTGCCTTTCACATAGGCACTGGCCTTGAATGCAGATTTAGTCTTGGGGTGATCATCTCCAAACTCAGTCATTTCAAATGCAACCAGTTTGCCAGCCAATTGCTCTCTTGTGACAGTTGTATGGGCTCTAAATTCATCAATGGAAGCAACCTTGATCTTGTAGGCAGCAGGAAGGGATCTGAGAATTTTGCAAACAATTTCATTTTCATCCAGAACTCCACTAGCATTCCTAATTCCACACACCAGCTCATTTACTCTTGGCATAAAGGTAGTGATATTTTCATCATCTCTCATCTTCAATCTTTCAAATTTCCCTTTCAGACTTTGCAACCTTGCACTCTTAACAAACTCATCTCCTTCATGTAAAAGTTCCAGTTTAACCCAAATCTCATATGTAGTTGGTAGGTCAATGACATTTGAGAGCTCTGAATCATTCAATGCGCTTAGAAGAGCTTTGGTCCGCAAATTGTTTTCATCATCTATGATTTCATTCAGATTTGATGGACCACCCTGTGGAGGTACATATGGTTTTGAAACCATGGCCAAGTATGCTTTTCCCATACACTCCAAGTGACATTTCATGTGACCTTTCCAAAGAGTGAAGTTGGTTCCATCGAACTTTGGACTATCCTTCTTGTATGACGACATCCTGGATCTCCTCAAGCGGTTAAGCTCCTTTCAAAGGAACCTAGCTCTGATACCAATTGTTAGATCTAGGGCACACAACTAAGAGGGGGGGTGAATTAGTTGTACAAAAAACCTTGCTCTACTTCAAACACATGATTCTTCTTTGTTAGTTAACAGCATATCAATTAACCATTCATGAAAGCAAAAAGCATAATCACCAGAGCAGATAAACATCAACACATTAGACACCAAGATTTTTGACATGGAAAACCTAGTTAAGGGAAAAACCATGGGGTGATTAACCCAAGGATTATTCTCTGTTAGAAGAATAAGAAAAATGAATGGCACATGCCAATTAGGGCTCACTGCCTGAGCACACTACTCACAAGGAGGCACACTGCCTACAAGAGACACACTGTCTACAAGATCATAAGTAACACAACCTTGAATTGGAGAATGACATCTTCACCATGTCTGGATCAGTTCCATTTGAGCCCGAAACACTTCTGCTCTGCATTTCACTCTTTCGCTATACTACACTCATTCGCTCCATCACACACTTCGAAATGAACTCACAAACCTTTATTTATACAAGACATTGACTTAGGAATAGTCATCTAAGTCGGCAATCAACCATAAGAACATTCGCAAGATGAATAACACATCTAGTCAGCCACCACAAGAACATTCGCAGGATGAACAACTCATCCGGTCAGCTAGTCTGAACAAGAACTTCATCCGGAAGAATATCTTCAATTCTGGGCTCTACCATCAATGTGGACCAACAACACAACCCCAACATGATCCAAGAACCTTCACAAGCCTGCCTGAATGACCAGCTACATCCTCACTTCCTCTACTCACTGGAATCTCTTCTCTTCCTCATCTAGAACTACAAGAACACAGTCTAACACCACTGTTATACAGCAAGAGGTGCTTCCAGACCTCCAAACCACATACCAATTGAGATGACACATCACAAGGACATACCAAACACTCTGTCCAATCCGCAAAATAGGACAATGCACTTCTGGATCTCACCGGACCTTTTTGTAACAATATGTCACTCCAGAGCATCTCTCGGAGCCGGTTCTACTTGATCGATCACAACTTCTTCACATCTTCATGTGGACCTCTAAAATCTTAATTGGATCATCTCAAGACTCATATTTACAAACCCTTTAATCCTCATCCTCTGAATCTCAACCTATTGAGTACTTTTACCTTCTTCTCATCACTGTTCTTCACTGTTCCTAATTAAGACTAATTTTCTCAATATCCTCAGCACACAACTCATTCAATTCTTCTTGTCAAAGCAATATGAGTATGTTGACATCAATGACAACACTAGTTCACCTCATACTTACAACACCATCTATATGCATAAGTCCATATCATATCATTACTAGCTACATATTTGCATTATCATTAGCATAAGTCATTTCCATCATTACCATTTGCATAAACATCCATATGAACCATGAAAATACACAAGAAAAAAATACATAACCTCATAATATAAAGCCATTACACCATCACATAACCAAAATGCCATCATATATATATATATATATATATATATATACATTTGTCAATATACAAGTGTCTACATATACAACATGGGCTATTGATGAGCCATCAAAGAATGTATGTACAATCAGCCCATAGGCCTCATCATGATACAATAATATACAACAAAAACATGGTAGCCCTAGTGACTACTGGAAGCCCCCTCTCCCTGTCCAACACTGGGTCCTGTACTTGATCGGCCATCTCTAGGAGGTCCTATAACTAAACCCATAGATCATGATCCACCTATCCTCTGAGAAGCTGAAGCCCTTGATCTGCTCCTATAGCTAGGTTGTCTCTGCTCTGCAGGCATTGCCCCATGGTACAAACCCCTATAATACTCCGTCTTACCCTGTGTTCTCCTCAACTCACTCAGAGCCTAAGTCAGCTATGTAGCCAAGTACATTGTGGCCCCATCTATCCCCAATGTACCAACTGCTCTATCTCTCTCCATTTTCATTTCCTATAACTGTTGCACAACTATATCTCTCTCAACCCTCACTAGTTGCACCCTCTGTATAGTTGCATCCCACTCAGCCCTCATAGCCTGTATCTACTGTAATGGTGCATCTCTCTTAGCAGTAACTAGCTGCACTTGTTGTACAACTGCATCCCTCTCTCCAGCCACCCTAGCAAGGCTACCATCATCCTGCTCATCACCTCCCTATCCTCTAGCCTACAGCTATGCCCGGTATGTCTAAGTCTATGCTCTCGCATGCCGTAAGCCTATCACCACCTGATGGTGATCTATCTCCGCTCTCCTCAGTCTCATCTAATCCCACTGTCTCCATCTCTGTTCCTCTCTGACCCTTTCCCTTAGCTGATGTATCCCTACATCATCATCTCCTATCATCTGTGCTACTAGCTATGCTAATACCTGTGGCTACACATGCCCCTGTCCCTGTACCTGTATCCCTCGAGCTGCTAGTACAACTACTTGTGTTGGTGGAGCTCATCGCCGCGTCCTCGTCACCAATCTCTCCTATCTCTCCCACCCTCATCAACCAAGTCAGTCTAGTTGTCACCCAATGTGCATCATAATCTAGTAAAGTCCCAGGATCTACATGACCTTGTCTCCATGGCCACATAACTAGTTGTAGCCCATCTCTCTCCGCCAAAGCTATATCCACCAGAATCTTTGGGCCCCAATCAAAAACCTCTTGTCATGTCCTCCTAAAAATAGTATCTCCCACTAGTGCTCCATGTGGTAAGCTGAGCTATCTCAATACCCTCTCAGGTAAATGTCACTCTATAATATATTTGTCACATCCAAAGATGTATCACCTACCTCACATAGACAAGCTCTGCATCCTCCTCATCCCATCTCTCACATCCTAACCATGGCCTCCATACAAACTTGTCTACCTCATCCAAAATCCACCTCCAATATATAGCTCCTCACCGCTGCTAATAAGTAAGAGCTCCTCTATACATCCTAGCATACGGCTCTCCTACTGGTCTCGCCACCCATCTATCTAGAATGTGCTCATATGTCCATACATACAAAACTGTAACTCCAACTGACATACTTGCTCCAAACATGTAGGCACAATCACGAAGATAATGATATAGTTGTCCTAGTACACACTTAGCCCATGCATATCTAATCCCATAAGAGAACATCCCCTCTACCACTGTCCCCCATCCCACTAGAAAATCTATAGC
The DNA here is from genome assembly GCA_027924645.1 of Cunninghamia lanceolata. Classification (NCBI taxonomy): domain Eukaryota; kingdom Viridiplantae; phylum Streptophyta; class Pinopsida; order Cupressales; family Cupressaceae; genus Cunninghamia; species Cunninghamia lanceolata. Next base: position 11,464,843 of record BSBN01001400.1, read on the forward strand.
TCTCCCATCTCCAACCAGCCATCTAATAATAGCTACTACTACCTGATGTAGTCTATCACATAGCTCGTCCATCCTGGCCATGGGTTTCTCTGAGCCCTTAGCTCCAATGTCTGGTGTCCTAAACAACTGCCTAAATGCAGCCGAACCCATATCAGGATCATAATCTTCTCAGTCCCCATCAATAGGAACATGTAGAATCCTTAAGACATCCTCCAAGGTGATAGTCACCTCTCCCATCAACAATAAGAATAAATTGTGCTCGCTCCTCCATCGCTCCATCATCAACATCATCAATCCTCGATGCCCTTGTACTAGCTCTAACCTTGACACATGCTCCAATCCAAGGATCTCTAGCACTAGCCACTCCTCTACATCCAGCAATCTCACCAATTGCAAATCCCTAGAATGTGGCTCTCATGATAACAATGGTGGTAGTATATCCTGCATCACTCTGCTCACCGTATCAATCTTTGCACTATCAAAATTGACTTTTGCATGCTATATCTGACTACCTCTATTACAAGCGCCCCATTTTTCCATAAGCACTCTCTTTTTTGACCCTAAGCGAACCATTTTACACTATGCACACATTTTTAGCTTACGAGCAACCTACTTACCCTATGTGCACCTGTTGACTACAAGCGACCTCAAACATTACATGCACATGTTGTCTGCCTATACGTGACCTATTTGCTATATGCGAGCACCCGTTCCTCATAAGCAAGCTATATCTATATAAGCGTCTACTTTTCCTCCATAAGCGACCTATTCTAGCCATATGCGCATTCAGCCTACCTATTTCCTCTAACTAACTACAAGCGACTCACTTTTTCCATAAGCGACCAAGCTACACCCATATGCAACCTAAACTACCTTAAGCGATTGCTTTTAGTATGCAAGTGACCTGAATTGCCTTGCTTCTAACCTAGTCACTTCTGGTGACATGTGTGCATTTATGACACTTCTAGCTTATCAAAATCACGCTTTTCACAAAAGTTTTGATACATACTGGTATGCTTGCTCCCTCTGGTCGCCCATGTGTCCTCACTTGCTTGACACGATGATCTCTGTGTGGAATCACCATCTTGATAGCTCTCCAACTCTCGCTGTACAACACCTCTCAGGAGTTCTAGCTTTCTCTAGATTTCTAAACACAAATGAGCACAAATGAGCCTATTTTCTATTGAAGGACCTACTCATAGCCCCTGTCCAAACCCTAATTCTTCTATACCATCCCATTTTTTTTCATCCACCCCTATTTTCTTCGTGTCAGTCTTTTTTCTAGCCTTTCATCCTATCGTGAGTCAATCCATCCATTCCTAGTTAGCCTGGCTTACCTCTTGAGGGGGCATCACCTACCGGTTACACTGGGGCATCACCTTGTTTATCAATCGATTATCATATCTTCTTTGACACAATGCTCTATCGAACATTGTATCAAACAAGGGCAAAATGTAGACACCTAAAATTGACCTAATTATCATTAGCATTCAAATATTGCATTATCTATCATCTGCATTTGTCTAACACACTTGAGCAATTTCTCTAGCACTTATTTCTTCTATTAATTAAATAAATTTATATTTATTTAATTAATTCATTAGCTATTTCTTCTATTTTCTCTAAGCTATAATTAAATAATCTTTAATTATTTAATTATTTATTTCTATCTATTTTAATTAAATAAATCTTATTTATTTAATTGAAAATCTCTTCAAAACCCACTTTCCAATTAATTAAATAAATTTGATTTATTTAATTAATTTCTCTTATCATTTATCTCAATGAGCCAACATGTGTGCCTCTTTCATTTAAAAAGATAAGTGGTACTACATCTTTTATTTAATATCTTTCACATGTAGTACTTTTTTAGGTACACAGTCACACATGAGCCTTATCTTCCCTCCACTTGTCATCTACACATTCATCTATGATTATCAATTCATCCTAGCCATTCACACAGCCACCAAATCTCCACCGTTGATTGATTTTGGTTGAGTTCTATATAAACACCCTCTCATTCCATACTACATCTATCCAGCATTCTCATAGCATCTACATTATCATCTTGATCGTATTGAGCATTTTAGCATCCACCTATCATATTAGCATTATCATTCATCCATCATGGTAGCTTTTATCTTCATAATTCTCCATTGTTGAAGAAGCAATCCACATCATAAACAAGGAATCATACAAATGTGGGTGATATTGTTCTTGAATTGCATGCTTTTGATTTCATTTGGATTAGATTCTTTGATGATGGTAGGGTTAGGTTTTCATGGATATGCTTGATCTTATTAACCTGATTTTCACCTAGCACACTTTTCCTTCACCAACTATTACTCTCTTCAAGTTGAACCCATGCCAGATTGTGTTCTTTTCCACCATTGATTGATCTAGTTCAAAATCGAGTGGAGCCTACAAAACATCATGGCTTAAAAGATCATTATTTTTAACACACATTTATCTAGTACAATTCTACATTAGCTAGCATATATTAGACACATTTGGGAATTGGTACCACATCCAAAGGGAGATAGTGGTTGTGTTGTTTGGTAGTCTAATTCATGATCATTTGTACTACCTATTTTTAGGATTTTTCGAGCCATCAATTGGCCAAAATATGTTACAAATTTCCTATACATGTGGCCATGTCTTGAAGCTCAACCAGTTATCCACTTAGCGTGAAGTAGTGCCTTTCCACATACTATTCAAAATTTAGATGGATAAGATACATCAGGTCTTGTCTAGGTGGTTGATGCCTACATTTCCAAGGGACCCTTTAAATGAGATTGTTATTTATGATGCCATGTTGGATAGATGACAATGATGATGCATGATCAGGAGGAGGACTCTTTTATGAACTTAAGTCCTAGGTGTATATATTCCAATTTTGTGATGTATTCTTTGAAATAACCAGCTTAGATTTTTGTGACTTCGATTTCATGTTCTTATTCTTGATATTCTTTAGTGGGTATTTTCTTATTTTTCTTGTCTTCATTTGCACATTGATGTAAAATGTGTCAAGTATGTCATTAGAATTTGGACATCCATAGGTCAATATACTAATTATTACTAGAATTAGAAGAATCTTTATCTTTTGTTTCCCTTTTATTAGAATCATTATGTGGACCTATACTAAATATGTATTTGTTTGATTATGAATATCGTATATATATTTCACATTTTGTCAATAAGATATTGAATTTAAGGCTTTAGTGTGATGCACGTAACTATGGTATGTCCATGTGTTTTATGATTCAATCCTTTTGGGAGGGTATTGAATCGTAACTCATCTTGAGGGGTGATGAGATCATGAACATTTTGAGCAAGCTTTTAAAATGATTTGCACTTATCGAGATTGAATGGTTAAATTTTAAAATCTTTAAAAATGTTATATGTATCTAGTCAAGTAAAGGAATAAAATCTTATTAAATCTAGGTTGAATGAAATAATGCAATCAATATCATCACATAATTAATCTAGATTTAGTTAAGAAAGTATTTGTGTCAACTGATAAATTGAAATGTTATTTTTAGAAAATTATAAATGTTATGGATAAGGTACTTTTATGTGGGAATCAAGTTAAGGAGAATTCATAAGGCCTAATCCTATATATATAAATCAAATATATATCATCATAATCTTATATGAAAACCAAATATATATCATCATAATCCTATATAAATTTTGACAGTTATTCCAAAATCTCTCCTTTCATATGATACAACTTTTTCAAAATTTCAATTGTATTTTACAGCTATACAAATGTCTACCAGAGCATTTTGTAAATGTAGGGTATTCACAAAATGGATTTGTTGAAAAGGCTTTAGAAACTTTCAAAAAAACACAATTGGAAGGTGTAAAGCCAAATTTGACAACCTTTGCTAGCATTCTCCCACAGGCCTATGACAAAATGGAAGCTTTGGAACAGGGTATGGACTTCCATCATAGCATAATGGAAGGGGGATTTTTGGTAGATATGATATTTGCAAATGCTCTGGTAGACATGTATGCAAAATTTGGAAGCATAGACAAGGCATGTCAACTATTGACATAATGCCTCAAAGAAATATGGTCTCATTGACTACATTGATGGAAGGATATGCACAAAATGGATTTGTTGAAAAGGCTTTAGAAACTTTCAAGCAAATTGCAGAGTATTCACAAAATGGATTTGTTGAAAAGGCTTTAGAAACTTTCAAACAAATGCAATTGGAAGGTGTAAAGCCAAATTTGACAACTGTTTCCAGCATCCTCCCACAAGCCTATGACAAAATGGGAGCTTTGGAATAGGGTATGGGCATCCATCATAGCATAATGGAAGGGGGATTTTTGGTAGATATTATAGTTGGAAATGCTCTGGTATACATGTATGCAAAATGTGAAAGTGTAGACAAGGCATCTCAACTATTGACAGAATGCCTCAAAGAAATAAGGTCTCGTGGACTGCATTGATTGTAGGATATGCACAAAATGGATTTGTTGAAAAGGCTTTAGAAACTTTCAAGCATTCCCTAGTTTAAACTTTCATTCATCATAATCAACTAGAAAGTGAGAAAATTAGAAATACCTAGAAGCTGGATGGTGGTTGGCTGGAAGGATGTTCGGCTAGTCAGGAGCTCCTGGGGTCCTCCTAGGGTTTGGCAGTAAATCTGTCAAAAATGATAGTTAAAAAACATTTTTTAAAAAAAACCTTTAACAGAGGGGTTTGATTAAACCCATGTTTGAACAAACCCCCATTTTATTAATAAAAAAAATAGACTGATAGGTGGTTCGATTGAACCCCCAATGACTTGAGCTTACTTGGGGTTTGATCGAATGGGGGTGTTCTAATGAACCCTTTTTTGGGTTCGTTTGAACACCCCCCATTCGATCTAACCAGTTCATTTTTTTTTGGAGTCACGAGTAATTTTCCTTCCTCAAGGAAATTGTAACCCACTATTGTGGGATCACTCACAAATAGTTTGCAAGAATTTTTAGGACCAAAATAATTCTTGAGAAACTATCCATTCACAGGCAATGGGGCAGGTTCTTTAGTTAAAGAACTAATCCTTAAAGTGTTCTCCCCATGAATTTCAAAGATTTGATAAGGACCAAGCCACAATATTTGAAATTTTTGATGGTCACCTTTATTTTCCTTGGCTTTGTCCCAAAACATAACCAAGTCAGAGATTCTAAAAGCCTTTATTTTAACTCTTTTTTCAAACCATTTTTTGACCACTACCTGATGTTTGACAAAGTGTTGTAGGGAAGCATCTCATTTTTCTTCTAGACCAAGCAGGTTTATGATCCTAGCTTCTATCTTGTCCTCATCGATTAGAAATTCTTTCATAAATTTGAGGACTAGGATCTAAAGATTTACTAGAAAGACTAGGTTTATTCCATACACAAGTTGGTATGGAGAGGTTCCTAAAGATGCTTTAGTTATGGTTCAATCTACCCATAAGAAAAACATAAGATGGGTATGCCAATCACTAGGGTTCTTTGCAAGTAGTTTCTTGATGACATCAATCAAATTCTTATTTGTGGATTCTACCACTCCATTACCTTGTCGGTAATAGTTAGAAGAAAACTTCAAAACTATTTTATGTTCAAACGACCATTGCATTAATTGAGCTAATGAGAAAGTAGGGCCATTTTCACATACTAGTACAAAAGATATCCCAAACCTTGTAATGATGTTATATTCAAGAAACTTGATAACTACCTCTATTGTGCAATTTTTGTAAGGTTGCACCTCCATCTAGTGGGTATAATAATTCTTGCAAGGTTGCGCCTTTGAGAGATGAATTTGGGTTAATTACGCCTACAAAATCTAAGGCCCATTGCATGAACGGTCTTACCTCATATACTGTTTGAAAAGGAATAACAAAATTCCTTTTTTTGGTGGTAGTCATTTGACATAAGTGATATGTTCTAGCATGTTGATGTGTGTCTCTAAAGATATGTGTCCAATAATAACCTGATCTAAGAATTTGATGTGTTGTTGAATCACCTGAACCTTATCCTATGCCATATTTTCCATGAAATTTCTGAAGAACTTGTCTTGCTTCTTATTCAGTCAAGCACCTTATCTAGACTCCTTGAAAATTATTTTGAAACAATGTTGCATTCTTAATCATGAAATGAGCACTTTTCAACTTGAGAGCTCTCCTTTGAGTGGAATTTAAGTTGTCCAGGTACTTGTTCAGGAGGAAGTATACTATATCCTTATACCATTCATCTTTGGTGATGGCTTTAACTGTATTTTGTTGATAGATTATTTAAGAATCAAATTCCACCATGGTTTTGGATAGTCCCTGTCCTCTTACGAGTTTCATTGGTTGAATCTCTAAGTTGAACTCCTAAAAAATTGCCATCCATTTATCCCTCCTCTCTCCTAACTCACTCTACATCAAAAGAGACTTCATAGCGTGGTCTAAAACAATCACACATATTTTACTTCTAAGAATGTAATGCTTGAATTTCTTAACTGCTCATACCAAAGTGAAAGCCTATTTCTCTAAGTAAGGATATTATACTTCAGCATTTTTAAATGGGGAGCTCATAAAAGCAATGGGTCAAGTTCATCCCTAGTTTCCTTCCTTTGATTAAGAATTATTCCACATGAATGTTCAGAGGTGAATGAATAAATATAGAATGGTTGTAAGTAATATGTGCTAATCAAAATTGGTGCCTTGGTGATGGACTACTTGATTTGAGTGAATTTTGATTTAGCCTCTGTGCTCCAATCAATATTGGCTTCCTTTTTCATCATATCATTCAATGGCTTTAGGATTTCAGTGAATCCTATTATGAACTTCCTCACAAAATTTATCTTCCCAAAGAAAGATCTCATTTCCTTTTTACTGTCTTGCATAGGAAGTTTCATAATAGACTCAACCCTTTTCAGATTAATTGAAATTCCTTTTTCATATATGACATGGCCTAGTAGCTTTCCCTCGGTAAATCCAAAAATGCATTTCTTAGGATTCAACGATATGTCGTATTGCCTACACCTTTATAGTATCTTTCTCAAATTTGTAGCATGACTATTCCTGTCTTTGAAGAATAGTGTGAGGTCATCCATATAAATGATGATACACTTATCCACTAGGTCACCTAATGTTGTGTCCATTGTTCACTGAAAGGTGGCACCAACGTTTATCAAGCCAAAGTGCATCCTCCTATACACAAATGTTCCTCACTTGGTTGTGAAGGCATTCTTCATTCTATCTTTATATCTTACAACAACTTAGTTATATCTAGAATATCCATCCAAAAAGGACATCATCTAAGAACCATTCACAATTTGTAGCACTTCATCCAATGATGGAAGAGGGTAGTTGTCCTTTTCTAATGCTTTATTCAGGTTTTGGAAGTCTACACATAACCTTATCACTCCATTTCCCTCATCATCCTCTTCAAAAGGTTCTTTGTCAAATTCATTAATGATTTGTCCTTCAAAGACTCCTAAATTAGTAATGAATTCTAGGATATGCTAGTCATCCTCCAAGACTTGGAATTTCCATACATTATCTAGTACTATTGGTGTTGGGACCAACTCCACAAAAAATCTCCTCAACCTTGAATGTGTCATTGGTTCAAGAGTACAGGTAGCTACTGCAAGTCCATCTGAAATGTGATTCTTCCTTATCAAGATGACTTTTATGTCAAAAGCTTCAAAATCTTCAATGAGGCTCTATCCTCTTTTTCTATAAGTTGCAATCCTTTTATCATGGAAAGCATATTGACTCCTTACTTGCTTTACTGAAAGGAAGTTAGGTGTGCATAAATTGATTCCTACACTAATCCAATGAGGAGAGATGAGTGCAAATTATTTTTACCCTTTACAATTACAGTGTTATTAACCCAACAATAGAGATATTGCAGCAATACACAACACAAGAATGTAAGACAAAAGAAGAGAGAGACAAGATATAATGTGGGGAAAACCCTTATGGGTGAAAAACCCCACACTCCAAAACCTATACAATGTATTATCTAAACAACAAGGTTTACAACACACTTGCAATGCAAGTATTCATAGGAGTCTTTGACACTCATATCTAGAGACAATCTAGCAGCATAACAGTACCTGTCAATCACATACTACATCTCTTAAAGCACCTGCTTAAATAGAAAGTTTACAAGGCAAAAATGAGTTTTCCTTGAGATGGGCATCCATCTTGGCCTCATAGCCCAAAACCCATACCTAGGGACACTTGTCCAACACTGTAGCATGGTCATGACACTTGTCATATCACCCCATCCCAATATGGTTGCCTATTCCCAAGTTGGGCAATGACAGATGCTCTTACGACTCTTACGACTGTCATAGAATCTATCATAACTGTCATATCTTACAGCTGTAAGATAATCGGTCATACACTGACTAAAAAAAGCATATTCTCTTACATGTCAAAACACTCCTTGGGGTGCCCAAAGATGCCTTCTTCCAAGATGCCTTGTGACACATGTCTTCACCTATCATAGTATCTTCTATTTCTAACTCTTATGCGTCATAGATTGTCATAGGAATCTGTCATAACTGTTTCAGTCAAGATTCACTTACACACTAGTCAAAGTGCTGACACATGGAAAAATACCTCTACCACTATGTGGGACAACTATCTCCTCATGTGAGGAAAAAATTACATATGGTCACCTTCCACGTAGGATGACACATCACCGTGTCAACTCCCACAAGATGACAAAATAGGATTTGAATCCTAATTAACCAATAGGCAATAAATAAATGGAAGGAATTACCAAGGTTGAGACACCTTAATTCCCAACATTCTCCCACTTGTTGAACACCTTGTAAGAGCCAATAGAAATAATAGGATTTAACTACTATAGGACGAGAGGCCCATAGACTCTGAACACCATCTGAACTTCTCTGTGCCCACTGGTTTCATTAATGCATCTACAACATTCTTCAAAGTGTCTACCTTCTCCAAATTCACCTTCCCATCCTCTACCATGTCTTGCATGAAGTGAAACTATACATCAATATGCTTTGTTCTGGCATGGAAAGTTGGATTCTTTGCTAGGCAAATTGCACTCTAATTGTCACAACAAATTAAAATCCATCCTGCATCAACACCAATATCTGAACACAATCTCTTAATCCAAATGGCTTCCTTGCAAGAATGAGTTTCTACCATATACTCAACTTTTGTCGTGGACAAAGCAACCATAGGTTGTCGCTTACTTATCCAACTAATTGCACCACTAAACATAGTAAACACATAAGCACAGGTGGATCTCCTATTGTCAATGCCACCTTCCCAATCATAATACACAAATCTATGAATACAAACAGAATGTGGAGGTCCTATAGGATTACCATGATAGCATATGGAATACTCATAAGCACCCCTCAAATATATGAACACTCACTTAACTGCATCCTAATGTACCCATCCAAGATTAGCCATAAATCAACTAAGGACTCCTACTGCTTGGGCAATGTCCCACCTTATACAAACCATGGCATACATCAAACTGCCAACAACACTAGCATAAGGTAGTTTACTCATGTCCTCCACCTCACTAGGAGATTTTGGACAATCATTAAAAGATAAGTTTGTCCTCAAAGATAAAGGAACACACAATTCTCTACAATCTACCATGCTGAACCTATCCAATAGGGTCTTCACATACTTACTCTAGCTTAACCAAAGTTTTCTGTTAGCTCTATCTCTTATGATTTCCATTCCCATAATGTACTTGGCTACCCCTAGATTTTTCATCTCAAACTGTGTTGACAACTGAGACTTCAAATCAGAAATCATATTCTTACCATTCCCAATTAACAGCATATCATCAACATACAATGCAATAATGAGAATGTGATCATTGTAAAATTTATAATACACACAATGATCTCATTTTGATCTCAGAAATCCAACTAATAACACAAAGGCATCAAACTTCAAGTGCCACATCCTAGGAGACTGCTTCAAACCATACAAAGACTTTTTCAACTTGTAAACCAAATTTTCTTTACCTTTCTCTATGTAATGCTCTGGCTGTAATATGTAAATCTATTCCTCTAAATCACCATGAAGGAAAGTTGTATTCGCATCCAACTGGTCCACCTCTAAGTCATAAGCTACTGCAAGAGATAATAGGAACCAAATAGATGTCAGCTTTGCAATGGGAGAGAAAATTTCACCATAATCAATTCCCTCCACTTGTGAGTACCCCTTCACAACCAATTTGGCCTTATACTTTTCAACACTGCCATCTACACCCTATTTCTTCTTGAACACCCATTTGCATCCAACATGTTTCCATCCTTCAGGTAAAGGCACCAAGTCCCATGTTTTATTCTTGTCCAAACAAGCCATCACATCTTCCATGGCCTCCTTCGAGGAACCTACATCTTTCATGCCCATAGCCTCTATCACAGTTCTAGGCTCATCAGTGTTAGTAAGCAGGGGAAAAGCACAACTAGAATCAAGCAATGAATAACCAAACCTATCAGGTTGCTTCCTTGTTCATGTAGATCTCCTCAAAAGCTGAGGTTAAGGTTTTGCTTCTTCTTCTAAGCTTTTAGAGCTTCTAGAGCTCTCCTTATCATCAGGTCTCATAGGGTCTGTTGGTTCAGTCTTCTCATGGGTAGAAGGAAACTGAACCACATCCTCTTTCTTTTCTATTTCCTCTAGCTATAGAACAATGGGAGAAGGTGTTAGCTTTCTGAAAATAACACTTCTGCTATATAACACTTTTTTAGCCACAGGATCCCAAAGCTTGTATCCTTTCACACCGACACCAAAGCCAATGAAAATACACTTAACAACCTTGTTCTCCATTTAGATTGTTTCTCCCTAGGCACATGTGCATATGCCTCACAACCAAAAACCTAAAGATGTCTAACTAAAGGATTCTTACTTGACCACACTTGCATAGGTGTCTTACCAACAAGAGTTGATTTAGGAGACCTATTTACCAGGTAGAAAGTAGTGGCTACAGCTTCAGTCTAAAACTTTTGTTCGAGGCTTACTCCACTAAGCATACTCCTAGCTTTCTCTAGTAGTATCTTGTTCATCCTCTCTACAACTCCATTTTTCTGTGGGGTGTATGGACTTGTCTTATGTCTTTCAATCCCTTTCTCTTTATAGAACTTATCAAACTCTACTGAACAAAACTCACTATTAATGTCAGTTCTCAAACACTTAATCTTTTTACTAGTCTGATTCTCAACGAAATCTTTAAACTCTTTGAACTGACTAAAGACTTTAGACTTGTTTCTGAGAAAATAAATCTATGTCCTTCTATTGTAATCATCTATAAAAGATACAAAATATATAGATTTGGAAATCAAAGGAACACTAACAAGACTAAACACATCAAAATGAATAAGTTCCAACACACCAGAAGACTTGTTAGAACTAGAGTAAAACTAAATCTTTCCATATATACAATGTTCACAAAAGTTGAACTTAAGATTACAATCATTTAACCCCTCAATGAGGTTTTTATTTTTCAAGGTTCTAAGACCCTTTTCATCAATGTGGCCAAATCTCCTAAGCCATAACATTGTCTTTTCAGCAAGAAGCTTAACTTCCCAAGCATGAGCACCCTTGGGTACCCAAGATGCACTACTATCAGAATTAGTTACAACAGATTTCTTCACTGCTGGTTCAGATGGTGGGGTTGAAGTGACTATAGCTCTTTTCTTCAATTCAAAAGAACTATTGTACTATGAAGTGCATGCCTCCAGCTGAAATAGAGTACCTCTCCAAGTACCCCTCACAAGAACCATAGATCCTCTAGTCATCTTACATCCGTCCTTCGAAAAGATAACCTACACACCTGCATCATTCAACATACTTACAGAAAGTAGGTTCCATTCCAATCCTGGGATGTGCATGACCCCAGTGATCCCCTTCACTCATCCATCAGAGAATTAGATTGAGACTCTGCAATGACCAACAATCTTTAGATGAGAATCGTCACCCAGGTACACTCTTCCACCATCGAACTCTTCATACTTCATGAACCAGCTTCGATGGGAGGTCATGTGGAATGATGCACCAGAATCAATCAACCACACATCATCAGATGGATGGGTGGCCAGGCTATGATGAAGGCATCACCATAATCTTGTGACTTGTCAGAATCTAAGTCTAGGACATTCTTCTTCTTCTTCTTTTCCTCTTTGCATTCCTTTCAGAAATGCCCAGTTTTTCCATAGTTCCAATAGAGAGCCTTGGAATTTCCAAGAGATTTGGATCTCCCACAGGATTTGGATCTACCCTTCTCAGTTTTCTTGTCCTTTTTTCCTTTCTCCTTGGGTATTCCATGAACCACAAGCACCTCTTTGGCTACTTTAAAAGACTTTCTTCGTATCTCTTTAGATAACAGCGAAGATACCACTTCATCCATTTTTAAAGTGGATGTGGTGCTCCCAATAGCCATAACAAGATGATCACATGAGTCCAACAAAGAACAAAGCAAGGTCATACAACGATCCTCCTCCTTCACAGCAATGGATGTCAACTGTGCAACTAACATGTTGAAAGAATTCAAGTGATCTGTAACAGATCCTCCATCCTCCATCCTCAGAGAATACAAATTCTTTCTTAGAAAAAGCTTATTCACTAGGGATTTGGCCGGATAAACATTTCCCATCTTCTTCCAAAGGTCTTTCATGGTCTTCTCCTCATGGACATTTAACATGATAGAATCAGCTAGAGTGAGTCTTATGAGACCCTTAGCCTTCTGATCTTTGGGATCCCAATCATCTTGTACCATTGAGGTTGGTTTTACACCAGATATGGTTTCCCATAGGTCTTGATCAACAAGCATGTCTTCCATCTTAAGTTTCCATAACTCAAAATTTATACCATTGAATTTCTCCACCTCTAATCTTCTAGATGTGCCTACCATCTCCTTCCTACAACAAGATTACAAAATACTCTACATAGACTCCCACTCAATCTAATATCATCTTAAAAAACCCCTACCCAACAACTAGGACCAAAGGTGATCAAGCTCTAATACCAACTGAAAGGAAGCTAGGTGTGCAGAAATCACTTCCTACACTAATCTAATGAGGAGAGATGACTGCAAATTCTTTTTAACCTTTAGAATTACAGTGCTATTAACCCAACAATAGAGATATTTTAGGAATACATAACATAAGAATGTAAGACAGAAGAATAGATAAACAAGATATAACGTGGGGAAAACCCTTACAGGTGAAAAACCCCACACTCCAAAACATGCACAATGTATTATCTAAACAACAAGGTTTACAACACATTTGCAATGCAAGTCTTTATAGGAGTCTTTAACACTCATATCTGAAACAATTTGGTAGCATAACAGTACATATCAATCACATAATATCATCTCAAAGTACCCGCTTAAATAGAAGTTTACAAGGCAAAAATGAGCTTTCCTTGAGATGGGCATCAAAATTGGCCTCATGGACCAAAACCCACGCCTGGGGAGACTTGTCCAACACTACAGCATGGTCATGACACTTTTCATATCATCCCATCCCAATATGGTTACCTATTCCTAAGTTAGGCAATGACAGATGCTCTTATGACTTATAATTGTCATAGAATCTGTCATAATTGTCATATCTTACAGCTGTAAGAGAATCTATCATACACTGACTAAAAATAGTATATGCTCTTTTAAGATGTCATAACCCTCCTTAGGACACCCAAAGATGCCTTCTTCTAACATGCCTTGTGATACATGTCTTCACCTATCATAGTATCTTCTATTTCTGACTCTTATGCATCATAGATTCTGTCATAGGAATCCATCATAACCATTTCAGTCAAGATTCAATTACACACTAGTCAAAGTGCCAACATATGGAAAAATACCTCTACCAGTAAGTGAGACACCTATCTCCTCATGTGAGGACAAAATTACATATGGTCACCTTCCACGTAAGATGACACATCATTGTGCCAACTCCCACAAGATGACAAAATAGGATTTGCATCCTAATTACACAATAGGTAATAAATAAATATATTAAAATAAATAAATGCAAGGAATTACAAAGGTTGAGACACCTTAATTACCATCATTTACCACCAATTCTAAATTTCCTTATACATTTAGGCATTGTACTGCTTTCTTGTGAGAAAAAAAGCAAACCTCTGATTAATGCCTCATATTCAGTCACAATGTTGGTATAGTTGAATTATAATCAATAGGATGCCAAAAATGCTTTGCCCTTGGAGCTCACTAATTCCACTTTCACCCTGACTCCTTGTTCAAAATGGGAGCCATCAAATCTCAAGGTCCACATCTATTCTTCTAATGATATTTGTCTTTGATGGACCAAATCTATGTTACAAACCTGTTGAATAGGTATCTGCTCACTTGTCGGGGCAGCCAGAGTTGGCTCCTCTTCATTTTCCTCTAAAGAATGAATTTCTTCTATCAAGTCATTCAAGTCTTCTTTAGACTAAGTAAGGTCTACTCGACTTTTCCCCCAGGAGGTTTTCTCAAGTGTGTTCATTACTTGTGCATCCATAACAACAACACTAGGTAATCCATCTATAGGTTTAATGGAATCAGGATCTACTTGTCTTATCCATTGGTCACTGTTTATGCTAGCCATCTCTTCAGTGTTTCATTTTCTAACCAATAGTTCTCTATTGCATAAGGTGCTATCATCTTTTGGTAAGGATTCTAGATGTGGTTCTCCATGAATATACTTTCTCATAATAGCAATACATGCTGCACATATTTATTCTGAATGATCACATTAGTGAATTAGGGACTAGTTTGGGAGTAACAAATCATTCATGTTGATATCATCTCCTAGAAAGACTTGGTCTATTTCTAGTTTCTGAGTAAAATGTTCACACTTTGAGTTGAAATCTAAACCTCTAGTTTCCCTGTCACCTATGGTGTCTTGAGAGAAGACGATGGTGGTCAAAATTTCATCTCCTCTATAAACACTTGGTTCAACTTCAATATAGGCCACCTCATTGTGATGAGTGTGTTCTATTATCACATGTTTCAACTTGGGTTTACCTTCAATTCTAATTTGATTCTAATATCCTCTCCAGGGTAGCCACAAATAGGAAAAATTAGTAACAAAATATCCATTCAAGCTTTTAGACTAGTCTCTACTCAACAACATTCCATATGCCTCAACAATATCTACCACTTGAATATCAATATGATGTTGGATCCTGGGATCAGAAACTAATTGGATATGAACATCCTTAAGCTCTCCTATTACACTGACCTCTATCTTCTCCAATTGTATCACCTTTTTTTGGGTGGGGGTTGGTGTCATTCTAAGGTTTTTACACATTGAATAAGGCATCACAATACTAGATGCTCCCAAATCCACTAGGCAATTATGGAAATTCTTCCCAAATATTCTTATACTAAGGAGAAATTGAGGAGAGTCTAACTTTCCTCTATACATCATCATATAGGCCTCAGTAGTACCTACTACCTTTTCCTTTTATTTAGATGCATTTGGTTTATCCATAAATTTTATCAAAGCTTCCCTTTGATTAGGAGAATTCTGAAGAACATCAACGATTGACATGTTAGACTTTGTCTTCTTAAGTTCTTCAGTTGTATCATATTTTATATCTGTAATTGCATGAGATTTCGTAAGTATCATAGGGTTTGACATTGGTTGTCCTTCGGTTGGAGATCAAGGTGACAGAGGATTGTTATTGGCTATGGGATCAAGCAGCATGGTTCCATTACTGGGTGGTATGCCTATGGTAAAAGGACCTTTCACCTTGTTCCTTATGAAGTAATTGTTCTTTCCTAGCTGAAAGGTTTGGACCTCATAAGTTTCATTAGATGGCTCATTATCCTCTTCAAATGGGAAAACATAATTTGTTGGCAAGAGACACTGCTTCTCATGATACGTGTTGTCATTGATGGCAACTAAGACTATTCCACTCATCCACATAACTTAATTTGTTCATACCGGAAGTCAGAATTAGAATTTATCTAAGTCCGGGTAGCGAGAAACAAAACATGTGATAGGGTCTGGTATCTTGGTCTGGATCTCTCTGGTGGAAAATCAAAGTATGGTGTGGATCTAAAGGAGTCATAAGGATTGTTAGGGAAATCTAACACTAGAATTTTATCCTCCAGTGACAAAGGGAGTAAAATTTATGGGCATTTGAGTACTGAGTCATAATATGACAAAACAATTCAACAAAGAACAGGTTGATTTGTGTTAGATCCTTATATGGATCTAATAGAAGTGTTTTGGTGAGTTGCATATAGGATATAATGTGAGTGGCCAACATGAATGGTGACCTTCAAGTGTTATTTCTGGTACGCATCATCACTGGTGCATGGATTTAGCTGACAAAGTAGAGTCTTCAACAAAGTTCTAAGTGTTCTTGAAGTTGACTGAAAAGTGATTGAATATTATGATGTAGATATATATCACCGATGGATTCAAGTGATTTGTATGTGTGTGTATTGCGAATATGGAGTAAGTGCGAAAAGGGTAGATAGGAGTGCAAAAAGGAAGAGATCTAAGATTTGGATCATGGCGAAGTAGTAAACAGCGCAGAACAAAGATGAAGTGTATCAAGTTAGTACTCTGTGCTTAACTAGAACTGAATCCTAGCATTGGTTGATGCTAATTATTAGTTCAAATTCATTGTAATCTTCTTTCTATAGGCAGTGAGCCTTCTGTAGGTAGTGAGCCTTCTTTTAAGCAGTGAGCTCTAGGTAGTGAGCCCAAATGCGTGTGCATTCCCAATTGTAATACTTTTAACAGAGTATAATCTATGTGGGTTAACCCCCACTGTGGTTTTTCCCTTAACCAGGTTTCCATGTCAAAAATCATTATGTCATGTGTGTTTATTTGTTTCTGCTCATGTGTTGATGACTCATGCTTTAAATGTTTTAATCAGTTCTAAGTGATATTGTTGCAAATGACAAAGTTTATGGACAACTGATTCACCCCCCTCCATCTCAGTTGTTTTTCCTAATTCTAAGATAAGTGTCCAAGAACATAGTTGTATTTATGTTGTTATTGTTCTCTTGGACTACGTTGTAGGGAGTTTGCGAGTCTACGTGTGCAATTCTGGCCATTTTTTTCCATTTGGGGGCAATCTAGCTTAGAATGATCTGTTGTATCATGTAACCTACACCAATTATCCATATGGTTTAACTTTTTCATGTTTACTATATTGGATGTATTGGAAACCCCTTGGTATCCCTCATTTGGCCCATTACCTAAATTTGTCACTCCCCATTGTTAGGTATTGTATTCAATTGCCGATTGAATTGTCTTTGATTGTAATTCCTGTTATCATTTTGGAAATTACCTTGATTCTAAAAGTTTTGATTTTGATCTTGCAGAGGACTTAACCTAAAATGAGTGAACTCATTTGTGACCTGGGACAATGTATTTTTTAGTGCTTCTATTTTGGTTGTTAGATGCATAGTGTGATTAGCAGTTGGTTGACTCACTTGTTCATTGCTTTGAACATTGTTTGGAGCTACCTTAGTCATGGTAGGTTTCTCAAAAAATGAGTTCTCACTATTGTTAATAGGCATTTGATGATTATTTTGGCTCAGGTTAGGCCAAGTTATTGTACGTGTTCCAAATGCTTGATATGTTGGTTGATGCATGGCTAGAGTTATTGGGTTTAAAAAGGGCATGTTACTAGCCAGATCGTTGTTTATTGCAGGTAGTTGATTTGGTTCTCCTAAGTATCCCAAGAAAGGTATAGAAACATTAATACGCCCAAGGGAGGGATCAATCTAGTGTTGCAATTCAATAGCCAATTTGAATGTTTTGGCCAAGGAATCTATGTATAGTGGGGTTTGAGTCCTTAGGAATATGCTGGTTAGAGGGTCAATTTCCTTTGAATAGACCTAAATGGTTGCATCTTCTACTACTATGTATGGTGTAGCTAACCTCTTCTATAACCTCTAGAATCTAGTGTTAAACATTGTTAGGGGTTTGTTTGGTTTTTTTTACATGTGGCAAACTAATGGCAAAGGATAGCTAGATCCACATACATTCTAAACTAATTAATGAAAGTTGTTTTCAATTCTTGCCATGAAGAGATCAAATTTGAGGGTTGGCTAAAATACTAGCTGTATGCAAAATCTCCTAATGAATAGGGAAATAGTCTACAAACCACATCTTGATGAGCTATTTGTGATTGGATTGGAGCATCTTTAAAGCCTTGTATAGGTTCCTCTATTGTATTACTTTCTCCATTAATGTACTTCGCACAAAACTTCTTTGAGTTCCTGGGTAAATCATGAACCCCTTTAGGAACAGTCCCTAAAGGGGAATTTTTAGTAGGAAAGAAATCCATTAGTTGAAGGGGGATATGTGAAATGATAGGGTTAGCTGTGGTTGGTTATTCGATGAAGAGGCAAATGGTTGATTATTATGTCTTCCTCTTACATTTCTTCCCTTAGTGGGAAACCCTAGCTCAAAGAAATATCCCTTGTCAAGTGAAGATCTCAAAATTCTCCTAAATCTTTCAAGAGAAAAGGAATTTATGCACTCTAGTTTGAAGTTCCAATGAAGTAAATTCAAATGCCCTCCTTCTAGCAAAATTTTTGTTGTTGGTCCTTTTAACACACATGCAACAGAGGCAAGATGAGATTCAACTTGCCTCTCCTGAAAGGACAATTAATCTAGAAAAGGATCAACTATCCCAATGGTCTAGGGAGTGGGTGACAACTATGTTGCACGAGCAAAAGGTAAATATGGACAGTTTAACAAGGGGTCTTTGTTTTCTTCTAATTATTCAAACTGGACCAAAATTGATTTATACTTTATTATTTTTTTAATAAAAATTCAAAAGAGAATAAGGAGTACAAGAGAAAAATGATGTAACACTTATATTTGATGCCTTTATATCAACACATATATCTAAGAAATTCACTAATTGTAGTATTAAAATCAATTTGTAAACTCAATTTTTCATAGTATTAGTGCAACATTCAAAGGATTTTTTTTCAAAATAAATAAGATGAATTATATTTTTTATTACTGTATTTCAAACACAAATCAAAAATAAAATTTAAAATTTGAGCCTAGATTAAGAATTTCTAAAACAAATATGGAAGTAAAGATTGAAGTTGAAAGCACTACACTAGATACATGAAGATGTATCTAGAGGAATTGATAGCCATCGTGTATTAATCTCATCAAATTTGAGTACAATATATAAATCTAGAAAGAACAGTAGAATTACATATCTATTTCCAAAAGAATGATCTCCTCTAAACTAAAATGTTATAAAAACAAATTAATCTGTTGAAATCTTGAAAATGCTAAGTATGGATCGACAACCTAATTCTTCAACTTTTAAACCCTTGAACAAAATAGGTACCTCCTTTATATAAGCATCTAAAAAGTAAAACACATGAGTCTCCAAATAAATGTAGTATCTTTATCCCTCATTTCTATCACCATTGACATGCACCTTAAAAAACAATTCTAACAATAGAATTAATTTTGCATGTTAATTGTAAGTTTGAATTTTCAACTCAAAGACATGTAAGAAAAAACAAAGAAATTCTATAGGGCCCACTTTATAAAATAATGGTTCCCATTTTAAAAAATTTGAATATACAAGATTCCTTAACACAACATTATCCAAGTCCAAAAATAGACTTAATGAGAATGGGTCTCTCTTGTTGAAGAGTGTGTCTTTTTATACTCAACAAAATTTGACAAAATTCAATCCACTCTATCCACCTCAGGCCCGTCTAACCATTCAGTCCTGAATTTAAATACATAAAAACATTGAGAGACATGTTTACACTTTCATTCCATCTTGCTTATATCCACCACTATCAGTTTAAAATGAGCTTTAGATTCTACAAGTTTGTCAAGCACATCCTCATCAAAACATGGAGCCTTTAACTAGTGATCCATTTTCTTTTGAATAATTCTTTCACTTTATCTAGAGCCTTGAGTCTATATTTTTCATGTGAATATATTTGTAGGTCAACAACTACCCTAATAAAAGTTTCAAAAATAGCAATATACTCATATATTTCCTATTGCAATTTCAACAACACAGGACGATATTCAGTTATTTGCTCTATCTTGTACTGAGTAACTTTTATATGAAACTCAACAAAACTGGGCTCCTCATCATGCAAAATGTTAGATTCTAATAGTTCTTCCTAAAACATATTTCTGATTTGTTTCAAGGTTCTCAAAATATGTTCCAATTTTGTATCTTCTTTCTTGGAATTTTACATAAAGTTGTCTATTTCTCATTCCAACTAGTAAGCTTCATCATAGTATGGATAATACCTATCAAAAATACCAAAAGATTTTATTAAAAACTTGGACACTCATCTATTAATAACAAATGATTTTTCTTTCATTGCCTGTAATGCATCAACTTCTTGTTTGGTCATCAACACCAGAATATCTATCATAGATGGCTGTTTTAAAATAGGTGCTAGAAGACCTTTGACAAATGATTCCATTTGACCTAATTACAACTTCAAACCATCCTTTGTCTTCTTATCTTTTTGTATTCTTGACTTTACCGTACTGTAAGAAAAGTCAAATGAAATTATTTCTTCAACACAAGTTTGCTTACCCAAATTCGCTTTCATGATCTGGTAATCTTTAGCCAACAACTCCTAGTCATATTTATCAATTGTATGAGTGAAAATCTCCACAATCCTTTCCCCTTGATCATTTGTTCAGAAGGCTGATAGAGTCCTTGGTTTATTTCTTGGTTTTTCATTTTCAATCTCTACCATCATCTCTTGGAAATTTAAAGGCTTGATAATTACTTGTTGCCTTTTTTCTAGATTTAATTTCAATGAAGAAGGTAATGCAAAAACCTATCATAGAGATTGATCAATTGGATTTTGTGCAATTTTTTGTTGTTCACCAAATTGTTTCTCAACTTTCTTCTCTCTTCTTCTTCTTTCTCTCCTTCTTTATCAAAACCTTGTTTTTCCTTGGGACTTTTCCTTTTCTAAAGTTTCTCTTCCTTAGGTTGATCTTCCTCAACTATCTGTTTTGTTTTCTCCTTAGGAGCAGAATATGGAATTACAATAGTACCAAATGTACTTTGTGGAATTTTAGTTCCAACTACTTGCTTTCCTACAACTAGTCATTAGTTGATTGACTCCCTGAGAGGAATAATTTGAGTCAAAGGCTTAGCCCCTAGCCTAGATGTAATTCTTGAAACTCCTTCCTTGTATGTGACAGAAGTCTCATCAAGCTTCTCTCTCACTACCCTCAATGCATCCTCTGGAGAAGAGTATCAATTGAAATCCCACTTTTTATAGATTTTGGAGGCTTCTCTTGAGTTTTTTGTCATTTGGATACTTGTGACCCTAAAGATGAAGGTTCATCTTTTATTCTTTTCCTATCTTGAGGATTCAGTGGAAAAAAGTTATGAAGCCTTAAACCTAACCAAGTCATGCTTCTTTCAATTACATTGGCACTAAATTCCCTTATGGAATTCTCTTCTTTCAATGTCTAATTAATAGGGTGCAACTCTTTCTTATAAATAGTATTGAAATGTTACACAGGATCTAGAACAATACCATCATAAAAAACTCCTCTGGTATATTGTCCTTAAACCAAATTCTCTCATTTGAAAAGAAGTAAGCTGAGTATATTATTTCTTTGTCACATCAAAACCATCTTTACAATTTGCCCAAAAATCCTTGAGATAATGTCTATGTTTTAAATCTATTGTAGGAAATAGGTGATTAAGTTTACCTACAGGATCAAAATCCTCTCTAGTTTCATACACCTTTAAATTAAGAGAATTTATCTCTTCTATTATTGTTTTGGCTACCACAATCAAGGGGCGTTCGTAAAATCCTTATGAAAAAGGATATTTTACTCCTGATTTATGCTTTCCCAACAAATTCAAATGCACTTCACTGATTTGTTGAGAGAATTCCATCAGAATGATTATGTCATTGCAATGCCTCGAGAGGATAAATAGTACTCTCTTGAACCCTGCAATCCTAATATAAGTGAAGTGACGAAACTGAATAAACCACTATCCTGAGGTTCTAATCAAATCCATGGCCTTTTTTGACTATTATGGAGTAAAAAGTGAACACTTTCCTTTTTACCTCCTTTTTTAGCTCCTAGGTCCCTGTGATTACATTATACATTATAATTGATCATCCTGAAGAAGATTGCCTAACATCCATGATAATTTGGGACCTTGGGAACTCACTAAGCTTATTCCAAACTAAAAAGGGGCCCTTAGACTTGGGTGCCAAACACCCATGTCCTCCCTGATTGGTCAGGGTAAATTAAATGTGTGTTGGCTTATGACCTTTTAAAAGGTTCCTCTTTGTTGGCTCTTGTGATTTAATTTGACGAATGTTAGTGAGAAAGAATATATAAGTGTGTTTTTGAATTCATTACAAACCTAGATGGATATAGCAAACTTATGATCTTGGAGCAAAGGTCATTCAAGGCATTCATTGTGTTTCTAGAGCAAATTTGTGTTGTTATTGTGTGTGTTGTTGCAAGTTTGAAGACATCATCCATCTCTTTATGAGTTGAAGAAACTTCATTCTCCCAAGGGCTTCACCTCCAAGGTCATATCATTGTTATTTGAATCATTCTATCATCATTGTATTTAGCCTCAACCATGCTAGGGCATGCTCTCTTATCTATCAATAGTATTGGAAGGCTTGAATTCCATTCTAGGGTTTGATTGAGGTAAATCCCTAAACACCATAACCCCCCAAACCCTCTCTTTTCATCTTGTGTGTAGGTTACACATACAAGATTAAGGAAAAGTGAAGATATAGGAAGACTATGTAGGAATCAAGGTTTTAGGATCTGATAGAAGTATAGGAATATTCCTCTATAAAGCCTTGGGCAGTTGGTACCCTAGTATTCTTAGCCATTCTAACTCCACATCTTGCATCTAAGCATCAATTACAACATTTTCTTAGTTCAAAACATCAGCATATTCTCACTTCTAGAACTTGGACAATTCCTATTTCATCCTCTGATACTTTAGCTTCTAAGACAAGTTTTGACATCTCTCTAATCACTCTTATGAAGTTAGTTTCTAATTATCTACTATACATGTTCATTTTTTTAGGAATTGCATGCAGAAGATATCAATTAAATGCAAATAAAGATTAAACAAAGGAATGGAAATACACAGAAATAATAACAATGAGAGACAAGTTTTAATGTGGTTCACCCAAACCTGGGCTACATCCACCAACAAAGAGTCCAATATTATTATCCAGTAAATCAAACCGATTACAACTAGTAATCCTTGCAACTCAATACCATTGTAAAATGCTACAATACATCAATGTAAACCCTAACCCTTAGCTACTTTTATCAAGCCTTATGTCAGTTACAAAAATAGGGTTTTTTTTATGTCGGCCAATAGAAAAAAACTCCCAACGCCTTTAAAAAAAATAAAAATCCTTGGAGGTTTTAAGGGCACTGCCCTCTATCCCCCACAAGGGCATTGCCCCTCAACCCCACAAGGGGCACTGCCCCTTGACCCCATCTTGGGGGCACTACCCCCAAACCACCACAAGGGGCGCTACTACTTGACCCCATTAAATAATTTGGGTAGAAACCTTACCGATAAAAGTGCGGTAAATTTAACCTCCGATTCTGATTAGGCTCCATATAACAACAATCTCCCACTTGGAGACTGATCAGACTCTAGACCATATCATCTCCCAACTGGAGACTGATCACAACACCACTGACCCTATAGCTCCCACTAGAAATAAGCATCCTGGACTCTATTGTTCTAATTTTTTGTTTTTAGTCTTGAAGACCAACCAAAGCTGAAGAGGAGATCAACTTCTCCCTTGTCACTGCCTTCATAAACATATCCATTGGATTTTCATCTATATGTATCTTTTCTAGCTTTAACTATCTATCATCTAACACCAACTGGATGAAGTGATATCTGAGCTGTATGTGTTTGGTTATTGAATGCAAGGCATAATTCTTTACAAGATGTATGGCACTCTAGCTGTCCATAAACAAATAACTATTAGCCTATTGTTTGCCCAATTCTTCCATGAAAGATTGCAACCATATCATCTCCTTGCTTGCCTCTGTTGTAGCTACATACTCAGCCTCTGTGGTGGATAAAGCAACCAAATTTTACAACCTGGAGATCCAACTCATCGCTATACCACCTATAGTAAAGACATAACCTATAGTACTCTACCTAGTATCAATATCCCCTGCCAAATCTGAATCCACATAGCCTACTAAATCAGTATTAGAGCCCCCCAAATATAAGTGTTTATTGGATGTACCTCTCAAATATTTGAGAATCTATTTTACCACATTCCAATGCTCCAATCTGAGATGACTCATATACCTTCTTATGATTCCTATAGCATGTGCCATATTCAGTCTCATGCATACAATGCCGTACATTAAACTTCCTATAGATGAAGCATATGGTACCTTGGACATTTTTTCTTCCTTCTCTTGTGTCTTAGGACACATCTCCTTAGTCAATTTCAAATGACTAGGCAAAGGTGTACTGACAACTTTTGCATTCTCCATATGGAATCTCTGCAACACCTTTTCAACATAATCAGCCTGAGATGGAGTCAATTTTATGATCTTCCTATCTCTGCAAATTTTCATACTAAGGATTTGTTTTGCTTCCCCTAAATCCTTCATAGCAAATGATTGTGCTAACTATTGTTTTAACTCTCTTATGTGATCCATGTTAGACCCTGCTACAAGCATGTCATCAACATATAAACATAAAATAACATAGATGTCATTATCTAACCTCCTAAAATAAACACAATGGTTAGAATTACACCAGCTATAGCTTTGCTCAGCCATAAAACTATCATATTTCAAATACCATTGTCGAGGTGCTTGTTTTAGGCCATACAAACTCTTCTTCAATTTGCACACCTATTTCTCTGTACCTTTGACCTCAAATCTTTGTGGTTGTTCCATTTATATCTCCTCTTCCAAATCACCATGGAGAAAGGAAGTTTTCACATCTAGTTGTTCCAAATGCAAATCTTTAGCAGCCACAATACTTAAAGCAGTATGAATAGAAGTTGTCTTAACAACTAGAGAAAAATTTGCATCAAAATTAATCTCCTTTTTTTGTGGAAATCCTTTTACAACTAGCTTGGATTTAAATCTTTTTTTACCTCTATCTTCCTCTTTCAGCTTATAAACCCATTTACTTGTAGGCAACTTACATAATTCCCAAGTCTGATTTTTCAGCAAGGAGTCCATTTCTTCTTTAATTGCATGCTCCCACTGAACCTGTGTATCCACCTACATAGCTTCATCATACCCTTTTGGTTCACCAGCATCTATTAACAAAATAGAATATAAAGAGGGAGAAAACCTTTTAGGAGGCCTACTTAGCCTTGTTGACCATCTAATATTCACTAGATTTTGTGGTATTTCTTGTTGTTGTTGTGGAGCATTAGGAACCATTAGAACATCACTATCTGGAGTATCATTCAGTACCACATAATCCTTTTCTTTCTTCTCATGCTATTGCAACTGATCTTTGTACAACACCTTCTCATTGAATACAACATCCCTACTTCTCACATTTTTCTAATTTTCAAAATCCCAAAGCCTATAACCAAATTCATCAATGCCATATCTAATGAAGGTACATTTTTTTAATTTTGCATCTAGTTTGGTTCTATTTTTAGAATCTACATGTGCAAATGCTTCACATCCAAAGGTTTTGAGAAAAAAATAACTCACCTTCTTACCTGTCCATGCTTTCTCTAGAATACCACATCCCAAAGGAACTGAAGGACCTCTGTTAATTAAATATACAACAGTGTTGACAACCTCTTCCCACATGTTTAAAGGCAACCCAACATGCAATCTCATGGTCCTTGCATGCTCCATTATTGTCATATTCATGTGCTCAGCCACTCCATTCTCCTGTGGAGCACCTGGAACCATTTTCTGCCTATGAATTCCATTAAAGGAACAATAATCCTCAAATTCTTTGCTGCAATACTCACCACCATTATCAGATCTAAGACATTTTAATCTTTTACCTGTCTCATTCTCAACCAAACTTCTCCACTTCTTAAATGTTTCAAATACATCAAATTTCTATCTAAGGAAATAAATCCAAACCTTCCTAGTTGCATCATCTATGAATGTAACATAATACTGAGAGCCACTAAGATAAGATACCTAAGTTGGTCCCCATACATCTATATGCACAAGCTCAAACTTTTCATCTTTCTTTTGCTTCCCATCCTTGAGAAAACTTACTCTCTTTTGTTTGCCATACACACAACTTTCACAAAAATCCATATTAATACATTTCAGACCTAGTAAAACTTTCCTAGACTGAAGTACCTTCATACCTTTTTCACTCATATGCCCAAGTCCGTTATGCCACAGTGTTGTCTCAGAACCCGCAGCAACGGTTTCAATCTCTTCCTGTGAACCTGCAGTAACTGTTCCTAACCTGTTTGTTTTTTCTCTGCAATAGCTAAAGTAGAAGGAACAGTATGACCTATACAAAGATATAAGGTTCCTACTTTCACACGTTTTTCTACTATTAAGGCACCTTTTGAAACCTTCCATTTTTTATCACTGAAAGTAACTATGCAACCTTCATTAGTTAGCTACCTTGCTAAAATTAAATTCCTACTCAGCCTTGGAATGTGCCTTACCCCTTGTAGTAGTCAATGATTCCCATTCTACAACTTAATCTTGATTCTTCCCTTTCTAACAATCTGACAGGGTTCATTATCTCCCAAATAAACCAGCCCAAAATCTCCCTGGACATAATTAAGAAAATAACTTCTATTGGGTGTAGCATGAAATGAGGCCCCTGAATCTAAAACCCATGAATCATCATCATTATCTAGGGAAAGAATCAAAGCATCATCTTCAGATTTATTACTTACCACATTTGCCTCCTTATTGCCTTCTTGTTTGTATCCTTCTTTATTCTTCCAAGACTAGCAATCTTTCTTTAGATGACCTGGTTTCCCACAGTACCAGCAATCCTTCTATCCTTTGGATTGGGACCTCATATCCTTTGATTTTTCTCATGAATTCTCATGACCTCCAGAACCTTTTCCTCTCTCCTTTGATCTACCCCTCCTTTCTTCATTTAAAACACTACCTGATGTGGACCTCCTGATATTTTTCATCACACTTACTCATTAAGGATAACACCAACAACATCATCAAATTTCAAAGTGTTTGAACTAGAGACAGAGTTACTTACAACCATTACCAAGCTATTCCATCTTTCTGGCAAAGAATATAAAACCAAGAGAGCCATCAGCTCTTCCTCAAATTTCACTTTTATAGAAGTTAATTGACTAGTAATCAAATTAAACTCATTTAAATGATCTGTCATAGATCCACCTTCAATCATTTTTAGATTAAACAAATGCTTCATGAGAAATACCTTATTTGAGGCTGAGGTTTTTTCATACAATTTAGCCAAAGCTTTCATCAATTCACATGTTGTCGTCACTTCTATTATATTGAATGCCACAGATGGTGGTAGGCACAACTGAATGGTTCCTAGTGCCTTTTGTCTAGAAGATTCCAATCCTCATCAGTCATTGTTGCCAGTTTCTTGGCTATTCCTTCCAACGGCCTCAATAAATCCTTCTGATAGAGATAATCCTACATCTACATCTTCCATAATTGATAGTTCTACCCATTGAATTTATCTACCTTCAATTTACCCTCGTCCGCCATTGTTCCCACTCAACCGTGAGACCTTCCTGCAGATGATAATCAAACACAACCCTCTCTGATACCACTTGTTAGGAATTGCATGCAAAAGATATCAATTAAATGTAAATAAAGATTAAATAGAGGAATGGAAATACACAGAAATAATAACAATGAGGGACAAGTTTTAACATGGTTCACCCAAACCCAGGCTACATCCACCGATAGAGAGTCCAATATTATTATCTAGTAAATCAAACCGATTACAACCAGCAATCCTTGCAACTCAATACAGCTACAAAATACTACAATACATCAACGAAAACCCTAACCCTTAGCCACTTTTATCAAGCCTTATGTCATTTACAAAAATAGGGTTTTTTATGTCGGCCAATATAAAAATAACTCTCGATGCCTTTAAAAAATAATAAAAATCGTTGGAGGTTTCAAGGGCACTACCCCTTGACCCTGCAAGGGGCATTGCCCCCAAACCCGCACAAGGGGTGCTATCCCTTGACCACATTAAATAATTTGGGGGGAAACCGCACTGATAAAAGTGGGGTAAATTTAACCTCCGAGTCTGATTAGGCTGCATATAACAACACCTTTATAATTAGATCTTTACAAATCTAGGGTTTTGTGCATATCTGACCTAGGTTTGATAAAAGGCTTAGTTAAATCTAATCTTTCCATAGAAAACAAGAGTACAATATCTATTTCTGAAGTCCACCTCCATTTTGTAGTGACTTGGCTCGGTCTTGTCCTTGAATGTTATTGTGGAAGAGGGTTTGATCTAGTGTGCATGCTAGCTTTTATCATTCATCTTTTTCACACTTAACATTTGGGTGAATCCATAGCTTCGAGCACTTGCATCTTGTTGATAGTTAAATTTAGACTTTACATTGATTTCACTTCATAATCATCAATATCCATTTGAAAATATTGCATGATCATGGAAAAGTACATTTCTAGGCCTTAAAAAGATTGCATTTTGATCAACAGAATTTTGCATTAGGGTTTCATAAATTCTCCTATATTATCATATTGGATGCATTAAAAATTCATCAAATCTATTTTAGTATGATATTCTTTCATCAATACATATCATAGAATTCAAAATTCTTATTACACATTGTGTATTTCAACATAAGAATATAACATTTCTTTCACATTTGGCAATACATCTTAATGAGATCTATACTTTCCTTTGTGTGCAACACTTTAACATTGAGATCACTTGGTTTGCATTAACACTTATATGTTCTTGATCTTTGCAAAAAGATTCAAAAACCTAGTTTCCTCAAGCTAGTGCCTTGGTTTTCAAAAGTCTTACATACATGGAATCCAATCAAAACAAGGGTGGTATGGTTCCTCCTCGATATAATAAGAAAAGGAAGGCACCTAAACCCATCATATCATTCACTCCACATGAAGTCATAATTAGAGACATTGATGGCCCTCTTTACATTACAACAAGAATAAGTGGGAATCCTATAAGGGGAGTCCTTATCAATCCTAATTGTTTGACAAATGTGATAACCAAAGAATTCTTATACATACATGATTTGGCATAAGATACCTATGATTCTATACATATAATGATCAAAGTACATAATGGTTATTTCCTCTCGGCTATAGGAAAAATAATACTTTTGATCAAGGTGGTTGAAAAAGCCCTAGAACAACTATTTGTCAGCATTCCCACCTCAGACCTATTTCATGTGAAGTTAGGCCATTCTTGGCTCAAGTCCATGAAGGTGGTACCTTCCACCATTCATAAATTCTTAATGTTCCCTCATCAAGGATTAGTGCATGTTTTCAACCATAGTGGATGGAAACCTTTTGTAAATTGTAAAAACTTCAACTTGGACTACTTTTGGCTGCAACCTACTAAACCAAATCAACCAAGAGAAGATCAATTTTTCTTGGCATATCACAAATATAAGGCAAAGATAATAGCTCAATTATCACATGGAAAGACGTTTCATGGACCCTCTCAGTCCCCTGAGGCTACAATTCCTCCTACCAAACAAATAGAGAGTGAAAAGTATCCTGAGCTGAAGGAATCCCTTTGACCAAGAGGTAAAGGAATTTTTTCTGAGGTTCCTCCTCCATCATCCTTGCAAGGATCGAGAGACAACCTTAAAGAGAGAAACATTTCATCACAAAAGATCACTTTTGTACTGGCTTCCACTTCTAAAATGTCAAAGAATGTGAGAAATCATGAGTCATTGGTGGTAGACAAAGAAACTCCCTTGGGTAATATAACTAATAGGACAAGAAGAAATAGTAATGCAAGGAAAAGAAGAAGAAAGCAACAAGCATTAGCCTGAAAGATGTCTCCACAAGATGAGAACATCCTAGTAGAAGATATGGAAACAAAAGAAGAATTAAAGGAAGAAGATTCAAGTTGGGCCATAGTACCCTATGTACTTATTTCTTCTCAAGTTCAACATTGGGAAGAAGATGATTTACTCAAGGAAAACCACTAGTGTGGTTGCATTTTATAAAAGGTAAGTATTTCTCATCAATTTAGACACCTTTAATGTAGCACCTCTTTGAGTTTCTCTCACAAATGGCCTCCTCTTATGTGTTGTGTTCCCTCGTATTGTGTTAAATGTTGTTTGTGCCTCGGAGGACCCTTGATACTATTATAAGGTCAAGGATACAAGGAGACTGGCTTTGTTGTGATACTTCTATTTTTTTCTCTATTCTTCTACTCTCCTCTCTCTTATTGTAATTGTTCTGTGTGGTACCTTGGGGGCATAATGTTGTAGAGGATGTCTTGGGGTAATTTTCCCACAACGCTTCATTCCTAAGTCACTTTTGTCTCCTCTCTCATTTTTCATATTTTCATTCTCTAGTGAATCTACTTGTCGGTGGATGACGATAACAAATAAATACTGATAAGGATCATGTGTCCCTACAGAAAGAATAAAAATGGACCTAGTCCATATATGATGGGGTTGATATCTTACTAACACTTGACTAGTAGAATCACCTCGTGTCGTGACGTGCTCATGTATCATGTTGTGAAGATTATTTTAACAAACCTTTGCAATACTCTAATATGCTTCTAGGCACTTTGGAATGTTTTGTATCTCACCTTGTAGCTACACTTGGTTTTGAGATACCTAAAGTATAACCCAATGGCTATAGTCAGTTGCAAACCCATAAGTGTATCCTTGGTCTATTTATGTGGTATGTTACCTTATTTCTATGCATTGTTGATGATTAGAATCTGATACTAATGTGTGTCATTGTAGGGAACATTCCATGATCGTAAGAACATGTCACTTTGGGGCATGGGCTTTGTGAAAGCTCTTGTTCCCTTGCATGTTTTCAACTTTACCTTAAATGTGTTTGATATCGGCAAGTAGGATCAACCACTTTAAGGTGAGGGCATATATTATGGAAAATGCTTGGAAATTTTAGATATTATTGATAAAGCATTTTTGTGTATGCTTCTTTTTCACCATAAGGCATCTACAGATGTAAGTGGGGTTGTGTACTTTGTTTTGTTTTGTGTATACCTCCTTTTCACTATAAGGTATCTATGTAATGCAGGTGGGGTTGTATACTTTGTGCATGCTTCCTTTTCACTATAAGGCATCTGTGGATGTAGGTGGGGTTACATTTTGAAATCCCTTTTGCAGAAGGCAGGATTGTGTCTCCCCTTGAGTGGTTGCATATCCTTTTAAAATTCCTCTGTGGAGATGGGGTTGGATCTTGATTTATTCACCCTTAAGTGTGTCTTTGGCAATTGTGGTTGGAGAGTAGTGATGAGCTCCTCCCTATCGCTTGTGTTTACTATGTATAAGATGTATAGTGTGTTGATGACATACTCTATAGTGCTTGTGTATTATATATGTTTTTTGTGTCTTCTTTGCATGTCAAGTGCATGTTTTAGTGGTTCCATGTAGCGATGATCTCCCCCCATGCCATGTGTTTTGTGTGCCCTTGATGGTGGTGCGTAGCAATGAGTTCCCCCCATCACCTAGTTAGGGTTATATATATAATTGTTTAATCATGTCTTCTCTATGTATTGGATGACTATATTCATGTCTTCTCTATGTACCGTGTGATTGTATTCATGTCTTCTTTGTGTATTGCATGCTTCCTTACTGTATTCACTGTGTCTTGTGTGATTGTAATGTGTCTTCTTATGTTTGCCTAAGCTTGGGGGCTAGAAATAGTCTTCCAAACATAGGGTGTGTCTTCGCTCTAGTGTCTGACATGTTTGATGTGCTTCGACCATACATTAATGCATGTATTGATCAAAGATCATACACACATTAAAGTGGGGGCTAAATGTTATGGAGTAAAAAGTGGACACTTGCCTTTTTACCTCATTGTTTAGCTCCTAGGTCCCTGTGATTACATGATACATTATAATTGATCATCCCAAAGAAGATTGCCTGACACCCATGATAATTCAAGACCTTGGGACCTCACTAAGCTTATCTTGGACAAAAAAGGGCCCTTAGACTTGGGCACCAACCACCCAAGTCCTCCTAATTGGTCAGGGTAAATTAAATGTATGTCAGCTTAGGACCTTTAAAAAGGTTCCTCTTTGTTGGATCTTGTGATTGAATTTGATGAATATTAGCGGGAAAGCATATGTAATGTATTTTTGAATTCATTATGAACCTAGATGGATATAGATGTTATGTCATAAAGTGTCCCCCTAGGACTTTTACCTCCTAAGTTTAGCTCTCGGGTCCCTTGTTTCACATCATACATGTTCATTTTGATTCTTGGAAGAAAATGGCCTGAAACCCATGTCAAATGGGGCTTGAGGGACATTGTGGCCTTTGACCCTACCCTAAAATAGGACTTGAGGGCTTGGGTGCCCACGCCCTAGTCCTACCCTATTTTAGGCATGTCCCAAATTTGAATTTCAGTTATGTGAGCGTTAAGAGGTTCCCATGCCGACATCTTAAGTTTGAATTATAAAATTAAAGTGGGAATGTATATATAAGCATGTTTAGGGATTCATTTGTAAACTAGAAGATGATTATGAACATTTGGTGAACTTATGATTTTAGAGCATTCAAGATATTCATTTTTGTAGAGTAGAATATTGTTGTTATGTTTGTGATTGTAGATTTAGCTTCATCTTCTCATGTGTTGAAGGATTTTCATCTACATGTGACCTACACCTTCAAGGTGATATCTATTTGTGTTTAAATCATTTATCAATTTCTTTTTGTCTATATCCTACATGGATACACACTCTTTATCTGAAAAAGATGTTTAAAAAACTTGAATGTCCTTCCGGGCCTTAACTGAGGCAAGCTCTTAAACACAACCCCAACCACACTCCTTGTGATTGTAGGTTATAGGTATTAGATTTCACTAAGTGTAGTTGCAGAGGAAGGTGGTAGAAGATAAGGATTCTGAATCTAGTGGAAAGAAGCAATCTAGTGCACTTTCAGGGCTAGGCCACTAGGGGCAAAGCCCTCTAAGGTTACAGGTACAAAAATCTCCATGACAGTGATATTCAACATCAGAAGAAGTCCTGACATCGTGAAGAACATTCTTCCTTGAGCTACGGTGCTAGTCATAGTGACCTCTACATCTACAGAGCCAAAAATAGATGGAACTGTAATCATCAGTGTCGTAAGGAGTCTGAAACCCCCTAAAGAAAACATTGCATTGGGCTAGGGTGCGAGTCACGAAGACCCCAACTATTTTGCATCATGAACTTCAAAAAATGGTTAGTAACTAATCTTTGTCTACTATCTTGGTCTGCGAGAATTTATCATAATTTATCCGTTTGCTTATGATTTTACATAATTAGGGTTTTGGGCATATTTAAGCATTAAATTGATACATTAATTTATAATTTCTAAATTTCCACATCGTTACAAGTGACCCTCAACCTACCCTCAACCTATACGTGAATCCTCTTGCAAGAGTTGTGATTCAACTCAGTTGAATGTTCTTGAATGTTTGTAGAGAAAGAAGGATTTAACTATTTACCCTATTTCCCTCTTTTCTTACATAACAATAGCAAAATTATGATCTTGGAGCAAAGAGTATTCAAAGTATTCATTGTGTTTCTAGAGCATATTTTTGTTGTTATTGTGTGTGTTGTTGTAGGTTTGAAGACATCATCCATCTCCTTATGAGTTGAAGAATCTTCATTCTCCTAAGGGCTTCACCTCCAAGGTGATATCATTATTATTTGAATCATTCTATCATCATTTTATTTAGCCTCTACCCTGTTAGGGCATGCTCTCTTATCTATCAATAGTGTTGGAAGGATCAAATTTTATTTTAGGGTTTGACTAAGGAAAATCCCTAAATACCATAACACCCCAAACCCTCTCTTTTAATCTTGTGTGTAGGTTACAGACCTGTATAGGATTCGGGGAAAGTGAAGATATAAGAAGATTGTGCAGGAATTAGGATTTTGAGATCTAATAGAAGTGCATGAATATTCCTCTATAAAGACTTGGATGGTTGGCACCCTAGTCTTCTAGGCCTTTCTGACTCTAGATTTGGCATCTAAGCATCAATTACAACATTTTCTCAGTTCAGACCATCAACATATTCTCACTTCTAGGACTTGGGTGGTTCCTATTTCATCCTCCAACACTTTAGCTTCTAAGACACATGTTCTGACATCTCCCTAATCACTCTTGTGAAGTTAATTTCTGATTTTCTACCATATATTTTCTATTATAATCAGATCTTTGTAAATCTAGGGTTTTGTGCATATTTGACCTGAGGTTTGACAAACGTATTGGTTAAATATGATCTTTCCATAGCAAAAAAAGGTACAAGATCTATAGTTGAAGTCCACGTCCCTTTAGTAATGACTTGGCTTGGTCTTTTCCTTTAATGTTATTGTGGAAGAGGGTTTGATCTAGTGTGTATGCTAGCTTTCATCATTCATCTTTTTCACACTTAACACTGACATCCTCCAAGATGGACCACCTATCAACTATAAGATGATTGCATATATGAATACATCATTGACTCTTTTGAAGTGCTTCTTGGCCTCCTTCAATTCTAATTGGGGATAGTAATCCCAAATTTTATATTCTTGAGGGCCTTCTCCTCTTACACCCATAGTAGTTAACCCTAGAAAGTTACCAACTCTAGCAGCTAACCAAATGATATAAGATGTCATATAAAACATTTTAATTTGTATGATAGATATGAGTTGTGCATGAAAATTATTAGAAACTATGGTTGTGTTGTCCAAATGATTCTCCCCTTTGATAGTAAAGTAGATAAACTAGAAAATCTAAGTCTCATGTCCTGGACTCTTCTCTGCCAAAAATTCTGCAAAGTAAGGTGATAATATCAACAATTTCTCCTTTAAAATCTGCCCTTGTCAACCTGGAAGACACCTTGAAAGAAGACTTATTGGGTTTCAATAACCAATACCTATTCAGATATTCTTTATTGTCACTAACATCTAAATTATATTAGTTGGTGGCCTCGAAAATAATCATCAAAATGGCCTCCCTATACACTAGCATATCAAAGACCAATCTAATCATTGGAGCCATGATGTCTAGCAATAGATTCCCACTTGAATCAAAAAAATTCCTTTCCTCTGGATTATAATGGTGGGAAAGAGTAAGGATAAGTTCTAGACATTGAACAGATAATTGAAAACTAGCTATATGTCCCAATGTAGATTCTATAATTTTCTTTTCTCTTGGGGTGACATCTTCTCCAAATGTGTCATGTTTGAACTCTTCTAGGTCCACATGTCCCAGTTTTGTGTCAGTTATGTTCATTAGTTCACTTTTGAATTTTGAGTCCTTAAGAACACCTTGAAATTGATATTTCATTGTTATAGGTTGTTCCTTCTTCCTTTTCTATGTTTGTTGCTTCTTAGGTTTTGGTTTTGATCCCTCACCTATTGTCTCTTACTCAGTTTCTTCAAAAGACTTATCTAAATTTGATAAGGTTTCCTCACTTTGTTAGGTTGATATCTCATCCACAAACATTTAATTGACCTAAAGGAGCAAAAAGGAATGTATAAAAATACAACAAAACTTGAAGAGAACATTAAATTTTAGGTATTTCGAGAGTTTCTATGTTCTGGTGGAATCATGAGACCAAATTCAATTTTTGGACCTAGGTCCAAAAGTGGACTCAGTGCCCATAGTCCCATTTGTCTTAGCAGGTCAGTGGAAGAAAATTAGTTATTAGGATTAATTGAATCAAAGGGTAAAAGACCCATCTAGACCTGAAGTCTCGAAGAGTGGAGCACTAGGGGAAACTTTGTTTTTTGAAATTTTAAAACTTTGGGTCCAAAAGACCTTTCAGGGCCCAAGATCTAGAAAGGTTTTGCATTTATTGGTGGGATGCGAGAACAACTTTAGTTTTTGGTTCTTTTAAAATTGAAGTCCAATAGACCTTTTGGGGCCAGATGTCCTGAAAGGGTTTTATAGCTTTTAAAAATTCCTTAAGTCTTCCCATGGGAGGTGGGACTAAACTTCATTTTAGGATTAGATGTTTTAGGCCAAAGGACCTTTCGAGGCCTGCGGTCTTGATAGGGCCATCATAACTTGTGTTTTGGCATGCCTTGCGTGGTACAAGACTATTTTTAGTTTTAAGATTTCCAGGTCTTAGGACCAAAGAACCAAATGGGGCCTAAGGTCTCGAAAGGGCTTCACAATTTTTTTGTTCCTATAATCCTTGCAGGAAGTGGGGCCAATTCTAGTTTTAGGTTTCTAAAGTTCAATAGCTAACGAGCCAATTGGGGCCCAAGATCTCAAACAGGTCTTTGAAAGTTTACTTTGTCATGTCAAATTTAAAAGCTTATTCTTCCCTCAGGGCCTGAGACACAAATAGAATGCTTTGAATTTTGAAATAAAAAAAAAAAGAATGGCTAGTTGAATATGAATGACATCAAATTTGCATCCACTTATTCTAGAACCTACCTACTAAACTAAACCTAAATTATGAAGCAAAGCCCAAGGAAATAAACCCAAAATGAATTTAAAGTAACCACAAACCCTAAACCCTAAATAGATAGAAAACCACATTAAAAAAAAAACACACAACAAAGATAGACAATCAAAGATGAAGCAGGGAAGGAAAAAACTTACCTTGACGAATGAATGGGAAGAAAAGGTAGTAACATTGAGAAACACCCTATCCACACATGCACAACATAAAGTCATTCCAAATCAGTGCCCAACTCGGAACAATCATCCTCAAATGCTTTAGCAACAATCCAGAGCTCCGAGAAATTGGTAATTAAAAATGAAATGAGGAGATACAGGTGTCCAACCCTTATATATCATACAGTTCAATAAAAAAGAACCATCATTAATGTGGTAGGTGGTCAGGGATGCAGGGCAAAAGCTAACTTTCAGACCTACGACAAAAAGGGACCCAAAAGGCCAATTGGGACTCGAAGTCTTGAAGCGTCATAAAATGGTGAGGAGAAAATGGAAACTAGGTAGACTTCAAGAAAGGGTCAAAAAGCCAATTGAGACCTGAAGTCCAAATCGGACTTTCTAAGGCGAAGCCCAGATCCACAATCAGACCTGAGGCTCGAGATCCCGGTGATTCAAGGAAACCCAGGATACCCAACAAAACACTCAAAACACTAGTTTTGAGGATGATAAAAGAAATGCCTAAGTTAAAACTTAGGTCTTGAGTAGAAGAAACATAAAATTAAAGAAAACCAATTTAGTTCATGGATATTACCTCTATGTTGTTGAGATACAATTTTTGCAGACTCTAAAATTTTTTTGGAATGAAACCCACCTCCTTTCTAGTTTTGCAATTTCTCCTTTTTTTACCTCCAAACTCCTGTATCTGTTGGTCTTCTCCCAGCTATTGATTTTTTTTATTTTTTTAAATAATTTATTTCTTTCCTCTTTCCTAGCAACTTTCAAAACTTTCATTTCACTAACATTTTTCTGTGGTTGTGTTTTCCATTTGTCTTTCAAAAGGTTATTAAAACAAAATCCTCATTTCCTTCGTAATTAAAATAACATATTTATACATGTATCAAAAGATAGGCATCTTAAATTTGCCAAATTAATTAATTAAATGAAAGAAATTTGATTTAACTAAAATTTTGAAAGCTCCTATTTATTTTTTATTTAATAAGAAAATTATTTTTTAAATATAAATAATCCCTATTAAATTTTAAAATAGAAGGAGAGAAATATTCTAATAATTTTCCAATAATCAATAATATTAAACAAAACTAATTCTTTTATGTAATTATGAATTCCTACTCACGTAAATCTGTAGTTAGTCATATTCCAATAAAACCAAATTTAATCACATTATTGTAACATTAATCTCTAGAATGATAACATAAACATTAAAATTAATTTCCATCATGTACATCATAATAATCAGCTTTCTAGTTATATTAACATTCCAAAAGTCATAACGACATATATTCTCAAATATTTAGACATGTTTACTAGTTTCCAGAATAGTATTCAAAATTTGGTCCCTCCCCTCTAGGAATAGTCATCATCCCGATGATTGAAGATATATGTACAAAATGCTAAAATAAATGAGGAAATAAGTGTTGCATCTCTACAACATCCTCCCACGTAGCACCACCTTTTGAGAACTGGTTCCATTGCACCTTCCACTGGACCACCTCTTTGTTGCACAAATGGATTTTTCACTAATCAAGGATGAGTAGGGGTTCTACTTGAGCCACCTCAGATCTCAAACCTGTAAAGTCTACCAGTCAAGTATGTGAATTCCATTAGGATGATAAGGTTTTAGTAAAGAAATATGAAAAATAATATGTAACTGAGATAGAGCTGGAGGTAAAGCCAATCTATAAGCAATAGAGTTTATCACATCAAAGACATAAAAAGGCCCCCACATATTTGGGAGTAAGTTTGGCTAACTTGCCAAATGAAATATAACTCTTATGTGGCTTGACTCTCAAAAACACCTTGTCCCCAAAAGAAAAATGCCTAAAGCTTCTATTTTTGTCTACATATTTTTTTGCATGTCAGAAGCTTCTTTCAATCGCCCCCTAATTACCCTCATCTGCTCATCCATCACCCTATGAATTTCAAGGCCAATGACCACTCTGTCATTGACACTATCCTAGCTAATATAGGGGTATGGCACTTCCTATCATAGAGAGATTTGAAAGGTGCCATACCTATATAATATTAGAAATAATTGTTATATGAAAATTCAACTAATGGGAGGTACTCTTGCCATTTGTATTGTTGATCCATATAGTACATTCTAAGTAGATCCTCTATAATTTCATTCACTCACTCAGTTTGCCAATCTGTTTGAGGATGATACACTAAAATCATTCTAGCATCATGATTAGAAATGATCATTTTTGAAACACCATGGAGTCTAAAAATCTTTTGAACAAACTTCTTTGCCAAAGTCAAAGATCCATCAAGTAAGTTCCCATGTATAAAGTGGGATACCTTAGTAAGCTTGTCTATCACAACCAAAATGACATCATGTTTGGCCTTAGACATTGGTAGTCCCTAAATGAAATCCATACTTATTACTTTCCATTTGTATTTAGGAATATCATGACGATACATAGGTCTCATAGGATGCACATGCTTAGCCTTGACTCGTTGGCATTCCAAGAGTCTAGCCACATATTCTGTCACTTTGCTTTTTAACTCAGGTCAAAAATATAATGGTTTCAAACCAGCCATGAGTTTAGTCACACTTGGTTATCTAGAATAAGGATAATTATGTGCCTCCTCAAGGACTCTAGCCCTTAGGCCACCTGGATTTGACCTACATACATTCTATTCTAAAATCTAAGAAAACCATCAGGTTAAAGCTTGTATCCCTCAAACTAATGATTAGAGGTATTTTCCTCTAAGTCTATCTTGAACTTAATGTCATGCTCATCATGCTAAAGTTTGTCAAGTACCTATTCTCTAAAAGTTGAGTGGAAAATTGTGATGACATAAATATGTCGTCTTCAGCTTAATGCATTGTCCACTCTATTTTCTTTTTCTTAAATATAGTCTAAATCAAAGTCATAATCTTTGAAAAATGTAGGCCATCAAGTCTGATGAGCATTTAGATTAGGTTGTGTAAAAATATATTTGAGCCCCAAATGATTAGTTTTGAGTTCAAAAGGTTTCCCAATGAAGTAGTGTCTCCATATTTGTTGAGCATGCACAATAGCTGCTAGCTCTAGATCATGTGGTACATAATTTACTTCATATTATTTTGATGTTTGATATTCATAGGCCATAACTTGCCCATTTTGCATGAGAACCCCACCCAGACCTTCAATTTAGATTTGGCACTATAAGGATTGGTGCAGTGGTGAGATTAAGCTTCAAAGTTAGAAAATCTTGCTCACATCTATCAGTCCATTTATACCTCTTACCTTTTTTTTCTGTAGGGTGGTAATAGGATTTACAATCTTATGGAAACCCTCTAAAAACCTTCTATAAGATCTTACCAAGCCCATGAAACTACAAACTTCCTCGACATTAGCTGGGGCTAGCCATTCCATGATGGCTTTGATTTTGGCTAGGTCTATAGACATTCCCTCAGCTAAAATAATGTAACCCAAGTAATGTACCATCTTCTGATAGAAGGAACATTTAGAAAACTTCTCAAACAATTTATGTTTCTACAAATGTTGCAGGAGTATTCTCAAATTCTATTCACGTTTTATTTCATCTTTAAAATAGATTAGAATGCCATCAATGAATACAATAAAAAATAATCTAAGCAATCTTTGAAAACATTGTTCATCAGGTTCATAAAGGATACAAGAGCATTTGTAAGCCCAAAAGGAAGTACTGTGAACTCATAATGTCCATAATGAGTTTTGAAAGCATTTTTGTGGATGTCCTCTTCCTTGATTCTTAACTAGTGATAGCTTTATTTTAGTTCAATCTTGGAAAGCATTGTTGCTCCCTTGATCTAATCGAAAGGATAATTGATTCTAGGAAACAAATGCCAATTTTTTATGGTCACCTTATTGAGCATTGTATAATCTATGAACATTTGAAGGGTGTGATCTTTCTTTTTCACAAAGGTCATAGGTGCTCCCCATGGTGACACACTTGGTCTAAATAAGCCCTTTTCTATCAATTCTTAAAGATAAACTTTTAACTCATAATTTGGTGGTGGTCATCTTATATGGGGCTTTAGATTGTGGTTTTGAACTAGGTAGAAGATCAATAGAGAAGTCAAATTCTCTCCTTGCCAATAACCCTGGCAGTTCTTCAAGAAACACATCACAAAAATCTTGGAGGATAGGAAATCTTCAATTGATAGTTCCTTATTATCTCCTAGGTCATCAATGTGGATTGCATATAAGGTGCATCCTTCCTCTGGGCCTTCTTTACTTGTATGGCTGAAATTTCTCTAAGACTTATGGCTTTTTGGATGCTACAAATATTAGTTGGATTCCCAAAGTCATCTAAACATGTTGCCACCTTTTTTAAGAAATCAACTATGGCTTTATGTTTAGCCAACTAGTTAATACCTAGGATTACATCATAGATTCCTAGTGGGGCTACAAAAAATTTGACTTGAGTGACAAAACTTGGAAGTTCTAAATCATTCAAGGAGAGACACCAGTCTG
Source organism: Cunninghamia lanceolata (assembly GCA_027924645.1). Classification (NCBI taxonomy): domain Eukaryota; kingdom Viridiplantae; phylum Streptophyta; class Pinopsida; order Cupressales; family Cupressaceae; genus Cunninghamia; species Cunninghamia lanceolata. Next base: position 11,506,071 of record BSBN01001400.1, read on the forward strand.
CCTTCCTCTCTTTTCGGTTACCATATTGTACCATCCATGAGTTTACCATAAAACTAGCCCTTCTAGGCAATTTAGCAACCAACTTAGGATCTATGAAACATTGTTTAGCTCCAATATCAATATTAACTGAAAAACTAGAAAGTATACATGTTAGCTGAATGGGAGTTGTTAGACATAGGGCACACAACTAAGAGGGGGGGTGAACCAGTTGTGCAAAACTTTCTCCAAATTAAACACTTAAGTCTTCTTAGTGATTAGCTATATATTAATCATAAACCGTAATGCATTCAAATCAAGAGTAGAAACATATCAACACATAAGACACCAGGATTTTGACGTGGAAAACCCGGTTAAGGGAAAAAACCATGGGGTGATTAACCCAAGATTGTATTCTCTGTTAGAAGAATAGAAAGAACAAAATGGCACATGCCAATTAGGGCTCACTACTTGAGCACACTGCTCACAAGAGGCTCACTGTCTACAAGAAACACACTGTCTACAAAGAAATAAGTATCACATACATGAACTAGAGAATAGCATCTTCACCATGCTTGAATCAGTTCCATTAAGCTCAATACTTCTGCTCTGCCTTTCACTCTCCTCTTTGCTACCACAGTCTCATCTCCACACAAAAAGGTGAGTTCAAACTAACTTCATAATCCCTTATTTATACAAGGCATCAACTTAGGAATGATCATCTAAGTCAGAAAACATTCATAAGATCATCCCACAGATGTATAACTCATCTGGTCGGCCTGTCTCAAGAAGAACACCATCATATAGAAGTTACTCTTCAATTGTGACATCCAACTTTAATGCAGACCAACAACACAAACTGGACACAATCCAAAGACCTCCACAAGCTTGCCTAAAACATCAAGAACATCCACAACTCTTCTACTTACTAAAATCCTTCTCTCCTTCATCCAGAACCTCAAGAACACAGTCTGTCATAACTATCACAAGGGAATAGATGCTTATGGACCTTCAAACCACATACCAATAGAGTTGATACACCACAAAGACTTCCTTAGCACTCCCTTAAATCCACAGAATAGGAAACTTCATTTCTGGATCTCACGGGACCTTTCTTGTTACACACTGTCACCTCTGAACACCTACCGGAACCGGTTTTACTTAAGTGGCCACAACTTCTTCATATCTTCATGCAAACTTCTAAAATCTCTATTGGATCACCTAAAAACACATATCTATAAACCCTTTAATCTGTATCCTCTGATCATCATCCTATCTTGGAATTTTGTCTTACAGTCATCATTGTTCTTCACTATTCTTGATTGAGACTAATTTTCTCAATATCCTCAGTTCATGGCTCATCCAAACCTTATCATTAATGCAACAAGAGTATGTTGACATCAATGACAACATCGATTAGGCCCATACTTGCAACAATCTCCCCCTTTGTCATTGATGGCAACATATGATGTGAAAAACCATCAAGACAAGAACTTCTCCTTACTGTCACAACTCCCCCTATCAATGACAACCATTCACATGTCTTCTCTCCCTTTACTTCTCCCCCTTTGATCAGAAACCACTTGTTTTTCACATGTCTTCTCTCCCCCTTTGGCATCAATGGCAAAGGGCACATACTTGCAATTTCACCACTTTAGAATCATACCTGCTGCTCCCCGTGAGTAGCAGCTCCCATCAATCTAGATCACAAGATATGACTGTGATATCCACCAGACTGATGTACCTCAATGCACCTTAGTTCATCATCAGAGGGGCAATAACCCCTAACTTCTGTCTGAGATACTCAAAAGAGTCCTTACTTAGAGGTTTAGTAAAGATGTCTGCAATCTGATCCTTGGAGGGTACAAACTCCAATCTAACTTCATTCTTGTTCACTTGCTCTCTCATAAAGTGAAACTTGATGGATATGTGTTTAGTCTTTGAATGCAACACCGGATTCTTAGATATACTTATAGCACTTGAATTATCACAGAAGATTGTGATAGGTTCCTCATACTCTACTTTGATATCTCTTAGCATCTGCTTCATCCACAAAACTTGAGTGCAACTCCCTTGAGTGCAACTACCTACTGCTGCAATATATTCTGCTTTAGTTGTAGACAGAGATATTTCCTCTTGTTTCTTACTTAGCCAAGAAACCAATCTCTTCCCCAAAAAGAATGCTTTACCACTGGTACTCTTCCGGTCATCCACATCTCCTTCTCAATCAGCATCTGTATATGCATGAAGAGAGAAATCATGATCTCTAGGATACCACAAATCATACTCAACCGTCCCTTTTAGATATCTAAAAATCCTCTTGATTTCCATGACATGGGATTCTCTAGGACCAGCTTGGAATCTAGCAACAAGACCAATAACTTGCATAATATCTGGTCTAGTTTGAGTGAGATACAACAATCCTCCAATCATTGATCTGTACTTTGTCTGGTCTACCTTAGGAGAGTCATCATCTTTGCTCAACTTACATCCAGTTGCCATGTGTGTATTCATTGTCTTTGAATCTTCCATCCCAAATTTCTTCAACAATTCTTTCACATATTTGGTCTTTGTTGAAACTAATCTTCAAAAGATGCTTATCCAATCTTTCATACTAGGCTCTTGGGGCTTACTTTAATCCATACAGTGCCTTCTTCAACTTGCAGACCATATTACCATGATCAGACAACTAAAATCCATCTGGTTTCTCTATATACACTTCTTCTTCCAAGTCACCATTTAGAAAAGTAGACTTGACATCCATCTAATATACCTTGAAATCCTTGAAGGCAGCAAAGGCAAGAAATAATCTGACTGCTTCAATTCTTGCCACCGGAGCAAAAGTTTCTTCAAAATCAATTCCTTCTATTTGAGAGTAGCCCTTGTAGACCAATCTGGCTTTATTTCTAATTACTTCACCAACTTCATTTAGTTTGTTCCAAAAGACCCATTTGGTTCCAATCACATTCTTGTTTCTAAGTCTGGGAACAAGATCCCAAGTGTGATTTTTCTCTATTTGCACTAGCTCTTCCTCCATTTCTTTAGTCCAGTTTTCATCATTACAAGCTTCATTCACTGTCTTAGGTTCAATCTTTGAAATCAAACAATACTCTTCTAAATCTTGAGCAATTCTCCTTCTTGTTAGTACTCTTTTTCCTGAGAGATTTTTTTGGATCACTAAGATGCACTTAGAGTTACTCTTGGTGGATAATAACAAATTATCCTACTTTCCCCAAACACTTGATCTATCCACAAAACAAAATGCCTCGAATTTGAATCATACTAGATTTAACTATGATAATCCTATTTTACCAAATGACTATTAAACCAAATTAATCTTGGAAGATTAGACTCTTCAAATCTTCCTACAGATCTTCCATATCTTTACCAAGCTTTCTTTAGATGTTTCTTTGAGAAACTTTCATTTCGCAACTTCCCATGTGCCAATTTCAGGCACTAATTAACTGGCTGGGGGAAAATGTTTTTTCTTTGTGTCTCCCCCTAAGCCAAAGGTCACTTTTTAATTTCCAGAAGGAATATCAGCACCAGATTCTGGTGCGGATCCATCCCCTACATTCTCTATACATCTCTTCACCCAAATCTTGTTCATCTCACTTTTAACTTCATCTGCATTCACTATTCCTTTTCCTTTGTCTTGATTCTAATTAGAATGAACCAGACCCCTTTTGTCCTGATTCTTGCTTCTACAAAATTTGGCAATATGATCAGATCTATTGCAATTGTGGCAAGCAACATTTCTTTGCATATTTGAATGATATCCTCTTGATCTACGTTGATTAGCCATATGTCCCATTCTATTGCATGCAAAGCATCTACCATTGAATGAATTGTTCATTTGGATTTTTTTGCATTCGTGAGATTTGTGACCATACCTTTCGTAGTTGAAACACTGTCCGGAGAAGGATGTATTTGTCTGGTTCATTCTCTTTTTGCACTGATTAGCTTTATGAGCAAAGTTATTGCAGTTGTTGCAGTATCCATTGAAGGATGAATATCTTTGAGCATTAGGTTGCCTTACCGGAGGTCTTCTAGGCCTGTTCCTTGGATTTCCTGATCCAAAATTCTTCTGACCAGATCCAGAGCTTTCACCTTTCTCATATCCCAAGCCATGCTTGTCATCTACCCTCTTTTGGCTTTCAAGAAGAACTTCAAGTTGAGTAGAACTTATCTTGAATTTCTCTTTGTATTCATTTGTTGTTTGAAGATCCTTTTAAGAGTGTCAATTTGATCCTCAAGTTTTTCTTCATTATCTCTAGCATCTTCAAGATCATATTCTAGATGCCTGATTATTCTATCCATTTTGTGGTAGTCTCTGACTTCTCTTTGAGAGATTGTCTTAGGTTATCTTCAGTTTTTCTTTTCTCTTCAATTTCTTGGGTGAATTTCATAACTCCTGATTCCATTTCATGTCTTACCATAGTGACCTCTTTTGATAACTTTTCACATAACTTGGTTTTCTCCTTCAGATCTTCATTTGTACCATTGTCTTCACTTTAACTTACCAATTGTTGAAGTAGATCTTTTATTTTTTTCATAGAGATACTCAGTTTCCCTTTTAGTTCATCTATGAAATCATCAGCCTGTTTGAGTCTTTCCTTCAATTTATTGACTTCAAAATTTGATTGCTCAAGATCATCGAGGGCAGACTGAAGTTGTTTCCTCATACCATACACATCCATTTGAGTTCCCAGATCTTCCTCAAGCTGTTAGGTTTTGTTTGGAGGAACTTGGCTCTGATACCAATTGTTAGACTTAGGGCACACAACTGAGAGGGGGCGTGAATCAGTTGTGCAAAACTTTCTCCAAATTAAACACTTAAGTCTTCTTAGTGATTAGCTGTATATTAATCATAAACCATAACGCATGCAAATCAAGAGCAAAAACATATCAACACATAAGACACCAGGATTTTGACGTGGAAAACTCGGTTAAGGGAAAAAACCACAGGGTGGTTAACCCAAGATTGTATTCTTTGTTAGAAGAATAGAAAGAACAAAATGGCACATGCCAATTAGGGGTCACTGCCTGAGCACACTACTCACAAGAGGCTCACTACCTACAAGAGACACACTATCTACAAAGAAATAAGTATCACATACATGAACTGGAGAATAGCATCTTCACCATGCTTGAATCAGTTCCATTAAGCTTAATACTTCTGCTCTACATTTCACTCTCCTCTTCGCTACCACACCCTCATCTCCACACAAAAGGGTGAGTTCAAACTGACTCTGTAATCCCTTATTTATACAAGGCATTAACTTAGGAATGATCATCTAAGTTGGAAAACATTCATAAGATCATCCAACAGATGCATAACTCATCAGGTCGGCCTGTCTCAAGAAGAACACCATCATACAAAAGTTACTCTTCAATTGTGAGCTCCAACTTCAATGCGGACAACCAACATGAACTGGGCATGATCCAAAGACCTCCACAAGCTTGTCTGAAACATCAAGAACATCCACACTTCTTCTGCTTACTAAAATCCTTCTCTCCTTCATTCGAAACCTTAAGAACACAGTCTGTCATAACTATCACAAGGGAATAGATGCTTGCAGACCTTCAAACCACATACCAATAGAGTTGATACACCACAAAGACTTCCTCAGCACTCCCTTAAATCCGTAGTATAGGAAACTTCATTTCCAGATCTCACTGGACCTTTCTTATTACACATTGTCACCTCTGAACGCCTACCAGAACTGGTTTTACTTGAGCAGCCACAACTTCTTCATATCTTCATGCAGACCTCTAAAATCTCTAGTGGATCACCTACAAACACATCTCTACAAACCCTTTAATCCACATCCTTTGATCATCATCCTATATTGGACTTTTGTCTTACAATCATCACTATTCTTCATTGTTCCTGATTGACACTAATTTTCTTCATATCCTTAGCTCATGGCTCATCCAAACCTTATCATTAATACAACAGGAGTATGTTCACATCAATGACAACACCTGCTAGGCCCATACTTGCAACAGGAGTAGCTTGGAAGTTTGCTTTCCTATTGTGCACCGCTACATGAATGCAATGCTGGATAGGCTACCATTCATTTTCTTCATTTCTCACATCAAAATTCTATAGACATTTGTTTGCATAGTGATCACTTCCACATACAAAACACCCATTCCTTGGTCCATTTCTCTAGGTGGTTTCCCTCTGTTGTTAATGTTATTTATACCCTCACTATGGCCCTTGGGTTTAGCAATTTTTTTTACCTTGATCACTTCCTTTAGCAAACTTGCTCTTAAATTTCTTATCCCTAAATTGATTACCCTTCTGAAATTTTTGCTTAGGACTTGCAAGAGGCATATTTTGATAGTTCTCATTCTTTTCTTTTCTCTCTCTCCTAAATTATGCAATACTTAAGAGCTTATGCTCCTATTTAATTGCTTTTTCAAAAGCATCATCCATAGTTTGTGGACCATGAAGATGTTGCAAGTATGGGTCTAACCAGTGTTGTCATTGATGTCAACATACTCATGTTGCATTAATGAGAAGGATTGGATGAGCTGTGTGCTGAGGATATTGAGAAAATTAGTCTCAATCAAGAACAGTGAAGAACAGTGATAACAACAAGGTAAAAGTCCAAGATAGCTTAAGGATCAGAGGATGTAGTTTAAAGGGTTTGTAGATATAAGTCTTGAGATGCTCCAGTCAAGTTTTTAGAGGTCCACATGAAGATTTGAAGAAGTTATGGTCATTCAAGTAGAACTAGTTCCAGTAGGTGTTCAGAGGTGACAGAGTGACACAAATAGGTCCGGTGAGATCCGGAAATGCATTATCCCATTTTGCAGATTTGACGAAGAGTTGAGAATGTCCTTGTGAAGTGTCAAGTTGATTGGTTCTTGGTTTGAAGGTCCGGAAGAACCTATTCCTTTGTGATAGTGATGACAGACTGTGTTCTTGAGGTTCAGGATGAAGGAAAGAAGGATTCCAGTAAGGAGATGAAGTGCGGATGTTCTTGGTGATTCAGGAAAGCATGTGGTGATATGTGGATCATTTCCAGTTCATGTTGGTGGTCCACATTGAACTTAAAGTTCGTATTTGAAGAATAACCACCGGATGTTGGTGTTCTTCCTAAGACTGGCTGACCAGATGTATTACATGTCTTGCAGATGTCCTTGTAGGTGTTTGCCAACTTAGATGATTGTTCCTAAGTTAATGTCATGTATAAATAAGGGATTGTGAAGTCATTTCATAGTGTGTCTTGTGGAGATGCGAGTGTGGTAGAGAAGAGTAGAGCGAAAGGCAGAGCAGGAGTATTGAGCTTAATGGAACTGATTCAAGCATGGTGAAGATGCTATTCTCCAGTTCATGTATGTGATACTTATTTCTTTGTAGACAGTGTGTCTCTTGTAGGTAGTGAGCCTCTTGTGAGTAGTGTGATCGGGCAATGAGCCCTAATTGGCATGTGCTATTTTGTTCTTTCTATTCTTCTAATAGAGAATACATTCTTGGGTTAATCACCCTATGGTTTTTCCCTTAACTAGGTTTTCCACATCAAAATCTTGGTTTCTTATGTGTTGATGAGTTTCTGCTTTTGATTTGAATGCATTATGTTTTATGTTTAATATATTGCTAATCACCAAGAAGATTTAGGTGTGTAAATTAGAGAAAGTTTTGCACAACTGATTCACCCCTCCTCTCAGTTGTGTGCCCTAAGTCTAACAGTTGGTATCAAAGCCAAGTTCCTCTAAAAAAGGAGCTTAACCACTTGAGGAGATCTAGGATGTCATCTTACAAGAAGGATAGTACGAAGTTTGATGGAACCAACTTTGCTCTTTGGAAAGGTCGCATGAAATGTCACTTACAGTGTATGGGAATGGCGTACTTGTCCATGGTTACAAAAGTGTATGTACCTCCACAGGGTGGTCCGACAACCCTAAATGAAATCACAAATGCTAAAAATAATCTGCGGACCAAAGAGGCTCTTCTAAGCGCAATATCTAACTCAGAGCTCTCAAATGTTATTGACCTACCAACTGCCTTTAAGATTTGGAATAAACTAGAACTTTTACATGATAGAGACTAGTATGTTAAATGTGCAAGGTTACAGAGTCTAAAAGGGAAATTTGAAAAACTTAAGATGAGAGATGATGAAAATATTACCACTTTTATGCCAAGAGTGAATGAGCTAGTTTGTGGAATTAGAAATTCTGGGGGAGTCTTGAATGAAAATGAGATTGTTGTTAAAATTCTCAGATCCCTCCCTGGTTCTTACAAAATCAAGGCTGCTACCATTGAAGAATTCAGAGCCCATACAACTATCACAAGAGATCAACTGGCTAGGAAATTGGCTGCATTTGAAATTACAAAGTTTGGAGATGACCCCCCAAGACTAAATCTGCATTCAAAGCCAGTACCTCTATTAAAGGTAAACAAAGGCTTGATTCAGGAGATAACTCTTCAAGGAAATTGTCATGGTATGAAAAGAAAGAAAAGATCTAGAAGAAGGAGTAGAAACTGCTCAACTTGAATCCCTTATTGCAAAGAGGCTGCTAAGAGGATCTGGTAAGTATGAAGGAAAATGACCTTTTAAGTGTTTTAACTGCAATAAGATTGGTCATTTTGCCTCAAGGTGTCCGGAAAGATTTTCAAGGCAAAATCCTAACAAGCCAGGGTTCCAAAAGAACTGTTACTATGTACATGAAGATGATGATAATGAAGGAGTAACAGATGATGAATCAGAGATAGGAATCAAATCTAGAAATGAATGGGTGTTCATTGCCATCAAGGAAGAAGATCCAATGTCCTTTGTATCTGTCAATCCTAAGACTGTGGAAAGAGCTCTAGTTGCCAAAATTGAAGAGAAGGATGATTGGGTCATTGACAGTGGATGCTCTCACCATATGACAGGTGACAAAAATAAGTTTGTAGATTTGGAAAGGTATGAAGGAGGAGTGGTAAAGTTTGGTGACAATTCTGCTAGTAGAATCAGAGGAAGAGGAACTATTTCTTTTGATGGAAGAAATAAAACTGATAATGTACTGTATGATGAAAGTTTAAAGCACAATCTTCTCAATGTTGGACAGTTGGTGGACAAAGGCTATGATCTCTGATTCAAGGATGGAAAATGCAAAATCTTTAAAAGTTTCAGAACAAACATTGCATCTGGTACTCAAACTAAAGGTAATATCTTCCATTTGGTTGGTACTGGTAAGAGCTACTTATTTGTTCAAGTTGATTAGAGTTGGTTATGGCATAGAAGGATGTGTCATGTGAATTTTGATAATATCATCAAGATAAGCAATACTTAGGCTATAAGAGATCTTCCAAAATTGGTGAAACCTACTAACAGCTTGTGCAAGGAATGTCAGTTGGTAAGTTGAGCAGAGTCACATTCAAAAGCAAGGAACTATCTTCTACCAGATTATTGGACTTAGTTCACATTGATCTTTGTGGTTTGGCAAGAACCAAGAGTATTCAAGGTGATAAATACTTCATGTTGCTAATTGATGACTATTCCCAGATGATGTGGGTAACCTTTCTAAAGGAGAAATTAGAAGCTCTTGAAAAATTCAAAATATTCAAGGCTATGGTAGAGAATGAAAGAGGATTAAAGTTGAAATGTCTGAGGTCTGATAGAGGTGGAAAATTCACATCTGATGAGTTCATAGAGTTCTATGAGAAACATAATTAAGAGACAATTGTCTACTCCTAGGACTCCACAGTAGAATGGAGTAGTGGAGAGAAAGAACCAGACCATCTAGGAAGCATCTAGAACCATGATGATGGAAGCAAATGTTCCTCAGATCTATTGGAGAGAAGCTGTCAGCACTACAGTCTATACTCTCAATCGAGTTCAAATCAAAAGCAATACTGGTAAGACCCCTTATGAACTCTGGTTTGGCATTACTCCTACTATAAGATATTTCAGAGTCTTTGATAGCAAATGTTACATCAAAAGAGATGAAGATCTAGGCAAGTTTGATGCTAGAAGTGATGAAGGAATATTCTTGGGTTACTCTACTCAAAGCAAAGCATACCAGTGTTATAACAAGAGATTGAGAAAGATGATAGAAAGTACAAATGTGAAGCTTGATGAGGGAATAGAGAAACCCTCAAGGTTTTATGAATATGATGAAGATGATCAGAATGGTGTTCTTGTTCAAGGAGTTCAATCCTCTTTTGAAAATTAGATTCAAATTGATCCAGTAAATCAGGAAGAAGAGATAGGTCTAAATGAGCCTGATCAAGAAGCAGAAGTCCAAGAAACTCCCAAAGTTCCAAGGTATGTAAGACTGAACCACTCTGAAGATCAGATCATAGGTGACAAAAGCAAAGGTGTGCAAACTAGAAGGAAAATTGCTCAAAATTTAGATGAATATTGTCTAATTTCAAAAATTGAACCTAAGACAATAAATGAAGCATGCAATGATGAAAACTAGACCAAAGCAATGGAGGAAGAGCTGATGCAAATTGAAAAAAATCACACTTGGGATCTTGTTCCCAGACCTAGAAACAAATGGGTCTTTCGGAACAAACTAAATTAAGTTGGTGAAGTAATTAGGAATAAAGCCAGATTGGTCTGCAAGGGCTACTCTCAAATAGAAGGAATTGATTTTGAAGAAACTTTTTCTCCAGTGGCAAGAATTGAAGCAGTTAGATTATTTCTTGCATTTGCTGCCTTCAGGGATTTCAAGGTGTATCAGATGGATGTCAAGTCTGCTTTCTTGAATGGTGACTTAGAAGAAGAAGTGTACATTGAACAACCAGATGGATTTCAATTATCTGAGCATGGTGATATGGTCTGCAAGTTGAAGAAGGCACTGTATGGACTAAAGCAAGCCCCAAGAGCCTGGTATGAAAGATTGGACAAACATCTTTTGAAGATTGGTTTCAACAAAGGTACTGTTGATAGTAACTTATATTTCAAAATTGATCATGAAAACATCTTTATTATTGAAGTATTTGTTGATGATATCATCTTTGGAGGAAGAGAGAGTATGTGTAAAACTTTTACAAATCAAATGAAAAGTGAGTTTGAGATGTCAATGCTTGGTGAAATGAATTTCTTCTTGGGTCTGCAAATTACTCAAACAAAGAAAGGAATCTTTATTTCTTAGACCAAATATGTGAAAGAATTGTTGAGGAAATTTGGAATGGAAGATTCAAAGCCAATGAATACTCCCATGGGAACCAGATGTAAGTTGAGCAAAGATGATGACTCTCCTACGACAGACTAGACAAAGTATAGATCAATGATTGGAGGATTATTGTATCTCACTCAAACTAGACTAGATATAATGTAGGCTATTGGCCTTGTTTTGAGATTCCAGGCTGATCCTAGAGAATCTCATGTCATGGCAATCAAAAGGATCTTTACATATCTAAAAGGGATAGTTGAGTATGGTCTATGGTATCCTAGAGATCATGATTTCTCTCTTCATGCATATACAGATGCTGATTGGGCAGGAGATGTGGATGACTAGAAGAGTACCAGTGGTGGAGCTTTCTTTTTGGGAAAGAGATTGCTTTCTTGGCTAAGCAAGAAACAAGAGGCAATATCCCTATCTACAACTGAAGCAGAATACATAGCAGCAATAGGTAGTTGCACTCAAGTTTTGTGCATGAAGCAGATGCTAAGAGATATTAAAGTAGATTATAAGTAGCCTATCACAATCTACTGTGATAATTCAAGTGCAATAAATATTTCTAAGAATTCGGTGTTGCATTCTAAGACTAAGCATATATCTATCAAGTTTCACTTTCTGAGAGAGCAAGTGAACAAGGATGAAGTCAGACTGGAGTTTGTGCCCTCCAAGGATCAGATTACAGATATCTTTACTAAAGCTCTTCCCAAGAACACTTTTGAGTATCTTAGGGAGAAGTTAGGGGTTATTTCCCCTCCGGTGATGAACTAGGATGCACTGATGTGCATCAATCTAGTGGATATTATAGTCATATCTTGTGATCTAGATTGATGATGGGGAGTTGGTACTCAAGGGGAGCAGCAGGTATGATTCTAAAGTATTGGAGTTGCAAGTATGAGCCCTTTGCCATTGATGTCAAAGGGAGAGAGAAGACATGTGAAAAATAAGTGGTTGATGATCAAAAGGGGAGCAGTAAAGGAAGAGAAGACATGTGAATAGTTGTTGTTTATAGGGGGAGTTGTGGCAATAAGGAGAAGTTCTTATCTTGATGGTTTTTCACATCATATGTTGCCATTAATGACAAAGGGGGAGATTGTTGCAAGTATGGGTCTAATCGGTGTTGTCATTGATGAAAACATACTCATGTTGCATTAATGAGAAGGATTGGATGAGCTGTGTGTTGAGGATATTGAGAAAATTAGTCTCAATCAGGAATAGTGAAGAACAGTGATGACAACAAGGTAAAAGTCTAAGATAGGTTGAGGATCAGAGGATGCGGTTTAAAGGGTTTGTAGATATAAGTCTTGAGATGCTCTAGTCAAGTTTTCAGAGGTCCGCATGGAGATCTAAAGAAGTTATGGTCGCTCAAGTAGAACCGGTTCCGGCAGGTGTTCAGAGGTGACAGAGTGACACAGATAGGTCTGGTGAGATTCAGAAATGCATTATCCCATTTTGTGGGTTTGAGGAAGTGTTGAGAACATCCTTGTGAAGTTGCAAGTCGATTGGTTCATGGTTTGAAGGTCTGAAAAAACCTATTCCTTTGTGACAGTGATGACAGATTGTGTTCTTAAGGTTCTGGATGAAGGAGAGAAGGATTCCAGTAAGCAGATGAAGTGCGGATGTTCTTGGTGATTCAGGAAAGCTTGTGGTGATCTATGGATCATTTCCAGTTCATGTTGGTGGTCCGCATTAAAGTTAAAGTTCATATTTGAAGAATAACCACCAGATGTTGGTGTTCTTCCTAAGATTGGCCGATTGGATGTACTACACATCTTGCAGATGCTCTTGTATGTGTTTTCCAACTTAGATGATTGTTCCTAAGTTGATGTCATGTATAAATAAGGGATTGTGAAGTCATTTCACAGTGTGTCTTGTGGAGATGAGAGTGTGGTAGCGAAGAGCAGAGCGAAAGGCAGAGTAGGAGTATTGAGCTTAATGGAACTGATTCAAGCATGGTGAAGATGCTATTCTCTAGTTCATGTATGTGATACTTATTTCTTTGTAGATAGTGTGTCTCTTGTAGGCAGTGAGCCTCTTGTTGGTAGTGTGCTCAGGCAGTGAGCCCTAATTGGCATTTGCCATTTTGTTCTTTCTATTCTTCTAACAGAGAATACATTCTTGGGTTAATCACCCCGTGGTTTTTCCCTTAACCGGGTTTTCCACGTCAAAATCTTGGAGTCTTATGTGTTGATGAGTTTTTGCTTTTGATTTGAATGCATTATGTTTTATGTTTAATATACTGCTAATCACCAAGAAGATTTAAGTGTGTAAATTGGAGAAAGTTTTGCACAACTGATTCACCCCCCTCTCAGTTGTGTGCCCTAAGTCTAATAGAAGATCCACTTCAGAATCAATTTGGGGTTTCAATCCCATAATAAACTTCCTCACTCGAAAGTGCTCATGTTACTAATAAAGGGGCACATATTTGAAAAGTTGAATAAACTTCTCCCCATATTGAATAATAGTTAGCTCTCATCTTAAATTTTGGAATTTTAGCGCATTACGGTCAAAGTAGTGTTAAGGAATCCAACACTTCCTAAATATAGACAAGAACAAGTCTCGAGTGATATTTTTAGCTGATAATTGTTTCTCAACTTTTGCATTTTCCCACCACGTCACTGCCTCTCCCCTCAACTAGAAAGTTGCCCACATTGCCTTGGTTTCATTTTTGAGATTTTGAAGCTCATAGTACTTTTCCATCTCTACAATCCAAGCCTCTACACTATCCCCTAAAGTTTTCCCATAAAAATTCAATGGAGCTATCTTTTTGAGGTCCTTAGCTAATTCAGTTTCTATCGTGGCCTACTTATTATCAGGCCTTACCTCACCTTCACCATGAATCTATTCATTACTACTTTGTCTATTAGTAGTGGCCTTTTGATTTGTGTTTTTATTAGGCATGGAATGTTTTTCCCTAACCCCCTATTCCAAAACATCTATCCTAGCTCTAGTATCATTTAAAAGTTCCAAGATGTGATCTAACTTATCTTGTTGTTCATTTTCATTTTTGAATTCACTATGATCAGCATTTCATGACTAATTGATTTTGACTCTTCCAACTATATAAATTCCCCTAAAAGGCCCAAAAAAAGAGCATTATAAGAGAAGTAGACACAAGGCCCTAGTGTTTAACCTAGATCTTTGATACAACTTGTAACAACACTACAATTAATACACATTTAACATAATTAAATAAGACATTACTGCATTAATGTATTAATAAAAGAAAGGTTTATATCAACACATATCTGTCAATTATAAGGATATCAAAAAATATTACTTAAGTCACTGACTTCACACAAGTGACACATTATGGAATTAACTAATGTCATATTGTATCCTAGAAATGTAATAAAGTCATAACACCAAATCTCATCAATGATTATAGTACTAATTCAATAAGGTAATGCATAACTCAATAAATTATTCACAAAATGATGAAAAACAATTTCCTTGCAATATCAACCATACATTATGGAAGCCTAGCACATGAAGTCATCCTTTCATAATTGGCAAAGCTAGTCTAAACATATAATCAAATAATTAAATGTTTACAATGTTATCATTTGTAATACAAGAGGACTAAATCCTTCATCCATGAGTCTATATCATGTACATAATACCATATAAAATGTATCAATAAAAATGATATCCAAGTGGAATCTCTCATCTGAAAGCCCCTTCTTCACATATCAAAGAAGAGAGAGCATCATTCGGATGACTTCCACCCTACCATGAAGCCATAGGATTCTCTATACTACCCACATGAGGATCCCAACCCATCATGAATAGCCTATCCCACCGTGGTTGACATGCATGAAACCTATGTTGTCCTAGTGTTCCAAATTGAATGCATTCTACCCAATGCCTTTCAGGAGAGCATATAGCAATGCATTGTCTATAACATAGGAAGTGGAAAAACAAATTCAATAACCCATATTTCTAATTATTGAGTTTACTTCTTTGGCCAAAGTATTTAATAAAACCACATCAACACCCTTCCATGCATGTCTATAACTCAAAAAATTATTTTATTCAATAATAATTAAAACCATTTAGACTCATTCATACAAATTAAGGTTTACCACTAACCAGTAATTTAACCTAGCATTAGCATGCAAATTTAATTTAAATGCCAATCTTTATTTGATAATGATAAAATAGTTATAAAGAAATAGATAAACACAAGATATAGAACTTCTTATTCATATAGCTTGTCTTTAAACAAAAATCTTCATTGTATCTATTCACATTTAAGAGGTTTCATGACTCAAAGGTTTTATATGAAATTTTCAACTTGGAGTCTTTCTTCATGGCTTCCAATTTTTTAATCCTATTTGTTGTTATAACAATTTAATCTCATCACCAGATAGTCATTTGAAATAAAATGGTAAAATTTCACAATAATTAACTTCCATCACAAAGGATAAGATAAAAAAATAGTTTTGAGCTAAATAGTTATCCAAGAAAGAAATAATGATTTACCAAAGGGTGGCCTGTTACATTGTTCAGGTAACAATTTTTTGTTGCCATAGGAAACGAAAGTAATAAAAGCAAAATGTAAGAAATTTCACATAGAAAAAAAATGTATACAAAATTAAATGTTATATATAGTATCAAATTTTATGTAGTATTAACTTTCTATATGAGGGAAATCTTTATATGAGGTTTGGCCCCCTAAAGGAGGTGTCTCCCTTAAGAGAGCTCGCCTCTCTAATGGAGGTGTCTCCATTTAAGAGAGCTCACCTTTTTGCAAGTTTGTGTAGTCGGTGTTGTCATTGATGTCAACAAGCTTGTGTTTCCATTGGTGTCAACTGTGTGAGTAAGAAATGGTGCAAGAGAATGAGTAGTTGGTGGTACAAGAGTATGAGTAGTTAGTGTTGAGTGGATACCATCTCTGATGATGAGTTTGGTTGAACAAAGATGAGGTTGTTGCAATGGTTTGAGCTATTTGGCTGAGTTTATTTGCTAAAGATGATTTGGTTTCTTTGAAGAGGTGCTAAAGATGTTAAGAATATGTTTCTGTTGGTTGGTTTCTAAGTGATTTTAAGAAATTATGTTTAAAAAAGGAAACAATGTGTTGAAGTGGCATTTTGGTTTACAGAGTAGTGTTCGAGTTTTTCTCCACATTTCCTCTATATTTAAGATCTATCTTTACAGTTTGGATATGTTGCTAAGAGATGTTTAGAGATGTTATATTCTAAATTTGGTGTTCTGGTTCTTTGTGCAGACGAAGTTGTGTTCACTAGTATGAAGACTATGTTTTGTAGAGGTGTCTGGGATAAATGTCCTTGCTCTACATTTCTCTACAAAGTGGTTTTAGGTCTTGCAGTTTTGAATGTGTGGTTATAAGGTTCATATCTTTCTTTTATTGAAGTTGTTCATGATTTGGTGCTCCAAAAGTTGATTTCTAGAGATACAGTACATGACAGAGACAGTTAAGCATACTGGATAAACAAGATAAGGTTCTCTGGTAGGTGAAAGTGGTTGCAGAGGAATTTGTTGGATTTTAGAATGTTTCAAGATGTCATGGAATACTCTATATTGTGTTAAATCATGGTTTGTGGTCTGTAAAGTTGTATTTTTGTCTTGAGGAAGCATGTACTTAAAAAATCATTGTGTTAACACAGGTTTGGCCGACCTTGGGTGTCTACACTAATTGTGGAGTTGCTTTGGTGATTGTGAAAGCATGAAGTGGCATGTTTAGATGAATTTAGGTCTGAACTAAGATGTGTTGTGGTTGTCCTTCATTCCTTTCCACCATGGGAATGTTTAGGTCCAAACCTAATTTGAATTCTCTAGGTTAAGGTGACTTTCTAACCTTGGAGAATGTTCTCAAGGTTGAAGATAGTATAAATAAGTGTCAAGGGATCATGATTAGGTATGTGCACATGAGGAATGTGATGTGAATAATAGTGTCATTGAATGTGAGGTGTAGAACAAGCTTTCAAGTGCTAGATTATTGGATGTAGTGAGCAGAAGGTTTCTACAATTATTCAGCGTGACTGCAAAGGTCTTGATGGTATTGCAGTGGAATTCTTTGTTGCATTGAGATAGTCTTCTCCTTGTAACAATCTTCTCTATCTTCTTCTCTATTCTGGCAGAGAACCTTGGTAGTGAGCCTTTCTTTTGGGTAGTGAGCCTATTATTTTTTAGTGTTGATATTACTTTATACTATGAGCTAATCCTCACCATGGTTTTTCATTTCTTGGCTTTTCCACGTAAATATGGTGTTCTCTTGTGTTTGGCATTGAGTTGATTCAGTTTCTATTATTTGTGTTCATGCTTGGTCATCATTACAGTTTAAGGGTTAATTAAATTGATGTGGATCTAAATGTGTTTGAGGGTTTAAGAATTATAAGTTACAACTAATTCACCCCCCCTCTCAGTTGTCTTGTGCATTCAACAATTGGTATCAGAGCCAAGTTCCTTGGAAGAGAGCTTAACCACTTGAGGTAGATCTAAGATGGCGCACAAGAAGGATGTTCCTTTGTTCAATGAAATAGATTATGCATTCTAGGAAATAAGGATGGAAGGTTATCTAGTTTCTCTTGGATATGAGATCTAGAAGGATGTTGAGACTGAACACACTATACTAAAAAATGGTTCAAGTACTACAAATGAGATCAAGGCCTATGAAACCAATGGTAAAGCAAGGTATGCTCTTTTAAGTGGTCTTACTAATTTTGAGTTGGTGAAATTTATGAATCTAAAAAATGCTAACGAAATCTAGAAAAAGTTTAAAAGTATTTATGAAGGAGATGATAAGGCCAAGCAAGCTAAAATGCAAAATTTGAAGCTCATGTTTGAGACCATGCAAATGTCGAAAAGATGAAAATATTACAATTTGTTGCAAGTATGTGCTTAATCGGTGTTGTCATTGATGTCAACATATCTGTTTTGTCATTGGTGTCAACTATGCTATTACTTTATTGAGGATATTGAGAAAATTAGCCCCTCTGGAAGAATCAGAAAGGAAATAGTGAATCACAGTGAAGATAGTGAGTTGCATACTGAAGAACAGTCCAAAAGATTGCTCCACATTTCTTGTATATTGAAGATATTGTTCAGTAGATTGGAATTTATTTAGAGGCATGTCTAAAGATGCTAAATCCTGAGTTTGAGCCTCCAGTGTGAAGAATTAACTGATTTACATTCACCATACCAAAACCTACTTTTTTTCTAATTATTCATTGGTGACAGGGAGAAAGTAATTTTCTTTCCACTCCTCCACATTGAAGTAGTTTACTCTGTGGTTCTAGTGGGAAGTTTGGGATAATTTTTAGTGCCTACAACTACAAGGGTTCATGATTTGGCAGTCCGCAAGCTATCTTTCTTTTATGACAGTTGAAGACAGTGAAGTTCATGTGCTTCGGTATGAAGAATCTCATGGATAAAGTGGTTAGATTTTGTGCAGTTGTTCCAAGTGATTACTGTTGGGAATTAAGGTGTCTCAACCTTGGTAATTCCTTGTATTATTTCATTGTATTTATTTATTTATTTCCTATTGTATAATTAGGATGCAAATCCTATGTTGTCATCGTGTGGGAGTTGGCATGGTGATGTGTCATCCTACATGGCATATGACCACATGTAAATTTGTCCTCACATGAGATAAGCATCCCACTCAGTGGTAGGAATATTTTTCCATGTGTCAGCATCTTGGAATTTGTGTAAGGGAATTTTGACCGAAACGGTCATGACAGATTCCTATAACAAAGTTATGACATGTAAGAGTTAGAAATAGAAGATCCTATGACAGGTATGGACATGTTTGAGAAGCATCTTTGAAAAAGGTATCTTTGGGTGCCCCAAGGTGGGATATGACATGTTGTAAGAGAGTATGCTATTTATAGCATGTGTATGACAGATTCTCTTACAACTATAAGTTATGACAACTATGATAGATTCTATGATGGTTGTAAAAGTTGTAAGAGCATCTGTCATTGCCCATTTTGGAAATAGGTGACCTCTTTGGGATGGGGTGACTTGACAAGTGTCAGGAACATTCTACAGTGTTGGACAAGTTTCCATAGGTGTGGGTTTTGGGCCATGAGGCCATGTTGGATGCCCATCTCAATGTGGAGCCATTTTTGCCTTGTATGTTCTTTATAAACAGGTGCTTTGGAGAGGTGATACATTATGTGATTGACAGGTACTGTTATGCTACCGGATCATCTCCAGATATGAGTGTTGAAGACTCCTGCAAGAGAGTTGGCTCTGTGACTATATTGTAACCTTCATTGTTTATGGAATACATTTGAGCTATGTTTTGGAGTGTGGGGTTTTTCACCCGTAAGGGTTTTCCCCAAGTATATCTTGTGTCTCTCTTCTTCTGTCTTACATTCTTGTGTATTTGTTTGCTACAATTTCTCTATTAGTGGGTTAACATAACTATAACTCTAAAGATTAAATTGAATTTTCACTCTCCTCCCCTCATTAGATTAGTGTAGGAAGCGATTTTTGCACACCTAGCTTCCTTTCAATTAGTATCAGAGCCTGGCCAGTTTTGGTTCTAGCTACTGGGTAGGGCTTTTTTGAGCTAATCTTAGGTTGAGTGGGAGTTTGTGTAGAGTATTCTATATCTTGTTGTAGGTAGGAGATGGCAACCACATCTAGAATATTAGAGGTGGAGAAATTTAATGGCACTAAATTTGAGTTGTGGAAAGTTAAGATGGAAGACCTACTTGTTGATCGTGACCTATGGGAAACTGTATCCAGTGTAAAACCTACAACAATGTCACAAGATGATTGGGACAAAAAAGATCAAAAGGCTAAGGGTCTCATAAGAATCTGTCTAGTTGACTCTATAATGTTAAATGTCCATGAGGAGAAGAACATGAAAGACCTTTGGAAGAAGCTGGGTGATGTTTATTAGGCCAAGTCCTTGGTGAACAAGCTTTTTCTGAAAAAGAAGTTGTTTCCTTTGAAGATGGAAGATGAAGGATCTATTGTGGACCATATGAATACTTTCAACATGATTGTTACACAGTTGACATCTATGGGTTTGAAGATGGAGAAGGAGGATTAGTGTATGACCCTGCTTTGTTCTTTGCCAAATTCGTGGGATCATCTTGTCATGGCCATTAGAAGCACCACTACCACTTTCAAGATGGAAGATGTGGTGTCTTCACTATTATCTGAAGAATGTTGGGAATTAAGGTGTCTCAACCTTGGTAATTCCTTGTATTTTTACATTGTATTTATTTATTATTTGCCTATTGTATTAATTGGATGCAAATCCTATGTTGTCATATTATGGGAGTTTGGCATGGTGATGTGTCATCCTACATGGCATATGACCACATGTATTTTTGTCCTCACATGAGCAGATAGGCCACTTAGGAATATTTTTCCATGTGTCAGCATCTTGGATGTTGTGTAATGGAATATTGACTATAACGGTCATGATAGATTCCTATGAGGAAGTTATGACATGTAAAAGTCAAAAA
Source organism: Cunninghamia lanceolata (assembly GCA_027924645.1). Classification (NCBI taxonomy): domain Eukaryota; kingdom Viridiplantae; phylum Streptophyta; class Pinopsida; order Cupressales; family Cupressaceae; genus Cunninghamia; species Cunninghamia lanceolata. Next base: position 11,526,626 of record BSBN01001400.1, read on the forward strand.
TAGGAGATTCTATGGCAGGTGAAGACATGTGTCGAAGAGCATCTTTGAAAAAGCTATCCTTGGGTGCCCCAAGGTGGACTATGACATGTTGTAAGAGAATATGCTATTTATAGCCTATGTATGATAGATTCTCTTAAAGTTGTAAGTTATGACAGCTATGACATATTCTATTGACAGTTGTAAGAGTCGTAAGAGCATCTGTCATAGCCCATTTTTGAAAGATGTGACCTCTTTGGGATGGGGTGACCTGACAATTGTTAGGAACATTCTACAAGGTTGTACAAGTGTCCATAGGTGTGGGCTTTGGACCATGAGGTCATGTTGGATGCCCATTCCAAGATAGAGCCAATTTTACCTTGTATATTCTATATAAACAGGTGCTTTGAGGAGGTGATGTATTACAGATTTTACAGGTACTATTATGCTACTAGATCATCTCCAAATATGAGTGTTGAAGACTCCTGTAAGAGTATTGGCTCTATGTTGTATTGTAACCCTCATTGTTTACGTAATACATTTGAGCTGTGTTTTGGAGTGTGGAATTTTTCACTTGTAAGGGTTTCCCCACGTATATCTTGTGTCTCTCTTCTTCTGTCATACTTTCTTGTTTATGTGTTTGCTGCAATATCTCTATTAATGGGCTTAACATTACTATAATAGTAAGGATAGAATTGAATTTTCACTCTCCTCCCCTCATTACATTAGTGTAGGAAGCGATTTCCACACACCTAGCTTCTTTTCAATTGGTATTAGAGCCTGGCCAATTTTGGTTCTAGCTGCTAGGTAGGGGTTTTTTGAGCTAATCTTAGGTTGAGTGGGAGTGTTGTGTAGAGTCTTATGTATCTTTTTGTAGCAAGGAGATGGCAACCACATCCAGAAGGTTAGAGGTTGAGAAATTTAATGGCACTAATTTCAAGTTGTGGAAACTCAAGATGGAGGACCTACTTGTTGATTGTGACCTATGGGAAACCATATCCAGTTTGAAACCTATAGCAATGTTACAAGCTAGTTCAGACCTCAAAGATCGGAAGGCTAAGTGATGCAGAGGCATCCACACTAAAACCTTGACATACAGCATGGATGTCCGCAACCCTTCATCATCATCATCATCATCATGTTTTCCTTAACACTGTCAGCATCATCATATTTACTCTGCCGACCGATATCCTCCTGCAGACAAGCCTTCGCCCTTTCACATGTCAGCAGCATCATCATATCCGACTATCGGCAACATCATCATGTTCAGCAAGCGCGAACATCCTCCTGACGTTCACTGTTCACTTCACCGACAACTTCTACCTTCGCTATCCTCAGCATCATGATGTTCAACATCATGTTCATCAGCAGGATATAGAACATCCAGTTCCTCCCATATATCCTGATGATGACCCTCAACTTCACGCACCTTACCTCTGATGCTTACGTCACCTCGATATCCTGATGATGATTATCCTGATGATGATGACGTCACATGCAGCTCCTCAATATCCTGCTACTCCGCAATATCCTGATGACGTATATCCTGATGATGATGATGTCATATGCAGTTTCTTCAATATCCTGCTGTTGGCCGAACTTAACTTTTTCGGCCCGCGATCAACCTGATCTTCTACCTTATGCCGATACGCTCCTCCTTGGCAACACCTGATGATGATCACCCCGACGTTCATTCACTTCATGCAATCGATAGCATCATGCTCATCTCCATTTACCCGGATGACGATGCCCGAAGCGACTGCAGGATATACGCAGAAATATCCTGATGATGCCGTTTTAACGAACTTCCAACCTTAGCGAATTTTCAATTCGCCGATCCTCCTGGGATGACCCGATCTACTTTCAGGGTGATCTTCCAAACTCTCACTATCAGCTCGACCTAGCACATATCCATGCTAGGGTTCTCAACATCTCTCGACGGCGATCCTACACACCTACATGCAAACAGAAAGCAAACTAAAACCTAACCTACTGTACATCGCCATTCCACCGATCCGACGAATCAACTGGTGGAATGGATCAGCGAATCCATGAAACCACCCAAAACAGTAAAACGATCACACAGTGGAGACCAAACAGAAAATGAACACAACAGGATCTCTTATTCGATTTCAAAAGATGCTATTACAATACTCTATCTCTCTCTCGCAAAGTCTGATCGATGATATGCAATACCAACTGATCCTCATGCATAAATAGGTTTTCCTACGAGTACTACTGACCCGACTCCAAGCAGCTGGGAAATCTCTCCAGGCGGCTGGGAGATCCAACCAGACCTACAACATACAGCTGTCCTAACAAACTACCTAAAAATAGCAAAGCATGGTCAGCATGATCTTAGTATGGTCAGCATGACCTTATTACATGCATTTGGTCTTATCAGACCTTCTTGGAAACATTAACAAGACTCAAAACTAACTAACTGCCTCATGGAGGCCAGCTGTCAGGTAGGTGCTCCTGCACCATACTCCCCAACAGAAAAGAACTCATGTCCCATGAGTTTAGTATGTGGAAGTCCTCCACCTTTAAACTTTATCATGTCAGTGTTCTGACCTGTTCCAGCTTTGTCCTCTGCTGGCTCTTGGCTGCTCCAAGACTTCTGAACTGTAACTTGCTTTCTGGCAAGTAAATCCTCATGCCTGTCAATGTAGGCCTTTCTCTCACATACCCTAGGTTTGTCAGGTTGTCTGACCAGAACCTCTGTCTGAACTGCCTCTTGAACTTCTGCAATGTTCAATCCTATCTTCCTTTTAACCTTTATAGGACAAACAATAGTCCCAACTATGACAACATCCTTGTCATTCCTCTCAACTGGTTGCTGTTTGCAAACCTGTTTCTGCACCTGCTGCTGACCTCTGTCAGTCAAAACTAAAACTTTCTTCAACCTGTTGTCCTGAACAACTTCTTTCCCTGCAGTGTCCTTAACTGCCTTTATGCCTGCTCCTATAGGCATCTACACAAATTCCTTCTTTCCCATTAAAATGATTTTGGCTGCTCCCTGTGCAGCATCTGCCTGCAATGGCATCAACATAATAGTCTTCCCATCTTTCTTGATGGTGTAGGTATTAGCATACCCATCATACAGTACCCTTCTATCAAATTGCCATGGTCTACCCAACAGTAGGTGACAACATTCCATGGGAAAAATGTCACACAAAACCCTATCATGATATGCTCCAATCTGAAAATCCACATATGCCTGTTCATAGACAAAAAGTGATTGACTATCACTCACCCAAGATGCCTTGTAAGGGTGTTGGTGTGGAATCCTTTCCAAATTCAGTTTATCCACCATTTCCTGAGATACCATGTTGTCTGTTGAACCAGTATCAATGACAACCTTACATACTTTACCTCTGCTCTTGCATGTGGTCGTGAAAAGAGCTCTTCTTTGCATCAGATCCTTTGATGCCTGTAAACTAATTCTCCTAAGCATCAATGCTTCTCCCTCCTCAGGATATCCATAAAGTTCAGGAACTCTATCTGTTTGCTCTACTTTCTCTTCCTGCACAAGTTGTACTCTCTTGTCATTTGTTCTATCATTTCTGGATGATGAACCTTTGTTTTCTAGACATTTGAAAGATGGATGACCAAACTCACCACAGGTATAACACTTGCCTGAAAATGTAGTAGAACCTCTACCACTTCCAAATCTGCCTTTATTACCTTTCCATCCACCTCTGAAATCAGACTGTCCCTGTCCTTTACCAGTGTTTTCTTGACCCTCATTGGTTTGCTTTTGTGTAGGGGCTGATCCTCTTCCCCTCATATTGTTTCCTCTTCCTCTCATGGACTTATCTTGTGTCCTATTCATCTTTTCTTCAATCCTGATTGCCATTTGATAACAATCTTCCACATTCTTAGGGTTAGCTAAAACTAACTCATCCTGTATGTTTAATCTCAAACCAGCCAAGTACCTAGCCACCTTTTCTACCTCATTCTCATGATGACCAGATCTCATACTCAATTTATAAAACTCCTCAGTATATGCCTTCACATCCATTTCCTTCTGCCTTAAAAATTGCAGCTTCTTAAACATCTGAATCTCATAATCCCTAGGCAAGAATTTACCTTTGATCCTTGCTACCATCTTATCCCATGAAGTGATCTTTGACTTCCCTTGTTTCCTTCTCTCAGATTGTACATAATCCCACCATACCAAAGCATGACCTCCTAACTTGGTCTTTGCAATCTTCACCTTCTAATCCTCAGCAACATGATGTTCAACATCATGTTCATCAGCAGGATATAGAACATCCGGTTCCTCCCATATATCCTGATGATGACCCTCAACTTCACACACCTTACCTCCGATGCTTAGTCACCCCGATATCCTGATGATGATTATCCTGATGACGATGACGTCACATGCAGCTCCTTAATATCCTGCTGCTCCGCAATATCCTGATGACGTATATCCTGATGATGATGACGTCATATGCAGTTTCTTCAATATCCTGCTGTTGGCCAAACTTAACTTTTTCGGCCCGCGATCAACCTGATCTTCTACCTTATGCTGATACGCTCCTCCTCGGAACACCTGATGATGATCACCCCGACGTTCATTCACTTCATGCAATCGATAGCATCATGCTCATCTCCATTTACCCAGATGACGATGCCCGGAGCGACTGCAGGATATATGTAGAAATATCCTGATGATGCCGTTTTAACAAACTTCCAACCTTAGCAAATTTTCAATTCGCCAATCCTCCTGGGATGACCCGATCTACTTTCAGGGTGATCTTCCAAACTCTCACTATCAGCTCGACCTAGCACATATCCATGCTAGGGTTCTCAACATCTCTCGACGGCGATCCTGCACACCTGCATGCAAATAGAAAGCAAACTAAAACCTAACCTACTGTACATCGCCATTCCACCGATCTGACGAATCAACCGGTGGAATGGATCAGCGAATCCATGAAACCACCCAAAACAGCAAAACGATCACACAGTGGAGACCAAACAGAAAATGAACACAACAGGATCTCTTATTCGATTTCAAAAGATGCTATTACAATACTCTGTCTCTCTCTCGCAAAGTCTGATCGATGATATGCAATACCAACCGATCCTCATGCATAAATAGGTTTTCCTGCGAGTAATACTGACCCAACTCCAAGCGGCAGGGAAATCTCTCCAGGCGGCTGGGAGATCCAACCGGACCTACAGCATACAGCTGTCCTAACAAACTACCTAAAAATAGCAAAGCATGGTTAGCATGATCTTAGTATGGTCAGCATGACCTTATTACATGCATTTGGTCTTATCAGACCTTCTTGGAAACATTAACAAGACTCAAAACTAACTAACTGCCTCATGGAGGCCAGCTGTCAGGTAGGTGCTCCTGCACCACTAGGGGTCACTTAAGACTCTGTTTAGCTGACTCTGTCCTGTTGAATGTCCATGAGGAGAAGAGCATGAAAGATCTTTGGAAGAAGTTGGGTGATGTTTATCAGGCCAAGTCCTTGGTAAATAAACTTTTCTTGAAAAAAAAGTTGTTCACTTTGAAGATGGGAGATGGAGGATCTGTTGCGAACCACATGAATTCTTTCAACATGATCATTGCATAGTTAACATCTGTGGGTGTGAAAATGGAGGAGGAGGATTGTTACATGACCCTGCTTTGTTCTTTGCTAGATTCATGGGATCATGTTGTCATGGCTATCAGAAGCAGCACTACCACCTTCAAGATTGGAGATGTGGTGTCCTCATTGTTATCTAAAGAAAGGTAGAGGAAGATATCTGAATCAGCCAAAGAGGCTCTTGCGGTTTGTGGAAGACCCAAAGACAAAGGGAAGAAGAAAGCTGAGAAGGGCAGATCCAAATCCCGTGGGAGATCCAAATCTCCTGGAAAGTCCAAGCCTCTCTATTGGAACTATGGCAAGTCTAGGCATTTATGAAAGGAATGTAAAGAAGAGAAGAAAAATAAAAAGAAATCAGCCCTAGATTTAGATTCTAACAGGTCACAAAATGATGGCAATGCATTCATCGCAGCCATGGCCACCCATGCATCTGATGATGTTTGGTTGATTAATTCTGGTGCATCATTCCACATGACCTTGCATCGAAGCTGGTTCACAAAGTATGAAGAGTTTGATGGTGGAAGAGTGTACCTGGGTGATGAATCTCAATTAAAGATTGTTGGTTGTGGAGTCTCAATCCAATTCCCTGATGGAAGAGTGAAGGGGATCACTGGAGTTATGTACATTCTAGGCCTTGCACAAAACCTACTTTCTGTAAGTATGTTGAATGATGCATGTGTGCAGGTTGTCTTTTCGAAGGATGGATGCAAGATGACTACAGAATCTATGGTGCTTGCAAAGGGTACTCAGAAGGGTACTATATTTTAGTTGGAGGCATGCACTACATAGTGCAATAGTTCTTATAACTCAAAGAAACAAGATGCGGTCACTTCATCCCCACCATCTGAACGAGTAGTGAAGAAATCTATTGTAACTAGTTCTGATGGTAGTGCACATGCTATGGAAGCTAAGCTTCCTGTTGAAAAGACAATGTTATGGCATTTGAGATATGGCCACATTGGTGAGAAGGCTCTGCATACCTTGAAAAATAAAAACATTGTTGTAGGGTTAAATGAGTGTAATCTCAAGTTTAACTTTTACAAACATTGCATTTATGGAAATCAAAACCATGTTCAGTTTTACTCTAGTTCTCACAAGTCTTCTGGTGTATTAGATGTTATTCATTCTGATGTGTTTGGTCCTATTAATGTTCCTTCAATTTCAAAATATGTATATTTTGTATCTTTCATGGATGATTATAGTAGGACATGGGTTTATTTTATCAGAAGCAAGACTGAAGTCTTTAGTTAGTTTAAGGAGTTTAAAGCCTTTACTAAAAATCATACTAGTAAAAGGATTAAGTGTTTGAGAACTAACAATGGTGGTGAGTTTTGTTCAACAAAGTTTGATAAGTTCTACAAAGAGCAAGGGATTGAAAGGCATAAGACAACTCCATACACCCCACAACAAAATGGAGTTGCAGAGAGGATGAACAGGACACTGATGGAGATGGCTAGGAGTATGCTTAGTGGAGAAATCCTCGAACAAAAGTTTTAGGCTAAAGTTGTTGCCACTACTTGCTATCTAGTAAACAGATCTCCTACATTAGCTCTTGTTGGTAAAACACCTATGGAGGTGTGGTCTAGTAAGAAGCCTTCAGTTAGGCATCTTCATGTTTTTGGTTGTGAGTCATATGCACATATGCCTAGGGAGAAATGGTCTAAATGGGAGAACAAGGCTATTAAATGTAGTTTCATTGGCTATGGTGTCAGTGTGAAAGGATACAAGCTTTGGGATCCTATGGCTGAAAAAGTGTTGTATAGCAGAAGTGTTATCTTTAGAGAGCTAACACCTTCTTCCATTGTTCTACAGCTAGAACAGATAGAAAAGAAAGAAGATGTAGTTCAATTTCCTTCCACCCCTAAGAAGACTAAACTGACAGACCCTATGAGACCTGATGATGAGGAAAGCTCTAGCAGCTCTGAAAGCTTAGAAGAAGAAGCAAAACCTCAACCTCAGCCTTTGAGGACGTCTACATGAATGAGAAAGCAACCTGATAGGTTTGGTTATCCATTACTTGATTCTAGTTGTGCTTTTTCTTTACTTACTAACACTGATGAGCCTAGAACTGTGAAAGAGGTAATGGGCATGAAAGATGTAGGTTCCTAGAAGGAGGCTATGGAAGATGAGATGGCTTCTTTAGAAAAGAACAAAAAATGGGACTTGGTACCTTTGCCTGATGGACAGAAACCCATTGGTTGCAAATGGATGTTCAAGAAGAAATTCGGTGCAGATGGCAATGTTGAAAAGTACAAGGCTAGATTGGTTGTGAAGGGGTATTCACAAGTGGGGGGAATTGATTATGGTGAAATTTTCTCTCCCATTACAAAGCTGATATCCATTCAATTTCTTCTATCTCTTGTAGCTGCTTATGACTTAGAGGTAGAACAAATGGATGTGAAGACAACATTCCTTCATGGTGATTTGGAGGAAGAAATCTACATGTCACAACCAGAGCATTACATAGAGAAAGTTTGAGATGAAAAATCTTAGGGTAGTTAGGTACATTCTAGAAATGGAAATCAGAAGAGACAAAGCCAATAGAAAACTTTGGTTAAGCTAGAGTAAGTATGTGAAGACCATGTTGGACATGTTCAATATGGCAAATTGTAGACCATTGTGTGTTCCTGTTTCATTGGGGACAAAGTTGTTTGTTAATGATTGCCCAAAATCTCCTAGTGAGGTGGAGGACATGAGCAGAGTACCTGATGCTAGTGTTGTTGGTAGTTTGATGTATGCCATGGTCTGTACAAGACTAGACATTGCCCAAGCAGTGGGAGTCCTTAGTTGATTTACAACCAATCATGGATAGGTACATTGGGACGCAGTTAAGTGAGTGTTCTAATATTTGAGGTGTACTTCTGAGTATTCCATATGCTATCATGGTAATGCTACAAGACCTCTGCATTCAATTTGTATTCATGGATTTGTGGATTCTAATTGGGTAGGTGACATTGACTGCAAGAGATCCACCAGTACCTATGTGTTCACTATGTTTGATGGTGTAATTAGTTGGATGAGTAAGCGACAACCTATGGTTGCTTTGTCCTAACACTTTTCAGGGAACATAGGTGACCTCTTTGGGATGGGGTGACCTGAAAAGTGTTAGGAACATTCTAGAAGGTTGGACAAGTGTCTATAGGTGTGATTTTTGAGCCATGAGGCCATGTTGGATGCCCATTCCAAGATAGAGCCAATTTTGCCTTGAATATTCTATATAAACAGGTGCTTTGAGGAGGTGATGTATTATAGGTTTTACAGGTACTATTTTTCTTCCAGATCATCTCTAGATACAAGTGTTGAAGACTCTTGCAAGAGAATTGGCTCCGTGTTGTATTGTAACCCTCATTGTTTACGTAATACATTTGAGCTGTGTTTTGGAGTGTGGGGTTTTTCACTCGTAAGAGTTTTCCCCACAGATATCTTGTGTCTCTCTTCTTCTATCATACTTTCTTGTTTATGTGTTTGCTACAATATCTTTGTTAATGGACTTAACATTGTTGTGATAGTAAGGATAAAATTGAATTTGCACTCTCCTCCCCTCATTAGATTAGTGTAGGAAGCAATTTTCGCACACCTAGCTTCCTTTCAAAGAAATACGGAGAAAGACATCCAAGTCAGCCAAAGAGGAGGCTCTTGTGGATTGTGGAAGGCCCAAAGAGAAAGGGAAAAAGAAGCACAAGAAAGGTAAAAAGGGCAGATCCAAATCTCTTGGAAAGTCCAAGGCTCTATGTTGGAATTATAGGAAAATGGGGCATTTCTAAAAGGAATGCAAAGAGGAAAAAAAAAAAAAAAAGAATGCCTCTAATTCAGATTTTGACAAGTCACAAGATGATGGTGATGCCTTTGTTACAACCCTGACTACTTAGGCATCTGATGATGTGTGGTTGATTGATTCTGGTGCATCATTCCACATGACCTTGCATCGAAGTTGGTTCATGAAGTATGAAGAGTTTGATGGTGGAAGTGTACCTAGTTGACGACTCTCATTTGAAGATTGCTGGTCATGGAAGAGTCTCAATCTGATTCCCTAATGGATGAGTGAAGGGGATCATTGGGGTTATGCACATCCCAGGCCTAGCATGGAACCTGCTTTCTGTAAGTATGTTGAATGATGCAGGTGTGTAGGTTGTCTTTTCAAAGGATGGATGCAAGATGACTAGAGGATCTATGGTGCTTGCTAAGGGTACTCAGAGAGATACTCTATTTCAGCTAGAGGCATGCACTTCACAGTGCAATATTCTTCTAACTTGACGAAAAGAGCTATAGTCACTTCATCCCCACCATCTGAATGAGTAGTGAAGAAATTTGTTGTAACTAGTTCTGATGGTAGTGTGCACATGCTTTGGAAGTTAAGCTTCCTACTGAAAAAGACTATGTTATGGCATTTGAGATATGACGACATTGGTGAGAAGGGTCTTAGAACCCTAAAAAATAAAAACCTCATTGAGGGGTTAAATGATTGTAATTTCAAGTTCAACTTTTGCAAACATTGTGTATATGGAAAGCAAAATCATGTTCAGTTTTACTCTAGTTCTCATAGGTCTTCTGGTGTATTGGATCTTATTCATTCTGATGTATTTGGTCCTATTAATGTTCCTTTGATTTCCAAATCTATATATTTTGTATCTTTCATAGATGATTACAGTAGGACATGGGTTTATTTTATCAGAAGCAAGACTGAAGTCTTTAGTTAGTTTAAAGAGTTTAAGGCCTATGCTGAAAATTAGACTAGTAAAAAGATTAAGTGTTTGAAAATTAATAATGGTGGTGAGTTTTGTTTGCTAGAGTATGATAAGTTCTATAAAGAGAAAGGGATTGAAAGACATAAGACAACTCCATACATCCTGTAACAAAATGGAGTTGTAGAGAGGATGAACAGGACACTGATGGAGAAGGCTAGGAGTATGCTTAGTGGAGCAAGCCTCAAACAAAAGTTTTGGGCTAAAGCTCTAGCCACTGCTTGCTACCTGGTAAATAGGTCTCCTACATCAGCTCTTGTTGGTAAGACACCCATGGAGGTGTGGTCTGGTAAGAAGCCTTCAGTTAGGCAGCTTCATGTTTTTGGTTCTGAGGCATATGCACATGTGCCTAGGGAGAAATAGTCTAAATTGGAGAACAAGGCTCTTAAATGTACTTTCATTGGCTATGGTGTCAGTGTGAAAGGATACAATCTTTGAGATCCCATGGGTGAAAAAGTGTTGTATAGTAGAAGTGTTATCTTCAGAGAGCTAACACTTTCTTCCGTTGTTCTATAGCTAGAACAGACAAAAAATAAAGAGGATGCGGTTTAGTTTCCTTCTACCCCTGAGAAGACTAAACAGATAGACCCTGTGAGACCTGATAATGAGGAGAGATCTAGCAACTCTGAAAGCTCAGAAGAAGAAGCAGAACCTCAACCTCAGCCATTGTGGAGGTCTACACAAACGAAAAAGCAACCTGATAGGTTTGGTTATTCATTACTTGATTCTAGTTGTGCTTTTTCTGTACTTACTAACACTGATGAGCCTAGAACTGTGAAAGAGGCTATGGGCATAAAAGATGTAGGTTCTTGGAAGGAGGCCATGGAAGATGAGATGGCTTCTTTGGAAAAGAATAAAATATGCGACTTGGTGCCATTGCCTGAAGGACAGAAACCCGTTGGATGCAAATGGGTGTTCAAGAAGAAATTTGGTGTAGATGGCAGTGTTGAAAAGTACAAGGCTAGATTGGTTGTGAAGGGATATTCACAAGTGGAGGGAATTTATTATAGTTAAATTTTCTCTCCTGTTGCAAAGTTGACATCCATTCAGTTCATGTTATCTCTTGTAACTGCTTATGACTTAGAGGTAGAACAGATGGATGTGAAGACAACTTTCCTTCATGGTGATTTGGAGGAAGAGATTGACATGTCACATCTAGAGAATTACATAGAGAAAGGTAAAGAAAATTTGGTTTGCAAGTTAAAGAAGTCTTTGTACGGTGTGAAGCAATCTCCTAGGATGTGGTACTTGAAGTTTGATGCCTTTGTGTTGTTAATTGGATATCTAAGATTGAAATCAGATCATTGTGTGTATTACAAATTTGACAATGATTGCATTCTCAATATTGCATCATATGTTGATGATATGTTGTTGATTGAGAATGGTAAGAATTTGATTTCTGATTTGAAGTCTCAGTTGTCAGTATAGTTTGAGATGAAAAATCTAGGGGTAGCTAGGTACATTCTGGGAATGGAAATTAGAAAAGACAAAGCTAATAGAAAACTTTGGTTAAGCCAGAGTAAGTATGTGAAGACTGTGTTAGATAGGTTCAGCATGGTAGATTGTAGACCATTGTGTGTTTCTGTGTCATTAGGGACAAAGTTGTTTGTTAATGATTGTCCAAAATCTCCTAGTGAAATGGAGGACATGAGAAGAGTACCTTATGCTAGTGTTGTTGGTAGTTTTATGTATGCTATGGTCTCCCCAAGACTAGACATTGCCCAAGCAGTGGGAGTCCTTAGTCGATTTATGGCTAATCCTAGATGGGTAGGTTGGGATGCAGTTAAGTGAGTGTTTAGATATTTGAGGGGTGCTTCTGAGTATTCCATATGCTATCATGGTAATGTTATAGGACCTTTGCATTCAATTTGTATTTGTGGATTTGTGGATTCTAATTGGTTAGGTGACATTGATAGCTGGAGATCCACCAGTGCCTATGTGTTCACTATATTTGGTGGTGCAATTAGTTGGATGAGTATGCGACAACCTGTAGTTTCTTTGTCCACAACAAAAGTTGAGTACATGGCACCAACTCATGCTTGCAAGGAAGCCATTTGGCTTAAGAGATTGTGTTTAGATATTGGTGTTGATGTAGGATAGATTATGATTTGTTGTGATAGTCAGAGTGCAATTTGCCTTGCGAAGAATCCAACATTCCATGCAAGAACAAAGCATATTGATGTATAGTTTCACTTTGTGTGAGACATAGTAGAGGATGTGAAGGTAAATTTGGAGATGGTAGATACTTTAAAGAATGTTGCAGATGCATTGAGGAAGCCAGTGGGCATAGAGAAGTTCAGATGGTGTTTAGAGTCTATGGGCCTCTTGGCCTATAGCATTTAAATCATGTTAATTCTATTAGCTCTTACAAGGTGTTTGACAAGTGGGAGAATGTTGTGAATTAAGGTGTCTCAACCTTGGTAATTCCTCGTATTATTTCATTATATTTATTTATTTATTGCCTATTATATAATTAGGATGCAAATCCTATATTGTCATCTTCTGGGAGTTGGCACAGTGATGTGTCATCCTACATGGCATATGACCACATGTAAATTTGTCCTTGCATGAGGAGATAGATGTCCCACTTAGTGGTAGGAATATTTTTCCATGTGTCCGCATCTTGGAATGTGTGTAAGGGAATTTTGACCGAAACGGTCATGATAGATTCCTATAACAAAGTAATGACATGTAAGGGTTAGAAATAGAAGATCCTATGACAGGTATATACATGTGTCAAGAAGCATCTTTGGGTACCCCAAGGTGGGATATGACATGTTGTAAGAGAATATGTTATTTATAGCCTTTGTATGATAGATTCTCTTACAGCTATAAGTTATGACAACTATGATAGATTCTATGATGGTTGTCAGAGTTGTAAGATCATCTGTCATTGCCCATTTTGGAAATAAGTGACCTCTTTGGGATGGGGTGACTTGACAAGTGTTAGGAACATCCTATAATGTTGGGAAAGTGTCCATAGGCATGTGTTTTGGGCCATGAGGCCATGTTGGATGCCCATCTCAATGTGGAGCCATTTTTACCTTGTATGTTCTTTATAAATAGGTGCATTGCAGGGGTGATGCATTATGTGATTGATAGATACTGTTATGCTACCAGATCATCTCCAGATATGAGTGTCAAAGACTCCTGCAAGAGCATTGGCTCTGTGACTATATTGTAACCTTCATTGTTTATGGAATACATTTGAGTTGTGATTTGGAGTGTAGGGTTTTTCATGCGTAAGGGTTTTCCCCACATATAGCTTGTGTCTCTCTTCTTCTGTCTCACATTCTTGTGTATCTATTTGTTGTAATATATCTATTAGTGGGTTAACATAACTATAACTATAAAGATTAAATTGAATTTGCACTCTCCTCCCTTCATTGGCTTAGTGTAGGAAGCAATTTCCATACACCTAGCTTCCTTTCAGTTACAATGTGCCTGTGGATGCCTCCTGATTGTGTTCTAGCCTTTACATTGATCCATGTTAAGGAATTAAGATCTTGTTTGAAGATTATTCCCAGATAATGTAGCATGTAACAAGTCTCAGCCGACTTGGTTAATTCTAATGATTGCAAAGATCTCCTGAAGATTGTAGAAGAATGGTGTGGCGTCGAAGATTGTGTTTGAGTCCCAGCTAAGGCATGACATGATCCATATACATCTTTAATAATTTTCCTTAGCATAATTTTGTAAATGTTTGTAATGCCGACCTTGGAGATTGTTCCAATGGTTGATGATTGTAATGCCAACCTTGATGATCATTCCAAGGTTGATGTAGTGTATAAATACTTGTAATTGAGTCATGAAAATGTATCCAAGTGTGAAGATGAAAAGATAAGGTGAAGTAATGTAGCAAAGAAGAGAAGAGGTGTTTGCGCTTCAATGGACCTAAACCTTGGCATGAGGTAGATGCTTTTATCTCAGTTCAACCCTTTGATAGTGAGCCATCCATAGGCAGTGAGACTTTCTTTGCAGTGAGCAATTTGGGTAGTGATCCCTATAGGAAGTGAGCCTCTAATTATTAGTATCAAGATATAATTTATATATTAATGTGGGCTAACATCCACCATGGTATTTCCCTTTTAGGTTTTTCCACATAAAAATTTGGTGTCTCCTGTGAAAGGAAGCTATGTGTGCAGAAATTGCTTCCTAAACAAATCTAATGAAGGGAGAGGTATGCAAATTCATTTTAACCCTTACAATTGCAGCAATATGATACATATATCAAAGATATTATAGCAGAAAACACAAAATAAGAATGTAGACAGAGAGAAGTAGACATAAGATGTATCATGGGGAAAACATTTTTTAGGTGAAAAAACCCACACTCTAAAACCTGCACAATGTATTATCTGCAACAATTACAGTTTACAATACACTTGCAATGCAAGTTCTTCCAAAAGTCTTCAAATGTCAATTCTAGAGTTATTCCAGAAGCATAACAGTACCTATAAAAAATACTATGCAACTACAACTCCAAACTATGTAATATATAGAGATTACAAGGCAAATATTGGAAGCATCTTTGGATAGGTGTCCACCTTGGCCACATGGCCATTATCCGGCATCAAAGGACACTTGTCCTTTCTGCAAATACATCCCATACATCTCTCATACATGGCAGATTTGACTTTCCCAACATAGGAGCGCTCCATGCTAAAATAGACTATGATAGATGCTCTTAAACATCTTACAGTTGTCATAGATTTTTCTAGCATAACAACCTTTAATGTTGTAAGAGAATCTATCATACAATGTTAAATATAGGATATTCCTCTTACAACATGTCATAGTCCAACTTGGGCACCCAAAGATGCCTTTCCCTCTGTTGGAGTTTTTCCCAGACTGGATGCTTCCCAGTTATCCCTACAAGGTAGCCATCATTGATCAACATAATTTCTGAGCCAGGGGCCAACAGTATAGGAGATAGACTCTATAAATATCTCTTCTTCTTCTTTAGGCTCTACAGAACCAAGGGGGTATTCCCTATTCAACATCTAAAGAATATGCTTGTGAACTTACTAGGATGTTGACACAAAGTAGATAAATCCTCCCTTATGCAAACCAAAACTATAAAATAAGTGCAAAGGGGCTAGCTTTGGGCCTATTCTCAGTTGTGAAATGGAGGATTATGGTCCTAAAACTACTTCTAATGTCTTAAAGGTTTATATTTTAAGTTTGAATTTGTATTTTGTATTTCGATGCAAGACTGGGACCTTGGGTTGTAACCTCAATACAAGATCAGACTGGTGCCTATCTCAGGGCTCAGAGTCAATAGACATACATATGTGAATGATTACCATAAACTTGAATCAATAATTCAGTTTCAAGGGGATTTTTTAGTGTCTTCCTTATAGATACTTCCCAAGACAGAGCAATTAGTCATTCATACTTAACGATATCCCTGTCACAACATACCTTTCCCAATGCTTAACCTAAAATATTTAATTTGTTCCTTGAACAAAGGTAAGAGATTAGACATTCAACACAAAAAATCCATGTTCCTGAATCCCAAATAACCCTTAGCTATTTAGATTCAAAAGAAAAGATGCCCACAACTTGGAGACAAATAACCTAACACATGCAACAAAGCATTTCTCATATAAAAAAAATGTGAAACTAGTAAACTTATGCATAAAACATACAACATATGATTCATAAACTCACAAGACACCAAAACAGAGCCACCAACAAAACTGTATCTTATTACTCCACCAAAATTTGTCCAATTTTCAACAACCTCTAAAAATGAGTGACATAGTTTTGATATACACATAATGCGTACTTAGCATTAATTACATGGTCACTCCAAAATTTTGCCAGATACAGTGCACCATCAGAATGGCACCTAAAACATTCAATGCTCCATACAGAAAAGGAAGGAAAGCAGGTGAAATTGGGAGATGTGCTACCATCTGAAAATCTTTCTCATGAAGAAAGTAGCTAGCCTGTCAATCAAGACCCATACCCCTACAAATTCACCATTAATGGCCAACCTACCCATTTTGAAATGCAGCAGTGGTTCACATGTTCTTGAAGTTTTTTCCTACCTAGAGAAGATGCAGCAAACAAAAATTCCTTCCTTCCTCAGGCATTCAAAATAGGGCCAGTTATTTCCTTCCTTCCGCTGAGATCTATAGCTCCAAACCATGCTAAAAAGTCGTCAGCCAATGAGATCGTGCCACGCAGGTGGCCTTTGCTTCCATGACTTTTCCCATCACGACATACATTTTGCCTTTTCACCCCTTACACATTCAAATTTTTTTTATATGCAAAAAACATATACATACAATTGCTTTTGGACAAGTGGCAGCCTGCCATTGGATCACCATCAATGTGTATTTGCCTCTCCATCAGCTGTCGAAAAGGCCCTGAACTTGGTCACCAATAAGAGAAGTCTTGCCGATGAGCCATTGTATCAACATTCACATTTGTGGTTGTACATATTAGATTGTATATACATACAATCACCTGCATACAAAGGCAAACCCCAAATCTTTATAAAGCAAAATACAATTGCTATCGGGTCCGAGCTTTGTATCTAACACCCCCTTGTATATCTCCTTGTATATCGCATATACAAATACAATATACAACCACAAATTCAAGCTGAGCTATCAATTAGATTGGAATAGCCTTTGAAATCTAGGTTGTATCTACCTCATTGTATCTCTCATTGCATATCGCATATACAATGCGTTATATACAACCTACGGAACATACTACTACGCGGGTCCCACCAGGTTCTTGAAAAATGTTGACTTTGACCATACCCGCTTTGCATATTTCTTTGTATCTTTACTTGTATGTTCGATTGTATATTGGGAACATACAATCCCAACATACAATGGCGAACTTCACCCATTTCACAAATGCAACTAACTTTCTGGCCACGTTCGCTCCTTACACATGTCTACTTGTATATGCAGTTGTATGTTGACTTGTATATTACACGCATGCAATATACAAACAGAACTGCATACATATTCCTTTGCATATCGGCCTTGCATAATGCCTTCGCATCTTTTCTTCTTTGCACATTGCCTTGTATGTGTGCTTTGTATATCTGACATACATTCACCTTTGTGTCTACGTTGGCAGTCAGGAAGACCCTAGACTAAGCCGCCGATGGATGCTGTAATGCCGAAAAACCTTTGTATGTCCCCCTTGTATGTCGGCCTTGTATGTGCATTGGGCCTTTGTATCTTTCGCCTTTGCACCTGTGACTTGTATATAAGATACAATCACCTTTATATACACCCGCCAGGCCCAATTTGATAAACTTTTGAAATCTGGGATTGTATGTCCTGCATTGTACATTCTTATTGTATGTCAAACATACATACAATCCCCCTTTGTACATACCTGTGGGCCCAACCACCATTCAAACTGATTTGAATCCTTTTGAGACCTGCCATTTGTATCTTACGCATTGTATATCAAATATACAATGATACATACATGCAAAGTTTTACATACAAGCATGGAATCTAACCTAGAATGTGCCATATACAACCTAATATGCATACAATGATACACACAAGGATTTTCACCACCGCATAAAGGGTTTTCTTTGGACTTAGCATTTTTTCAATCTTTTTTAGCATGACAGGAGAAAGCGGTAATGCAGTGCAAAGGGGTCAGTTAATCTATGAGTGCTAAGACATGAAAATGCAACTTAAGTGATTGATGACCTGCTAGAGGAGGTCAACGATGAAATAGAAGATACAATGCAGGATTTTGAGGGAAAACAAAACCTAAGGGACAAAGAGTTCGAGGGAATGAAAAAATAAGCTTGTAGACTCAACTCAAAACCCTAACCCTAGGTGGGCACCACCATTGGTTCCGACTGGGGACATGCAGGCGCAAGACTGCAATGAGAACTAGACCACTCTAGGACAGACCAGCTAAAACACAAAATGCAAAACACCCCCAACTATACAAAGTATGTACAGACTATTCACACCTAATTTACAATGTGCACACAAGATATTCATTCATGAGAAATAAGATTTTAGGAATTGACCATGCACAGGCAATTTCAGTAGTTCACCATTTAGGGCCTGGAGAAAGTAGGAATCTTCTCCATGAGTATTGCTGATTTGATATCGACCCATCCATAAGGGCTCAAATTTACCATGCTTTCCCTTATCTTGACTCTTCACATTCCAAACAAGGACCAAGTCACTTATCTAAAACTTCCTTTCTATAACCCTTTTATCAAACAAATATTTCACCTTTTGTTATTTCTTGATATTAGTCTTCTGTGCTTCTCTTCTAATTTCATCTAATGCAACTAGTTGATTTATCCTTTCATTCATTGAGTCCTCAATCTCTTTATCATTTTCTTGTATGAATCTATAAACTGGTGAGAGATTATTCATAGGTAACTTAGCTACTGCGCCATACACTAGCTCAAAAGGTGACCTTCGAATTGCTTTCTTTACTATTATCTAGTCAACCCATAGTGCCATCTTTAGCTTTGAATCCCATGCCCTTTTGTTTTTGTCTACCATCCTTTTGATGATTTTCATAAGGCTTCTATTACTTGATTCTACCTAACCATTTCCTTGTGGATGATATGGTGGTGTATATGATAAATTAATCCCATAGCTATTGCAAAAATCAACAAACTCACCAGATCTGAAGCACATGGCATTGTCTGTGACCACTTTGACTGGCACTCCAAATCTGATAATAATGTGTTCCAAAATGAAATCCATCACCACCTTGCTTGTAGCTTTCTTAGTTGGAATGGATTCAATCTATTTAGTAAAATAGTCAGTAGCAACCAAAATCCAACTATGTCCTCCACTTGATCTTTCTGAAATTTCCCCTATAAAATCAATTCCCCATTGTTGAAATGGAGCCTCAACAGTTACAGTTCTAAGGGGTAATGCACCTTCATACTTAAAGTTTTCTCGAGAACCTTTGACAAGGATCACATTTCCTTACCATCCTTTGTGCATCTGAGAAAAGGGTTGGCCACCAATAGCCTGCTCTAAGAATTTTGTGAGTTGTTGTCTTGGCAATGTAGTGTCCACCACACACTCCTCTGTGCATATCATTTAAAATATCTATAGCTTGGTTTTCGTCCACACACCTAAGTAGTACACCATTAGGATTCTTCCAATATAATTCTCCTCGGATAATGATGTATTTGATAGCATGTAACTTTAAGGTCCTTTTTTTACTATCACTGAGATGGGAAGGACAATTCAAATTCTGTAATTAATACACAATATCCTTGTACCATTCAGATTCTGACATGTTAGCAACTTCATCCTAAACTACATTTACCTGGCATACCTCTAGATTTGATTGTGTCATCATCTTAGCCAAACCCTATCCCCTTACAAATTTTGTAATTTGTATCTCAATATTGAACTCTTGTAACTTGTTAATCCACCTGCATCTTCTTCCTGTCACTTCCTGTTGAGTGAAAATGTCCTTAATTACTGCATGGGGCACATATGCAACTATCTGAGATCCTACTAAGTATAGGCTAAAGCTTTTGACTACCCTAACCAATGCATATGACTGCTTTTCCATGATATCATATTTCAATTTGGTTGCCTGTAATGACATGCTAAAGAAAGCAATAGGTTACTCAAAACCCTCTTCATTTTTCTATAATAGACATGCAGCAATAGTGTGAAAAGAGGCAAATGAGAACAACTGAAGTGGCTTAGAAAAATTAGGAGATCTCAACACAGGAGCCATCTTTATAGCCTCTTTGATGTTCTGAAATGATCTAGTTGCTACACTTTCCCATTTAATAGTTTCACCCTTCTTCAACATTTTAGAAATATCTTTTGTAATCTCTGCAAAGTTGGGAATGAATCTCCTAACAAAGTTAATCTTCCCAAAGAAAGATTGAATGCCTTTCACTATTTTAGGAATTTGAATTCTGTCAATTGCAGCAACCCTTTCAAGATCAATCCTGACTCCATCCTTGGAAACAATGTGTCCCAATAGTTTTCCTTCTATTACCCCAAAAGCACATTTCTTTGGGTTAAGTGAAATGCCATATTCCAATGCCCTAATAAAAAATTGTTCTAGATGCATGGAATGTTGCTCCTTTTTTGAATAAGCAATTAAATCATCCTGATATACAACCAGAATTGAGTCAATCAATCTTGTAAAAGCAACATCCATAGCCCTTTGAAATGTAGCACCTACATTTTTTAGTCCAAATGGCATTCTTACATATACATAAGTCCCCCATGGAGTGGTGAAGGCAGTCTTGTATTGTTCAGATTTTTTTACCTTCACCTGATTATATCTTGAAAACCCATCCATCATGGATAAAAGCTCACAACCAATTACCTTCTGCAACATAGCCTCCATATTAGGCAGTGGATAATTATCCTTTAAAGAAGATACATTCAAATTTTTTAAGTCAACACAAAGTCTTATATCACCATTTTTCTTTCTAACTAGGACAAGATTGGACACCCAAGTTGAGTGTTTGATAGGCACAATTATTCCAACCTCCCTAAGCTTTACAAGCTCTCCCTGCATTTTTGGAGCCAAAGTTGGGTTAATAGGTCTTTGTTTCTGTCTGAATGGCTTAGCTCCAAGCTTCAAAGGAATCTCATGTTAGAATAAGTCTTCTCTATAAGCTTTTAGGTCCTCATATGACCATGCAAAGACATGCTTATATTTTTTCAATAATGCAATCAACATACTCCTGATGTGTGGCTTGAGCTGTTTGCCAATATATACCCTTTTGGGGGCATGGCATGTCCCCAAGTTTATCTCCTCCAAGTCATCCTTTTTTGTAGGAGATGCCTTTGTAACAAACTGGTCTCTATTGTCAAATGCTCTTTCTCAAGCAACTAGCCCTCTAGGAATTTTATTTGTTTTAAGTTTAATCACTTCTTTCCCCAAAAGAGTTTCTTTTCCATTCACAACTTCTACAAAGTTCTAAAAATCAATCTCCTGGTTCTCATATTCATTTATGCAATGTAGGAACCTCAACAAATCTCTATCATCATCAAACACCTTCCAACTGCAGATATTATCTGGTACTACAGGTCTAATTTTTGCTTCAACATTTCTAACTATTAGGGTTACCTGGCAGAAGATATCAATTAAATGCAAATAAAGATTAAATAGAGGAATGGAAATACACAAAAATAATAACAGCGAGAGACAAGTTTTAACGTGGTTCACCCAAACTTGGGCTACATCCACCAAACAGAGAGTCCAATATTATTATCCAGTAAATCAAAACTGATTACAATCAGCAATCCCTGCAACTCAATACCACTGTAAAATGCTACAATACAATACCCAAACCCTAACCCTTGGCCGCTTTTTATTAAGCTTTTTGTCGGTTACAAAAATAGGGTTTTCTTATGTCGGTCAATGAAAAAATAACTCCCAGTGCTTTATAAAATAATAAAAAACCATGTGAGGTTTTGGGGGCACTGCCCCTTGACCCCGCCCTGTATCGTGACAGGGAACACACCAGGGGCCCTGGCCCTGGACCCTGCAAGGGGTGCTGCCCCTTGACCCCATAGGCATTTGGGGGGGAAACTGCGCCGATAAAAGAGGGGTAAATATAACCTCTGAGTCTGATTAGGCTCCATATAACAACAATCTCCCACTTGGAGATTGATCAGACTCAACACCATATCATCTCCTACTTGGAGACTGATCATAACACCACTGACCTTGTAGCTCCCAATGGAAATAAGCACCCTAGACTCTGCTGTTTTGTTTTTGTTGTTTTCAGTCTAGAAGACCAACCAAAGCTGAAGAGGAGCTCAGCTTCTCCCTTCTCACTACCTTTGTAAACATATCTGCTGGATTGTCATCTATATGTATCTTGGCCAGCTGTAACTGTCCATCATCCAACACCGACCGAATGAAGTGACACCTCAACTGTATGTGTTTGGTCTTTGAATGCAAGGCAGAATTCTATGAAAGATGTATGGCACTATGGCTATCTGAAAACAAATAATTGTTAACCTATTGTGTGCCCAATTCATTCATGAAAGATTGTAGCCATATCATCTCCTTGCTTGCCTCTGTGGTGGATAAAGTAACCACCTTTTGTAACCTGGAAATCCAACTCACCGCTGTTCCACCTGTAGTAAAGACATAACCTATAGTACTCCACCTGGTATCAATATCTCCTACCAAATCTGAGTCTACATAACCTGCTAAATCAACATTAGAGCCCCCAAAACATAAATGTTTATTGGATGTACCTCTCAGATATCTAAGAATCTATTTTACCGCATTCCAATGCTCCAATTCGGGATGACTCATATACCTGCTGACGACTCCTACAGCATGTGCAATATCCGGTCTTGTGCATACCATGGCATACATTAAACTTCCTATAGCTAAAGCATATGGTACCTTGGACATTTTCTCTTCCTGCTCTTGTGTCTTAGGACACATCTCCTTAGTCAATTTCAAATGACTAGGCAAAGGTGTGCTGACAACTTTTGCATTCTCCATATGGAATCTCTACAACACCTTTTCAACATAAGCAGCTTGAGATAGAGTCAATTTTCTATTCTTCCTATCTCTGCAAATTTTCATACCAAGGATTTGTTTTGCTGCCCCCAAATCCTTCATAGCAAATGACTGTGCTAACTGTTGTTTTAACTCTCTTATGTGATCCATGTTAGACCCAGCTACAAGCATGTCATCAACATATAAACATAAAATAATGTAGCTATCATTATCCAACCTCTTAAAATAAACACAATGGTCAGAATTACACTTGTTGTAGCCTTACTCGGCCATAAAACTGTCAAATTTCAAATACCATTGCCGAGGTGCTTGTTTCAGGCCATACAAACTCTTCTTCAATCTGCACACCTGTTTCTCCTTACCTTTGACCGGAAATCCTTGGGGCTATTCCATATATATCTCCTCCTCCAAATCACCATGGAGAAAGGAAGTTTTAACATCTAGCTGTTCCAAATGTAAATCTTCAGCAGCCACAATACTTAAAATAGTACGAATAGAAGTCATCTTGACAACCGAAGAAAATATCTCATCAAAATCAATGCCCTTTTTCTGTGCAAATCCTTTTACAACTAACCTGGCCTTAAATCTTTTCTTACCTCCATCTTCCTCTTTCAGCCTGTAAACCCATTTATTTGGTAAAGCCTTTTTACGTACATGTAACTTACATAATTCCCAAGTCTGATTTTCCAGCAAGGAGTCCATTTCTTCTTTCATTGCAAGCTCCCATTGAACTTGTGTATCCACCTGCATAGCTTCATCATACCCTTCTGGTTCACCAACATTTGTTAACAAAATAGAATACAAAGAGGGAGAAAACCTTTCAGGAGGTCTACTTATCCTTGTTGACCGTCTAACATTCACTGGAGTTTGTGGTATTTCTGGTTGCTGTTGTGGAGCATGAGGAACCATTGGAACACCACTATTTGGAGTATCATCTAGCACCACATAATCCTTTCCTTTCTTCTCATGCTGCTGAAACTGATCTTTGTACAACACCTTCTCATTGAATATAACATCCCTGCTTCTCACAATTTTCTAATTTTTAAAATCCCAAAGCCTATAACCAAATTCATCAATGCCATATCTAACAAAGGTACACTTTTTTGATTTTGCATCTAGCTTGGTTCTATTTTCATAATCTATATGTGTAAATGCTTCACAGCCGAAGGTTTTTAGAAAAGAATAACTCACCTTCTTGCCTATCCATGCTTCCTCTGGAATACCACAGCCCAAAGGAACTGAAGGACCTCTGTTAATTAAATATACAGCAGTGTTGACAACATCTGCCCACATGTTTAAAGGCAGTCCAACATGCAATCTCATGGTCCTTGCATGCTCCATTATTGTCCTATTCATGTGTTCAGCCACTCCATTTTCCTGTGAAGTCCCTGGAACCATTTTTTGCCTACGAATTCCATTAAAGGAACAATAATTTTCAAATTCTTTGCTACAATACTCACTGCCATTATCAGATCTGAGACATTTTAATCTTTTACCTGTCTCATTTTCAACCAAGCTTCTCCATTTCTTAAATGTTTCAAATACGTCATATTTATGTCTAAGGAAATAAATCTAGACCTTCCTAGTTGCATCATCTATGAATGTAACATAATACCAAGAGCCATCGAGAGAAGATACCTGAGCTAGTCCCCATACATATGTATGCACAAGCTCCAATTTTTTATTTTTCTTTTGCTTCCCATCCTTGAGAAAATTGACTCTCTTTTTTTTGCCATACACAACTTTCATAGAAATCCATATTAATACATTTCAGACCTGGTAAAACTTTCTTAGAATGAAGTACCTTCATACCTTTTTCACTCATATGCCCAAGTCTGTTACGCCACAGTGTTGTCTCAGAACCTGCAGCAACTTTTCCAGTCTCTTCCTGCAAACCTGCAGCAACTGTTCCTGAACCTATTTATTTTTTCTCTGTAACAGCTAAAGTAGAAGGAACAGTATGACCTGTACAAAGATATAAGGTGCCTACTTTCACACCTTTTGCTACTACTAAGGCACCTTTTGAAACCTTCCAATTTTTATCAGTAAATGTAATAGTGCAACCTTGTTCTATTAGCTGCCCTACTGAAATTAAATTCCTACCGAGCCTTGGAACATGCCTTACCTCTTGTAGTAGCCAATGATTTCCATTTTGCAACTTAATCTTGATTCTTCCCTTTCCAACAATCTGACAGGGTTTGTTATCTCCCAAATAAACCAGCCCAAAATCCCCTTGGACATAATCAAGGAAATAACTTCTATGGGGCGTAGCATGAAATGAGGCCCCTAAATCTAAAACCCATGAATCATCAGCATTATCTAGGGAAAGAATCAAAGCATCATCTTTAGACTTATTGCTTACCACATTTGCTTCCTTATTGCCTTCTTGTTTGTCTCCTTCTTTGTTCTTCCAAGACCAGCAATCTTTCTTCAGATGACTTGGTTTTCCACAGTACTAGTAATCATTATGTCCTCTAGTTTGGGATCTTTTGTCCTTTGATTTTCCTCGTGACTTCCCATGACCTCCAGAACCTTTTCCTCTCTCCTTTGATCTACCCCTGCTTTCTGCATTCAAAACACTGCCCGATTTGGATCCACCTGAGCTTTTCCTATGAATTTCCTCACTCAGAATAACACCAACAACATCATCAAATTTTAGGGTATTTGAACCAGAAATAGAGTTACTAACCGCCATTACCAAACTATTCCAGCTTTTAGGCAATGAACATAATATCAAGAGAGCTCTAACTTCTTCATCAAATTTTACATTTACAGAAGTCAATTGACTGAAAATCATATTAAATTCATTTAAATGATCTATCACAGATCCACCTTCAACAATTTTTAGATTAAACAAATGCTTCATAAGAAATACCTTATTTGAGGCTAAGGGTTTTTCATACAATTTAGCCAAATCTTTCATTAGACCGTCTGTTGTCTTCGCTTCCGTTATATTGAATGCCATCGTTGGTGCCAGGCACAACCGAATGGTTCCCAGTGTCTTTCTGTCAAGAAGATTCCAATCCTCATCAGACATTGTTGCTGGTTTCTTCGATACTCCTTCCAACGACATCCATAAATCCTTTTGATAGAGGTAATCCTCCATCTGCATCTTCCATAACTAATAGTTCTGCCCATTGAATTTATCAACCTTTAATTTACCCTCGTATGCCATTACTCCCACTCAACCGTGAGACTTTTCTATAGACGATAATCAAAAACACAACCTCACTCTGATACCACTTGTTAGGGTTAGCCGACAAAAGATATCAATTAAATGCAAATAAAGATTAAATAGAGGAATGGAAATACACAGAAATAATAACAGCGAGAGACAAGTTTTAACATGGTTCACCCAAACTCAAGCTACATCCACCAAACAGAGAGTCCAATATTATTATCCAGTAAATCAAAACTGATTACAATCAGCAATCCCTGCAACTCAATACCACTGCAAAATGCTACAATACAATACCCAAACCCTAACCCTTGGCCAATTTTTATTAAGGTTTTTGTCAATTACAAAAATAGGGTTTTCTTATGTCGGTCAATGAAAAAATAACTCCCGGTGCTTTATAAAATAATAAAAAATAGTGTGAGGTTTCAGGGCGTTGCCCCTCGAACTCACCCTTTATCATGACAGGGAACGCGCCAGGGGCACTGCCCCTAGACCCCGCAAGGGGTGCTACCCCTTAACCCCATCTTGGGGGTGCTGCCCCCAAACCCCCGCAAGGGGCGTTGCCCCTTGACCCCGTAGGGATTTGGGGGGAAACCGTGCCGATAAAAGAGGGATAAATATAACCTCCAAGTCTGATTAGGCTCCATATAACAATAGTATCATTAGACAGGGTGACATCATCCGGCCTTATGGCCACATTAGCTAAAAAGTCTGCCATGACATTCTTTGATCTTTCTATCCAATTTATTGAAAAAGCATCGAATAACTCAATTGTATCCCACACAACATGCTTATATTGTTTTAACCTTTTATTTTTTGAATCATATTTATCTCTCACCTGGGAAACAATTAATTCTGAATCTTCAAACACTTTTAGCATCTTAATCCCATGCTTCAAAGCAACATTTAATCCTAGTAGTAGAGCTTCATATTCTGAAATATTATTTATGTAGGCAAACTTTAACAGGAAAGACAAATTCAAAAGCTTACTTGCTGGAGACAAAAACACAACTCTAGCACCAGAACCCTCCTTCGAACAAGCTCCATCAAAATACATAGTCTAGAGACCTTGTTGGTCAAGTTCTTGAATGCAAAGATCCGTCCCTTCGCTTCCTTGATCATCTAAGACAATTCTAAAATTCTCACAGTCAGTATCCACAAAACATATATGCTCTTCTGAATCTTGATCTTCAACTATTTCTGGTGACCTCTCTTCTCTGACTAGTTTGACATCTCTACCATTCATTGGGATCATGGCATATGATAAATCTAACTGTATACTTCCTCCAATCAATGCCGCCCATCTTCTTGACAACAACATACCATACTATGGCTTGATGTCAACTACTATTATGTTCACTCTGTATGTCTTTTTTGGATATGTTACTAGCATGAAATCCACATCCTTCATGATTCCTATAACTGGTACCTCCCTAGGATCCATTGCATAGGATTTCCCACATACCTTATCTATTTTCAATCCATCTTGTTGCATGATACCCAAAGGCATAATATTTGTTGATGCTCCTGAGTCAAGCATACAATTCTTGATTACTTTTCCATTGATAATAGGGGAGACATAAAATGGTTCAACCTGTGAAGGGCATTTTATCATTGTCACCCCCAGATAGACTTCAGGGACCTCATCCTCATCAACACACAAGGCTTGTCTCTTACCTTGAGTCTCAACATTCTGCCTGGCCTGACAAGCTACTGCTAAAATTAGGGACAAGGCTTTATTCCTGAATTCTTCAACTTTCATCATCTCCATCAATGGAACAAAGACCTTTATCTAGGATAAAACCTGAGTTATGTCAAAGGGAGCATAATTTTGTATAATAGTTATAGTTTGAGCCATGGTTTTATTCTTATCCTAAGCTAATCCAGCCTTAATTTTAATGACCTTTTGACTATCATCCATGACCTGAGAATTCTTATTTTGATCCTCATTTTGGGGAATTTTATTTTCTTGTCCTTGAGATTCATGACTTGGTTTTTGCTTAAAATTTTTCTTATTATTGTTCCATCACATCTTATGTGGTTCAACCCCTCTATGATTATGCATTGGTTTGTTCACAAAGGTGTCTTCTAGTTGACGTGGATCACCTACCTGAGCCTTACCTCTAAGGTTATAGTTGCTCTTGACCTGAGCCACTGCTGCAGCTGTGAGAGCTCTAATTTCTTCATTAGAAGGCCTTCTCAAGTTATTTAGAAAGATGTGAGAGTCTTGAGCATAAGCATAGTTATCTTCATCATCCTCATCATAGGAAATCTGCTGGTAGACCTGAGTCCCATAATTCATGCTTTCATTAGCATCATAAGAAGAATACTCCCCATTTGTGAACAACATGTTGACACTATCATCCTCGATACAATACGGCTCATTGCATTCATCACAGGCAACAACATTATTATACAAAGATTGAGCAATCATACATTGCGATTATGAGTGAGGCATTTAACAGATTATGCACCATGGGGTATCATCAACAATGTTAAAAGCTTTTTTCAAAGGATCTAGAGTCTCCTTAACATTTTGAGCTCTTTAATTAGTGTTTCTATTTGGGAGAGTGGGTTTACCATTATGCCAATTAGTGTTATATGACATATCATGCAATGATGGTCTCTTCTCTTGCCTTTGATAAACCTGCCTTTTAGGACCTATCCCCTTTTCATTTTTATCAAGTCTATAACTTAGGTCCTTAATAATAGTTGTCAATTTATCCATTTTTTCTTCAGAAGTAGATGGATTACCTTGAGTACTTTGAGACTTATTATTTGGATTTTACAGAATCTTTACATCATCCCTTCTATTTGTCTTACCAGATGCTTTCTTATTATTTTTCAATGTTGGTTACAATTCTAAAAGCATCCCTGAGGCTAGTAGGACCCTTATCTCTTAACCCATAAGTTGTTTTAGCATCAAATGCATTTATGTATAGCACCATGCACATTGGTTCATTAGGCCTCATGTGAAGTGGCAATTTGTTCAATACTCTAGTGAACCTAGCATTAAAATCTGCAACCTACTCATTTGACCCCTTAGTAATACTAGTGAACTCATTTATAAAAAAGCTTGGATCAGTCTTATAACCATATTGTTCTTTAAAAATCCTTCTGAAGTCATCCCATGATGAGACACTCTAGTCAGGAAGACTTTTATACCACTCTCTAGCTTCATCAACTAAGGACTGCATAAACAATTTCATAAAAACATTTTCATGTTCAACCTCAAAGTTATCCATAACATTTTGAAAGGCCTTCAAATGATCTTCCCCTGATATAGTACTATTTCCTAAAAACTTTGGTATATAAGACCTTACATGTTTATCGATGGGATTAGGGTAACCAAGAATACCATTAAAAACTAGCTACCTGAATCTATCCAACTGCATAGGCTATCTACCAAACTGATTAACATTTGTGTACCTATTAGCATTCTGATTTCTCACATTGTTTGTATTTTGTCTCTGATCATTCTGTTGATTCTGAACTTCATTTCTTTGCTAATTTATTAGTACATTTGCATTATCAAGGGTGGGAACTGAATCATGTTGAGCAATTTTCAGAGCTTGCACCTTTTGTCTTATATCATCTCTAATCCTCAAAGACTACAAATATTCTAATTCAGCCCTCAGGTTCTTGATTTCTTCAGTTAATTCTTCATCTTTGGGCACAGAAGAGGATGGTCACATTCCATATTGGTCATCATCATCATCCCTTGGGGACTTGGTTTCTTCAAATCTGTCAGGAGGATCTAAGAAAGGGCATTCCTGAAACACCTCTAATCTCATTCTCAATCTATCACCTTGTTGTCATTCATATACATCTTGAATTTTAGCCTCTGTGTTTGAAAAATAAGGTGCCTGTTGCTATGGATATCTTGGATTATCGTGGGTAATATCATTGTTTCTAGGGTTGGGAGAATCTTCTTGACTGTCTTGAATGGTCCCTTTTCTCCTATACATCATTTTTCTGGGTAATTCTTCAAGCAAAGGGTTATGCAGGGATCTTCTCCCTTGCATACAAATTTCACTTTACCAGTTGGGAGATTTGTTCAGAGTTGCCACCTATAACTAGGAATTAGTTTTTCTTTTTAAAACCAAGGTTCTTACACACAGCACTCCCCAGTAGAGTCGCCAAATCTATTGCGACTCGGATGGAAAAGAATTCACCAGGGATGACAAGAAAACACTTTCACTTTAGTCCCCAGCAGAGTTACCAAATCTGTCAGAGTTATTCCTAGACTAGATGCTTCCCAGTTATCCCTACAAGGTAGCCATCATTGATCAATAGGATTTTTGGGCCAGGGACCAATAGTACAGAAGATAGACTCTATAAATATCTCCTCTTCTTCTTTAGGCTCTACAGAACCAAGGGGGGTATTCCCTATTCAACATGCAAAAAATATGCTTGTGAACTTACTGGGATGTTATTACAAAGTAGATAAATCCTCTCTTATGCTGACCAAAACTATAAAATAAGTGCAAAGGGGCTAGCTTTGGGCCTATACTTAGTTGTGAAATGGAGGATTTTGGTCCTAAAACTAGTTCTAATGTCCTAAAGGTTTATATTTGAAGTTTGAATTTGTATTTTAAATTTGGATGCAAGACTGGGACCTTGGGTTGTAACCTTAATACAAGATCAGACTGGTACCTATCTCAGGGGTCGGACTCAATAGACATACATATGTGAATGATTACCATAAACTTGAATCAATAACTAGTTTTCAAGGGGATTTTTTACTGTCTGCCTTATAGATACTTCCCAAGACTGAGTATTTAGGCATTCATACTTAATGATATCCCTGTCACAACATACCTTTCCCAATGCTTAACCTAAAATATTTAATTTGTTCCTTGAACAAAGGTAAGAGATTAGACATTCAACATAGAAAATCCATGTTCCTAAATCCCAAATAACCCTTAGCTATTTAGATACCAAAGAAAAGATGCCCACAACTTGGAGACAAATAACCTAACACATGCAACAAAATATTTCTCATATAAAAACAATGTGAAACTAGTAAACTTAAGCATAAAACATACACCATATGATTCATAAACTCACAAGACACCAAAACAGAGCCACCAACAAAACTTTATCTAATTACTCCACCAAAATTTGTCTAGTTTTCAACAACCTCTAAAAAATGAGTGACATAGTTTTGATAAACCCAAAACATGTACTCAGCATTAATTACATGGTCACTCCAAAATTTTGCCAGATACAGTGCACCATCAGAATGGCACTTAAAACATTCAATGCTCCATGCAGAAAAGGAAGGAAAAGTAGGTGAAATTAGGAGATGTGCCACCATCTAAAAATATTTCTCATGAAGAAAGTATCTAGCCTATCAATCAAGATCCATACCCCTACAAATTCACCATTAATGGCCAACCTACCCATTTTGAAATGCAACAGTGGTTCACGTGTTCTTGAAGTTTTTTCCCACTTGGAGAAGATGCAGTGAACATAAATTCCTTCCTTCCTCGGGCATTCAAAATAGGGTTGTTGATTTCCTTCCTTCTGCTAAGTTCTGCAGCTCCAAACCATGCTAAAAAGTCATCATCCAATGAGATCATGCCACATAGGTGGCCTTTGCTTCTTTGACTTTTCCCATCGTGACATACATTTTACCTTTTTGCCCGTTGCACATTCAAATTTTTTGTATATGCAAAAACATATACATACAATTACTTTTGGACACGTGGCAGCCTGCCATTGGATTGCCATCACTATGTATTTGCCTCTCCATCGGCCATCGAAAAGGCCCTAAACTTGGCCACCGATAAGTGAAGTCTCGCCGATGAGCCATTGTATCAACATTCGCATTTGTGGTTGTACATATGAGATTGTATATACATATAATCACCTGAATACAAAGGTGGACCCCAAATCTTTATAAAGCAAAATGCAATTGCTATCAAATCCGGGCTTTGTATCTAACACCCCCTTGTATATCTCCTTGTATATCACATATACAAATGCAATATACAACTGTGGATTCAAGCTGATCTATCAATTAGATTGGAATGGCCTTTGAAATCCGGCTTGTATCTACCTCATTGTATCTCTCATTGCATATCGCATATACAATGTGTTATATACAACCTACAGAACATACAACTGTGTGGTCCCCACAGGTTCTTGAAAAATGTTGACTTACTTGCTTTGTATATTTCTTTGTATCTTTACTTGTATGTTCGATTGTATATTAGGAACATGCAATCCCAACATAGAATGGTGAACTTCACCCATTTCACAAATGCAACTAACTTTCTGGCCACGTTTGCTCTTTGCACATGCCTACTTGTATATGCGATTGTATGTTGACTTGTATATTGACTTGTATATTGCACACATGCAATATACAAACAGAACCGCATATATATTCCTTTGCATATCAGCCTTGCATAATGCCTTTGCATCTTTTCTTCTTTGCACATTGCCTTGTATGTGCACTTTGTATATCTGACATACATTCACCTTTGCATCTGCATCAGCCATTAGGAAGACCTTGGACTGAACCACCGATGGATGCTGTCACATCGAAAAACCTTTGTATGTCCCCCTTGTATGTCGGCCTTGTATGTGCATTGGGCCTTTGTATCTTTCACCTTTCCACCTGTATGAGATACAATCGCCTTTATATACACCCGCTAGGCCCAATTTGATAAACTTTTGAAATCTGAGATTGTATGTCCTGCATTGTACATTCTTATTGTATGTCGAACATACATAGAATCCCCCTTTGCACATACATGTGGGCCTGACCACCATTCAACCCAATTCGAAACCTTTTGAGATCTGCCATTTGTATCTTACCCGTTGTATATCAAATATACAATGATACATACATGCAAAGTTTTACATACAAGCACAGAATCTAACCTGGAATATGCCATATACAATCTGATATGCATACAATGATACATACAAGGATTTTCACCACCATATAAAGGGTTTTATTTGGACTTAGCATTTTTTCAATCTTTTTTAGCGTGACGGGAGAAAGTAGTAATGCAGTGTAAAGGGGCCGGTCAACCTAAGTGATTGATGACCTGCTATAGGAGGTCAACGATGAAATAGAAGATACAATGCAGTATTTCAAGGGAAAATAAAACCTAAGGGACAAAGAGTTTGAGGGAATGAAAAAATAAGCTTGAAGACTTGACTCAAAACCCTAACCCTAGGTGGGCACCACCTCCCTCATGCAAAGATCCTCACCAACACTTGTCATCACTTGTCAAAGGAATCTCCAAACTTGGCTACTATGCGTCATAGAATCTATCATATGGAATATCCTCTTCCACATACCACAAAATGCTGACAAATGGCATAATAGTGCCACCTCAAATGGGATGTCCAAATCCATGTAGGTTTGACTTGACCATCCAAGTCAAATTCCAAGTAAGATGACATGTCACCGTGCCACCTCAACTAAGTGACCATTACAACATTAGGCAAAAAATTAATATACAAATAAATAAATAATGGTAGGAATTTGCAAAGGTTAAGACACCTTAATTCCCAACATTCTCCCACTTGTCAAACACCTTGCAAGAGCTAAAATAAATGACAAGATTTAACTGCTAGTGGCCAAGAGGCCCATAGACTTTGAACACCATCTAAACTTCTTTGTGCCCACTGGTTTCGACAATGCATCTGCAACATTCTTCAAAGTGTCTACTTTCTCCAATATCACCTTCCCATCCTCTACCATATCTCGAACAAAATGAAATTGTACTTCAATATGCTTTGTTCTGGCATAGAAAGTTGGATTCTTTACTAAGCAAATCACGCTCTAACTATCACAACAAATAGTAATCTATCTTGCATCAACACCAATATCTGAACACAACCTCTTAAGACAAATGGCTTCCTTACAAGCATGAGTTGCTTCCATATACTTAGCTTCTATTGTGGACAAAGCAACCATAGGTTGTTGCTTACTCATCTAACTAATTGTACCTTCAAACATAGAAAACACATAAGCACTGGTGGATCTCCTGTTGTCAATGTCACCTTCACAATCATAATCCATAAATCCATGAATACATACAGAATACGGAGGTCCTGTAGGATAACAATGATAACATAGGGAATACTCAGAAGTACCCCACAAATATCTAAACACTCACTTTACTGCATTCTAATGTACCTATCTAGGATTAGCCATAAACTGACTAAGGACTCCCACTGCTTGGGCAATGTCTGGTCTTGTACAGACCATATCATACATGAAACTGCCAATAACAATAGCATAAGGTACTCTACTCATATTGTCCATCTTAGAAGGAAACTTTGGATAATCATTCACAGATAACTTTGTCCCCAATAAAATAGGAACAGACAATGGTCTGCAATCTACCATGCTTAATCTATCCAACACAGTCTTCACATATTTAATCTAGCTTAACCAGAGTTTTTTGTTTGCTCTGCCTCTTCTGATATTCATCCCCAGAATGTACCTGTCTACCCCTAAGTTTTTCATCTCAAACTATGCTAACAACTAAGACTTCAAATCTCAAATCATATTCTTACCATTCCCAATTAGTAACATATCATCAACATATAGTGCAATAATGAGAATACGATCATTGTCAAACTTATAATACACACAACGATATGATTTCGATCTCATATATCCAATTGACAACACAAAGACATCAAATTTCATGTACCACATCCTAGGAGATTGCTTCAAACCATACAAAGACTTCTCTAACTTGCAAAGCAAATTTTCTTTACCTCTTTCTATGTAATGCTCTAGCTATGACATACAAATCTCTTCCTCCAAGTCACCATGAAGGAAAGTTGTCTTCACATCCATTTGTTCCGCCTCTAAGTCATATGCTGTTGCAAGAGATAATAGGAACCAAATAGATGTCATCTTTGTAATGGGAGAGAAAATATCACCATAATCAATTCCCTCCACTTGTGAGTAACCCTTTGCAACCAATCTGGCTTTATACTTCTCAATACTACCATCTGCACCAAATTTCTTCTTGAAAACCCATTTGCATCCAACAAGTTTTTGACTATCAGGAAAAGGCACCAAGTCCCAAGTTTTATTCTTTTCTAAAGAAGCCATCTCATCTTCCATGGCCACCTTCCAAGAACCTACATCTTTCATGCCCATAGCCTAAGTCACAATTCTAGGCTTATCAGCATTAGTAAGCAAAGAAAAAGCACAACTAGAATCAAGTAATGTATAACCAAACCTATCAGGTTGCTTCCTGATTTGTGTAGACCTCCTCAAAGGCTAAGGTTGAGGTTCTACTTCATCTTCTGAACTTTCAGAGTTGTTAGAGCTCCCCTCATCATCAGGTCCAATAGGGTCTTTTGGTTTAGTCTTCTCAAGGGTAGAAGGAATCTGAACTACATTCTCTTTCTTTTCTTTCTCTTCTGGCTGTAGAACAGTGGAAGATCATGTTAGCTCTCTAAAAATAACAGTTCTACTCTACAACACTTTTTTAGCCATAGGATCCCAAAGCTTATATCCTTTCACACCAACACCATAGCCAATGAAGATACACTTAACATCCGTGTTCTCCAATTTTGACCTCTTCTCCCTAGGCACATGAGCATATGCCTCACAACCAAACACACGAGGATGTCTTATTGAAGGCTTCCTACCAGACCACACCTCCATGGGTGTCTTACCAACAAGAGCTGATGTAGGAGACCTATTTACTAGGTAGCAAGCAGTGGCAATAGCTTCAGCCCAAAACTTCTATTCAAGGCTAGCTCCACTAAGCATACTCCTAGCGTTCTCCATCAGTATCCTGTTCATCCTCTCTGCAAATCCATTTTGCTACGGGTGTATGGAGTTGTCTTATGTCTTTCAATCCCATGTTCTTTGTAGAACTTATCAAATTCTATGGAATAGAACTCACCACCATTGTCAGTTCTCAAACACTTAATCTTTTTACTATTCTGATTCTCAGAAAAAGATTTAAACTCTTTGAACCAACTAAAGACTTCAGATTTTCTTCTGAGATAATAAATCTCTGTCCTACTTTAATCATCTATGAAAGATACAAAATATACATATTTAGAGATTGAAGGAACATTAACTGGACCAAACACAATAGAATGAATAAGATCAAAAACACTAGAAGACTTATGAGAACTCGAGTAAAACTGAACAAGGTTTTACTTTCTATATATACAATGTTCACAAAAGTCAAAATCGAGATTAAAATCATCTAACCCCTCAACAAGGTTTTTATTTTTTAGGGTTCTAAGACCCTTCTCACCAATGTGGCCAACTCTCTTATGTCATAACATTGTCTTCTTAACAGGAAGCTTAACTTCCAAAGCATGAGCACCCTTAGGTACCCAAAATGCACTACCATCAAAATTTGATACAACAGATCTTTTAGTTGCTAGTTCCAATGGTGGGGATGAAGTGACTGCAGCTCTTTTCTTTGAGTCAGAAGAAATATTGCATTGTGAAATGCATGCCTCCAGCTAAAACAGAGTACCTCTTTGAGTACCCTTAGCAAGCACCATAGCTCCTCTAGTCATCTTATATCCATCCTTTGAGAAGACAATTTGCACACCTGCATCATTTAATTTATTTACAGAAAAAAGGTTTCATGCCAAGCCTGGGATGTGAATAACCCCAGAGATCCCCTTCACTCGTCCATCAGGGAATCAGATTGCAACTCTTCCATGGCCAACTATCTTCAGATGAGAATTGTCATCCAGGTACACTCTTCCACCATCAAACTCTTCATACTTTGTAAACAGGTCTCAATGTGAGGTCATGTTGAAAGAACCACCAGAATCAATCAGCCACACATCATTAGATGCATGGGTGGCCAAGGCTGTAATGAAGGCATCACCATCATCCTGTGACTTATTAGAATCTGAATTTGGGACATTCTTCTTTTTCTTTTTTTTCTTCTCTTTGTATTCCTTTCAAAAATACCCAGTTTTCCCACAGTTCCAACACAATACCTTAGACTTTCTAGGAGATTTGGATCTCCCATGGGATTTGGATCTATCCTTCTCATCTTTCTTGTCTTTCTTTTTCCCTTTCTCCTTGGGTCTTCCTCGAACCGCAAGAGCTTCTTTGGCCGACTCGGATGACTTTCTCCACATCTCTTCAGATAACAGTGAAGACACCACTTCATCCATTTTGAAAGTGGATGTGGTACTCCTAATGGCCATAAAAAGATGATCCCATGAATCCAGTAAAGAACAAAGCAGGGTCATACACCGATCTTCCTCCTCCATCTTCACACCAATGGATGTCAATTGTGCAACTAACATATTAAAGGCATTTATATGATCAACAATAGATCCTCCATCTTCCATCCTTAGAGAATATAGCTTCTTCCATAGGAATAACTTATTTACGAGGGACGTAGCCTGATAAACATCACCAAGTTTCTTCCATAGTTCCTTCGTAGTTTTCTCTTCATGAACATTGAACTAGATGAAATCAACCAAACAAAGTTTCACAAGACCCTTAGTTTTATGATATTTGAGATCCCAATCATCTTGGGACATTGCCATTGGTTTTACACTAGAAATTGCTTCCCATAGGTCTCTATCAATGAGCATGTCTTCCATTTTGAGTTTCCACAACTCAAAATAGCTGCCATTAAACTTTTCAACCTCTGTTCTTCTGGATGTGCCTGCCATCTCCTTCCTACAACAAGATTTTAGAATACTCTGCATAGACTCCCACTCAATCTAAGATTAGTACGAAAAACCCCTACCCAGCAACTAGGACCAAAACTAGCCAAGCTCTGATACCAACTGAAAGGAAGCTAGGTGTGTTGAAATCACTTCCTAAACTAATCTAATGAGGGGAAAGGTATGAAAATTCATTTTAACCCTTATAATTGTAGAAATATGATACATATATCAGAGATATTATAGCAGGAAACACAAAACAAGAATGTAGACAAAGAGAAGTAGACACAAGATGTATCATGGGGAAAACCTTTTCAGGTGAAAATCCCCACACTCTAAAACCTGCACATTGTATTATATGAAACAATTATAGTTTAAAATACACTTGCAATGCAAGTTCTTCCAAGAGTCTTCAAATGTCAATTTTGGAGTTATTTCGACAGCATAAGAGTACCTGTAAAAAACACTATGCAACTACAACTCCAAACT
The DNA here is from genome assembly GCA_027924645.1 of Cunninghamia lanceolata. Lineage (NCBI taxonomy): Eukaryota > Viridiplantae > Streptophyta > Pinopsida > Cupressales > Cupressaceae > Cunninghamia > Cunninghamia lanceolata. Next base: position 11,564,776 of record BSBN01001400.1, read on the forward strand.
ATGCAATATATAGAGATTACAAGGCAAATATTGGAAGCATCTTGGGATAGGCATCCACCTTGGCCACATGGTCATTATCCAGCATCAAAGGATGATGCAGAGGCATCCACACTAAAACCTTGACATACAGCATGGATGTACGCAACCCTTCATCATCATCATATTTCCCCTTACACTGTCAGCATCATCATATTTACTCTGCCGACCGATATCCTCCTGCAGACAAGCCTTCGCCCTTTCGCATGTCAGCAGCATCATCATATTTGGCAAGCGCAAACATCCTCCTGATGTTCACTGTTCACCTTACCGCCAACCTCTTTCTTCACTATCTTCAGCATCATGATGTTCAACATCATGTTAGTCAGCAGGATAAAGAACATCTGGTTCCTCCCATATATCCTGATGATGATACTCAACTCACGCACCTTTCCTCCGATGCTTACGTCACCCCGATATCCTGATGACGATTATCCTGATGACGATGACGTCACATGCAGTTCCTTCAATATCCTGCTGCCTCAATATCCTGATGACGAATATCCTGATGATGATGACGTCATATGCAGCTCCTCCTACTGTCGGCCAAACTTAACTTTATCGGCCCGCGATGGTTTTATCAACCTGATCTTCTACCTTATGCCGATACGCTCCTCCTCTGCAACACCTGATGATGATCACCCCGACGCATATTCACTTTATGCAACCGACTGCATCATGCTCAACTCCACTTACTCGGATGACGCCTGAAGTACCTGCAGGATATACGCCGAAATATCCTGATGATGCCGTTGCGAAGGATTTTCCAAACTTAGCGAAATTCGATCCGCCGAACCTCCTGGGATGACCCGATCTGCTTTCAGGGTGATCTTCCAGACTTTAATAGCTAACATGACCTAGCACATACCCATGCTAGGGTTCTCAACACCTCTCGACGCCGATCCTGCACACCTGCATGCAAACAGACAAACTAAATCCTAACCTACTGTACATAACCATTCCACCGATTCAACGAATCAACCGGTGGAATGGATCAGCGGATCCATGAAACCACCAAAACAACAAATTGATTAAACAATGGAATTCAACAGAGGATGAACACTAACATGATCTCTTTATTGATTTCAACAGATGCTATTACAATACTCTGTCTCTCTCTCGCAAAGTCTGATCGATGATATGCAATACCAACCGATCCTCATGCATAAATAGGTTTTCCTGCGAGTACTACTGACCCGACTCCAAGCGGCTGGGAAATCTCTCCAGGCGGCTGGGAGATCCAACCGGACCTACAGCATAATAGCTGTCCTAACAAACTAGCTAAAAATAGCAAAGCATGGTCAACATGACCTTATTACATGCATTGGTCTTACAAGACCTTCTTGAAAAACATTAACAAGACTTAAACTAACTGACTGCCTCATGGAGGCCAGCTGTCAGGTAGGTGCTCCTGCACCATACTCCCCAACAGAAAAGAACTCATGTCCCATGAGTTTAGGTTGTGAAAGTCCTCCACCTCTACACTTTGCCATGTCAGTGTCCTGACCGGTTCCAGCTTTGTCCTCTGCTAGCTCTTGGCTGCTCCAAGACTTCTGAACTGTAACTTGCTTTCTTGCAAGTAAATCCTCATGCCTGTTAATGTAGGCCCTTCTCTTACATACCTTGTATTTGTCAGGTTGTCTAACCAGAACCTCTGTCTGAAGTGCCTCTTGAACTTCTGCAATGTTCAACTCTGTCTTGCTTTCAACTTTTATAGGACAAACAATAGTCCCAACTATGACAACATCCTTGTCATTCCTCTCAACTGGTTGCTGTGTGCAAACCTATTTCTGTACCTGCTGCTGACCTCTGTCAGTCAAAACTGTAACTTTCTTCAACCTGTTGTCCTTAACAACTCCTTTTCCTGCAGTATCCTCAACTGCCTTTATGCCTGCTCCTATAGGCATCTGCACAAACTCCTTCTTTCCCATTAAAATGATTTTGGCTGCCCCCTGTGCTGCAGCATCTGCCTGCAATGGCATCAACCTAATAGTCTTCCCATCTTTCTTGATGGTGTAGGTATTAGCATACCCATCATACAGTACCCTTCTATCAAATTGCCATGGTCTACCCAACAGTAGGTGACAACATTCCATGGGCAAAATGTCACACAAAACTCTATCATGATATGCTCCAATCTGAAAATCCACATATGCCTATTCATAGACAAAAAGTGATTGACTATCACTCACCCAAGATGCCTTGTAAGGGTGTTGGTGTGGAATCCTTTCCAAATTCAGTTTATCCACCATTTCCTGAGATACCATGTTGTCTGTTGAACCAGTATCAATGACAACCTTACACACTTTACCTTTGCTCTTGCATGTGGTCTTGAAAAGGGCTTTTCTTTGCATCATATCCTTTGATGCCTGCAAACTAATTCTCCTAAGCATCAATGCTTCTCCATCCTCAGGATATGCATAATTGTCAGGCTCCCTATCTCTTTGATAAGTGTTTGAACTCTGCACACTTTGCTCTACTTTCTCTTCTTGCACAAGTTGTACTCTCTTGTCATTTGTTCTATCATTTCTGGATGATGAACCTTTACTTTCTGGACATTTGAAAGATGGATGACCAAACTCACCACAGGTGTAACACTTTCCTGAAAATGTAGTAGAACCTCTACCACCTCCAAATCTTCCTCTATTACCTTTCCATCCACCTCTGAAATCAGACTGTCCCTGTCCTTTACCAGTGTCTTCTTGACCCTCATTGGTTTGCCTTTCTGTAGGGGCTAATCCTCTTCCCCTCATATTGTTGCCTCTTCCTCTCATGGACTTATCTTGTCCCCTATTCATCTTTTCTTCAATCCTAATTGCCATTTGGTAACAATCCTCCACATTCTTAGGGTTAGCTAAAACTAACTCATCCTGTATGTTCAATCTCAAACCAGCCAAGTACCTAGCCACCTTTTCTACCTCATTCTCATGATGACCAGATCTCATACTCAATTTATAAAACTCCTCAGTATATGCTTTTACATCCATTTCCTTCTGCCTTAAAAATTGCAGCTTCTTAAACATCTAAATTTCATAATCCCTAGGCAAGAATTTACCTTTGATCCTTGCTACCATCTTATCCCATGAAGTGATCTTTAACTTCCCTTGTTTCCTTCTCTCAGATTGTACATAATCCCACCATACCAAAGCATGACCTCCTAACTTGGTCTTTGTAATCTTTACCTTCTGATCCTCAGCAACATCTTCACATTCAAAGTGATTATCAAGTGCAGCAATCCAATCCAGTAACTCATCTTCATTCAAACTTCCATTATACTTGGAAACATCAACCTTTACCTTAGGTTTATCACTCTGCACTGCCTTTAACAGTTTTGCCAATCTCTGGTCTTCAGCATCCAGATCTTCAGCTACCTCTTCATACTCTTCAACAGCATCTTCATCTTCTTCAGACTCACTGTCTTCCACTTCCCTCTTTTTGTTCTTTTCCAGGGCTACAAGCCTGGCTTGAAGTGCTTCAGCAAGCTCCTTCATCTTCCTCATCTCTCTGGCATGTTTTTCCTTCATCTCCTGCAATTCCCTTGCAGTACCACTACCTTTCGGAGGCATTTTATCAACCTCTCACTCCTCTACCTCTATCCTTTCAGTGACAGAATCAACACACAACAGCCCAGACCTTTTGCTGAGCTCTGATACCACTATGATGCAGAGGCATCCACACTAAAACCTTGACATACAGCATGGATGTCTGCAACCCTTCATCATCATCATATTTCCCCTTACACTATCAGCATCATCATATTTACTCTGCTGACCGATATCCTCCTGTAGAGAAGCCTTCGCCCTTTCGCATGTCAGCAGCATCATCATATTCGGCAAGCGCAAACATCCTCCTGATGTTCACTGTTCACCTTACCGCCAACCTCTTTCTTCACTATCTTCAGCATCATGATGTTCAACATCATGTTAGTCAGCAAGATAAAGAACATCCGGTTCCTCCCATATATCATGATGACGATACTCAACTCACGCACCTTTCCTCCGATGCTTACGTCACCCCGATATCCTGATGACGATTATCCTGATGACGATGACGTCACATGCAGTTCCTTCAATATCCTGCTGCCTCGATATCCTGATGACGAATATCCTAATGACGATGACGTCATATGCAGCTCCTCCTGCTGTCGGCCAAACTTAACTTTATCGGCCCGCGATGGTTTTATCAACCCGATCTTCTACCTTATGCCGATACGCTCCTCCTCTGCAACACCTGATGATGATCACCCTGACGCACATTCACTTTATGCAATTGACTACATCATGCTCAACTCCACTTACTCGGATGACGCCCGAAGTACCTGCAGGATATACGCTGAAATATCCTGATGATGTCGTTGCGAAGGATTTTCCAAACTTAGCAAAATTCGATCCGCCGAACCTCCTGGGATGACCCGATCTGCTTTCAGGGTGATCTTCCAGACTTTAACAGCTAACACGACCTAGCACATACCCATGCTAGGGTTCTCAACACCTCTCGACACCGATCCTGCACACCTGCATGCGAACAAACAAACTAAATCCTAACCTACTGTACATAACCATTCCACCGATTCGATGAATCAACCGGTGGAATGGATCAGCGGATCCATGAAACCACCAAAATAGCAAATCGATTAAACAATGGAATTCAATAGAGGATGAACACTAACAAGATCTCTTTATTGATTTCAACAGATGCTATTACAATACTCTGTCTCTCTCTCGCAAAGTCTGATCGATGATATGCAATACCAACCGATCCTCATGCATAAATAGGTTTTCATGCGAGTACTACTGACCCGACTCCAAGCGACTGGGAAATCTCTCCAGGTGGCTGGGAGATCCAACTGGACCTACAGCATAACAGCTGTCCTAACAAACTAGCTAAAAATAGCAAAGCATGGTCAACATGACCTTATTACATGCATTGGTCTTACAAGACCTTCTTGAAAAACATTAACAAGACTTAAACTAACTGACTGCCTCATGGAGGCCAGCTGTCAGGTAGGTGCTCCTACACCAAAGGACACTTGTGCTTGCTACAAATACATCCCTTACATTTGTCGTACATGGTAGATTTGACTTTCCCAACATAGGAGCACTCCATGCTAAAAATAGACTATGATAGATGCCCTTACACATCTTACAGTTGTTATAGATTTTCCCAACATAACAACCTTTAATGTTGTAACAGAATCTATCATACAATGCTAAATATAGCATATTCCTCTTACAACATGTCATAGCCCAACTTGCATGCTCAAAGATGCCTTTTTCTCATGCAAAGATCCTTACCGAGACTTGTCATCACTTGTCCTAGGAATCTCCAAACTTGGCTCTTACGCATCATAGATTCTGTCATATGGAATATTCTCTTCCACATACCAGAAGATGCTAACACATGGCATAATAGTGCCACCTCAAATGGGATGCCCAAATCCATGTAGGTTTGACTTTACCATCCAAGTCACATTCCAAGTAAGATGACATGTCACTGTGCTACCTCAACTAAGTGACCAAACTGAATGTGCAAGTAATTACAACATTAGGTAATAAATTAATACACACATAAATAAATAATGCTAGGAATTTGTATAGGTTGAGACACCTTAATTCCCAACATCCTATGTTGAGCTTCTCATTCTATGCTTTCATGGTTATATTTGAATATAAGTAATTGATAAGTTGATGATTGAAATTGGTTAAAGTTTTAGGACAAATGATTCAGCCCCCCTCTTAGTTGTCTGGTATAGTTCAACAATTGGTATTATAGCTCTAAGTTCCTTTGAAGAAAGCCTAACAACTTGAGGAAGATCTAGGATGTCTTATAAGAAGGAAGCTCCACATTTTGATGGGACAAACTATACTCTTTGGAAGGCACGAATGAAAAGCCATCTTCTCTATCTTGGTTGTAAAGTATGGCTAGCTACATTATCACAATTTGGCATGCCTGAAGGTGGTTTAACAACTAAAGATGATATAAAGGAATATGAGTTGGATGTCAAAGAAAAGGATGCTCTATTAAGTTCCTTAAGCGAATCAGTGCTGAGAAAAGTTGTGGACCTTGAATCTGCAAATGAGCTATGGGAGAAGCTAAAAAATTTGTATGAAGGAGATGATTCTATAAGAGAGGCCAAGCTATAGAGCCTAAAAGTAAGATATGAAGGTTTGAAGATGAATAAAGATGAAAACATAATAGCCTTTATGCAAAGAGTTGATGAACTTGTCACTAGAATAAAAGGTATGGGAGGAATTCTCACTGATAAGGAAGTTGTGATGAAAATTCTCATATCACTAGCAAAATCCTATAGTCACAAGGTAGCTGCAATTGAAGAATTAATGACTATGAAGACTATTAATAGAGATCAGTTGCTTGGAAAGCTTACAACCTTTGAGATGAGATAATTTGGTGATGCCTTGCCTAAAGTTGAATAAGCTTTTAAGGCCATTACTTCAGCAGAGATCTCTAGAGTTGAGAATTACAAGGTGGATGATGAATTTGATGAAATTGAAGCTAAATTTGTTGACATGCTACAAAGAGGATCTAGTAAGTTCAAAGGTAAATTACCTTTCAAATGTTTCTCTTGTTGTAAAGTAGGTTACTGTACTTCCAGATGTCTTGAAAGAATTGAAAGAAATAGGAAGAAATATGAGAGCAGGCCTAGAATTCCAAAGAAATGCTACTATGTCAGAGATTTTGATGACGAAGGAGTGACTAATGATGAATCTGATGATGCTAATACTAGTGCAAATGAATGTCTATTTATTTCTATTAAAGAAGATCATGTGTCTACTAATCTTGCTAGCTATGCGAAGGATGAAAAACTAGTAGAAGAAAGTGCTTTGGCTATTCAGGTTGAGAAATATAAGGATGAATGGATTATTCATAGTGGATGCTCACATCATATGACTAGTGACAAAAGTATGTAAGTTTGGAAAAGCATGATGGAGGATTGGTTAGGATTGGATATAATGCAGCTGGTAAGATTTATAGAAAAGTATCTATTTCATTTGATGGAAAGCATAATACTAACAATGTTTTGTATGTGAATGGTTTCAAGCATAATCTTTTGAGTATTGGTCAGATGTGTGACAAAAGATATGATCTAATATTCAAAGAAAATGGGTGTAAGATCATAGAAAGCTCCAAAACTGTGACTGCTACCAGTAAGACGACAAAAGGTAACATCTATCAATTGAAAGGAATGAATGATTATTGTTTATTGCCTCAGCCAGATGAAAGTTGGCTAAGGCATAGAAGGATGTGTCATATAAACTCTGATAGTCTGGTAAAGATAAGCTCAAGTTAGGCTATGAGAGATTTACCAAAACTTATGAAACCCTCCAACTCAATTTATAAGGAATGTCAGATGGGAAAGTAGATAAGGACAAGTTTCAAGAGCAAAGAACAATTTTCTAACTAGTTTGCTAGATCTAGTGCACACAGATCTCTGCAGTCCTACAAGGGTGAGAAGTTTACAAGATGACATGTACTTCATGTTGCTTATTGATGATTATTCTAAAATGACTTGGGTTACGTTTCTAAGAGATAAATCAGAAGCCCTAGAGAAGTTCAAATCTTTGAAGGCAATGATTGAGAATGAAATAGATTTGAAGATCAAATGCTTGAGGTCTAATAGAGGAGGTGAGTTCACATCAAATGAATTTAACATTTTTCTATGAAGAGCATGGGATAAAGAGATAGTTATCTACACCTAGGACTTCTCAATAGAATGGAGTTGTGGAAAGGAAGAATGGGATAGTTTAGGAGGCTTCTAGGACAATGATGAAGGAAGAAGGTCTGCTGGAAGTCTTTTAGAAAGAAGCTATTCACACCGCTATCTACATTCAAAATAGAGTTCAAGTGAAAGGTAATGGTACTAAAACTCCCTATGAATTGTGGTATGGAAGAATTCACACAATAAAATATTTCAAAGTCTTTGGAAGCAAATGTTATACTAGGAGATATGAAGATCTAGGAAAGTTTGATGCAAGATGTGATGAATGAATCTTTCTTGGATACTCTACCAAGAGTAAGGCCTACTGATGCTACAATAAAAGGATCAAAAATATTGTTGAGAGTGCAAATGTGAACATAGATGAAGGCAAAGAAAGAATATTAGACCTTAGTTGTTATGAACTAGATGAACCTGTAACTATAGAAATTAAAGAAAAAGATGAGAAAGCTGACAGTCAGGATGAAGAAGAGGCTCCGGAAAGTGTTGTCAAGACTCCTATTTCTGTAAGGATCAATCATTCTAAAGATCAGATTATAGGTGACAAAAACACAGGTGTGCTAACAAGAAGAACTACAAAGGAACAAGTTAATTATTATTTGCTTTCAAAGATTGAACAAAAAAATGTGAATGAAGCATGCAATGATGATAATTGGGTAAAGGCAATGGAGGAAGAACTACTGCATATAGAGAAGAATGAAACTTGAGAATTAGTTCCTAGACTTGCTAACAAAAATGTTATTGGAACTAAATGGGTCTTCAAGAACAAGCTGAATGAAAATGGAAAAGTTGTAAGGAATAAAACAAGAATTGTATGCAAATGATATTCTCAAATTGAAGGGATAGACTTTGAAGAAACCTTTTCCCTAGTAACTCAGATTGAAGCAATCAGAATGTTCTTGGCATTTACAGCTCACAAAGACTTTAAGATATATTAGATGGATGTGAAATCTACGTTCCTGAATGGTTAATTAGAAGAGGAAGTATACATTGAGTAACTGGAGGGATTCCAATTGTCAAATCAAGGTGATATGGTATGTAGGTTAAAGAAAGCATTTTATGGACTCAAACAAGCTCCTAGAGCCTGGTAGGCAAGGTTAGACAAGTATTTATTGCAATTGGGATTTAGTAAAGGTATTGTAGATAGAAATATGTACTTCAAAATCGATGATGATCAGATCTTGATTGTTGAGGTCTATGTTGATGACATCATCTTTGGAGGAAATGAAGGTATGTGCATAAGGTTTGTTGGTGAGATGAAAAGTGAATTTGAAATATCCATGTTTGGTGAAATGAATTTTTTTTGGGTCTACAAATTAATTAATTAGATAAAGGAATCCTCATATCTTAGTCTAAGTATGTGAAAGAGTTGCTAACGAAGTTTGGGATGGAAGACTCTAAACCAGTATGTACTCCCATGGTAACTGGTTGCAAGTTGAGAAAAATTGATGAATCACCTAAGTTTGATCATAAAAAGTATAGATCCATGATTGGAGGATTGCTTTATCTAACTCAAACTAGACCTGATATTATGCATGTAGTTTGTCTTGTTGCCAAGTTTCAAGCTGATCCAATAGAATCACATGTGATGGAAGTTAAGAGAATCCTAAGGTATTTGAAAGGTACTCTAGATTATGGCTTATGTTATCCAAAGAACAATGATTTCACTCTCAGTGCTTATACAGATGTAGATTAGGCTGAAGATGTTGATGACAGAAAGAGTACAAGTGGAGGTGCCTTCTTATTGGGAAATAGATTGGTCTCATGGCTGAGAAAGAAACAAGATTCAATCTCCTTGTCAACTGTAGAAGCAGAGTATATTATAGAAGCATGTTGTTGTACTCAAGTGTTATGGATGAAGTAGACTTTGAAGGATATAAGAATTGTTTATGAAGATCCAATTGCAATCTTGTGTGACAATACAAGTGCCATAAATATTTCTAAGAATCCAGTGATGTACTCAAGAACAAAGCACATATCAATAAGGTATCACTTTTTGAGAGAGAAGGTGACAAAGAATGAAGTAAAGTTGGAATATGTGTCCATAAAGGATCAGATTGTAGACATTTTCACCAAGCCTCTGCCTAAGGATACTTTTGAGTATCTTAGAGAAACGTTAGGGGTTATCACCCCTCCTGCTCAAAACTAAGATGCACAAGAGTGCATCAGTCTGGTAGTGCTTAGAGTTCCACCTCCAGATCCAGATTGATGCTTGTACAGGGTACTTCTCAAGGAGAGTAGTCAGATGGAGACAGTTTAGAAGAGAGTTTAGTTTAGAGCAGCAGAGTACAAGTATGTGCCCTTTTCCATTGATGTTAAAGGAGGAGAGTGTTGATGATGATTGTTAGTCATAACAACATGCATAAGAATTTGCACAACAAACCTTTATTATCTTGTAAAGTACGATCAACTTAGGATAAGTTGATGACTCCAAGTCTCCGTTGATCAGGTCATGATCATCTAATGTTACTCAAAGGTTGATGTGACATGTTATTTTCCATTTCAAGGGGTCTTACATTTGTCTAGGTGATCAATATTGCACTGTATCCTATAAATTCACTCCACAGAAAGGTCAATTCTACTCTATTTTCAAAATTGTTGAGATATTTGTAAGTCTGATCAATTCTTCTGATCATTGATCATTATGAACTTGCTCTTTCTTCTAAACTGTATATTTATTCAAATGATGTGTCTATAAGTGGATATTTATATGTATTTCATGTATATTCGTCTAAATTTGCATGATATTTATCAATTTGACATGCTTTTGCTCTAAATATGCTCTATATTTTCAATTATCTACGGGATATCTACATATTTCATGTTTTATTTTCTTTTGATTGTCTGTTACATGCAATTATGGAGATGATCTATTATGAAATTCAAAGAAATTTAAAACAATACTTCTACTTTTAGTGAATCTTTAGTCATTGAATCACATACATACAAGATACATTCATGGAGAGAAGAAATCAAACCATAGGTCACCAGGACATTCCACAGCTAGATATGGTTGATGGTAACTTCAAAGGAATTAGGAATGAAAACAATACATGCAGGCTAAAAAGCACTCCAAAGGACGTAGCTAATCAATGCATATATCCATATTTCAATCACAGATTACTCAAGATTTATGATGATTTGTAAACAAAATTGCTTCTCTTTCATTAAGTATGCATAACATGTACATTTACAGCAACTTTGAAATGAGTCCTAAATTTTTCAACAATCAAATTTCAATTAAGTTTTGAATGTTTAAAAGATTACACCCCTACACCTTTTATAGAATAAGGTGAGGAGGCAGTTACAATTGACCAATGGTCAAGATTTACCAATTAAGATCAATGGTTGGCAATTACCCTATGACCTAGTCAACTTTTCCTTATGGCACAAGTTGCCAATTGGAAACCATCTGTATGACTCATTATTTATGAGTACCTTATGCATATGTTCTCTTGGTGATGCATCTTCATTCATTCTTCAGGTTCCTCTTCTTCATTTCCTTCTTCTTCATCATTGTCATCATCTTCATTACTTTTAGCATCACTACCACTTTGATATACATCCTCTTATATGTGGACCTTTACCGCTGTCCTGATGTGTTCATATGCTTGTACTATTTTATCCACCTCTCCCCCATCTTGGATTCTAGCCTTTGTTATGGCATGTTTATGAGACTGGAACTTAGCCTTGAGAGCTTCTAGTTTACCTTTTCTGTTGTCCAAAGTCTCATTGTATGTTTCTACATTGAATTTTATCCTCATGATTTTATCCATTACTTCTTCTGTTAGGTGGGTGAGAGGGTCATCTGCTATTGACTTAAAATTATCATGCAGAGCTTTAATAGCAAACTCTGCATCCTGATTTCTAATTTTGCCCTCTATTTTTCCCTCCAAGGCCTCAAGGATTTATGCTTCATACGCCATCATGCTGTGCAGCTTTACACTTATATCCCTGAGCTTGCCACTGCACTTCTTTAAGATATCACATTCAAACCTGATATCTTCATACCATATGCTTATTAGTAGGGCAGTATTATTATCCAATACTTGATTACTTATCAAGATTTGTGGATCAATTCTCTTCATTTCACTTAGAGCAATCAAGTCCTTTTCCAACCGGAATGACCTCTTTCCTATATCATTTTGAATTTTATCTACCTTCCTCTTTAGACTGCTCAAAGAATTCCACCTCTATAGTGAGGTTCTCAATACATCTTCAGCCCCATTGAGAGCTGACAACATCCACTTTTCCATGACCATTGCCTCATGTTTCATTAGGTCCAACTTAGTGACCTCTTCTTGTGATATGATAGTCAATGAGACTGTAGGAACAACTAGTGTATTATCAGGGTTAATCAACCCTTTTATGAAATAATGTAGCTGAGCAATCTGCTCCTTATGCATTTTATTTTTCTCTTTCTCCTTCTTCACCCTTTGGGTTAAAGAATCAATAATTTCCTTCCCTTCTTGACCTTCCTGGTCCTCATTGGCAAAACCCAAATCAACAGTTGTGATTTGGAATTCCTCAAGGCTACTCTTGCCATTTTCTTTCTCAAGTGTGGGAAGTGCTACTTGTGTAGTCCTTCTGCCTATAGTAGGATCTCTCTTTATGGGTGATGTTAATCTGGCCTTCCTCCTTGGCTTCATCATTATTTCAGCGACAAGTTAGAAACATCAAACTCTTGAATTTCTAACCCTTGTTCCATACTTATCTCATTTTCCAGCCACTGAGGAACATCACCTCCAGATTCTTGGTGGCCTTGGTCAATATCATGTATGCCTTGTTCTCCAGTATCTACTTCTATTCTTGGTGGAGAAGGCACCTTCATAATTTCTTCCTCATGTATTTCTTCATGAGGAGGATCTTGTTGAAGTTATTCCTGCTGAGGGGCTTCCTTCTAGAAAGGAGGATCCTGTGGAATTTCCACATTTTGATCCTGTGCTTGATCTTGTACTCCCTCCTTTAGATTTTCATCCACCTTACTATTTTACTAATCTATTGGAACATTGACATCCTTACATATCTATTTATTTGGCCCTTGTGGATCACCCTGATCAAGGGTCATTTCTTGTTCTCCACTTGATGCACTGATATCCTATGGCGTAGGGTCCTCCTGACCTGATTTATCTTCTACTCTTGAGTCTTCTCCTAGATCTTCTTGAGTTTGAGCCACAACAGTACCTGATATATCTTTATCACCCCCTCTCTTCTGTTGAACTTCTACTATTTTTGGTTCTATGGTTGTCTCATGCTATTGCTAACCCATATCAGGAGCAGTGCTATCTTTTTCTACCTATTTTTCCACTTCAATCTTCTCTGGTTCTTCAGGTGGACCTATTTTATCCTTAGGGCTTACATCACTCCTATATGTTAAATCTACAATGGAGGGACTAGTCACCTGCTCAACCAAATTATCAAGCCCTAACTGTTGGGCTGCCCTCTCTAGGCTACCTTGTTTTGCTTCCTCCTCTGTTTGCTTTATTTCTTCCAACACCACCATCTATGCTAATGGGGTCCCATGAGGGGTCATTTAGGTGTTGGAAGTGAGAGTCTCCATTTGTTGAGAAGCCACACTCTAAACTACCTCATCATCAGATAAGTCCATGGTATCGTACAAAGAGAAAGGAACACCCTGACTTGCTTTAAATACTTCTCTTGTTTGTTCCTCTACCTTCTCATTTTTGAATTTAATTATGGTGGGAAGAGGAACATCATGTTGTAGTTCATTTCTAAATGTTTCACCACCGACTCCTCTCAATATGATGGGGTCAGCTTGGATATCCCCCCTAATTGTTGTTCTTTGCTTCTTGGGTGGTGACATCAGTGGCATTGCCCTCCTCTTCTTGTTGTCTACCATCAAGTCAACACCCGCAGGTTCTTTATTTACCTACTCTTCTTCCAAAGGGATGCCTTCTCCCACTTCCTGGTGCAAGTCATGGCCTTCCAACTACACCTCTGTAGTTTCAATAGCTAGCCTCAAAATCCTTTTAGTCTTTGGTTTTTCAATAAGAGGATGTGCAGATGATACGGATGCCTGAGTTGATGTAGATGCACCTGTAGCTAATGTTGTAATCCTTTCAATTATCACCCCCTTTGGTTCATCTTCACTTTTCTTACCCTTTTGGGGACCTTTCCTTTGTTTTACTATAGGCAATCTTTCCCTATTGGATTTTCTCTTTTCACTGAAGAAATCATCATATTCCTCATTAGATACTTCCTGCCTCTTCTTCTTGGTATCAATTGTAAGGGCAACACCCCTTTTCTTCAATTTGGTTATCTCCTCATCTACGCAGGCCTGGGTTAACTGGATCATCCCACTTGTCAATTGATCCAGGGATATATCCTCCTGCTGTGTAAGATTCAGAGCTGATATGGTGTCATGATATACCTTTTTGTCCTCATACTCATTGGACATGATCTTCCCATCATCCTTAACAACTACACTGGCACCAAGATGCAGTCAAAGGTTTTAATTTGATTCAAGGTGAGTCTCTAGTATTTCCTTCTTCTCGCCTTGGCTTCATCATCACAGTCAGTCTAGAAGTCTTCTAGATGCTTTTGATGTATCAGTTTTCCTAATATTTCTTCATCCTCCCATAAGGATCATATGATCTAGCTAAGGGAAATGGTTGTAGATACATCAATTTTAATCCTCCCATGACATGTTTTATTCTCTCTGAGTCTAAGCACATGTACCAGCCCATAGATATTGAAAATTTTCATCAAGACAACCCCATCAGTAGGTATCTTGGCAACATAAGAGGTTGTCCTTCAAATCCCTCTATCCTGATGTATGAAAAAGTGGCAAACTGGATAAACCAGGCTCCATGCTAATAAAAAAATTCCCGAGCTTCCATGCTTAGCCTTTTAGTCTTGTCCTCCTCCATGGTTCTAACCAGATGCATGGAGAATGTATCATTTACTAGTTTGTAGTCTAGAAGGTAATCTTTCCTCTATAACTGGGGATAATGATGCCATATGTGTGCATCATCAGCATCACCACCAGCCTTACCCACTGTCTTCAAAGCATCAAAAGTTCCCTTATATGCACATGAGTATACCACATATGAGGTCATATAAAATAAACATGTCTATCCTCTCAGGTTCCTCATTCCTTCATCCAGTGTGTCACTGATGATCTTAGCCCATAATGGCCTATTGTCTGCATATAAGACCATCTGGATGATTCCAAACATCTAGTTCTTAAAATTTCTAGCATGAGGTTTACCTGTCATCCTGCTTGGCAGGCAATCATATATTGGTACTCATCATCAAAATCAAACTTGTATAGATGCACAGGTAATTTAGCTGAGGCAGCATATGTGCTGCTCTTTGACCTCCATTGGTAGATCCTCTTCCTTGCATTCTTCTTATTATTATTATATTCTATTTCCAACTTGCGCAGGTCCATGCTCAATACCTTCTTCCCAACTGGTAGATTAAAAGTGGCGGTAATGCCCTTGATTGAGAAGTCTGCATATATTCTTCGATGTTTTTTCACCCATCTGGTTTCAGGGTTATAATTCCTTGCACATTCCACTACCATCTCTAGGGTATCCATAGCATATGGAAAACCAGCTGCATGCCACATACCTGAAACATATACCCTGTATATCGAAAAATTTGGATTTACAAATGGAAATGATCAAACAATTGAAATGCATAACCTAAACCCAAATCATTCAATACCTCAAAGATGCAAATTGAGCTCGATTGATTGATCACTTTGTTGTGTTGATTGCTCAATTTCATAGCATAACATTGATAGGGAGATATATGATGAATGGTTGATAGATGCAAGCTAGATGGATTGAAAGAGGATGGTGACTTCATATGAAAATTCAGCAGAGTGAGGTTGCATGAAGAAGAATCATCCATTCTCTAATCTTCTTTAATGTCCCCTCAATGGCTTGTAGATGGCTTGATTTATAGGCTTGGCTTGTTTCAAATGGATGGCTAGGATCAATTAGGGCTTTAGATGAAATGGATGGATAGGATTAAGTTAGGTTTCCTTGCACATTAAGAAATTGTAGTCAATTGACATGTGGCAAGGGAAGATAAGGCTTAGGTGTGCTTGTGTAGATAAATACTAAAATTAGGTCATTAGTTGTGCATGTGAAAGATAAAAGTTGTACTACAACACATGATTGACTGGACAAGTGTTGGAATGTGATGAAAGATGAGGACTTAATTCAAATATTTTATTTGAATTAGTTGGGATATGAGTTGGAAATTAATTAAATAAATAAAATTTATCTAATTAATTGGGTAGATGAATACGATGTGATGTGGAAATTAATTAAATAAATAAGATTTATTTAATTAATTGGGATGAGGATAAGATAAATGGGATTATGCATGTGAAATTAATTAAATAAATAAAATTTATTTAATTAATTGGCTAATGGATAAATAGGATTAAGAGTGGGATTTAGGACAAAAATGGCTTATGATGTTTAGGATAATGTTTTAACAAGGTGTTGTAGGACATGGACAAAGTTGGGACAAATTTGGGTGTCTACATTTTGCCCCTCTTTGAGATGATGTTTGAGATGATGAGCTTTGTGTCGAGTAACATCATTTCAAAGAAGTTAAGGTATGGATAATTGATAGGGATGCTGATGATGATGATGATGATGATGATAGAAAGGATAGGTTGGTGATGCCCCCTCGAGAGGATAGGTGGGTTGGACAAACACGGGTATGCTCTTGAAAAGAAATGGCTTGGCTACAAAAGAAAGATAAGGGAATGGATAGAAGAAATGGATAATGTGTTATGCTGCAATGAAGGTGAGCAACCATGATGTTTGATATAGCACTAGACATTATGCACCAAGCTATAAGGATCTAGGGTGACGTTGTGTCTCATGCCCCAGCGTAATACAACCTTAACAAATGAGGAAGAAAACTTAGAGCATTGAAGTCCTAATGCACAAAAGGTATGATATAACATTAGATGCAAAGGATAGTGCAAAAAGCTATTCCAACATACACAAGATATGAATATTACCTGGAATGATATGGATGTGATACAAATGCAAGATAAAAAGATAACACACACAAGCAAGCAAGCAAGCATGCACAAATGATACAAAAGCAAACAAGGTATTGCCCCTATCAAGCTGTAAACAAATGATTGATTGTTTGATTGATGATAGTTGAGAGTGTTGTCATTGTAGGGAAAGCTATATCCCTAGATCAACACAGGATTGTTTGCTGAGTTGGTTGGCTGGTTGGTTGATTGATTTGGCTTACAACAAGGCTAGGATCAAGACCATGGATTGTGACTGGATAACTTGGCTAGATTGATTAACTTGATTGGTATGGATTTAGCATGGGGTTGCATTTAGATCATTGTTTGGAATGATTTTGAGGATGATAAAATGATGAATGAAGATTGATTGATGAAATGTTGATGATGGGATGATATGTGTTGGAATGATTTGTTTTTGATTTGTTGAAGTGATTGGATTTGTTTTGATGGTTGGCTTGATGTGCTTGAGTTGATTTTCTTTAGTTTTGATGATGATGATTGATAGGATTTGTTTTGATGGTTGGCTTTATGTGCTTTGGTTTTGATATTTTCTATTGTTGGATTGATTGTTTTGATGATTGGATTGGATTGAATGATGATAGTGATGGTGTGATGATTAGAGTGTCCACTCAATCTAAGCATAAGCAAGTGTTCTTAGTGTGCTCAAAGGATGTAAAACAAACAAGGTCTTGCCCTTGTCAAGTCATAAACCAATAATTGATTATTTGATTGATAATGATAGATAGTGTTGTCATTGTGGGGAAAGCTATATCCCTAGATCAACACAAGGATGTGGGAACGCTATATCCCATTGATGATGTTTGATGATGATTGATTGGGCTCATGACAAGATTAGGATCAAAACCTATTGATTTGATTGGATAATGTTCCTTGATTGATTGGCTTGCTTGATATGGATTAGTGTGACATGGATTTAAGATCATTGCTTAGATTGATTTGAGTGATATGATTGGAAGAAGTGATTGATTGAAATGGATGAATGAATGTTATTGATAGGAAGAATTGATGATGATGATGATTTGATTTTGATTGAATGTTGATGGAGTGGATTGTTTTGGATGATGTGATTGGTTTTATTGCTTGGACTTTTCGTTGGATATTGATTTTTTTGTGTTTTTAGAATATTTTGATTTTTTTTTCTTTTGTGTTTTTTGAAATGTTTTGGAAAATGCCAATGGATTTATAATTTTGGTAGCCTTTGTGCTTGATACCAATGACAAGGGAAAACCAAGTCTAGGTGCAAGGGATGGATAAAAGGATGGAGAAAAGGATGGGCACATAGTAAATGTGACAACAAGATCATGAGAGTTGGATGGGATGGATGCTTGCCTCATGATAAACGGATAGGTAGGCTAGAGTGGAAAGCTCATGATAAATAGATGGGGATAAGCTATAAGATGGAAAGATCATGATAAGGATACGCCATAGTGGATGGATCATAAGGGAGCTAGGATGTGATCTCCAAAGGCTATGTTGCATAGGAAGAATAACTTGCCCCATTCTAGGTGGTAATGCTTAGGATTTTTCATGACAAAGGTCATGACCAAGGGATGACATGATAGATTGGTTTGAATGGGATGGATAAATGGTCAATGGATAGGACTTGGTTTGGAAAGAAGGTATGTCAAGATATATCCAAGCATGTTACAACATTTTTTCCCTTATGTCTTCATCAAGATCAAAAGGTGGAAGGATGGATAAATAGGATAGGCATGTTTATGTAATGGCTAAGGATGGCAGGATGGAATAGATAGTTTGGATGAGACAAGATGCCCCCAAGTGTAAGTGACATAGAAGATCAACCTACACATGATGCCTGTTTGCCAGGTTTTCATCATGGTACTTATCCAAGGTGCCTGTTTACCAGGTTTTCACCGTTGGACGAAGGGATTTCTCTTTACTTTTTTGATGATTTTTTTTTGCTTTATTTTAGATGGGATGACAATTACACATGGCGCTTGTTTGCCAGGTTTTCACCATGGTAATGGATAGGAGGGACTCAAGTGTCTAGTGCTATGAAGGTGATAATGTCCCATTAGAGATGGATGTCATCGCATGGACCATGTCATTATGTTCATAGATGTTGATAAGGGATTGCATGGATGGGAGATGGATTAGGTGGATAGTAGATTATAATGTGGAATTATGTTAGGGTAGGTGAGTGGCTTATGGTGTGGATTTATATAGTCTTATGCAAAAGCATGGACCATAGGGATAGCATGGGGGAGATATGTAGGATAATGGATGGAAGATGGGGAGATGTAGTTATGTGGAGGTGCTACAGAGTGGAAAGGACCTATGACCAATGTTTGCACACACCGTGATAAACATTGAAGCATTTGACTGGATGGTGGTGTAGGAAGCAATGGAGATGTTTGCTTAGGGGATGGTTGATGAAGTGATTTAGGAACCCACATAGATTTAGTATTTTTTGTGCTTTTGTTTTTCTTGTGGGATTTTTTAAGGGAATGGAAGTTTTGGATGGAAATAGGTGGTTGGGATCCTTGAGATGTGGATGAGGATGCCTCATTCGCTTTGCTAGCTGTTTGCTTAGGAACCCAAACCATTTTGCTTTTGGACTTTGCATTTGGAGGTAAGGGCTTGGATAGCTTTTTGAAGGTACTTTACTTAGAAGATGGATGATTTAGAGACTTTTCACATTGATGGCCTACGGCATGAGGGTCCTTAGGAGTTTTAGTTGGATTTTTGGCTTTATAGATAAAGGCATCCAAATGTTTATTTTGGAATCCCATGGGTTTGATGGAAGTGGGGTTGGTGGAATGAATGGAAGCTTCATGTTTAGGCAATGTGTGCTTTTGTTGGCCATGATTAGGGATGTAAGGATACTTATGAATGCTAGGTATGTTAGGTGTTGGAAGCAACAGTGGCAAGGTGGATAGAGGGATATTTGGAGTTGGTAAAAGTGGAGGCAAAGTGGATGGTGGAAGATGTACGATCACATGCTTTTAACATTTATAGGATGATGGAGTTGGAATGGCAACGTATGTTTTGGGTAGATGATGTGGTTTGTGATGGAAAGTGGTAGACTTAGGATGCATGAAGGGATTACCAACATCTTGGCCTTGTTTACCTTGGGGTGTGTATCCAAGGCCATATGAGCATGGAGGAATCTTGACTAGACCTTTACCTTGGTAGTTCATATTTTGGAGTATGCGATGGACAATGGGACTAGGTGTGCTTAGGGAACTAGACTTGAGCTCTTTATTGGATGGAGAAGGTGAGGTGGAGGACAAAGGTTGTTGTTGTCCTAAGGAAAAACATTCATGGAGGAAGGTGGTAAGACCACTAGGACATGATGGTGGACTTGAAATGGAATCGATGGTAGATGTGGAAGGAGGATCATTAGGATCTTGATTAGCATTGTGTTCACTAAGATCCAAGTTATTTGTTTGATCTTCTATGCATATGTGTTCTTGAGAGGCACATGTCTCATTATGACAAGTGGATGTTTGCTCATTATGGATAGGGCTAGATGGAGGATGGATAAGAGTAGTTTGAATATCTCGCTCATGGATGGATACAAGATTATGGATACAATCGAGGTGTTCATGGATAGCTTCTTCATTATAGATATTATCTTGATCATGAGATGGATAAAGTTTGGCCAAATGGATCATCATGGTTTTCATGATCTTAGCTAGAACCTTGATAAAAAATATGAGCAAAAAGAGGATTAAGTGGGCTATAAAAAGTATAAATTTGCTCATGAATGAGGTCATGGTAATGGCTAATAGCTTGAGGGCAAACCATATGTAGGTCATGGATAGGTGGAACTTAGAGGTGCTTTGATCTTGATTAAGATTAAGGTTCAATATTTCCACATGTTTAAGATTATGCTCTTGACATACCTCTTGACTTTGGATGGAAGCAGAAGGCTCTTGAGTGGACTTGATGGACTCTTGATAGTTATCAACATGAGGGCATGATGGCTCTTGACTTAGGCTTGTGGTTGGAGACTCTTGAATAGACTTGTTGGCTTGTAGGTCGCATGATGGGCTCAAAGGGCTAGGTATGTTAATGGAAGGATCTTGAAGAGGCTCAAGGATATGCGAACCACATGATGAGATTATAGGATTGGACATGACATTTGGAAGTTCATTGGTAGGCTCATGAATGGGTGTTTGACATGGAGATAGTTTAATCCTTTCTAATAGCCAATGGATCACATCCTTTACAAGTGTATGGGTGGATGGACAATATAATGGATGGATGATAAGGGTAGATTGCATTGGATTACGATTAGGATTAGATGGAGGGATAATGGAGTTTGATGGATTAGGATTTGGACTAGATGGGGGTGACACATGGGATTTGAATGATGTGGAATAATTTCCCAGTATAGGTGGGTACACCTTGTAAACAATTGGGACAAATATTGGGCATTTATTTGTATTATGGCCTTTGGTCCTATGGTATGCACAATAATCATGTTCATCATATGGACTTTCTTCACATGGTTTGACTTCAGGAAGTTCAATGAGTTTTTCTTTAAGCATTCTTCGTAAAACTATCTCAGCTGTATCCTTTGGTGAAGGATTAGAATGACATGGTGATGAAGGTGATGGAGGGCTTGGTGGTTTGGAAGGTTGATGGACCAATGGACTAGGGGTAGGATCACATGTTGGTGTTGGGATAGGATTAGTTGGTTCATGTGTCAGCATGTGATTGGATGATGGAGGGTATTCATAAGATGAATTAGCTAGGTTGGTATCTCCCTTGTCAAAGGTAATTAAGTCTTGTTGCATTAGGCTTGCATGGTTTATGTACAAAGGGCCACTTGGACTTGTACATGCTTCTTGTTGCAAAGGTGGATTTGGGCTCACTTGTGTTTGTTGGGGAGGCCATTGATAGTCTTGGTAGCTAGGTGCAATGGTAGGATATGTAGATAGAAGATCTTGGGGTCGACTCAAAGATGCGGCCATTTGATTGTGTTGGCAAGCTTGACTTGTGCTCACTTGATTTATATACAAAAGGCCATTGGGACTTGATTGTTGTTCTTGTGATATCACTTGATTGCTTTGTGGATGGCTTGGTAGTGCATTGGAATGTCATCATGAGGGATTGAATAAGCTTGAGGTGGATATTCATAGGTTGATGTGGCATTGACTTGGTGGATAGGTGGATTAGGTTGATAGGAAGTTGAAGATGATGACATGTAGGATTGTGGTTGAAGTTGTTGGAATTGTTGAATGAGTTGTGATGGTTGAAATTGTTGAATTGGTTGATGTTGTGATGTGATGTGTTGATGTGGATATGGGATAACATTAGAAGAAATGGAATAAGTTGGTATCGAATTGGATTAATGAGTGGATAGATATGATGGGATATGTGCTAGATAGGATGGTTGTTGGACTTTACAAGTGGCCATGATGTGTTGTATTTCTTCCAAGAGGTATTGTATGTGTGAGGATTGGTTTGTTCGACATATGTGAATCAGTTCTTGAATGCTTTGAAATGTTTACTGCTCTAAAGGTGATTGGCTTGCATGCATGTGGCAAAGCATATGAAGGAGCTTTTGGAGGTCCTCTAAGGTTGACATGATGTGACACAAGTGTTTAAGTCTTAAGTCCTTTTTGGCAAGTGCTTGTTTAGGGATTTGGATAATGATGTGGATTGTTTGGCTGACTTGGCTATGTTTGGGATGAAAGTGATTGGGTTTGAATGTTATCGGAAGAATGTGTAGGATGACTTGTCTTTATGTGTTTGAGTGTTTAGAGCTTGATGTGGCAATATTCAAACAAATGATTATGCATATACACACATGAATCACTCACACAAGACACATAAGCAAGTTGTTAGTTTGGAATAATGTGATGATGGTTAAGCAAGCACGTGAAGACACTTCAACAAGTCCTAGTCAAGGCAAGGCCACTATCACAAGGAGGTTCTAGTAAAAATTTGAGGGACCGGCACCCCACGAGCATCCAGCAAGCCACTTAAGACTTTAACTAACTCTACTAGGAGTTTTAATATACACAAAGGTACACCTCCTTTCGAGTTAGCACTGTATGGTGAGTGCTAATACCGGTTAGACTTGGCTTTCGCCTTATCCTCTAATTTTTATAGTGGACCAGATGAAAGTACCACTTGAGGTCATTCCCTTGGGGTGGATACCAAGGCAGGCCTCTCTATAGCTAAACAAAAGAAACACAAGTAAATGTTTTTGATCTCCAAGTTCGTGTTGGGACGCGAGGAGAGAGCATACACATTTACTTGGTCACACTCGCATGGGGTTCATTAACCTTATAAATTCAATGTGTGGAAGACAATACAAGCACTTGTTTGTTTTAAAGCCCAAATCCAAATGTGATGAAAGATAATGGTTTGTTTTAGCCCAATTTTTTGATGTGAATTTGCAAACAATTGTTCGTTTTAAGCCCAAAATCCAAATGTGTTTGCAAACAAGATTAGAAAATAAGAGATGAAATGATTGCACCTGATTATTTTTGCTTTCCAAGCTTGTTGTATATGATTAATATTGCTACTGGTAAAGCTCCTTATGATCACCTACAACATAAAAAAAATGATATTATAATGTAGGCATAAAAAATAAGCTCATCAGGCAAGGAAAATTGTAATTTTAGATGCATAGCCGAATTAGATTTGATTATTTTGATACATTTTTGGTTCAAAAATTAAAAAATCAAAAAAGAGACCCCTATTAATTTTTAGAGAGCTTTCTGAAAATGTAAAGAAATTGAAAAAATTCCTTGTTTTGTGCCCAAAAATGTGGATTTATGGAAATGGTACAGTCGGCAAAGATCTAATTTTGTTGCACTGTAAATGAGCTCAAAATTAAATACGTAAAACATAGACCCCCATTAGAATTTTGAGAGATTTCTAGAAATATAAAAATTTCTAAAAAAATCACTGATTTGTGCCTAGAATTGTGATTTTATGAAACAACATAAAAACATGATAAATCTCGCAAAAATTGCGATAAACCCAAAAATTTTTTGCTGTAGCTTCCTTTTATCATGGAAAAACTTCTACTAAAATCTTGTAGGAAAATTCATAGCCATTTGGAAGATATGATGAAATCTTTAAAACTTAGGGTTTTGTCCAAAAAGTAGCAGATCTGCAACAAAAAGTTAATTAAACCTGCAAAACTCAACAATGGGGGTTATATGAATGCAAATTTTTACTACAAAAACTTGCAAAAAAGATCAAGCGAAGTGAGTCCCACCGGGCGTGCCGGAATGTATATCGAAAAATTTGGATTTACAAATGGAAATGATCAAACAATTGAAATGCATAACCTAAACCCAAATCATTCAATACCTCAAAGATGCAAATTGAGCTCGATTGATTGATCGCTTTGTTGTGTTGATTGCTTGATTCCGTAGCATAACATTGATAGGGAGATAGATGATGAATGGTTGATAGATGCAAGCTAGATGGATTGAAAGAGGATGGTGACTTGAGATGAAAATTCAGCAGAGTGAGGTTGCATGAAGAAGAATCATCCATTCCCTAATCTTATTTAATGTCCCCTCAATGGCTTGTAGATGGCTTGATTTATAGGCTTGGCTTGTTTCAAATGGATGGCTAGGATCAATTAGGGCTTTAGATGAAATGGATGGATAGGATTAAGTTAGGTTTCCTTACACATTAAGAAATTGTAGTCAATTGACATGTGGCAAGGGAAGATAAGACTTAGGTGTGCTTGCGTAGATAAATACTAAAATTAGGTCATATTAGTTGTGCATGTGAAAGATAAAAGTTGTACTACAACACATGATTGACTAGACAAGTGTTGGAATGTGATGAAAGATGAGGACTTAATTCAAATATTTTATTTGAATTAGTTGGGATATGAGTTGGAAATTAATTAAATAAATAAAATTTATCTAATTAATTGGGTAGATGAATAGGATGTGATGTGGAAATTAATTAAATAAATAAAATTTATTTAATTAATTGGCTAATGGATAAATGGGATTAAGAGTGGGATTTAGGACAAAAATGGCTTATGATGTTTAGGATAATGTTTTAACAAGGTGTTGTAGGACATGGACAAAGTTGGGACAAATTTGGGTGTCTACATACCCCATCTAGAATGGGAGTGTCCTTGTCATGATCCACTCTTGTTGACCATACTGCCAGGTCCGTATCTCCTTGGTGTTAATCACCAATAACTCCGTATTTAAACTGCACCCCCTCGGGTTGGACAAACATGGGCTTGAGGAACTCTGCCTCAGACCTATTCCTTCTGAGATCTGACATGGCTTCTTGCAATAAACATGATATGCTTTACCCTACAGTGTCCACATTCATTTCTACAACATCATATACTTCTATATCATGTGCACTTTGTATACTATTTCTCACTTCATCATGATACGTATTACCACAAAGCCAAACCAAAGGCAAGAACAAATACTCTACTTGAACATATAGAAAAAAAAATAGGAGGGTTTATAGTTACTTACCTAATAGTGCTTTCCTCTTGGGTTAGATGACTGATTACGGAAAAGGGCTGTAGACGCTCAAGACCACCCATTCCATTACGCTGAAGGATCCAATCTGTTGACAGGTAGCTATATGAGGCTTTGACTTTGGAGCTCTGTAATTTCTCATTTTTTTGCAAGGTAAATAAAAATATCCTTTGAATTTTACCTTTAAAGCATACCAATAGGACAAATTAAGGTAAAAATGTGCTATCTTGATCAAATCCGTTGATCATCCATAGGGAATCCATAGATGCTGCCAAGTGTTCAATTTGTATTTGTAATTGGTGGGAACTCATCTACCACATTTAAGTGCATTTAAGACCATTTGGATATAGGGGGTGATCTTTCAAAGATCAGGGCATATTAAAAATATGACCCCCTCTGGATAAAATGACCCCTTGCCTTTGAGCGGCAAAACTAAATGCACAGGATCAGGTGATATGGTCAACGTTTGACCACGTGTATTTCGGGTCACAAAATTAAGATAAGGGGCTATTCAAAATATGACTTCACAGATAAATGACCCTCCTTCAGAAAAGATCAGGGTGACATCACTATATCAACGACATGCTTTAATAGTTGTGTTTTAATGATGTCATCGTCATGTTAAAGAATATGACAGATATTAGATACATACCTCCTCACTGATAGAATGGAACAATGATGTCATGATCAACATTATTTCCTTCATTCATTGGACTTGGATGATGTCATCGTCATATTGACATAGGGTGATATATTTGAAGAGGGTGATATTTGTAAGATGACTGATATTAAAAATATGACCCCCCTGTAAGATAACTGAAGTCATTCGATGGGTAGATATCAACTCTTACTAAAATTTGACGTCTATACATCGCGGACGAGGTGATTATCAGGTGATAATCCTATATCAGGGTGATCTTATCTAATATGACTGGTGTTGAAATATGACCCCCCTCTTACTCGGGATATCAAGTTTGACCAAACTTTAACTTAACACAACTCTCTTTCCTTAGACAATTTTAGGATGATCTAAAAGGCAAACCTGCTTGAAATTTTGTGTACTTTCCAACCATGATGTTAATAATGGGAACTACTGACTTAGACAACTGATCTCATCATGGTGACAAATCCACCCCCTTACAAGGTTACATGCATGACTAATTTTACCAAATCACCCAAAGTAGAAAACAACAAGCCAAAGCAACAAGAAAAGTTGGGTCCCTGTTTTGTCAAGGCAAAATGGGGCATGTTGTGTAACCACACAAAAAATTTCCACCAAAGAACATAACCAAATTCCAATGATTCAAGTGATGTGATCACATTCTAACATAGCATTTTAACTCTTTCTAAGTATAAGTGTTATAATCCTTCTGAATGATAAGGTTTTCATCATGGTAACAATGCTAGCAAAGGATTAGGTGTGTGCAGATGATTAATTATCCTCATCTTGAAAGTAAGTTGAAAATATGAGTAATTGATATTAAGCTACATAGTTTGGGAGAATCCCTCATAGCCAACCTGGATAGAGCCTTACTGCCAGCAGGTGTCTATAGCTCCAGCAAGGTTATCTATACAATCCCCCTAAGTAGAGCCCCACTGCCAACAGGCGTCTATAGCCCCGGTTGAGTTACTTAGATGGCCTAATTTTATTCCTTTTAGATTTTCAATATTTATTCTTTTTGTTCATATGATGTCATCATGTAAGCTTAATGTGCAAGGCATGGTCACTTGTTGTTTTAGGTTGGAGATTGCATTGGTAGCAAGGGAGTCCCTTTAGATTTTTCACTTAACACCTATACTTATGTGTTCCACAAACCCAATGTTGTTAGGTGAGTCATTGTGAAAACTCACTTTAGTTAAGAAAAGGCACCCTGATGAAAAGGATACTACAGACTTGATCACCAATACTCCTCAAAATGAGTCATAACCTATACAGGAATTTGTTCTCATCACTTGAATCTTAACAATTTGGTTATTTTCTTAGGGTGATGAGTTGCATCATCTTAACTAACCAAAACAAAACTCAACAAGCAAACAAACAAACAAAACAAAACTATACAAACAACTATACAATATGCACACTATGATACACTTGACTTACATGACACTGTTTCAGGCTTGAAAATAATGCTTGAGGAACTGTCCATTAACTGGTAATGGGACATCTTCACCAGTTAAAGTTTTAAGCCTGTAGGTACTGTCTCCTAAAATTTCTGAAACTTGAAAGGGACCTATCCAAAGTTTATCAAATTTACCATGATCTCCTTTCCTTTCATGTGCTTTATCCCACATAAGGACTAAATCTGAAATTCTAAAAGCCTTAACTGTGGCTCTTTTGTCAAACCAATGCTTGACAACAGCTTGATGTTTCATAAATTGAGTAATTGCTCTATTCATTTTTTCTTCTAGGTGCATCAACTGAAGCAACCTGACTTCTTGTTTGTTATCTATACCTAGATACTCTTGTACAAACTGCAATGTGGGGATCTTTAGTTTAATAGGGAGGATGGGATCCACCCCATATACTAGGTGAAAAGGAGAATTTCCTAGTATAGCCTTCATCCTGGTTCTATCTACCCACAATGCATACTTTAATAGGGTGTTCCACTCCCTTGGGTTCTTTTCTATCAATTTCTTTATGATGTTCAATAAATTCTTGTTTGTAGATTCTACGAATCCATTCCCTTGAGGATAGTAATTTGAAGAAAACTTCAAAATTATTTCATGGTCAAAAGCCCAACTTGATAATATTATTGATGCAAAGGCAAATCCATTATCACATACTAAAGCATAAGGGACTCCATACCTGGTCACTATGTTGCTTTCAAAAAACTTCATCGCATCCTCAGTATTGCATGTCTTACTATTGACAGCTTCAGTCCACCTGGTACAATAATCAGTAACAGTCAACACATACCTGTGGCCTGAAGATGATGGAGGGTTGATAGGTCCTATGAAATCCATCCCCCATTGAGAAAATGGGTGCATCTCCATCACTGGTTGCAAGGGCCGAGAAGCATACCTTTCTCTATTTGCAGTAACCTGACACATATGACAACATTTGATATGTTCAGCAGTATCTTTAAAAATAGTGGGCCAGTAATACCCTACTCTAAGGATAGCATGAGTGGTAGCTAACTATGATCCATGTGCAATTTCAAACTTGTCATGTAATTTTGTTAACACTTTGTCTACTTCTTACCTTTCTAGGCATCTAAGGTATATTCCTTCATAGTTCTTCTTGAAAAGGATTCCTCCTTTTATCATGTATTTTTGTTATCTTATTTTCAAGGCTCTCCTCTATGAGGCCGACAACCTTGAAGGGCATCTTCCAATAATCAAAATATGCCTAATGTTTGAATACCATTCTCCAGTTTCCTTTGTGTTTATGACATATTGCTAACTCATGATGTTAGGATCAATTTTAGATATCATCTGACTCAATGCTTCTCTTCTTACTAATTTCATGGGTGTTATGTCCATATCATACTATTGGAGTACAGTTATCCATTTGGCTCTCTTTTCACCTGGTTCACTTTGCATTAAAAATATCTTTACTGCTGCATCTGGAACTACAACGATCACTTTACTTCTCAAGATGTAATGTCTAAACTTCTTGACTACTCAGACCAAAGCAAGTTCTTGTCTTTCAACATCCATATATCTAAGTTCTATATCCCTGAAAGGACAACTCATGAAGGCTATAGGCTTTTCTTCTTTAGCCTCATTTCTTTGTGTTAGTACTACTGCAGACATATGCTCTGAAGCAAATGAGTAAATGTAAAAATCTTTGGTATAATTTGGACTAATTAGAATAGGAGCATTAGATATGGCTTTCTTGATATCTTCAAAACTTGCTCTAGCTTCAGGGGTCCACTCAATTTTGGCATCCTTCTTGAGCATTGCATTCAATGGTCTGACAATCTCTACAAAACTAGTAATGAATTTTCTAACGAAATTGATCTTACCAATATAAGGTTTGAGTTCCTTCTTACTCCCAGGGAATTGTATCTTCATGATTGATTCTACTCTCTCAGGGTCAATGATGATCCCATTCTCTGTTATCAGGTGACCTAATAACTTCCCTATGGTTACCCTGAATATACATTTCTTAGGGTTTAGGGATATTCCATAATGTTCACATTTCTTTAGTACTTTCCTAAGGTCTTCTACATGATTCCCTCTCCCTTTAGAGAAAACTATAAAGTCATCCATGTATATGATGATACATTTACCAATTAGCCCCCTGAAGGCTATATCCATTGCTCGCTGAAAAGTGGCTCTAGCATTTATAATTCCAAAGGGCATGTGCTTGTAGGCGAATATTCCCCACTTAGTGGTGAATGCAGTCTTCAGTCTATCTATCTTGTCTACCATCACTTGGTTTTAACCTTAAAAACCATCCAAAAATGACATCATCTTTGCACCATTTACAATCTGCAAGACCTCATCTAGAGAAGGCAAAGGACAATTATCCTTTTCAGAAGATCTATTTAAATTTCTAAAGTCTACACACAACCTAATGTCACCACTCTTCTTCCTTACTAGGACCAAGTTACCCACCCATGTAGAATGTCTCACTGGAAATATGATCCTAACATTACGCAATGTCTTCACTTCTTCAAAAATGATGGGCTCTAGAAAAGCATTAACAGGTCTCTACTTTTGTCTAAAGGGCTTGACATCTGGCTTTAACAGTATAGTATGAGTGATGATTGAAGTATCATAAGTTTTCAACTCATCATATGTCCAAGAAATAACATCAATATAATCTTTAAGTGCTTGGGTTATCCCTACCATTTCTTCTTCTATACACACATTTCCAATCAAGACATTCCTTGTTTCTTCATCATGTCCTATGTTAACTTGTGAATATTCTCCTCCATCTACTTTAGGGAGATCTTTCTATTTCAGCATGTTATCTAAATCAAATGCTCTTTCCAACTCTATCATTCCTTTGGGAATCTTGTTACTAGGTAGCTCTCTGATCTTTTCTTCTTCCTAGATATGATCTTCTACATTTCTTTCATCTATGATCTATGCATCAAGCACATCTCTATTGGATATGAAGTCTAAAATGTGTTGGTCATCATCAAACACTTGAAGGTTAACTACATTGTCTGGTACAAAGGGTATTGACACTAGTTCAAATGAAAATTTCTTCAAACTAGATATGGATAATGGTTCCAAAGTACTTGCAGCTTGGGCCAAGGCATCTACCTTGTGATTTTGTTCTCTAGGCACATGGGTGATGTTAAATGCATCAAAATACCCTATGTCTTTAATTAGACAACTTCTTGTAATTACAAGAATATATGCCTCTTACTTGTCTTACTACCAATTCTGAGTCTCCATAGACATGTAGAATATTTACTTTCTTTCTGAGTGTAAATAATATCCCATGAATCAGAGCTTCATACTCTGTCACATTGTTTGTGCATGGGAATTGCAATCTATATGTAGCTAAGTTGGATTTACTAGCTGAATCAATGAGATCTATTCCTACTTCAGCCCCTTGTTTTGATTTAGATCCATCAAACTTGAGGATCCATGGCTTATCTTCAGTTAAAGGCTTATCCGAGCCTTCTCTTTTCTTTTTAGCTCTGGCAGCTGTACCACTTGATATCCATTTTAGTTTTGGTGTTTCAATCTTCTCAAACTTCACCTTATCTGGCTGATGTGAAGCTAATATTCCTTCTTTTTATTTATCATCAGAAGGAGGATCTTTTGGACAAGGAAAAATCTATTTCTCTAGAATATGCAAACATAATGAACAAGTAGTTTTTGAATGTGGTGCTTCATGTAACCTGCACCATCCCTCAATTAGGACATCTTGTGGGGATCTTTGCTACTGTATCATCTTCTGAATTTGTTTTTATAAAAATTCCTCAAACTTGGACAAATTACTATCTCCATCTTCATCAGATATTTCATAATCTGACTCAACCAAGCAATCATTTCTTGGGGTGATATTCTTGTTACTCTTAGAATTACTCTCACTACACACTAATATCTCTTCTATCATTTGGATAGTACCTTCACCAGGATATGTGCTTTCTTCTGTTCTTGCAAATGACAGGAAAAAATTAGTATCACTATCACTATCTGTGGAACTTACCCCAGATGACAATGATGATGCCATCTCACTGCATGCCTGATCTAGTTCCATCATGTCTAAGCAAGCATCACAGGTCTTTTCAGAATGCACTTCATCATGTAACCTGCACCATCTTTCAATTAGAACATCTTGAACAAAAATCTTTAACAATTGGCAACGTTGCACCTCTTTGGACAAGTGCATCTCAAAATTCTTGAAGTGATCTACTTCTATCTCATTTTCGGAACTACTATCAGACTCTAAAATTATTCTATCATCTTGAAGATTGTCACTATGAACATAAACATCATACATGAGGATATCCTCTATCTTGATGGTCTGGGGTCTAATGGAATACACACCGGGTTCAACATCTACATACATGATCTCATTGGTTTTATTGTATTCAGTGATCATATATTTCATGCGAGGCTCGGCATCTATCCTTATTTGATTAGGTATTCCTTTCCAAGATAACCACATGTGATTGAAATCAGTGGACATGTATCCATTGAGTGTTTTTTACCAATTCCTACTAAGTAGCATCCCATAGGTATCGGGTATATCTACTACCTAAATATAAATGTAGTATTGGATTCTTGGATCCGATGCTAACGGCATATGGATGTGAGTCAGTTCTCCTACTACACTCACTTTTGCTTTATCTAACTATGTTACTTTCTTCAGTGATTTGGTAGGATGCAACCCTAAGGCATTACATATGGACAAGGGCATTACATTAGTAGATGCACCTGAATCTACTAAGCAATTATGCAAATTCTTAATAAACATCCTTATGGTCAGGAGAAAAGGAGGTGACTCAATTTTATCTCTGTAAAGAGTCATGTGTGAAGTCTTTGCAGCTTGAATAGTGGCTGGAGTTTTGTGTTTAACATTGATATCCTTAATGACACGATCTTTATTCCCAGTCTAACCTGAGGCATGATTATCCTCTTTTGGAGCAGGATCATCTAAGAGTTTCATAAAGTCTTTTTTAATAGTTGGGGTTTTGAGTAGTTCTAACAATGATAGGCTGATCTTGATCTTTTTCATTTCATCTGCTAAGTATGTGACCAATTTATCAGACTCAGGAGGCAGATTACCAACTTTGGGTACTGTAGTTTGTGGTGCTAAGTACTGAGCATTAACTTTAGGAAATCCAAGGTTATTGCTGGCCTTAGGATCAAGAGGAGTGTTGAAATTATTTGGAGGCAAGGATGTAGTCAAAGGACTAGTAGGTCGGTTAGAGTTATTCCTTAGATTGTAATTATGTCTACCTTGATATTATTGTTGATAAGCATGTACTTCTTCATGTTCAACTGATGGTTCATTTTCATCTTCAAATAGAAAAACATAATTGGTTTCAAAAGCCATAGTTGACTCTTCACATGCTAAGGTGTAATTCTCATTAGGTGATAATGTCTGCTGATGAGGATGATTGATGAAACTTTCTAATACAAGAGTAGAATCATATCCACAAGGGACAATTTCATTTCCTTCAACACAAAGTGGATTACTTGTAGTATTAGATACTTTAGTTTGGAATATACTGGTGGCTATCCTAATTTCATTTCTTGCACCAGTTTGTAAGAGCTACCTCTACCAGGTTCACTCTAGTAGTTTGTTTAGGTTCACTAGGAGGTTGATTATCTAGGGGTGATGGTAGGGAACCATTGTTTGGCCTAGTGTTCCACACTATAGGTTGTCTAGGGGGATTATTGTTACCATTGTTGTTATTGTATCCTCTATCAGAATAACTAGATCTATCATTGGCATATCCTCTATTCTGATTTGGTTGGGAATAGAAATTCTGACTCCTCAGATGAGTGATCTCAATGGTGAGTTTCCTCAGTTGTGCTGATATCTATTTAATTTCTTCCTTTTCTTCCTGAACTTTGGTTACTACATTCTCTGTTTGTGGTTTAAAGAAGGAAGAGCCATTGTTATTATTATTAGACTGTTCCACAACCTGAGGTACCTATGTATGTCCTAGATATTGTAACATTTGACCATTTCCATTTGGAGGTGGCATGATACTGAGTGGAGGTATCTATAAAGGGCTTGGCATTACAGTTGGAGGTATCATGACTCCATTGGTCTGTTGTTGAGAAGGATATGTAGGATAAACAGGGAGTGTGGGAAATGCAATATTAGGTGTTGGAGTAGGAATCAACTATTGAATGACTTTGATATCTTCTTCAAAAGCTCCTGCCAAGGTTGTGACACCAGGATGTATTCTCTTTATAAACATAGAAGTCAAGGGATCTAAGGCTGAGTAGTATATACTCCTAGAAACTTCATCTGTTACAATATAGGGAGCAACTAGCTTTGAGAGCATCTTTTGGAATCTTGCATTGAAATTGGCAATAGGTTCTCCCTCAAATCTCTTGATTGTGGCAAATAGATGATAATTCATTGAAGGATCTATAGGTATTTTGAATCTATCATTAAAGGCTTTCTCCAAAGTAGCCCATGAACTGACTGAACCTTGACCAATATTGATATGCCAATTATATGCTTGTTCCCCTAAGGAAAACAGAAATAACATGCATACCACATCCTGATGTTCAATTCTTTCCCTACAACAGGCTTCCTTGAATGTTCTAATGTGATCATCAGCTTCCTGATATGGATGATATTTAGGACAAATCTTATCAGGATTTTTAGGTAAATGATGATATGTAGTTAAAATCAGAGGTGACTCTACAGTAAAGAATGACATTGTGATTGGTGGAGGTTGGACTAGAGGTGTGACAGGTGGTCTTGTAGGTATTTGTAACTTGATAGGAGTTATTAGAGTGTGTTCTTGTGAAGCTCCTGATGCACTAGAACTAGGAGAATGATGAATATCTATTGTTCTAGGTCTGAGTCCCCAGATAGGCAATTCTTCAAAGAGTCCACTAGATCTGGACCTGGTATTTGGCTTGAGAGCTAGGATTTCTCAAATTTTAAGAAAATTCGGCTTGTTTGCTATAAAGATCAACTAAGACACTCTAGAAAAGGATGTATTTATGATCATAATCTAAAACTGACTAGATATTTGTGCAATATTTGCACAAATGATGCAAATATGAGGTGATGTGAGACTTTTGGACACAAGCAACATGATATCAGATCTCTTAAGCAAATTACCTCAAAGCTTTTAGGAAAAAGACTTGAAATAGAGCTTTTCTTTTGAATATCATAGTGATCAACAACAAAGCTTCAAACATTTACATTCAATTTTGAAAACATTGCAAAGGATAAGCACAAATGGACTCAAAACAACAAATCTTTGCACACAACTTGAAATACAACGCTGCGTGAGTATTACCTTTCCTTCTATGTCATCAAATCAGACAAATCTATTGATGAAGGCCCTCCTTCTAGCACCAATTTATGTTGATAATGATTGTTAGTCATAGCAACATGCATAAAAATTTGCACAAGAAACCTTTATTATCTTATAAAGTACGATCAGCTTAGGATAAGTTGATGACTCCAAGATTCCGTTGATCAGGTCATGATCATCTGACGTTACTCAATGGTTGATGCGACATGTTGTTTTCCATTTGAAGGGGTCTTACATTTGTCTAGGTGATTAGTATTGTACTGTATCCTATAAATTCACTCCACAGAGAGGTCAATTCTACTCTATTTTCAAAATTGCTAAGATATTTTTAAGTTTGATCAATTCTTCTGATCATTGATCATTATGTACTTGCTCTTTCTTCTACACTATATATTTATTCAAACGATGTGTCTATAAGTGGATATTTATATGTATTTCATGGATATTTGTTTGAATTTGCATGATATTTATCAATTTGACATGCTTTTTCTCTAAATATGCTCTATATTTTCAATTATCTATGAGATATCTACATATTTCATGTTTTATTTTCTTTTGATTGTCTGTTATCTACACTTATGGAGATGATCTGTTATGAAATTCAAAGAAATTGAATACAATACTTCTACTTTTAGTGAATCTTTAGTCATTGAATCACATACATACAAGATACATTCATGGAGAGAAGAAATCAAACAATAGGTCATCAGGACGTTTCACGGCTAGATATGGTTGATGCTAACTTCAAAGGAATTAGGAATGAAAACAATACATGCAGGCTGAAAAGCACTGCAAAGGACGTAGCTAATCAATGCATATATCCATATTTCAATCACAAATTACTCAAGATTTATGATGATTTGTAATCAAAATGGCTTCTCTTTCATTAAGTATGCATAACATGTACATTTACAACAACTTTGAAATGAGTCCTGAATTTTTCAGCAATCAAATTTCAATTAAGTTTCGAATGTTTAAAAGATTGTACCCCTGCACCTTTTATAGAATAAGGTGAGGAGGCAGTTACAATTGATCAATGGTCAAGATTTACCAATTAACATCAACGGTTGACAATTACCCTATGACCTAGTCAACATTTCCTCATGGCATAGGTTGCTAGCTGTCAACCATCTATATGACTAATTATTTATGAGTACCTTATGCATATGTTCTCTTGGTGATGCATCTTCATTCATTCTTCAGGTTCCTCTTCTTCATTTTCTTCTTCTTCATCATTGTCATCATCTTCATTACTTTTAGCATCACTATCACTTTGCTATGCATCCTCTTGTATGTGGACCTTTACCGTTGTCCTGATGTGTTCATATACTTGTACTATTTTATCCACCTCTCCCCCATCTTCAATTCTGGCCTTTGTTATGGCATGTTTATGAGACTAGAACTTAGCCTTGAGAGCTTCTAGTTTACCTTTTTTTCTCTTCAAAGTCTCATTGTATGTTTCTAATTTGACTTTTATCCTCATGATTTTATCCATTACTTCTTCTGTTAGGTGGGTGAGGGGGTCATCTGCTACTGACTTAAAACTATCATGCAGAGCTTTAATAGCAAAGTCTAAATCCTGATTTTCAATTTTGCACTCTATTTTTCCCTCCAAGGCCTCAAGGATTTCTGCTTCATATGCCATCATGTTGTGTAGCTTTACACTTATATCCCTGATCTTGCCGCTGCACTTCTTCAAGATATCACATTCAAACCTGATATCTTCATACCATATTCTTATTAGTAGGGCAGTATTATTATCCAATACTTGATTACTTATCAAGATTTGTGGATCAATTCTCTTCATTTTACTTAGAGTAGTCAGGTCCTTTTCCAACTAGAATGATGTCTTTCCTGTATCATTTTGCATTTTATCTACCTTCCTCTTTAGACTACTCAAAGAATTCCACCTCTATAGTGAGGTTCTCAATACATCTTCAACCCCAGTGAGAGCTAACAACACCACTTTTCCATGACCATTGCCTCATGTTTCATTAGGTCCAACTTAGTGACCTCTTCCTGTGATATGACAGTCAATGGGACTGTAGGATAGACCGATGTATTATCAGGGTTAATGTATCCTTTTATGAAAGAATGTAGCTAAGAAATATGCTCCTTATCCATTTTATGTTTCTCTTTCTCCTTCTTCACCATTTGGGTTAAAGAATCAATAATGTCCTTCCCTTCTTGACCTTCCTGGTCCTCATTGGCAAAACCCAAATCAACAGCTGTGATTTGGAATTCCTCTAGGCTATTCTTGCCCTTTTCTTTCTTGATTGTGGGAAGTGCTACCTATGCAGTCCTTCTACCTATAGTAGGATCTCTCTTAATGGCCGATGTTAATTTGGACTTCCTCCTTGGCTTCATCATTATTTCAATGAACAAGGTAGAAACATCAAACTCTTGAATTTCTGACCCTTGTTCCATACTTATCTCCTTTCCCAGCCACTGAGGAACATCACCTCTAGTTTCTTGGTGGCCTTGGTCAAAATCACGTATGCCTTGTTCTCCAGTATCTGCTTCTATTCTTGGTGGAGAAGGCACCTTCTTAATTTCTTCCTTATGTATTTCTTCATGAGGAGGACCTTGTTGAAGTTCTTCCTACTGAGGGGCTTCCTTCTACAAAGGAGGATCCTATGGAATTTCCACATTCTGATCCTTTGCTTGATCTTGTACTCCCTCCTTCATATTTTCATCCACCTTACTATTTTTCTCATCTATTAGCACATTGACATCCTTGGATGTCTGTGTATTTGGCCCTTATGGATCACCCTGATCAAGGGTCATTTCTTGTTCTCCACCCGATGCACCGATATCCTATGGCTTAGGGTTCTCCTAACCTGATTTATCTTTTATTCTCAAGGCTTCTCCTAAATCTCCCTGAGTTTGAGCCATAATAGTACCTAATATATATTTATCACCCCCACTCTTCTGTTGAACTTCTACTATTTTTGGTTCTATGGGTGTCTCATTCTGTTGCTAACCCATATTAGGAGTAGTGCTATCTTTTTCTACCTATTTTTCCACTTCAATCTTCTCTGGTTCTTTGGGTGCACCTATTTTATCCTTAGGGCTTACATCACCCCTATATGTTAAATCTACAACTGTAGACACCCAAATTTGTCCCAACTTTGTCCATGTCTAGCAACACCTTGATAAAAACATTATTAAGACAGCTTGTAGCATTTTGTCCTAAATCCCACTCTTAATCCCATTTATCCATTAAGCCAATTAATTAAATAAATTTTATTTATTTAATTAATATCCAACTCATATCCCAATTAATTCAAATATTTTATTTGAATTAAATTCCCCACTATCTAATTAATTAAATAAATTTTATTTATTTAATTAATATCCAACTCATATCCCAACTAATTCAAATATTTTATTTGAATTAAGTTCTCATCATAAGCCGACCTTCCAATTAATTAAATAAATTTTATTTATTTAATTAATTTATCTTATCATTTAGCTGACATGTGTGCCTCTTTCATTTAAAAAGATAAGTGGTACTACATACTTTATTTAATATCTTTCACAAGTAGTACTTTTTATGTACACAAGCACACATGAGCCCTATTCTCCTTGACACTTGTCAAATGACTACAACTCCCTTGAAGAGTGGGATAACCGAATCAATCCTATCCATCCATTTCATCTAAAGCCCTAATTGATCCTAGCCATCCATTGGAACCAAGCCTTTCCTATAAAACAAGCCTCTCTTGAGCCACTAAGGGGGGGATTTTCAGGATTCTTCTTCATGCAACCTCACTCTGCTGAATTTTCATCTCAAGTCCTCATCCATCATCTTCAATCCATCTAGCTTGCATCCTTATCAACGTTATGCTGCGGAATCGAGAAACCAACACAACAAATTGATCAATCAAGCTCATCTTGCATCTTCGAGGTATTGAATTATTTGGGTTTAGGTTATGCATGTCATTGTTTGATCATTTCCATTTATAAATCCAAATTTTTCATTATACATTTTGGCACGCCCGGTGGGACTCACGTCCTTGATTAACCTCTCTTGTTTGAGTTGTTTTTATGAAGTTTAGATCTCTTGGAGCGCCAATCTTTCATTCTTGCAAGCTTTTGTAGCAAAAATTTGCATTTTTCTAACCCTAGTTTGCAAAGATTTGGCTAAATATGTATGTAGATGATCTCTTATGCCAAATCTAACCTCACCATTGCGTCCGGGAGGCCATTTCCATAAACTTTGAGTACAAATTTGCCTAAATTTGATGAAAAATGGAGCGTTTGGTGAAGAAAACAACAACCGGGCTGCAACAATGTGCTTCTGGTAATTCAGGTCGCTTATGGTCAAACAGCAGTCGCCTGGGCTAAATCAGCTCGCCTTTGGGCAAACAGCAGTCGCTTATGGTCAAATTTGGTTCGCTTTTGAACAAACAGTGCTCGCTTTTGAACAAAAACTGATAGCATCTGGTAAAATTGGTCGCTTATGGTTAACATTTGCCTTCTGTCTCCTGAAACTTTCCAGATCGCTTTTGGGCTAACAGTAATCGCTTTTTCACATATTTTGATCGCTTTTAGTCAGATACTAATCGCTTTTGCTCATATTTTGATCGCTTTTATCTAAATAGTAATCGCTTTTGTCTTTAACCGGATCGCTTTTGGTCTGACAGTGATCGCCTCAGGTATGATACGCATCGCTTTTGTCTCAATACAGCTCGCCTGTGATCTTTAATACTGTTAGCATTTGCTTTTAAACTGCATAGTCGCTTATGACCTAACAGTGATCGCTTATGCATCTATTCGGATCGCTTATGAACTAACAGTCATCGCTCTTAACCTTATGCGCATTGCTTTTGATTTAGCAGTGGCCGCTTTAAATTTGATTTGCATCGCTTATGAGCTTATAGAAGCCGCCTTTAAATTGATAGGCATCGCTTATGAACTAATCGTGATCGCCTGTGCAGAATAGGGTTTTGTGTTTTGACTGTGTTTTTGCAGATACAGGTCGCATTTAGCCCTCAATTGATCGCTTATGGCCAATACGCATCGCTTATGAGCTAACAGGAACCGCATCTGGTATTTTTTGTGTCGTATTTGATCTACAGTATCCCGCCTGTCTCAAAATACAGATCGCCTCTGATCAACAGTTGGCCGCATCTGGCAACTGTAACTTGCTTCTGGTAGCTGTCATTGTGCATCTTGGTATTTCTATCATAACTTTCACATACGGAGGCCAAATCGCACAAACAAGGACTCATTGGAAAGCTGGGAGGACAAGCTTCACAACTGTACCACTTTTATCAGGTGACTGTACTGTTTTTCAGGATTTTTTATCAGTCAAAGTCCAGCTTCATTGCAAACTTCATTTGAGCATAACTTGAGCAATTTTGATCGTTTTTCAGCGAAACTTTTTTTCAAATTGCTTAGAATCTCCTGAACTTTCTGTTTATGCAATCTATTTTTCTGTATCAGATCATTTTCATCAGAATTTTCAGATTTCATCTTTTTCATGTAATCATCTTCTTTGCAAGTTTACTTGTTTCTTTTTGGAATTGGTGACTTGTAAGGGCATCTAAGGAGCTGGAGCAGCATTGGCATCAACATCTACAGCAAATTGGAAAGCGATTGTATCAGGTGCACTCATTCTAATATTTCATCTCTTAATCTTGATTGATCACACATTTGGACTTTGGGCATAAAACGAACAACTTGTTTGCAATCATACCATTGAAATTGGGCTAAAACAAACCATTGTCTTTCATCACATTTTGATTTGGACTTTAAAACAAACAAGTGCTTGCATTGTCTTCCACACATTAAACTTCTAAGGTTAATGAACCCCATGCGAGTGTGACCAAGTAAATGTGTATGCTCTCTCCTCGCGTCCCAACGCGAACTTGGAGATCAAAAACATTTACTTGTGTTGCTTTTGTTTAGCCTTAGAGAGGCCTGCCTTGGTATCCACCCCAAGGGAACGACCTCAAGCGGTACTTTCATCCGGTCCGCTATAAAAATTAGAGGATAAGGCGAAAGCCAAGTCTAACCGGTATTAGCGCTCACCATACAGTGCTAACTCGAAAGGAGGTGTACCTTTGTGTATATTAAAACTCCTAGTAGGGTTAGTTAAAGTCTTAAGTGGCTTGCTGGATGCTCGTGGGGTGCCGGTCCCCCGGATTTTCACTAGAACCTCCTTGTGATAGTGGCCTTGCCTCAACTAGGACTTGTTGAATTGTCTTCACGTGCTTGCTTAACCAACATCACATTATTCCAAACTAATAACTTGCTTATGTGTCTTGCGTGAGTGATTCATGTGTGTATATGCATAATCATTTGTTTGAATATTGCCACATCAAGCTCTAAACACCAAAACACATAAAGACAAGTCATCCTACACATTATTCCAATAACATTCTTCCAATAACATTCAAACCCAATCATCTTCATCTCAAACATAGCCTAGTCATCATCCAACCCTTCATAGCCAAGTCATCTAAACAATCCACATCATCATCTAAATCCCTAAACAAGCACTTGCTAAAAGGACTTAAGACAAACACTTGGTGACAACATGTCTACACTAGAAGACCTAGAAATCAAATTCCAAAGATTCATCCAAAATCTTTATCAAGGATCACAACCCCTAAACCAAGATGCCATTAAAACATTACAATTCTTCATCCAAAGAGCTCAACCCCATGCAAGCCAATCACCTCAACTACAACACTTCATAGCCCAAGTCCAACACCTTTTAGCCACTAGTCAATCTCGACAAGTACAACAATCCTTAGCCACTTCCTATCAACCTAATCCACTTCATAGCCACATGTCATATCCATCCACTACATATCAACTTAATCCACCTATCCACCAAGTCAATACCACATCAACCTATGAACATCCACCTCAAGCTTATCCAATCCCTCATGCTGACATTCCAATGTACTACCAAGCCCATCCACAAAGCAATCAAGTGATTTCACAAACACAACATGCAAGTCTAAATGGCCCTTTGTACATAAACCATGCAAGCCTAATGCAACAAGACTTAATTACCTTTGACAAGGGAGATACCAACCTAGCTAATTCATCCTATGAGTGGCCTCCATCATCCAATCTTATGCCAACACATGAGCCAACAAGTCTTATCCCAACACCACCATGTGATCGTATTCCTAGTCCATTGGTCCATCAACCCTCCAAACCATCAAGCCCTTCATTACCTTCCTTGCCATGTCATTCTAATCATTCACCAAAGGATGCGGCTGAGAGAGTTTTACAAAGGATGCTTCAAGCAAAACTCATTGAACTTCCTGAAGTCAAACCATGTGAAGAAAATCCATATGATGAACATGATTATTGTGCATACCATAGGACCAAAGGCCATAATACAAATCAATGCCCAATATTTGTCTCAATTGTTTACAAGGTGTACCCACCTATAATGGGAAATCGTGCCACATCATCCCCATCCTATGTGTCACCCCCATCTAGTCCAAATCCTAATCCATCCAATCCAATTAGCTCTCCACCCAATCCTTGTCCTACTCTTAATCCAACACCATCTACCATTATCATCCATCCATTATATTTCCCATCCACCCATACACTTGCAAAGGATGTGATCCATTGGCTACTAGCTAGGAATAAACTATCTCCATGTCAAAAACCCATTCATGAGCCTACCAAAGAACTTCCAAAGGTCATGTCCAATCATATAATCCCATCATGTGGTTCACATATCCTTGAGCCTCTTCAAGAGCCTTCATTTAATATACCTAGCCCTTTGAGCCCATCATGTGATCTACAAGCCAACAAGTCTATTCAAGAGTCTCCAACCACAAGCCTAAGTCAAGAGCCATCATGCCTTCATGTTGATAACTATCAAGAGCCTATCAAGTCCACTCAAGAACCTTCCACTTCCATTCAAAGTCAAGAGGTATGTCAAGAGCATAATCTTAAACATGTGGAAATATTGAACCTTAATCTTAATCAAGATCAAAGCACCTCTAAGTTCCACCTATCCATGACCTACTTATGGGTTGCCCTCAAGCTATTAGCCATCACCATGACCTCATTCATGAGCAAATTTATGCCTTTTATAGCCCACTTAATCCTATTTTTGCTCATAGTTATGATCAAGGTTCTAGCTAAAATCATGAAAACCATGATGATCCATTTGGCAAAACTTTATCTATCTCATGATCAAGATGATATCTGTGATCAAGAACCTATTAAAAAATACCTTGATCCTATCAATAATCCCATAACCATCCATGAGCAAGATATCCACATTGCTCCTAGTCGTCCTCCATCTAGCCCTATCCATAATGAGCAAACATCCACTTGTCATAATGAGACATGTGCCTCTCAAGAACACATAAGCATAGAAGATCAAACAAATAACTTGGATCTTAGTGAACACAATGCTAATGATCCTCCCTCCATATCTACCATCGATCCCATTTCAAGTCCACCATCATGTCCTAGTGGTCTTACGACCTTCCTCCATGAATGTTCTTCCTTAGGACAGCAACAGCCTTTGTCCTC
The DNA here is from genome assembly GCA_027924645.1 of Cunninghamia lanceolata. Classification (NCBI taxonomy): domain Eukaryota; kingdom Viridiplantae; phylum Streptophyta; class Pinopsida; order Cupressales; family Cupressaceae; genus Cunninghamia; species Cunninghamia lanceolata. The sequence continues at coordinate 11,608,018 of BSBN01001400.1, forward strand.
CATTTCATCTTCTCCATCTAATAAAGAACTCAAGTCTAGTTCCCAAAACACATCTAGTCCCATAGTCAATCGCATCCTCCAAAACATGAACTACCAAGGAAAAGGTCTAGGCCTTTATGAACAAGTTATTTTGGAGCCAAACCATGTCAAAGTTCATCCATGCTCATATGGCCTCGGATACACACCCCAAGGTAAACAAGTCCAAGATGTTGGTAATCCCTTCATGAATCCTAAACTTACCACTTTCTATCACACCCCCCATCATATACCCAAAACATATGTAGCCATTCCATCTCCATCATCCTATAAATGTCAAAAGCATGTGACCATACACCTTCCGCCATCCACCTTGCCTCCACTTTTACCAACTCCAAATATCCCTCCATCCACCTTGCCACCATTGCTTCCAACACCTAACATACATATCATTCATAAGTATCCTTACATCCCTAATCATGGCCAACAAAAGCACATATCGCCTAAGCATAAAGCTTCCAATCATTTCGTCCACTCCACCCATGCCATGGGATTCAAAAGTAACAATTTTGATGCCTCTACCTATAAAGCTAAAAGTCCTACCAAAAATCTAAAGAACTATCATGCCTTAGGGCACAAACATGAAAAATCAATGCAAATAACCAAAGCAAAGCAATCCAAAAAGCTATCCAAGCCCATACCTCCAAAAGCAAAGCCTAAAAGCAAAATGGTTTGGGTTCCTAAGCAAATAGCTAGCAAGTCAAATGAGGCATCCTCCTCTACATCTCAAGAATCCCAACCACCTATATCCATCCAAGAGCCTATCCAAAACTTTCAAAACTCCCACCAGAAAAGCAAAAGCACTAAAAATACTAAATCTATGTGGGTTCCTAAATCACTTCATCAACCATTTCCTAAGAAAACAACCCCATTGCTTCCTACACCACCATCCCATCAAAAGCTTCAATGTTTATCACGGTGTGTGCAGCCATTGGTCATGATTCCCTTCCATTCCAAAACATTCACACATGCCTACATCTCCCCATCTTCTATCCATTATCCTACATATCTCCCCCATGCTAACCCTATGGTCCATGCTTTGGCATAAACTTTTCATCCATATTCATTCCATAAGCCTATATAGATCCACACCATAAGCTACTAGCCTACCCTACCATAAATCGACATCATAATCTATTATCTACCTAATCCATCTCCCATCCACGCAATCCCTTATCAACATCTATGAGCATAATGACATGGTCCATGCGATGACATCCATCTTTAACGGGACTACCAACATCCATCGAACTAGCCACTTGAGTCCCTCCTATCCATTACCATGGTGAAAACCTGGCAAATAGGTGCCATGTGCAAATGTCAACCCATCTAAAAAAATAAAAAAATAAAAAAAAAGCAAAAAAAAAAAAAAATCAAAAAAGTAAAGAGAAATCCCTTCATCCAATGGTGAAAACCTGGTAAACAGGCGCCTTGGATAAGTACCATGATGAAAACCTGGCAAACAGGCATCATGTGTAGGTTGATCTTCTGTGTCACTTACACTTGGGGGCACATTGTCTCATCTGACCTATCCATTTCCAAACTATCTATCCCATTATATCATTTACCATCCTACCATCCTTAGCCATTATATAAACATGCCTATCCTATTGAACCCATTCATCCATCCTTCTGCCTTTTGATTTTGATGAAGACATAGGGGCAAAATCTTGAAACATGCTTTGGATATCTCTTGGTATACCTCATTCCTTCTTAATCAATCCATATTATCATTATCCACCTATCATACACCTTGTCATGTAAAACCTATCATGTCATCCCATGGTCATGAACTTTGTCATGTAAAATCCTACGCATTACCACCTAGAATGGGGCAATTTCCTCTTATGCAACATAGCCTTTGGAAATCACATCCTAGCTCCCTTATAATCCATCCACTATGGCATATCCTTATCATGAGCTTTCCATATTATAGCTTATCCCCATCTATTTATCATGAGCTTTCCACTATAGCCTACCTATCCATTTATCATGAGGCAAGCATCCATCCCTTATATGGCCTATCCTCTCTTCTATCCCATCCAACTCTCATGAGCCTTTCCATCCCATTTACTATGAGCCCATCCTTTTATCCATCCAATCCCATTCATCCATCCTTGCACCTAGACTTGGTTTTCCATTGTCATTGGTATCAAGCACAAAGGCTACCCAAATTGTAAATCCATTGATGTTCCAAAACATTTAAAAATCCAAAAAACTCAAAATATGTCGAAAAATCCAAAAATCAAATATCCAACAAAAAATCTAAGCAATAAAACCAATCACATCATCCAAAACAATCCACTCTAGCATCCAATCAAAATCAAATCATCATCATCATCAATTCTTCCTATCAATAACATTCATTCATCCATTTCAATCAATCCACTTCCAATCATATCAATCAAATCAATCTAAGCAATGATCTTAAATCTAAGTCACATTAATCCATATCAAGCAAGCTAATCAATCAAGGAACATTATCCAATCCAATCTACAGGTTTTTGATCCTAATCTTGTCATGAGCCCAATCAACAATCATCATCAATGGGATATAGCGTTCCCACATCTTTGTGTTGATCTAGGGATATAGCTTTCCCCACAATGACAACACTACTATCATTATCAATGAAACAATCAATCATTGGTTTATGACTTGACAAGGGCAATACCTTGTTTGTTTTGCATCCTTTGAGCACACTAAGAACACTTGCTTATGCTTAGATTGCGTGGACACTCTAATAATCATCACACCATCATTATCATCAATCGAAACAATCCAATCATCAAAACAATCAACCTAGCAATAGCAAACATCAAAACCAAAACACATCAAGCTAACCATCAAAACAAATCTAATAACTTCAGCAAATCAAAAGTAGCTCAATCCACCACATATCATCACATCATCAACATTTCATCAATCTCAATCCATTTTCATCATCTCATCAATAAAACACAACATCAGAACTACATCTCATTTCCATCGTTAAGTGCCTTGATCCCGTGGATATAGGGTATGTAGGCAGTCTGGAGTACGAAGGAAGTGCCCAGATTCAGGCACAAGCGATTTTCCTCTTTCTTCTCTCATCATTTCTTCTATCATCTATCTTATACATCATCAATAAACAACTTCTTCCAATCAATCTATCATAGCACATCAATCTCAATCAAATCAATCTAATCAGCATTTCAATCATCTTCCAACCATTCCAAGCAAAGATCCAAATGCAAGTCAATCCTTAAAGCTATACCAATCAAGTTAATCAATCAAGCCAAGTTATCCAAGCTCAATCAATGGTCTTGATCCTAGCCTTGTTGTAAGCCAAAGCAATCAGTCAATCAACTACCCAACTTAGCAAACAACCTTGTGTTGATCTAGGGATATAGCTTTCCCCGCAATGACAACACTCTCAACTATCATCATCAAAACAATCAATCATTGGTTTACAGCTTGACAGGGGCAATACCTTGTTTGTTTTTGAATCATTTGTGCATGCTTGCTTGCTTGCTTGTGTGTGTTATTATTTTATCTTGCATTTGCATCATATCAGTATCAATCTAGCTAATATTCATATCTTGTATTCAGACAAGGTTGTATTACGCTGGGGCACAAGACACATCATCACCCTGGTCCTTATACCTTGGTGCATAACGTCTAGTGCTATATCAAACATCATGGTTGCTCACCTTCATTGCAGCATAACGCATCTTCATTTCTTCTATCTATCCCCTTATCTTTCTTTTGCAGCCAAGCCATTTCTTTTCGAGAGCCTACCCGTGTTTGCCCAACCCGCCTATCCTCTCGAGGGGGCATCATCATCCTATCTCTCCATCATCATTATATCTTTTCTATTCTCATCTCATTTCATCCTTACATCATCATCACTATCCTTTTCCTCTATCCATACTTTAACTTCTTTGAAATGATGTTACTCGACATAAAGCTTATCATCTCAAACATCATCTCAAAGAGGGGCAAAATGTAGACACCCAAATTTGTCCCAACTTTGTCCATGTCTAGCAACACCTTGATAAAAACATTATTAAGACAGCTTGTAGCATTTTGTCCTAAATCCCACTCTTAATCCCATTTATCCATTAAGCCAATTAATTAAATAAATTTTATTTATTTAATTAATATCCAACTCATATCCCAATTAATTCAAATATTTTATTTGAATTAAATTCCCCACTATCTAATTAATTAAATAAATTTTATTTATTTAATTAATATCCAACTCATATCCCAACTAATTCAAATATTTTATTTGAATTAAGTTCTCATCATAAGCCGACCTTCCAATTAATTAAATAAATTTTATTTATTTAATTAATTTATCTTATCATTTAGCTGACATGTGTGCCTCTTTCATTTAAAAAGATAAGTGGTACTACATACTTTATTTAATATCTTTCACAGGTAGTACTTTTTATGTACACAAGCACACATGAGCCCTATTCTCCTTGACACTTGTCAAATGACTACAACTCCCTTGAAGAGTGGGATAACCGAATCAATCCTATCCATCCATTTCATCTAAAGCCCTAATTGATCCTAGCCATCCATTGGAACCAAGCCTTTCCTATAAAACAAGCCTCTCTTGAGCCACTAAGGGGGGGATTTTCAGGATTCTTCTTCATGCAACCTCACTCTGCTGAATTTTCATCTCAAGTCCTCATCCATCATCTTCAATCCATCTAGCTTGCATCCTTATCAACGTTATGCTGCGGAATCGAGAAACCAACACAACAAATTGATCAATCAAGCTCATCTTGCATCTTCGAGGTATTGAATTATTTGGGTTTAGGTTATGCATGTCATTGTTTGATCATTTCCATTTATAAATCCAAATTTTTCATTATACAACAACATCAGGGCTAGTCACCTGCTCAACCAAATTATCAAGCCCTATCTGTTGGGCTTCCCTCTCTGGGCTACCTTGTTTTACTTCCTCCTCTGTTTGCTTTATTTCTTACAACACCGCCATCTATGCTAATGGGGTCCCATGAGGGGTCATGCGGGTGTTGGAAGCTAGAGTCTACATTTGTTTAGAAGCCACACTCTGAACTACCTCATCATCAGATAAGTCCACGGAATCGTCCAAAGAGAAAAGAACACCCTGACTTGCTTGGAATAGTTCTCTTGTTTGTTCCTCTACCTTCTTAGTTTTGAATTTAATTATGGTGGGAAGAGGAACATCATGTTGCAGTTCCTTTCTAAAAACTTCACCACCTACTCCTCTCAATATGATGGGGTCAGCCCAGATATCCCCCCTCATTGTTGTTCTTTGCTTCTTGGGTGGTGACGTCAACTGCATCACCCTCCTCTTCTTGCTGACTACCATCAGGTAATCACCTGTGGGTCCTTTATTTACCTTATCTACTTCCAAAGGGATGCCTTCTCCAACTTCTTGCTGTAAGGCCTGGCCTTCCACCTGTACCTCTGTAGTTTCAACAGCTGGCCTCAAAATCCTTTTAGTCTTTAGTTTTTCAATAAGAGGCTATGCAGATGATACAGATGATTGAGCTGATGTAGATGCACCTATAGCTGACATGGCAATCCTTTCAATTATCACCCCCTTTGGTTCATCTTCACTTTTCTTACCCTTAGGGGGGCCTTTCCTTTGTTTTGTTGTAGCCAATCTTTCCCCATTGGATTTTCTCTTTTCATTGAGGAAATCATCATATTCCTCATCAGATACTTCCTGCCTCTTCTTCTTGGCATCAACTGTAAGGGAAACACCCCTTTTCTTCAATCTAGTTATCTCCTCATCTACCCAGGCCTAGGTTAACTATTTCACCCCACTTGTCAGTTGATCCAGGGATATATCCTCTTGTTGTGTAAGATCTGGGGCTGATATTGTGTCGTTATATACCTTTTTGTCCTCATACTCATTGGACATGATCTTCCCATCATCCTTACGCAATTGCACTGGCACCGGGATGCAGTCAAAGGTTTTAATTTGATTCAAGGTGAGTCTCTGGTATTTCCTTCTTCTCACCTCAGCTTCATCATCACAGTCAGTCCAGAAGTCTTCTAGATGCTTTTGATGTATCAGTTTTCCTAATATTTTTTGCACCTTGCCATAAGAATCATATGATCTAGCTAAGGGAAATGGCTATAGATAGATTAATTTTATTCCTCCCATGACATGTTTTACTCTCTCTAAGTCTAAACACATGTACCTGCCCATAGCTATTGGGAATAACACTGGAGGTATCTTCTTTTGTGCCTTGTAGGCCTCAACTATTGTGTATACGTGCTTAACAAATTCCATCAAGACAACCCCATCAGTAGGGTATCTTGGCAAATTAAGAGGTTGTCCTTCAAATTCCTCTATCCTGATGTATGAAAAAGTGGCAAACTAGATAAACTAGGATCCATGCCGATAAACAACTTCCTGAGCTTCCATGCTCAGCCTTTTAGTCCTGTCCTCCTCCATGGTTCTAACCAGATGCATGGACAATGCATCATTTACCAGTTTGTAGTCTAGGAGGTAATATTTCTTTTGTAACTAGGAATAATGATCCTATATGTGTCCATCATTAGCATCACCACCAGCCTTACCCACTGTCTTCAAAACATCAAAAGTTTCCTTATATGCACATGAGTATACCACATATGAGGTCATATAAAATAAACATGTCTATACTCCCAGGTTCCTCATTCCTTCATCTAGTGTGTCACTAATGATCTTAGCCCATAATGGCCTGTTGTCTGCATATAAGACCATCTGGATGATTCCAAACATTTAGTGCTCAAAATTTCCAGCATGAGTTTTACCTATCATCCTGCTCAACAGGGCAATCATATATTGGTACTCATCATCAAAATCAAACTTGTAGAGATGTACAGGTAATTTAGCTGAGGCAGCATATGTGCTGCTCTTTGACCTCCATTGGTAGATCCTCTTCCTTGCATTCTTCTTATTATTATTATATTTTGTTTCCAACTTGCGCAGGTCCACACTCACTACCTTCTTCCCAACTGGTAGATTAAAAGTGGCGGTAATGCCCTTGATTGAGAAATCTGCATATATTCCTCCATGTTTCTCCACCTATTTGGTTTCAGGGTTATAATTCATTGCACATTCCACTACCAGCTTTGGGGTATCCATAACATACAGAAAACTAGCTACATGCCACATACCTGAAATATATACCCCATCTAGAATGGGATTGTCCTTGTCATGATCCACTCTTGTTGACCATACTGCTAGGTACGTATCTCCTTGGTGTGTATCACCAATAACTCTGTATTTAAACTGCACCTCCTCAGGTTGGACAAACATGGGCTTGAGGAACTCTACGTCAGACCTATTCCTTCTGAGATTTGCCATGGCTTCCTGCAATAAACATGATATGCTTTACCCTATAGTGTCCACATTCATTTCTACAACATCATATACTTCTATATCATGTGTACTCTGTACACTATTTCTCACTTCATCATGATACATATTACCACAAAGCCAAACCATGGGTAAGAACAAATACTCTACCTGAACATGTAGAAAATGACAACAGGAGGGTTTACAGTTACTTACCTGATAGTGCTTTCCTCCTAGGTTAGACGTCTGATTACAGAAAAGGGCTGTAGATTCTCAAGATCACCCGTTCCATTACACTGATGGATCCAATCCATTGATAGGTAGCTGTATGAGGGTTTGACTTCAGAGCTCTGTAATTTCTCATTTTTTCGCAAGGTAAATGAAAATAACCTTTAAATTTTACCTTTAAAGCATACCAATAGGACAAATTAGGGTAAAAATGTGTTGTGTTGATCAAATCTGTTCATCATCCGCAGGGAATTAGTAGATGCTGCCAAGTGTTCAATTTGTATTTGTAATCAGCGGTAACTCATCTATCACATTTAAGTGCATTTAAGACCATCTAGATATAGGGGTTGATCTTTGAAAGATCAAGGGATATTCAAAATATGACCCCCTCTGGATAAAATGACCCCTCACTTTTGAGCAACAAAACTAAATGTACAGGATTGGGTGATATGGTCAACATTTGACCACGTGTATATTAGGTCATGAAATTAAGATCAGGGGCTATTCAAAATATGACCACATAGATAAATGACCCCCCCTTTGGAAAAGATCGGGGTGACATCACTATGTCAGCGACATGGTTTAATAGTTGTGTTTTAATGACATCATCATCATGTTAAAGAATATGACATATATTAGATACATACCTCCCCGCAGATAGAATGGAACAATGATGTCATCATCAGTGTGATTTCCTTCATTCATTGGACTTGGATGACATAGGGTGATATATTCAAAGAGGGTGATATTCGTAAGATGACTGATATTAAAAATATGACCCCCCCATAAGATAACTAAAGTCATTCAACAGGTAGATATCGGCTCTTACTCAAATTTGACGTCTGCACATCGCGGACTAGGTGATTATCAAGTGATAATCCTATATTGGGGTGATCTTATCTAAGATGACTGATGTTGAAATATGACCCCCCTCTTACTCAGGATATCAGGTTTGACCGAACTTTGACTCAACGCAACTCTCTTTCCTTAGACAATTTTGAGGTGATCTAAAAGGCAAACTTGCTTGGAATTTTGTGTACTTTTCAGCCATGATGTTAATAATGGGAACTAATGACTTAGATAACTAGTCTCATCATGGTGACAAATCCACCCCCTTACAAGGTTACATGCATGACTGATTTTACCAAATCGCCCAAAGCAGAAAACAACAAGCCAAAGGAGCAAGAAAAGTTGGGTCCCTGTTTTGTCAAGGCAAAATGGGGCGTGTTGTGTAACCACACAATAGAGAGAAAGCATGTAAAAAACTTAGAGAGGAAAGAATACAGATGTGTGAAGAGTAAATGAGAGAATCTTGTCTTGATGGTAGTTATAGTTTTTCACATCATATGTTGCCATCAATGACAAAGGGGGAGATTGTTGCAAGTATGTGCCTAATTAGTGTTTTCATTGATGTCAACATATCTTGTTGTCATTGGTGTCAACTATGTTATTACTTTTTTGAGGATATTGAGAAAATGAGCCCCTTTGGAAGAATGAGAAAGAAAACAATGAATCACAATGAAGACAGTGAGTTGCATACTGAAGGACAGTCTAGAAGATTGCTTTGCATTTCTTGTATATTGAAGATCTTACTCTATGGATTGGAAAATTTTTATAGGTGTGTCTAAAGATGCTAAATCCTAAGTTTGAGCCTTCTATGTGAAGAATTGAGTGAGTTACATTCACCAGAGCAAAACCTACTTTTTTTGATTATTCACTGGTGACAGGGAGAAAGTAATTTGCTCTACATTCCTCTGCATTGAAGTATTTTACTCTATGGTTCTAGAGGGAAGTCTGGGATGATGATTAGTGCCTACAACTACAATGGTTCATGATTTGGTGGTCCACAAGCTATCTTTCTTTTATGACAGTTGAAGATAGTGAAGTTCATGTGCTCCAGTATGAAGAATCTCATGGATAAAGTGGTTAGATTTTGTACGGTTGCTCCTAATAATTACTACGTGCATGTGGATGCCACCTGATCATGTTCCAGTCTTTACATTAGTCTACATTAAGGAATTGAGATCATGTTTGAAGATTATTCCTAGATAACATAGCGTGTAACCAGTCTTAGCCGACTTGGTTAATTCCAGTGATTGCAGAGATCTCTTGAAGATTGTAGAAGTGTTTTGTGGTGTGGAAGATCATGTTTGACTCCCAACTAAGGCATGGGATTATCCATATACATCTTTACTACATTTCCTTAGCATAATTTTATATTAGGTCAAGACCTATTTTGTAAATGTTTGTAATGTCGACCTTGGAGATTGTTCCAATGGTTGATGATTGTAATGCTAACCTGTTGGCAAGAGACACTATATGGATTCATGGTTGTTGTCATTGATGGCAACAAAGGTCATCCCACATATCCGCAAGTCATGATGTGTCTCTACCGGAAGTCAGAATAAAGAAAGTTGTGGTCCGGTAAAGAAGAACAGAGCATGTGGCAAGGTCCGACAGATTGGTCCGGACCTCTCAGAGGAAGTGTCTTGGTGCAGTGCGGATTTGGGGAAGTCAAGAGGACTACCTTGAGTGGTATATTCCAAGGATTTAGCCTCCGGTGATGGACAAAGAAAAAGATATGAATGGTTGAGTACCGGATTCCTGAGAGACAGTGAAAACAGAGGAAGAACTGACTGGCAGAGTATCAGACTACTTTCCGGATGGGTTACTGTTGATGACAGAGGTTGTGAAGGCATGAATCATGTTTGGCCGACATGATTAATGATATCTACAAGTATATGCTTGATCCGCATTGCTTGGTGAGGAAGGATTCAGCCGACAGAATGAGAGTTTGTAAGAAACTAAGACTGTTCCGGATGCCGACTAGAAAGGTGATGAAACTACTTGTGCGGATATATATAGAGGATGGATTTAGTTGTGAAGTGTGTGTGGATGTAGTGAGATATGCGAATAAGTCCAGAGAAAGTGCAGAGGTAGCAAAAAGGATCTGGTATGTGAAAGATAGCAGAACAAAGAACAGAGGAAAGATGAAGTGCAGCAGATCAGTGTACTGAGCCTAACCAGAACTGAACTCCAGCATATGCAGATGCTTCCAATCAGTTCAAGACTGTGATTATCATCACTTTGTAGACAGTGTGTCTTCTTGTAGGCAGTGGGCCTCTTGTGAGCAGTGTGCTCGGGCAGTGAGCCCTAATTGGCAAGTGCCATTTTTGTAATTTCCTATTCTTCTAACAGAGAATAATTCTTGGGTTAATCACCCCGTGGTTTTCTCCCTTAACAGGGTTTCCACGTCAAAAATACTGTGTCATGTGTTTCTTACTTCATGGTTAATGTTTTGTGTTTGATTTTATGCTGCTTCAATTAAAAGGAAAGTTCAATAAGGGAAATAATTATGATAACTGATTCACCCCCCCCCTCTCAGTTATCAACAATTGGTATCAGAGCTAAGTTCCTCCTAATAGAGCCTAACAGCTTGAGGAAGATCTGGGATTTCAAATGGATGCATATGGTTTAAGGGAGCAACTCAAGACTGCCCTTGAGGATCTTGAACAGTCAAATTCTGAAGTCAGTGAATTAAAGGAAAGACTCAAACAGGCTGATGAATTCATGAGAGAATTAAAAGACAAATTAAGTCTCTCTATGAAAAAGAGAAAGGAGCTGCTTCAACAGTTGGCAAGACAAAGTGAAGAAAGCAATACAAATGAGGAATTGACTGAGCAAACCAAGTTATGTGAAAAGTTATCAAAAGAAGTCATTATGTTAAGACATGAAATGGAATCAGGAACTATAAAGTTTACTCAAGAGATTGAAGAAAAAAGAAAGGCTGAAGACAATCTAAGACAATCTCTTAAAGAAAAATCAGAAGAATGCCACCAGATGGACAGGATTATCAGACACCTTGAATCTGATCTTGAAGATGCCAAAGATAATGAAGGAAAACTTGAGGATCAAATTGCCTCTCTCAAAAGAGACCTTCAAACAGCAAATGAATATAAAGAGAAATTCAAGATAAGTTCTGCTCAACTTGAAGTTCTTCATGGAAGTCAAAAGAGGACAGATGACAAGTATGGCTTGGGATATGAGAAAGGAGAAAGCTCCGGATCCGGTCAGAAGAATCTTGGATCAGAAAATCCAAGGAGCAGGCCTAGAAGACCTCCGGTAAGACAGCCAAATGCTCAAAGATATCCATCCTTCAATGGATACTGCCACAACTGCAACCACTCTGGTCACAAAGCTAATCAGTGCAGAATGAGAATGAATCAGAATAATTCATCCTTCTCCGGACAGTGCTTCAACTGCAAAAGGTATGGACACAAATCCCATGAATGCAGAATTATGCAAGTAAACAAATCATTCAAAGGTAGATGCTTCACATGCAATAGAATAGGTCATATGGAAAATCAATGCAGATCAAGAGGATATCAGTCAAATATGCAAAGAAATGTTATTTGCCAAATCTGCAATAGGTCCGGTCATAATGCTAAAATCTGCAGAAACAAGAATCAGGACAAAAGAGGTCCGGTGTATAATCAGAATCAAGACAAGGGTAAACAAAAGATGAATGCGGATGAGGTTAGGAATCAGATGAGCAAGATTTGGGTGAAGAAAAGTTCAGAGAATGTAGAGGTTGGATCCGCACCAGACTCTGGTGCTGATATTTCTTCCGGAAATTAAAAGTGAGCTCTGGCTCAGGGGGAGACTCAAAGAAAATCTTGTTCCCCCAGCCAAACAAGTGGTGCCGGATGTGGCACAAGATGCGGATCAAAGGGTTTGTAGATATGAGTCTTGAGATACTTCAGTCAAGTTTTCAGAGGTCCGCATGGAGTTATGAAGAAGCTATGATCGATCAAATAAGACCTGTTCAGGGAAATGCTCCGGTATGATAAAGCATTACAAAAAGGTCCGGAAAGATCCGGAAATGCACTATCTTGTTCTGCGGATTGGACAGAGTGTCTGAGATGATCTTGTAATATGCCACCTCGATTTATTCATGATTGAAAGATCCGGATGATATCCACAGATCAGGACTAATCCGGGATACTCCAAGCTATCCAGACAAGGCAAACCGGAATGATGTAGGTGAAGCATTTATTGCAGACAGGTATTAGGGTTCGCGAAGCAATTTAAGGGATTTCTCAAAGGTCATTTGCTCATTCTGCACTCGAGAAGAAGCGAAAAGTGGAGCTCTGCAACAAGGTTCTTCAAGCACACCAAGGATCTCCTGCCGAAGCTATTGGATAAAGAAATCAATCCAACCACTCCGTGCAAACCGAAGGTGCATAAGGTATTCTCCGTTTTTCATTACCTCACTGCAAATCTTTGAAGAATGGCTACTCCAAACATAGTTAAGATCTCCGATAGACCTCGCCCCTCATTCAAGAAACATCCCTACAAATCATTGGAGGTTGACCCACTAGGAGCCTTCTCTAGTGTTCCTCACGGAGTTTTACACACCGAAGACATTAGGGTTTACATACATGCAAACATTGAGGAATTTGGGGAATTCAAATTAAGAGACCTCTATCACAAGTAGCTGATTGACAATGCTTTTGAGCTCAAACCAGAGTATAAGGATATTCAGAAGAAACAATTTGAGCAATTTATTTATTTCCCCTGTTTTGAAGAGGATGAATGGGTCCGGTATGTACTGAGCAGGATGCATGACAACTTTCTATGGCTAGATAGACCCTGCAAGATCACAAAAGAGGCAATTAGAGCAGTAACTGGCCTATACTCCTCCGGAGGAGTACCTATCCTCAAATCTGTCAAGAACAACATTGTAACTGAGGCCACCGGATCAAAATTTGACAAAAGGGCAATGACCATTGAAGACATCTCTGATCCGGATATCAAATATGCATCAATGATAATAGGATACAAGATCTACCACTCCAGCAGGGAGAATTCTGTATCCGGAACTGCAATATACACTGCTTATGAAATGTTAAGAAAGAATGCAGAATATGATCTCTGCGAACTACTACTAAGCCAATTAATGGAAAATATACAGAAAATCAAGAAGGATAAGAAGAATTCCTTCAAGTATGGTACTCTTATTGTATGTTTATTCTTCTACTTCATGAATGAGCTACCCGGAACAAGTGGATGGGTATGGCAGAATGACAAACCTGTTGCAGTCCAGATAAGAGACTACTTGCATGGACTTGGGGATGCAAAAGCGAGAAATTCAGCTCTATGGGGATACTTCAAAAACTTTCAGAGCATGATGCAAGCAAGAGAGAGAATTCCCCAGTCTCTCATTGAGAAATACAAGGACTCAGTGTGCTTTATGGTTGACACTGATCAGTGCCTGATGGAGGCAGTGGAGCCAAGGACTGTCTGGATCATGCCCATGGGGTACGAAGTTGATGAACAGATAGTGGAGCTGCATGTTCAACACATGCTAAGTTAACCCAAAGATCCTAAGGCAGAAAGGTTTGGAACCTTTGAGGAGCTGAGTATAAAGTTACATGTAGAACTCAGGGAACCTGAGATCAAAAGAAAAGTGAGAAAAGAAGTAGAGCACATTGCTCAAGGTCTTGGAATCTCAAAGGAAGCACTTGATGCCAGCCGGGAAAAGAGGAGGAAGGCCGAGGAAGAAGAGAAAAGCAAAGAAAGTGCTCCGGTTGGAGCTCCCACCCGGACCAGATCAACAAAGAGATCTGCACCTCCCTCAACCAAAAGTTCAAAACCGGAAGTCCAGGCATCCGGTAAGAGATCAAAGGCAAAAGCCACAAGGGCTTATGGAAGCCAAAAGGATGAAGAGGAAACAGAATCAGATGAAGGAGTAAGAGAAGTAAAGAAACAGAAAAAGAAAGGATCCGGTAAGCCCTCCACAGGCCAAGACAAGGAGGAAATGGCAGAGGTAACTATTGAAAAGCCCACTCTGTCACTAGAGAGCATAATCAAGTCGGTCACGGTGGATGGAAACCTTCAACCAATGACTGAATCATATGATGACTTCAGTGAGGCCGACCAAAAGACTCTGCAGGAGGCCACAGTGAAATATCTTAACATATATAATAAGGCTTTCATTGAAATAATATCTCTTATTCCTAAAAGCCTAGAAAAGGAAATGGAAGTGAGAAAAAATAATGCTCATGCTAAAGATCTTGAGATTCGGGAGCAGATAGCTATTCAGCTATATCCTCAAATTGATCCCAAGACAATGAACATTATCTTCAAGGAATGTAAAGATGAGTTCAGAAGCAAAGCCAGGATGAATCAACTCATGCTTGGTGAAACTGACAAAGTGGCCCAAGAAACAGAAGAGATCCTCCGGAAGGCCTTCAAAAGGTTCAATCTTCCTGTTGTAGAGGACTTAGGTGCAGAAACAGCTGCTGATTTGGAATCTTCTGTTCCGGAAGAAGTGAGCCCTGAACAGACAAGTGAGGACTTGGGACCCTCTGCTCAAGAAGAAGTGGCCCATGAACAAGTTAGCATCTCTCCTCCGGTTTCCCCTACAGTCTCCGGATCCAAAGAAGAAGAGCAACTACAGGAGAAGGAAGCAGTGGTGAAAGACAAAGAGGTTGACAGTTCTAAGACTGCAGAAGAAAAGAAACATCTGTCTCCGGCAAGAGACACTGCACAAACTGTTCAACAATTTTTGAGTAAAGAAACTCTAGAGATTGATGAACCGGAGCTTCTCAAAGGTCCATTTGATTTTGACTCTCTCTCTCCGGTACAAACAATGAAGATAGCTTCATTTGCAAATGCCAAGGCAAATGAAAAGCTCCTGAAGTCTCATATGGAAGACTGTGAGTTGATAGAGGCTGCTTCCGGAATACTTGTAAAGATCATGCCATCAATCCAGATAGATCCGACAGCCTCCACTTCTGGTAATCTAAAAACCTTAGTCAGCAGTGTTGATACACATTTTGATTCTTTAGAAAAATCAGCTGAAGAAAAGGTCCGGAAGGAATTTTTGGATAAGAGATTTTCAGAGATATTAGAATTAATCTCTAAAGACAAAAAGATTGTAAGCATTGGAATAAAGAGCTTAGAGAATGCTCTTAAGGATGGCGGTGATATCTATAAATTTTGTATATCCTGGTCAAAGGCAACAGCAGCATTTGACAAGAAAATAAAAGAGGAACAGGATAAGCTACAAAGCTTATCTCAAAGTTTTGATCCTCTCTCTTCCTCCATAATAAATCAAGAATGTCAGACTATTGCAGTCTTGAACGAAATAAAGAATCTTGAGAAGGAAAGGAAGAACATCACCAACCGGATGGGAGAACTTAGAAGGATTATAATCCCTAAGTTGGAAACCATGCATGAGGCCATCAGTGATGCTAGGACCACCGCCCAAACAAAAGATCCGACAGATCTCAAGCGGGCAGAAGCATTTGCATTTTTGTTAAGTGGTCACATTTCAATTTTGGACAGAATGAAGCAAAGTTGGGCTACCGAAATGATTCAATTACAGACATCCTTTGCAGACATTCTTCAATATATGTGAGTATGTAAATATGCGGCTAAGTATAAGAAATTTTTGAAAATTTTGATATGCGAACCCTACCCTTTGCCATTGATGTCAAAGGGGGAGTGAGGAGCAGTGAAAAATGAGGAATCCAACTAAGGGGGAGTTCCGGAAATTGTATATAAAGACAGAGCATCAGCAAAGGGGGAGCATAGTGAAAACACTTAGTCATTTTTCACTAAGTGTTGCCATCAATGCCAAAGGGGGAGATTGTTGGCAAGAGACACTATATGGATTCATGGTTGTTGTCATTGATGGCAACAAAGGTCATCCCACATATCCGCAAGTCATGATGTGTCTCTACCGGAAGTCAGAATAAAGAAAGTTGTGGTCCGGTAAAGAAGAACAGAGCATGTGGCAAGGTCCGACAGATTGGTCCGGACCTCTCAGAGGAAGTGTCTTGGTGCAGTACGGATTTGGGGAAGTCAAGAGGACTACCTTGAGTGGTATATTCCAAGGATTTAGCCTCCGATGATGGACAAAGAAAAAGATATGAATGGTTGAGTACCGGATTCCTGAGAGACAGTGAAAACAGAGGAAGAACTGACTGGCAGAGTATCAGACTACTTTCCGGATGGGTTACTGTTGATGACAGAGGTTGTGAAGGCATGAATCATGTTTGGCCGACATGATTAATGATATCTACAAGTATATGCTTGATCCGCATTGCTTGGTGAGGAAGGATTCAGCCGACAGAATGAGAGTTTGTAAGAAACTAAGACTGTTCCGGATGCCGACTAGAAAGGTGATGAAACTACTTGTGCGGATATATATAGAGGATGGATTTAGTTGTGAAGTGTGTGTGGATGTAGTGAGATATGCGAATAAGTCCAGAGAAAGTGCAGAGGTAGCAAAAAGGATCCGGTATGTGAAAGATAGCAGAACAAAGAACAGAGGAAAGATGAAGTGCAGCAGATCAGTGTACTGAGCCTAACCGGAACTGAACTCCAGCATATGCAGATGCTTCCAATCAGTTCAAGACTGTGATTATCATCACTTTGTAGACAGTGTGTCTTCTTGTAGGCAGTGGGCCTCTTGTGAGCAGTGTGCTCGGGCAGTGAGCCCTAATTGGCAAGTGCCATTTTTGTAATTTCCTATTCTTCTAACAGAGAATAATTCTTGGGTTAATCACCCCGTGGTTTTCTCCCTTAACAGGGTTTCCACGTCAAAAATACTGTGTCATGTGTTTCTTACTTCATGGTTAATGTTTTGTGTTTGATTTTATGCTGCTTCAATTAAAAGGAAAGTTCAATAAGGGAAATAATTATGATAACTGATTCACCCCCCCCCCCTCTCAGTTATCAACATAACCTTGATGATCATTCCAAGGTTGATGTGGTGTATAA
The DNA here is from genome assembly GCA_027924645.1 of Cunninghamia lanceolata. Classification (NCBI taxonomy): domain Eukaryota; kingdom Viridiplantae; phylum Streptophyta; class Pinopsida; order Cupressales; family Cupressaceae; genus Cunninghamia; species Cunninghamia lanceolata. Next base: position 11,625,408 of record BSBN01001400.1, read on the forward strand.
ATACTTGTAACTGAGTCTTGAAAATGTATCCAAGTGCGAAGATGAAAAGATAAGATGAAGTAAAGTAGTAGAGTAGAGAAGAGGTGTTTGTGCTTCAATGGAACTAAACCTTGGGATGAAGTAGATGCTATTATCTCAGTTCAACCCTTTAGCAATGAGCCACCCCTTAGCAGTGAGCCATCCATGGGCAGTGACCTTTTCTTTGTAGTGAACAATTTGGGTAGTGATCCCTATAGGTAGTGAGCCTTTGATTTTTGGTATTGATATAACTTATATATTTCTATGGGCTAACACCCACCATGGTTTTTCCCTTTTAGGGTTTTCCATATAAAAATCTGGTGTCTCCTATGTTGATTATTCTTTTGTGTTGAGCTTCTCTTTCTATGCTTTCATGGCTATATCTGAATATATGTAATTGATAAGTTGATGATTGAAATTGGTTAAAGTCTTAGGACAACTTATTCACCCCCCTCTCAGTTGTCTGGTGCATTTCAACACAAGCTATTTATAGAAGGTGGATGATGTTGTCAATGGCATCAAAGTACCTGGTGGAGCTGTGGATGAAAAAGTAGTGGTATTGAAGGTACTCAAAACTCTTCCTAAAGCTTACAGTCATAAAGTTTCTGCTATTGAAGAATTAGAAAATCTAAATTAGTTTACCAAAGATCAGTTGCTTGGTACCTTAATTGCTTTGAAATGAGAGAATTTGGTTCAAGTAGTGCAAAGGCTAAGACTACCTTCAAGGCTGGGAAATATGAGAAGACTATGGAATTAGATCAAGAGGATTTAGATGATATGGAAGCTAACTTTGTGAGGAAAATGAAATTGGTTACTAGTTAGTATAGTGGTAAGTTACCTTTCAAGTGTTTTAGTTGTGGCAAGATTGGTCATTATGCTTCAAGGTGTCTAGAAAGAATTTTGAAAAGAAAGAATAGGGAGAACAAGAGTAGAGTGCCTAAAAAGAGCTACTATGTTAGAGAATACACAAGTATATCTAATGATGAATATGATTATAAAAATGATGAGGATAATGAATGTATGTTCATAGCTTTTAAAGATGATACTATTTCTATTAACTTTGAGAAATGTGTGAAGGAAAAGGCTCCAAAGGCAAGTCCTAATACTAAAGGCACTTTGATATCTACTTTTCATACCAGATAGGAAAATAACTATTGGTTTATTGATAGTGGATGCTCAAATCATATGATGGGTGGTAAAAGTAAGTTTTTTAAACTTGAAAAATATGATGGAGGACTAGTTAGATTTGGTGTTGATACAACTAGTAAGATATGTGGAAGAGGCTCAATTAGTTTTGATGGAAAGCATAATAGTGGTGATGTTCATTATCTTAAGGTCTTAAAACATAACCTCTTGAGTGTTAGACAAATGTGTAGCAAAGGATACAATCTTGTGTTTTAGGATGGTGGTTATGAGATTAGAAAAGATTCTGAAACTATAATAGCTATTAGAAAGAAGACAAATGGATAAGTTTATCAGGTCAAAGGTGGTGATGGTTATTTCTTCATGACTTCAAGTAGTGAAAGTTGGCTATGGCATAAGAGATTGTGTCATATCAATTTTGATATCCTAGTAAGAATAAGTTCAGTTGAAGTTGTGAGAGATCTACCAAAGATTACAAAGCCTATCAATGTTATTTGTAAGGAATGTCAAATTGGAAAGAAAGAAATAAGTAGTTTCAAAGTCAAGGATGAATCTTCTACTAGACTATTGTAATTGGTGCATATAGATCTTTCTAGTCCTACCAAGGTAAGGAGTTTTCAAGGTGACAAGTATTTCATGCTATTGATTGATGATTATTCTAGGATGACATGGGTTACTTTTCTCAAACAAAAATCTAAAGCCCTAGATAAGTTCAAAGCATTCAAAGTCATGGTTGAGAATGAAATGTATATGAGAATCAAATGTTTGAGGTCTAATAGAGGTGGAGAGTTCACCTCTAATGAGCTTAACATGTTTTGTGAGAATCATGGAATAAAGAGGCATTTATCTTCCCCTAGGACTCCTTAGCAGAATGTAGTGGTTGAAAGAAAGAATATGACTATTCAAGAAGCTACAAGGATGATGATAAAAGAAGAAAACCTATTGTAGGTCTACTGGAGAGAAGCAATTCATACTATTGTTTATATACTGAACAGAGTGCATGCCAGAGCAAATAGTACAAAGACTCCTTATGAGTTATGGTATGGAAGGATTCCTACTGTCAAATACTTCAAAGTGTTTGGAAGTAAATGTTATATTAGAAGGGATGAAAATTTAGGAAAGCTTGATACAAGGTCTGATGTATGTATCTTCCTTGGGTATTCTACTAAAAGCAAATCTTACCAATGCTACAACAAGAGGCTAAGAAGGATTGTTGAGAGTGCAAATGTCAAGGTTGATGAAGATCTACAAAATAATTCAAAGGTTAATGGATATGAATTAGATGAGTCCTCTTGTAGAGCAGAAGTAAATACTAATGAAGAGGAAGTACATGTTGAAGAAGAAGAAGCTCTGAAAAAGACTCCTAAAACTCCCAAGTATGTGTAGAAGCATCATTCTGAAGATCAAATCATTGGTGACAAGAATAAAGGTGTGCTAACAAGGAAATCTATTGAAGAATAGGTAAATCTATGTTTACTCTCTAAAGTTGAAACTAAGACAATGATTGAAGAATGCAAGGATGAGTATCAGATAAAGGCTATAGAAGAAGAACTGATGTAGATTGAAAAGAATCAGACCTAGAAACTTGTCCCAAGACCAGCAAACAAAAATGTGATTGGAACTAAGTGGGCATTCTGGAACAAAATGAATGAGAATGGAGAAGTGGCAAGAAATAAGGCAAGGCTTGTGTGTAAAGGTTACTCACAAGTAGAAGGAATAGTCTATGAGCAAACTTATGCTCCGGTGGTGAGAATGGAGGCCATCAGGATGTTTTTGGCTTTTGTAACACATAAGGATTTCAATGTATATCAAATGGATGTGGAGTCTGCTTTATTGAATGGTGAGTTGGAAGAAGAAGTATACATAGAACAATCGGATGGATTTCAGTTATCAGATAAACTAGACATGGTTTGCAGGTTGAAGAAGGCACTATTTGGATTGAAACAAGTCCCCAAAGCTTGGTATGCAATGTTAGCCAAGTACTTATTATAGAAAAGATTCAATAAATGTATCACAAATAGAAATTTGTACATAAAAGTAGGAGAAGATCAAATTCTAATTGTGGAAGTGTATGTAGATGATATAATCTTTGGTGGAAATGAAAGTATGTGTAAAAGTTTTGCAAATGAAATGTAGAAAGAATTTAAAATGTCAATGTGTGGGGAACTGAACTTCTTCCTTGGGCAATTAGACAGATAAAGGTATTTTCATTTCACAATCAAAGTATGTCAAGGAGATATTAAATAAGTTTGGAATGGAAGATTCTAAACCAGTATGTACCCCTATGACAACTAGTTGCAAGCTTAGAAAGAATGATGAATCTCTTAAGGATGATCACAGCAAGTATAGGTAAATGATTGGAGGATTGTTATATTTAACTGCTACTAGACTAGATATTATGCATGTAGTTTGTCTTGTGGCTAGATTTAAAGAAGATCCTAGAGAGTCACATGTTGCAACAATAAAGAGGATATTCAGATATTTAAAGGGCACTCTAGATCATGGATTGTGGTATCCAAAGGATAGTGACTTTGCTCTAAGTGCTTATACAAATGTAGATTGGGTTGGTTGTGCAGATGACAAGAAAAGTACTAGTGGTGGTGCATTCTTTCTTGGAGACAGAGTGGTGTCATGGTTAAGTAAGAAGCAGGATTCAATATCTCTATCTACTATAGAGGTAGAATACATTGCAACAACATATTGCTACACACAGGTGTTGTGGATGAGACAAACCTTGAAGGATATGAGAGTTGTATATGATGAACCTATCCCTATCTTCTGTGATAATACAAGTGTTATTAACATTTTAAATAATCTAGTGATGCAATCAGGGACAAAACATATATCAATCTGATATCACTTTCTGAGAGAGAAGGTTACAAAGAATGAACTGAAGCTTGAGTATGTGCCTACAAAGGATCAAGTTGCTGATATATTCACCAAGGATCTTCCTAAGGATACATTTGAGTATCTCTAGATGAAGTTAGGGGTTATTCTTCATCCTTTAAACTAGATGGATAAGGAGATGCATCAGTCCAGTGGATTTCAAGATTCATTCTTTATCTTGGACTGATGTTGGAGGCTACCTCTCAAGGGGATTTGGTAGTGGTTGTGATGGTTATTGTAGTTAGGGGAAGTAAGTTCTAATGTTGGTTGCTTCTAAGGGGGAGTATGCAAAGTAGTAAAAGAAATGATGTTGCAGAGCAGTTGTCTAAAAGTAAGATTGAAAGAGAGATGTGTAGCCCTTTACCATTGATGTCAAAGGGGGAGAGAGAGAAATACGAAAAAGGAAAAAGTCAGTTGTCAAGAAGAGAGTAGTAAGCTGAGGAGGGGAGAAAGAGAAAGGAACTATTGGTATGAAGCATAGTATTGAGGATGTTGTTGTGTTGATGGTTTTTCACATTATGTGTTGCCATAAATGACAAAGTGGGAGATTGTTGCAAGTTTGTGCAGTTGATGTTGTCATTGATGTCAACAAGCTTGTGTTGTCATTGGTGTCAACCATGTCAACTGTGTGAGTAAGAAATGGAGAAAGAGTATGAGTAGTTGGTGGTGCAAGAGTATGAGTAGTTAGTGTTGAGTAGATACCATCTTAGATGATGAGGTTGGTTGAGCAGAGATGAAGTTGTTGTAATGGTTTGAGCTATTTGGCTGAGATGTTTTGCTGAAGATGATTTTATTAGTTTGAAGAGGTGCTAAAGATGTTAAGAATATGTTTCTGTTGGTTGGTTTCCAAGTGTTTTTGAGAAAAATTGATTAATAAAGGAAACAATGTTTTGAAGTGGCATTTTGGTTAATAGAGTAGTGTTTTGGTTTTGCTCCACATTTCCTCTATATTGAAGATCTTTCTTTGTAGTTTGGATATGTTGTTCAGAGATGTTTAGAGATGTTATATTATAAATTTGGTGTTTTGGTTCTTTGTGCAGAGGAAGTTGTGTTCACTAGTATGAAGACCGTGTTTTACAGAGGTGTCTCAGAGAAATATCCTTACTCTGCATTACTCCGCAAAGTGGTTTTAGGTCTTACTATTTTGAATGTGTGCTTATAAGGTTCATATCTTTCTTTTGTTGAAGTCATTCATGATTTGGTGCTCCAAATGTTGATTTCTAGAGATACAATGCATGATAGAGATAGTTAAGCATACTAGATAAATAGGATAAGGTTGTGAGGTAGGTGAAAGTGGTTGTAGAGGAATTTGTTGGATTATAGGATGTTTCAAGACATTCATGGAATACCCTATATTGTGTTAAAGCTTGGTTTGTAGTCCGCAAAGTTGTATTTTATCTTGAGGAAGCGTGCACTTAAAAGATCATTGTGTTAACAAAGGTTTGGCTGTGTTAGGTCTCAAAAATGTAGGTTGTTAACCTTAAGAGGTTGCCAAGCTCTCTTAAAACTTTTGACTAATGACACAGGGTAGATATGGTTAGAATCCCCTTCACTTCAGGCTCTGCTAGACCTAGGTGGGCATACCTTAACTACTAATGCAAACTTGTATGACCTTCACATTGGCAATTATGTGTGAAGTAAATGTAAAGCTGAAAGCAATTCCTAATACTAGAGTTTGAGATTTAAATGTGAGAAAGGTTTTGAAATATTATTTTGGGAAGACAAGTGCCTAGTTGTATTGGGTAAATGGGGTCAAGGATTAAATGATTTGCAAAACTACTTGGCTTAACGTTGATTATCTGGCACCTTCTAAATGTTCACACCTAATGTGAACGTGCAAGATGGTTAGTTGCTAGACTCTTCTTTAAGATCCAATTGACTCTTTCAAATTACTGTGTTTTCCTGAAAAGATTTAATTCTATCTTAAAGAAACCCACCAATATGATTTACTTTAAAGGATTTAACTCAAAATAGAGACCAGTAAATATAAACCACTTAGAAGGAATTAAACCAACTTCTAATAGAAACTAATCAAAAGAATCCACATAATGACAATAAATGTGCCTTGATAAATCTAGTGATTTAAATAACTAGAAATATCCAAGATGGAGACAGTCAAGTAGCTTATAAACTTGAATATTAATAGAATATTAGTTAACCATAGACATGTACACAAATTTAATCATCCTTTCCCATCATAATATTATAATATCATAGAAGTGTAATGGTTTGAACTTGAAAGTATGACTGGACAGAATAGTATTATGAAATATATAATTATCTTGTTCAAAGATGATGATGCTAACCAAACCTTGGTTTCCCTTATAAATATAGGAAGCGAATAAGCTTCAGGCCTAAATAGATACAACTTTTCATATATTACATCTTTTCATAACTAAGCATAATTAAGAAATAGAGACTATAGGCATAAGCAAATTTGATTAAGATCTAGATTTGCTAATCTTCATAGAGCACCCATGACCATAGGCCTGGCAAGGTACTCCTCTTCATGTTGTAGTTTCTATCGAATGTACTTCACCTATTCTCATTGTTGAAAGTAATACATTGTCTTAAACATCACCAAAACTATCAAAATTTCACTATGTTTTCCATGCTTCTTTCATACTATTCTAGTAATAACCAGGTTCACCTTGGCAATGTGATCAATGCATTCCTAAGATATATAGGTATATGTGGAAATTATGTTACTCATGACAGATTCTAGTTGGAAGATTTTTGTTGGCAAGAGACACTATATGGATTCATGATTATTTTCATTGATGGCAACAAAGTTCATCCCATACATCTGCAAGACATGGTGTGTCTCTACCAAAAGTTAGAATAAAGATTGTTGTGGTCCGGTAAACAAGAACAGAGCATGTGGCAAGGTCCGACAGGCATGTCCAGATCTCTCAGAGGAAGTATCTTTGTGAAGTGTGGATTTAGGGAAGTCAAGAGGACTACCTTGAGTGATAGATTCCAAGGTTTTAGCCTCCGGTGATAGATGAGGAAAAAGATATGAATAGTTGAGTACCAGGTTCCTGAGTAACAGTGTGAATAGAGGAAGAACTGACTGACAGAACATCAGACTATTTTTTGGATGTGTTACTAATGATGGTAAAGGTTATAAAGGCATGAATAATGTTTGGCTGACATGATTAATGATTTCTACAAGTATATACTTGATCCGCATTACTTGATGTGCAAGGATTCAGCCGACAGATCAGAATTAGTGAAAAGATTGACTATTCCAGGTGCCGACTAGAAAGTGTTGCAAGTATGAGGTGAACCAGTGTTGTCATTGATGTCAACATACTCATATTGCATTGACAAGAAGGATTTAATGAGCTGTGTGCTGAGGATATTGAGAAAATTAGCCTCAGTCAGGAACAGTGAAGAACAGTGATAAGAAGAAGGTAAATGTACTGTATAGGATGAGAACCGGAGGATGCGGATTAAAGGGTTAGTAGATATGAGTCTTGAGATGCTACAGTTAAGACTTCAGAGGTCTGCATGAAGATCTGAAGGAGTTATGGCTGCCGGTATAGAACCGGGTCCGGCAAGTATCCGGAGGTGACAGAGGATCACAAAAAGGTCCGGTGAGGTCCGGAATTGTATCATCCTAATCTGCGGATTGGACTGAGTGTTTGGGATGTCCTTGTGATGTGTCATCCTGATTTGTGTATGATTTGGAGGTCCGGAAGTACCTCTTGCATTATGACAGTGGCGACAGACTGTGTTCTTGAAGTTCCGGATGAGGAAGACAAGAGATCCCAGTAAGCAGAGGAAGTGCGGATGTATCCGGACATTCAGACAGGCTTGTGAAGGTTCTTGGATCATGTTTAGGTTGTGTTGTTGGTCCGCATTGATGATAGAGCCCGGAATTGAAGTTATTCTTCCGGATGAAGTTCTTGCTCTGTGTAGCCGACCGGATGAGTTGTTCATCCTGCGAATGTTCTTGTGATGGCCGACCGGATGTGTTATTCATCTTGCGGATACTCCTATGGTTGTTTGCCGACTTAGATGTTTGTTCCTAAGTCGATGTCTTGTATAAATAACGGTTTGTGAGTTCATTTCAAGGAGTGGTATGTGGATGAGTGTGGCATAGCGAAGAAACGTGCGAAGAGCAGAGCAGAGATGTTGGGCTTAATTGGAACTGATCCGGACATGGTAGAGATGTCATTCTCTAGTTCAAGACTGTGATTTTCATCACTTTGTAGACAGTGTGTCTCCTTGTAGGCAGTGGGCCTCTTTGTGAGCAGTGTGCTCGGGCAGTGAGCCCTTATTGGCATGTGCCATTCATTTTTCTTTATTCTTCTAACAGAGAATAATTCTTGGGTTAATCACCCCGTGGTTTTTCCCTTAACCGGGTTTTCCACGTCAAAATCTTGGTGTTCAATGTGTTGATGCTTATCTGCTCTTGTGTTTATGTATTATGCTTCCATGGATGATTATTTGATATGCTGCTAACTAACAACAGAGAATTAAGTGTTTGAATGAGAAGAAGTTCTATACAACTGATTCACCCCCCCCCCTCTCAGTTGTATGCCCTAGATCCAACAATTGGTATCAGAGCCAAGTTCCTCTGACAAGAGCTTAACCGCTTGAGGAGATCCAGGATGTCGTCATACAAGAAGGATAGTCCGAAGTTCGATGGAACCAACTTCACTCTCTGGAAAGGTCGCATGAAGTGTCACTTGGAATGCATGGGAAAAGCATACCTGGGTATGATTTCAAAACCATATATACCTCCACAAGGTGGTCCGACAACTCTGAATGAAATCACAGAAGCTGAAAACAATCTGCGGACGAAGGAAGCTCTTCTAAGCGCATTGAATGACTCAGATCTCTCGAATGTCATTGACCTACCCACTGCATATGAGATCCTAACTAAACTGGAACTTCTGTATGAAGGAGATGAGTTTGTCAAAAGTGCAAGGCTGCAAAGTCTGAAAGGGAAATTTGAAAGATTGAAAATGAGAGATGATGAAAACATCACTACCTTTATGCCAAGAGTAAATGAGCTGGTATGTGGAATCAGAAATGCTGGTGGAACTTTAGATGAAAATGAGATTGTCTGCAAAATCCTAAGATCCCTTCCTGCTGCCTACAAAATCAAAGTTGCTGCCATTGATGAATTCAGAGCCCACACAACTGTCACAAGAGAACAACTGGCTGGCAAACTAGCTGCATTTGAAATGACCGAGTTTGGAGATGATCCACCCAAGACTGAATCTGCTTTCAAAGCCAGTGCCTATGTGAAAGGCAAACAGAGATTTGATCCGGGTGAAAACTCATCAAGGAAAATGTCATGGTATGATCAAGCAAGAAGAGACATGGAAGAAGAAGAAGCAGAAACAGCTCAACTTGAAGCCCTCATTGCAAAAAGACTGCCAAGAGGATCCGGTAAGTATGAAGGAAAACTACCCTTTAAGTGTTTCAACTGCAATAAGATTGGTCATTTTGCCTCAAGATGTCCGGAGAGATCTGCAAGATCTAATACTCACAGACAAAGGTTTCAAAAGAATTGCTATTATGTTCATGAAGAAGATGACAATGAAGGAGTAACAGATGATGAATCAGAACTAGGAAGCAAATCCGGAAATGAGTGGGTGTTTATAGCCATCAAGGAAGAAGATTCAATACTCTCTGAATCTGTCAATCACAAAGTTGTTGAAAAAGCCTTGGCTGCTCAAGTGGAAGAAAAGGATGATTGGGTTATTGACAGTGGATGTTCTCACCATATGACTGGTGACAAGAATAAGTTCTTAGATTTGGAAAGATATGAACGAGGAATGGTAAAGTTTGGTGACAATTCTGCCGGCAGAATCAGAGGTAGGGGAACTATTTCCTTTGATGGTAAGAGCAAAACAGGAAATGTACTGTATGTTGAAGGATTGAAGCACAATCTTCTCAGTGTTGGTCAGTTAGTGGACAAAGGCTATGATCTCCGGTTCAAGAATGGAAAATGCAGAATCTTTACAAGCTCCGGAACTAAAATTGCATCCGGTACTCAGACAAGAGGTAACATCTTTCATCTGGTTGGTTCAAATAAAAGTTGTTTGTTTGTTCAAATTGATCAGAGTTGGTTATGGCATAGAAGAATGTGTCATGTAAATTTTGATAACATCATCAAAATAAGCAATACTCAGGCTGTGAGAGATCTTCCAAAGTTGATGAAACCTACAAATAGTGTGTGTAAAGAATGTCAGTTAGGCAAACAAAGCAGAGTCTCTTTTAAAAGCAAAGATCAGTCTTCTACCGGATTGTTGGAATTAGTACATACTGATCTATGTGGTCTGACAAGAATCAAGAGTCTGCAAGGTGATAGATATTTCATGTTGTTAATTGATGATCATTCCCGGATGATGTGGGTTACCTTTCTAAAAGAAAAATCAGAAGCTTTTGAGAAGTTCAAAATCTTCAAAGCTATGGTGGAGAATCAAACTGGATTGAAACTAAAGTGTCTAAGGTCTGATAGAGGTGGTGAATTTACATCTGGTGAATTCATTGACTTTTGTGAGAAACAGGGTATAAGGAGACAGTTGTCTGCTCCTAAGACTCCACAGCAAAATGGAGTAGTTGAGAGAAAGAACCGGACCATCCAGGAAGCTGCTAGGACAATGATGTTGGAAGCAAATGTTCCTCAAATGTTTTGGAAAGAAGCTATCAGCACTGCAGTCTACACTCTCAATCGAGTTCAAATCAGAAACAACACCGGTAAGACCCCCTATGAACTCTGGTTTGGCATCACTCCTACTGTGAAATATTTCAGAGTATTTGGTAGCAAGTGTTATATTAAAAGAGATGAAGATCTAGGAAAGTTTGATGCTAGAAGTGATGAAGGAATTTTCTTGGGCTACTCCACTCAAAGCAAAGCATACTGGTGTTACAATAAGAGATTGAGGAAGATGATAGAAAGCACCAATGTAAAGGTTGATGAAGGAATTGAGAAGCCTTCAAGATTTTATGAGTTTGATGAAGATGACCAAGACAGTGTTCAAGGACCTCAATCCTCTCCGGTGAGACAGAGTCAGCCTGATCCGGTAAATTAGGAAGAAGAGATAGGTTTGAATGAGCCTGATCAAGAAACAGCAGTGCTGGATACTCCCAAAATTCCAAGGTATGTAAGACTGAATCACTCTGAAGATCAGATCATAGGTGACAGAAGCAAAGGTGTACAAACTAGAAGGAATATTGCTCAAAATCAGAATGAATGTTGTCTGATTTCAAAGATTGAACCTAAAATAATAAATGAAGCCTGCAATGATGAAAACTGGACCAAAGTAATGGAAGATGAATTGATGCAAATTGAGAAAAATCATACTTGGGATCTTGTTCCCAGACCTAGAGACAGGAATGTAATTGGAACCAAGTGGGTCTTCCGAAACAAACTAAATGAAGCTGGTGAAGTAATCAGAAACAAAGCTAGATTGGTCTGCAAAGGCTACTCTCAAATAGAAGGAATTGACTTTGAAGAGACTTTTGCTCCGGTAGCAAGAATTGAAGCAGTCAGATTACTTCTTGCATTTGCTGCCTTCAAAGACTTCAAGGTATATCAGATGGATGTCAAGTCTGCCTTCCTAAATGGTGATCTGGAAGAAGAAGTCTACATTGAACAACCGGATGGATTTCAATTGTCTGATAATAATGATATGGTCTGCAAGTTGAAGAAAGCTTTGTATGGATTGAAGCAAGCCCCAAGAGCATGGTATGAAAGGTTGGATAAGCATCTTGTGCATATTGGATTCAACAAAGGTACTGCTGACAGTAACTTATATTTCAAAATTGATCATGAAAACATTCTGATTGTTGAAGTGTTTGTGGATGATATCATTTTTGGAGGAAGAGATAGTATGTGCAAAACTTTTGCAAATCAGATGAAAAGTGAGTTTGAAATGTCTATGCTTGGTGAAATGAATTTCTTCTTGGGTCTACAAATTACTCAAACAAAAGAAGGGATCTTCATTTCTCAGACCAAATATGTGAAAGAATTGTTAAAGAAATTTGGTATGGAAGACTCAAAGCCTATGAACACTCCTATGGCAACCGGATGTAAGTTAAGCAAAGATGATGATTCTCCAAAGGCAGATCAGACAAAGTATAGATCAATGATTGGTGGATTGTTGTATCTCACTCAAACTAGACCAGATATAATGTAGGCTGTTGGTCTTGTGGCAAGATTCCAGGCTGATCCTAGAGAATCTCATGTTATGGCAATCAAAAGAATTTTTAGATACTTGAAAGGAACAGTTGAGTATGGTCTATGGTATCCTAGAGATCCAGATTTCTCTCTTCATGCTTACACAGATGCAGATTGGGCAGGAGATGTGGATGACCGGAAGAGCACTAGTGGTGGAGCATTCTTTTTGGGGAAGAGATTGGTTTCTTGGCTAAGCAAGAAACAAGATGCAATATCTCTGTCTACAACTGAAGCAGAATACATTGCAGCAGCAGGTAGTTGCACTCAAATCTTATGGATGAAGCAGATGCTAAGAGACATCAAAGTTGAATATGAGGAGCCTATCACAATTTTCTATGATAATTCAAGTGCAATTAATATTTCCAAGAATCCGGTATTGCATTCTAAGACTAAGCACATATCTATCAAATTTCACTTTTTGAGAGAACAAGTAAACAAGGAAGAAGTCAGATTGGAGTATGTTCCCTCCAAGGATCAGATTGCAGATATCTTTACAAAACCTCTTCCCAAGGACTCTTTTGAATATCTCCGGGAGAAGTTAGGGGTCATGGCCCCTCCGGTGATGAACTAAGATGCACTGATGTGCATCAGTCCGGTGGCTATCACAGTCATATCTTGTGATCCGGACTAATGGGGAGCTGCAACTAAGGGGGAGCAGCTGGTATGATTCTGATGCATGAGAATTGCAAGTATGAGCCCTTTGCCATTGATGTCAAAGGGGGAGAGAAGACATGTGAAAAACAAGTGGTTGATGATCAAAGGGGGAGCAGTAAAGGAAGAGAAGACATATGAAAAGTTGAAGTTCTTGTCTTAATGGTTTTTCACATCATATGTTGCCATCAATGACAAAAGGGGGAGATTGTTGCAAGTATGAGGTGAACCAGTGTTGTCATTGATGTCAACATACTCATATTGCATTGACAAGAAGGATTTGATGAGCTGTGTGCTGAGGATATTGAGAAAATTAGCCTCTGTCAGGAACAGTGAAGAACAGTGATAAGAAGAAGGTAAATGTACTGTATAGGATGAGAACCGGAGGATGCGGATTAAAGGGTTAGTAGATATGAGTCTTGAGATGCTACAGTTAAGACTTCAGAGGTCCGCATGAAGATCTGAAGGAGTTATGGCTGCCGGTATAGAACCGGGTCCGGCAAGTATCCGGAGGTGACAGAGGATCACAAAAAGGTCCGGTGAGGTCCGGAATTGTATCATCCTAATCTGTGGATTGGACTGAGTGTTTGGGATGTCCTTGTGATGTGTCATCCTGATTTGTGTATGATTTGGAGGTCTGGAAGTACCTCTTGCATTATGACAGTGGCGACAGACTATGTTCTTAAAGTTCCAGATGAGGAAGACAAGAGATCGCAGTAAGCAGAGGAAGTGCGGATGTATCCGGACATTCAGACAGGCTTGTGAAGGTTCTTGGATCATGTTTAGGTTGTGTTGTTGGTCCGCATTGATGATAGAGCCCGGAATTGAAGTTATTCTTCCGGATGAAGTTCTTGCTCTGTGTAGCCGACCGGATGAGTTGTTCATCCTGCGAATGTTCTTGTGATGGCCGACCGGATGTGTTATTCATCTTGCGGATACTCCTATGGTTGTTTGCTGACTTAGATGTTTGTTCCTAAGTCGATGTCTTGTATAAATAATGGTTTGTGAGTTCATTTCAAGGAGTGGTATGTGGATGAGTGTGGCATAGCGAAGAAACGTGCGAAGAGCAGAGCAGAGATGTTGGGCTTAATTGGAACTGATTCGGACATGGTAGAGATGTCATTCTCTAGTTCAAGACTGTGATTTTCATCACTTTGTAGACAGTGTGTCTCCTTGTAGGCAGTGGGCCTCTTTGTGAGCAGTGTGCTCGGGCAGTGAGCCCTTATTGGCATGTGCCATTCATTTTTCTTTATTCTTCTAACAGAGAATAATTCTTGGGTTAATCACCCCGTGGTTTTTCCCTTAACCGGGTTTTCCACGTCAAAATCTTGGTGTTCAATGTATTGATGCTTATCTGCTCTTGTGTTTATGTATTATGCTTCCATGGATGATTATTTGATATGCTGCTAACTAACAACAGAGAATTAAGTCTTTGAATGAGAAGAAGTTCTATACAACTGATTCACCCCCCCCTCTCAGTTGTATGCCCTAGATCCAACAGAAAGGTGATGAAGTTACTTGTGCGGATATATATACATGATGGATTTAGTTGTGAGAGGAGTAGTTGTGTGTTGTGATGTGTGAATAAAAGTAGAAGTGCAGAGCAGAAGTAGTAAGGAAGGTTCGGTATGTGAAAGGAAAGCAGCAAAAGAAAAGAGGAAAGATGAAGTGTAGTAGATCAGTGTACTGAGCTTAACCAAAACTGAACTCTAGCATTTGTAGATGCTTCCAATTAGTTCAAGTATTGTATTACATTCTTTTTGTATACAGTGAGTCTCTTGTAGGCAGTGTGCCTCTTGTGAGTAGTGTGCTCAGGCAGTGATCCCTAATTGGCAAGTGCCATTTTGTTTTTCTATTCTTCTAACAGAGAATACAATCTTGGGTTAATCACCCCGTGGTTTTCTCCCTTAACAGGGTTTTCACGTCAAAAATATTGTGTCATGTATATTTCAATTTCATGGTTGTGTTTGCTTATTTGAATTAATATTGCATTGATTAATAAGAAAGTTCAGAAAGAAGAATAGATTAGGATAACTGATTCACCCCCCTCTCAGTTATCAACAATTGGTATCGGAGCTAAGTTCCTCCTAAACAGAGTCTAACAGCTCGAGGAAGATCTGGGAATCTAAATGGATACATATGGTTTAAGGGAGCAACTCAAGACTACCCTTAAGGATCTTGAACAATCAAACTCTAAAGTCAATGAATTAAAGGAAAGACTCAAACAGGCTGATGATTTCATGAGAGAACTAAAAGACAAATTAAGCCTCTCTATGAAAAAGAGAAAAGAGTTGATTCAGCAATTGGCAAGACAAGGTGAAGCAAATGATGCAAATGAAGAGATGAATGAGAAAACCAAGTTATGCGAAAAGTTATCAAAAGAAATCATTATGGTAAGACATGAAATGGAATCAGGAGTCATAAAGTTTACCCAAGAGATTGAAGAGAAAAGAAAAATTCAAGACAATCTAAGACAATCTCTCAAGGAAAAATCAGAAGATTGCCACCAGATGGATAGAATTATCAGACATCTTGAATCTGATCTTGAAGATGCTAAAGAAAATGAAGAAGAACTTAAGGATCAAATTATCTCTCTCAAAAGGGATCTTCAAACAACAAATGAATATAAAGAGAAATTCAAGATAAGTTCTGCTCAACTTGAAGTTCTTCTTGGAAGTCAAAAGAGGGCAGATGACAAGTGTGGTTTGGGATATGAGAAAGGAGAAAGCTCTGGATCAGGTCAGCAGAATTTTGGACCAGAAAATCCAAGGAACAGGCCTAGAAGACCTTCGGTAAGATAGCCCAATGCTCAAAGATATCCATCCTTCAATGGATACTGCCACAGCTGCAATCACTTTGGTCACAAATCTAATTAGTGCAAAAAGAGAATGAATTAGACTAATTCATTCTTCTCCAGACAATGTTTTAACTGCAAAAGGTATGGTCACAAATCTCATGAATGCAGAAATATGCAAATGAACAAATCATTCAATGGTAAATGCTTTGCATGCAATAGAATAGGTCATATGGCTAATCAATGCAGATCAAGAGGATATCAATCAAATATGCAGAGAAATGTTGTTTGCCAAATTTGTAATAGATCCGGTCATATTGCAAGATAATGTAGAAGCAAGAATCAGGACAAAAGAGGTCTAGTATTTCATAATTAGAATCAAGATAAGGGTAAACAAAAGGTGAGTGTGGATGAAGTTAAAAATGAGATGAGCAATATTTGGGTGAAGAAAAGTACTAAGAATGTAGAGATTGGATCTGCACCAGACTCTGGTGCTGATATTCCTTTCAGAAATTAAAAAGTGAGCTCTGGCTCAGGGGGAGACACAAAGAAAACCTTGTTCACCCAGCCAGTCAAGTGGTGCCGGAATTGGCACAAGAAGAGGATGCGGATTAAAGGGTTTGTAGATATGAGTCTTGAAATGATCTAGTTAAGATTTTAAAGGTCTGCATGAAGATGTAAAGAAGTTGTGATCGATCAAGTAGAACTGGTTCTAGGAGATGCTCCGGAGTGACAGAGTGCTACAAAAAGGTCCGGTGAGATCTGGAAGTGCATTGTCCTATTCTGCGGACTGGTCAGAGTGTTTGGGATGTCCTTGTGATGTGTCATCTTGATTTGTTCATGATTTGGAAGTTCTGCATGATGTTCATGGATCTGGACAGATCTGATTCTTCAAGTTATCTGAAAAAGGCAAACCAGAATAATGTAGGTCAAGCATTTATTGCAATCTAATATTAGGGTTTACAGAGTAATATAAGGGGTTTCTCATTAATCACTTGTTCATTCTACACTCAAGAAGAAATGAAAAGTGGAGCTCTGTAACAAAATTCCTCAAGTTCATTGAAGATCATTTACAGAAGTCATTACATCTAGAAATCAATCCAACCAACTCTGTGAAACCGAAAGGTACAAAAGGTATTTTTCATTTTCAAATATCTCACTGCAAATCTCTTGATAATGGCTACTATGAATATTGTAAAGATTTCTGATAGGCCTCGCCCTACATTTAAGAAACATCCATACAAATCCTTGGAGGTAGATCCCCTAGGTGCATTTTCTAGTGTTCCGCATGGTGTTCTCCACACCGAAGACATTAGGGTTTATATACATGCAAATATTGAAGAGTTTGGAGAATTCAAACTAAGAGATATCTATCACAAACAACTATTAGATGATTCATTTGAGCTCAAACCCCAATACAAGGGCCTTCAGAACAAGCACTTTGCACAATACATACATTTCCCCTATTTTACGGAGGATGAATGGGTTAGGTACATTTTGAGCAGAATACATGACAATTTCATGTGGTTAAATGGACCATTCAAGATAACTAAAGATGCCATCAGGGCAGTTACCGAACTACACTCATCCGGTGGGATTCCTATTCTTAAATTCGTAAAGAACCAAACTGTGAGTGAGGCTACCGGATCCAAGTTTGACAAAAGAGCAATGACAGTAGATGACATCACTGATCCGGATGTCAAGTTTGCTTCTATGATCATTGGATATAAGATATATCATTCTAGCAGAGAAAATTCTATACCTGGAACTGCCATCTATACCACTTATGAAATGCTAAGAAAGGATGCAGACTATGATCTTTGTTAGCTTCTCTTGAACCAACTCTTGGAGAATTTGCAGAAAATCAAGAAAGATAAAAAGAATTCATTCAAGTATGGTGGATTAATTTTGTGCTTGTTCTTCTACTTTATGAATGAGCTTCCCGGATCTAGTGGCTAGGTATGGGAGAGTGATAGGCCAGTAGCCATCCAAATGAGAGATCATTTACATGAACTTGGTGATAACAAAGCACAAAATATAGCTCTGTGGGGATACTTCAAGAACTTTCAAAACATGATGCAAGCAAGAGAAAGGATTCCCTAGTCTCTTGTTGAGAAATATAAAGACACAGTCTATTTTATGGTAGAAACTGATCAATGCCTAATGGAGGCAGTAGAACCAAGGACAGTCTGGATCATGCCCATGGGATATGAAGTTGATGAACAGATTATAGAGCTACATGTTCAACACATGCTAAGTCAGCCTAAAGATCCAAAGGCAGAGAGGTTTGGAACCTTTGAGGAGCTGAGTGTAAAAATTCATGTGGAACTCAGAGAACTAGAGATGAAAAGAAAGGTGAGAAAAGAAGTAGAACATATTGCCCAAGGCCTTGGCATCTCAAAGGAGGCACTTGATGCCAACAGGGAAAAGAGGAAAAAGGCTAAGGAAGAGAAGAAAGAGGCAGAAAAGAAAAGTGAGGAAAGTGCTCTGGTAGGAACTTCCACCCGGACCAGATCATCAAAGAGATCAGCACCTATCCCTGCTAAAAGCTCAAAACTGGAAGTCCAAGCATCCAGCAAAGGAGAGAAAAGGTCAAAGACAAAAGCCACAAGGGCTTATACAAGTCAAAGGGATGAAGAGGAGACTAAATCTAATGAAGAAATCAGGAAATTAAAGAAAAAGAAGAAAACATCCAGTCAACCCTCTACTGGACAGAAGGAAGAAGAAAAGACAGAGGAATATGTTGAAAAACCCACTCTTCACATTGATGACATAATCAAATTAGTCATAGTGGACGGGAATCTTCAGCCAATGGTCAAGTTCTATGATGATTATGGTGAAGTAGATAAGAAGATATTGCAAGATGCCACAGTCAGGTATCTAAATATCTACAAAAAAGCATTTATTGAAATTATATCTCTGATCCCTAAAAGCTTGGAGAAGGAACTAGAAACAAGAAAGAACACTGCCCAAGCTAAAGATCTTGAGATCCGGGAATAGATAGCTATTCAGCTATATAATTCAATTGATCCCAAGACAATAAACATGGTATTCAAAGACTGCAAGGATGAGTTCAGGAGCAAAGCAAGGATGAATCAACTCATGCTTGGTGAGACTGACAAGGTAGCCAAGGACATAGAAGAGATCATCCGGAAGGCCTTCAAAAGATTTAATCTTCCTATTGTAGAGGACTTGGGTACTGATCCCTCAACCACAAGTGTTGCAGAAGAAACTTCTGATAAAATAACAGAAGAGGTCGGCTTTGAATAGACTAACATTTCTCCTCCGGGTTCCCCTACAGTCTCCAGATCTAAAGGAGAAGAAAAATTGTAGGAGAAAGAAGCAGAGATATAGGAAAAAGAAGATGATAGTGCTAAGGTTGCAGAAGGAGAGAAGACTTCAGCAGAGAAAACCACAACTGCTAGTGGTGGGAATGTAGAAGGAAAGAAAACTCCAAAGGACAGCTCTAAGACTGCAGAAGAGAAGAAACATCTGTCTCTGGTAAGAGACACTACACAAACTGTCCAAGAATTCCTGAACAAAGAAACAATGGAGATTGATGAATCAGAGCTTCTACAAGGTCTATTCAATTTTGATTCTCTTTCTCTGGTACAGACAATGAAGATAGCTTCATTTACAAATGCTAAGGCTAATGAAAAACTCCTAAAGTCTCATATGGAAGACTGTGAGTTGATAGAAGCTGCATCCGGAGTGTTTGAAAAGATCATACCATCTTTTTAGAAGGAACCCACAGCCTCCTCTTCTGGTAATCTCAAAACCTTAGTCAGCTGTGTTAGTACACTTTTTGATTCTCTAGAAAAATCAGCTGAAGAAAAGGTCTGGAAGGAGTTTTTGGATAAGAGATTCTCAGAGGTACAAGGATTAATCACTAATGATAGGAGAAATATGAGTATTGGGATAAAGAGCTTAGAAAATGCTCTTAAGGATGGCAGTGAAATATACAAATTTTGTATCTCCTGGTCCAAAGCAACAGTAGAGATTGAGAAGAAAATAAAAGAGCAAGAGGATAAACTACTAAGTTTGTCTCAAAGTTTTGATCCTCTCTCTTCCTCCATAGTAAATCAAGAGTGTCAAACTATTGCAATCACAAATGCAATAAAGAATTTTGAGAAGGAAAGGAAGAACATAATTACCCCGGATGGGTGAACATAGAAGGATTATTATCCCTAAGTTAGAGGCCATGCATGAGGCCATAAATGATACTCAGATTATAGCTCGGACCAATGATCCAACAGACCTTAAGAAGGCTGAAGCATTTGCTTTCCTGTTGAGTGGTCACATCTCAATTTTGGATAGGATGAAGCAGAGTTGGGTGACAGAAGTTGTTCAGTTAAAGAACACTTTTGCAGACATACTTAAGTATATGTAAGTATTCCATATATATATACTTATGCGGCTAAGTATAGTTAAAATTTTGAAATTTTTTGGTATGTGAACCCTACCCTTTGCCATTGATGTCAAAGGGGGAGTGAGGAGCAGTGAAAAATGAGGAATCCAACTAAGGGGGAGCTCCAGAAAATGTATATAAAGACAGAGCATCAGCTAAGGGGGAGCATAGTGTAAACACTTAGTCATTTTTCACTAAGTGTTGCCATCAATGCCAAAGGGGGGAGTTTGTTGGCAAGAGACACTATATGGATTCATGATTGTTGTCATTGATGGAAACAAAGTTCATCCCATACATCTGCAGGACATGGTGTGTCTCTACCGGAAGTTAGAATGAAGATTGTTGTGGTCCGGTAAACAAGAACAGAGCATGTGGCAAGGTCCGACAGGCAGGTCCGGATCTCTCAGAGGAAGTATCTTTGTAAAGTGTGGATTTAGGGAAGTCAAGAGGACTACCTTGAGTGATAGATTCCAAGGTTTTAGCCTTTGGTGATAGATGAGGAAAAAGATATGAATAGTTGAGTATCGGGTTCCTGAGTAACAATGTGAATAGAGGAAGAATTGACTGACAGAACATCAGACTATTTTCTGGATGTGTTACTGATGATGGTAAAGGTTATAAAGGCATGAATAATGTTTGGCTGACATGATTAATGATTTCTACAAGCATATACTTGATCTGCATTACTTGATGTGCAAGGATTCAGCTGACAGATCAGAATTAGTGAAAAGATTGACTATTCCAGGTGCTGACTAGAAAGGTGATGAAGTTACTTGTGCGGATATATATACATGATGGATTTAGTTGTGAGAGGAGTAGTTGTGTGTTGTGATGTGCAAATAAAAGTAGAAGAGCAGAGCAGAAGCAGTAAGGAAGGTTCGGTATGTGAAAGGAAAGGAGCAAAAGAAAAGAGGAAAGATGAAGTGCAGCAGATCAGTGTACTGAGCTTAACCAGAACTAAACTCTAGCATTTGTAGATGCTTCCAATCAGTTCAAGTATTGTATTACATTCTTTTTGTAGACAGTGAGTCTCTTGTAGGTAGTGTGCCTCTTGTGAGCAATGTGCTCGGGCAGTGAGCCCTAATTGGCAAGTGCCATTTTGTTTTTCTATTCTTCTAACAGAGAATACAATCTTGGGTTAATCACCTCGTGGTTTTCTCCCTTAACAGGGTTTCCACATCAAAAATATTGTGTCATGTGTATTTCCATTTCATGGTTGTGTTTGCTTATTTGAATTAATACTGCATTGATTAATAAGAAAGTTCAGAAAGAAGAATAGATTAGGATAACTGATTCACCCCCCCTCTCAGTTATCAACAATTTTATCCAACTATTTATGAGTATTTTGTATCACTTTGTCTTCATCATTGACTTTCTCCAAAGCTATGGGCAATAACTAAGCCAACTCATCTTTCCATAGATCTTTATCTTGTATATTACCCTGGTTATTGAAAAAGTTAGGAAATGCAATATCCCCATATAGATCAAAATCACGTTCATATCTTCTGTCAATATTGTATGGAACCTTTCATGTCCAATAATCATTCTATTGCATTCCTTAAGTTCCTACTCATCAATGTTTGCTTTGACTTTTAATTCTTCTTTCTTCTCAAGCAATCTGAGATGCAATCTTTTATGTTCTTGATAAGAATTATGGGTTCTTTTATGTAAGTCCCATACTTGATCACTGTGTTTCATCATCTTTTCAAATCTTCTCTTTATCAATTTAGAAACCATTTGATATTTGACAACTTTTATGTCACTTTCCAATTTATCACTCTTCTTTTGAAATTTCTCAGCCTTTAATTTCAAGTAATTTGCATTAGCTATGGCTTCCATCATTCTCTTATCTAGTTCTTGATAAGGTAGATGACTTATGAGTGGCAAGCTCCTATCTTAACATTGCATTTTCTGCTACATATGTGCTATTATTTCTGACTAATCTCTCAATTTGGGCCTTGGTGAATCTAGCAACATTGATATTCAAATCAAGTATCTCCATTGGATCTGTATCCTTGACCCTCTATATCATAAGATGACCAAATGCTTTATCAGGATTCTCAATGATCTGAGGTCTTTTGTTGGGAGGATATAATGCCAATATTCGCAATGTTTTCTTCTCAAGATCATATCCTGATCTTATCCAATGCTTCTATGCTCAATTGCAACTTTTTATCTTGACTTCTTTTGAAAGTATCAAACACAATGGTTGAGGCCATATCCCATTCGGGAACTAACATTACCCCTGCCTCTTGAAGCAGTATTATTCCTTTCTCTAAAGTCATAGTCTCCATTTCTTTGTCAATCTTTATTTGAAGCTCCTGTAACACCTCATCCTGAATCTCAGAAGTGATATATTTCATCTTTTCCCTAGCCTGCTTGCCCTTGTATTCATACAAAAAGGCTTTAAATTTAGGTGCTTCAATAAAATCATTGTCTGAAATAAATTTCTTGCTAGCTAGATGTCTGATGTCCTTTAATAATTCATTTGGTGCTTCCATTGTAACCACTTCCCTTTCCACAAGAGGTTCATTTCCCTTAATGATAGGCTCAGAACTCTACACCCCTCCCTCTTCATTTTCAAACTCATCTTCTTCTTCTACAATATTTGTATCTACAGAGAAGCTTATGTCTGGTGTGGGTTGAGGTGAAAGATGACATAGGGGAGTTTCATATTCAGCTTGTATTTCCTTGATTTGTTTTCCTTTTTTGTCAAAAATCCTAGGGGGAACACCCTGAGTCAACTCAGATGCATGTGAAATCAACATCTCTAATTCCTCAATGGGATCATCAACCTCTATGAAGGCTCCTTTCTAACTCAAATTTTCTACCATCCTTCAGGCCTTAGCAAGAATAATTTTGTGATATAGACTTCTTCTCTCACCTGCATTGATTTCATCAATATTTCTTATCAAATAATCATCAACAAACATTATATGGTGATATTTTTTAAACTTTTGATTAACTTTGACATTGTTTATGAAATTCTTTGGGTCAAAGTTTCCTCTGGCATTCCCAAAAGGCATCAATGACTGCTTATTGTGACTCTTCAAATGCAACAAGTCAGAAAAAGCTAGTTGTCTCACAATCTCTAGGTAAGCAATTCGATCTGGACATGTTTTTTGCAATAGGAAGGGTGGCCCTTCATATCCAAAGACTCTTATTTTTGTACAGTCATGATATGCATACTAGTCACCCCAATTTTGACTGATCTTTCCATTTTTTTCCTTGGCTCTCAGAAACCTTTGCACTTTTGTTGATAAACTGTAATCATATGGGTGACCAAATAACTTATATAGTGGCTTGACAAAAAATTCTTCAAATATAAATAGTGGGACCTATCACATCTGCTATCCTTGATAGCAGTCCATATTTGCATAGGTTTTATGTTTTCATCTTTGTCCAGATCTCTAACCTTTAAACATGTTGGAACTAGACAATTGAGAGGGGGGATGAATTAGTTGTCCCTTAAACTTTTCTGCGTTTAGTCTTCTTTATTATCTTATTATCAGATTAGTAATGCAAGAATTTAAACATGAATCAATAACATAAGAGCAGAAATATAATCAACACATTTGACACCAAGATTTTGACATGGAAACCTGATTAAGGGAAAAACCACAGTGGTTAACCCACAAAATACATACCCTGTTAAAAGTACTTAGAAAAATAGAAGGCACATGCCTTCGGGCACACTACCTAGAGCTCACTGCTCAAAAGGAGAGGCTCAAGAATTAACTAAGAATTAGCATCTATTTCATGCCTGATTCAGTTTCAATGAATGCTCAAGAACTTTCTCTTTGCCTCAAACTCTTCTTCAAACTCTGCACTTCTCTTGCTCCTTTTCTTCTTTGCTCTACTCTTGATCCTTCCTTCAGATTTTATTTGTTTTACACAAGGATGATTTTGGTACTTCTTCATCAAGTATTTATATACTACATCAACCTTGGAATGATTAACAAGGTCAGCTAAACTTGACGTAGATCATCACACTATCGGCCAAATACAACTAAGATTTGAATATGCTTCTACAAACACTCCACGCTTCATAGAAATGTGTTTAAGGCATCCACAACAGGCTAGGAATATCCGGTCGGCCAAGACTGGGAAGAACATTAACCTTAAGAAGAAATCTTCAATCAACAAGCTCAAACTTCAATGCAGACCTCCAACATAGTAACTACATGATCCAGAGACCTCCACAAGCACATTGGAATCACCAATAACATTCACTCTAAACCATATTGTCAGAAACATTTGAATCTTCCTTCGGAACCTCAAGAACACACTCTGCATGACTGTTAGACTGGAAGGATAGCTTGCGAACCTCCAAACCATAAACCATTGGAGTTGATGATACACATTGACTTCCCAAACATGCCTTCAGATCCATAGGTTATAATCTTCTATTACCGGAGCAATCCAGACCTCTTTCATGTCACTTTGTCTTTCTTGATTATTGCAAAAACTATTTCTGCTCATATGGCCATAACTCCTTAGGATCTTCATGTGGACTTCTCAAATCTTAATTGGAGCAATCTCTAACAATTGTCTACATGTCCACATGATCCACATGCATTGATTGTTATTAATTTTCTCAATATCCTCAACAATTCGGTCTTCTACATAGATAACAAGATAGGATACAGTTGACACTAATGGCAACAAGAATATGTTGACATCAATGACAACAACACTTAGGCACATATTTGCAACAATCTCCCCATTTGTCATTGATGGAAACATGTGATGTGAAAAATTGAATTTAACCATCAAGACAAAAAAAAACTTCTCCCCCTTTCTCTTCTCACTTCTACAATTACTTTCATTAGTGCTCCCCCTCACAACAGCAACTATTTTTTCACATGACTTCTCTCCCCCTTTGACATCAATGGCTAATGGCATATATTTTCTATCTTTTCTCCCTTTTTGCTTCAGACTAATCCCAAAATTTGCATATTAACTACTCCCCCTTTGAGTAGTACCTCTTTAACATCAATCCAGATCACAAGATATGGATGTGAATCCTACTAGACTAATTGCACCTTAATGCATCTTAGTTCTGCTTAGGAGGGGTAATAACCCCTAACGTTTTCTTTAAGATACTCAAAAGTATCCTTGGGAAGAGGCTTGGTGAAGATGTTTGCAATCTGATCTTTGGGAGGCACAAACTCCAACTTGACTTCATTCTCATTTACTTTCTCTCTCAAGAAATGAAACTTAATAGATATATGCTTTGTCTTTGAATGTAATACTAGATTCTTTGAGATGCTTATTGCAATAGAATTATCATTGAAAATTGTGACTGGATCCTTAGACATAATTCTGATGTCCTTCAACATTTGCTTCATGCACAAAACTTGAGTGCAATTATTTACTACTGCTATGTACTCTGCTTTTGCAGTAGATAGAGTTATTGCCTCTTTCTTTTTGCTTATCCAAGAGACCAACCTTCTCCCTAAGAAAAATGCACCACCACTAGTACTTTTTCTGTCATCCACATCTCCTACCCAATCAGAATCTATATATGCATGAAGAGTGAAGTTGTTCTCCTCTGGATACCATCATCCATAATCAATTGTCCCCTTGAGATATCTGAAGATTCTTTTGACTTCCATAACATGGGATTCTTTTGGATCAACTTGAAATCTGGCAACAAGTCCAACAACATTCATGATATCAGGTTTGGTTTTAGTTAGATAAAGTAGTCCTCCAATCATTGATCTATATCTTTACTGATTTGCTTTGGGAGAGTCATCATCTTTGCTTAGATTACATCTGGTTACCATATGTGTACCTACTAGCTTTGAGTCTTCCATTCTAAATTTCTTTAGCAATTCTTTTACATACTTGGACTGAGATATGAAGATACCTTTGTCTGATTGAACAATTTGTAGACCTAGGAAGAAATTCATTTCACCAAACATTGACATCTCAAACTCACTTTTCATTTGATCAGCAAATACTTTACACATGCACTTATTTCCACCAAAAATGATGTCATCAACAAAAACTTCAACAATTAGAATGTCCTCATGATGAATTTTGAAGTAGAGATTACTATCAGTAGTACCTTTGCTAAATCCTAGATTAAGCAAATGCTTATCCAATCTAGCATACCAAGCTCTTGGAGCTTGCTTGAGTCCATACAAGGATTTTCTCAATCTACAAACCATATCTCCCTAATTAGACAACTGAAATCCTTCCAGTTGGTCAATGTAGACTTCTTCCTCCAAATCTCCATTTAGAAAAACTAATTTCACATCCATTTCATATGCTTTAAAATCTTTGAAGGCAACAAATGCAAGAAATAATCTAACTACCTCTATTCTTGCCACTAGAGCAAAAGTTTCTTCAAAATCAATTCCTTCCACTTGAGAGTAGCCTTTACATACCAATCTTGCCTTATTCCTTACAACATCACCATCTTCATTTAGTTTATTTCAGAAGACCCATTTGGTTCCAATCACATTTTTGTCCTCAGGTCTATGAACTAGATCCCATGTCTAATTCTTTTCAATTTGCATCAATTCCTCTTCCATTGCTTTAATCCAGTTTTCATCATTGTAAGCTTCACTTACTATTTTAGGTTCAATCCTTGAAATCAAACAAATCTTTTCTTGATCTTCAGACATTTTTCTCCTAGTTTGAACACCTTTACTCTTATCTCCTATGATCTAGTCTTTTGGATGATTTAACCTTACATACCTAGGAGTTTTGGAAGTTGTTTGAACTTTTATTTCTTGAACTTGTTCCTCATCATCTATGTTAACCTTTGGAGTCACCGGTTCAAACTGAATCTAGGTCTAAACTTGAACTTTGCTTCCTTGATTTTGACTTTCATCATCTGAGTCATATCTGGAATATCTAGAATGTCCTTTACTTTCATCAACTTTAACATTCACACTTTCAACAATCTTCTTCAATCTCTTATTGAAGCATCGGTAGGCCTTGCTTTGAGTTGAGTATCCCAAAAATATTCCTTCATCACTTCTTGCCTCAAACTTACCTAAGTCCTCATCTCTTTTGATATAGAATTTACTACCAAAGACTCTGAAGTATCTCACCATAGGAGAATGACCAAACCAAAGTTCATAAGGAGTCTTACCAGAATTTTTTTTGATCTACACCCAGTTAAGAGTGTAGATAGCAGTACTCATAGCCTCTCTCTAGTAAACTTGAGGAACATTTGTTTCCATCATCATGGTTCTGGTAGCTTCTTGAATGGTCTGATTCTTTCTTTCCACAACTCTATTTTGCTGAGGAGTCCTAGGAGTAGATAACTGTCTTTTTATTCCATGCTTTTCACAAAAAGCATCAAACTCACCGGAGGTAAATTCTCCACCTCTGTCAGATCTCAGACACTTTAATTTCCCACCAATCTTGTTTTCAACCATCATCTTGAACACCTTAAACTTTTCAAGGGCTTCTAATTTTTCTCTCAAAAAGGTTACCCACATCATCCAAGAGTAGTCATCAATTAGCAACATAAAATATATGTCTCCTTGCACACTCCTAACTCTAGCAGGACCATAGAGATCAGTATGTACCAGTTTCGATCTTTCACTTGAACATTTATCCTTACTCTTAAAAGAAATTTTGTTCTACTTACCCAATTGACATTCTCTACATATGTTATTAGGTTTCATAGGTCTTGGAAGATCTATTACAGCATGAGTGGAACTTATTTTGACAATGTTGTCAAAATTCACATGACACATCCTCCTATACCATAGCCAACTTTGATCTATCTGAGAAATCGAACAACTTTTACTAGAACTACTTAAGTGAAAGATGTTACCTCTGGTTTGAGTACCTGATGCAATTTCAGTTCCGAAGCTTTCTAGGATTCTGCATTTTCCATCCTTGAACCAAAGATCATAACCCTTGTCAACCAACTGTCCAACATTGAAAAGATTATGTTTTGGTCCTTCCACATACTGAACATCATTATTGTTATTCTTGCCATCAAAAGAGATGGATTCTCTGCCACAGATTCTACCAGCTGATTTGTCTCCAAATTTTACAAGGCCTTGTTGTGATGCTCACAACACGCCCCATTTTACCTCTTAGCAAAATGAGGACCCCTGTTGTGGCTATTGTTTTTCGCTTGCATGTGCTCTTTCTTGCTGGAAAAGGGAAAAGAGGTAAGGGTTACAGACCATGTTGAAAATTAAAAAGATTTAGCATTAAGTACCAAGAGAGAATAGAGGTGAATTCTTTGATAAAAATGAATAAGGATTGCTTTTTGAACCAAGAAGAAATTCCCAATATTCTATGAGATATATGTGTTTTTGGTAAAATGAATTATTTAAAGGGTTTGTATGTTGCACATACAAAGTCATTTTTATGTGAAGTCATAGTATAAGTCATGTCAGGTAGAATTGGGTTTGTATCTTAGAGTTTGTATGCATATGGTCAATGTTTGTAACCTTTGTATGCAAGTCAGACACGATACGTTTTCATAAGTAAAATGAATAAAATGTCAAGTTTCACTTTGTATGTGGGTTTGTATGGATGTCTAATATAAGTGCAAATGATATATAAAGTGATGTACATTCCCGGAT
The DNA here is from genome assembly GCA_027924645.1 of Cunninghamia lanceolata. Lineage (NCBI taxonomy): Eukaryota > Viridiplantae > Streptophyta > Pinopsida > Cupressales > Cupressaceae > Cunninghamia > Cunninghamia lanceolata. The sequence continues at coordinate 11,654,078 of BSBN01001400.1, forward strand.
GTGAAGGAAATATAAAATACGTTTCCTTTAGGAACTTAAAATGGACATTCATGTTCACGTTTGTTGTTTCACCATTTGTATGTGTTTTTTGTATGTATAAAACTGATGCACACGTTAACATATGTACAAAGGATTGATACAAGTGTTTCATTGAATATGTGAAATTTAGGGAAAAAGGAGAAAATACATTAGCAGATTTTAAACCAGATTTAAATGAAACATAGCCAATGATGACAGAAAAGTATTGTATAGTCAAATTTAAGCGATTGAGTATTAACAAAATCAAGAGTTAAACTTGAGAAACTAGATCATGTGGATTAAAAATACAAAGATACAAAATAATCTAGAAAGAGGGTTGGCAATCACATAGATACAAAGGTCTGATGTATACTATATTGATTTTGGGCAAGGTATGTAAAATAAAAAATGGGCCATATTTACATGCCATATTCAAAACCTGAAGTCAAGGTAAAAAGCAGAAAGACTAAAATATTCACCAAAAGGGATTCTTCATGCCTTAGGGATGTCCATAAAATAGACCCATCATGACTATATCTACAAAATGGCCAATCCAGTCTAAGGTTTGTGATACTTCCAATCCTTGAGTTAACCCAAGAAAGCTGAGACCAATTCTGGACCAGTCCCTGTGATTTGCTAAAGCCTGGTTTGAAAGTTGCATGAGAAAGGGTAGCCTAGTAACTTGAATGCCAGGAACATGAACAAACTAAAGCTCTGACACTTGTAGAACTCCCACCCCCTAGTTTAGATGCTAAAAGGACATCCACATCTATGACACAGTAGTCTGCTTTAAAAATGCCATGTAGCAATAAGAAAACTTCAATCTTATTAATACTTATATCCAGAACAGAGGCTAAAAACCATGAGACAATGTCAGAATTAACTCTATAATGATCACAATTATTTAATAAATTTTTTCCCAATATCATTTTGATAGCCTCTAGTTCTAATTCAAGAAACAGGGGATTGGCATGCCTCAAAATTAAACCTTTCAGACGAGCGTTTGAAATTGGACCAAAAAATGCTATTTGTCGTCTAGAAATAAGGAGACAGATAGGAGTAGTCACACTTATAGAGTTTTTCTTTGAATTTTGAGGTGAGTAAAATGATGTTTGGTGGGTTATTAAGTAGAATTTCTGCATGAGTTACAGGTTTAATCGCCATTAATGGTTGTTGAGAGAAATTGAATAAGCATAAATCTAAATGATATGTCGCACGTGCTAGTAGTTTTGTGAAGTGAGGGTTATTAATGTATCGGATTTCCTTTAAGCATGTCTTAAAGATTTTGATATTAATTACCAGTGGGTAAGATAAGTGGGAGCCCGCAGTGGGTATCTCACGGTTGTATGTTGAATATACTAATGGATATACAAAAAGATATGCAACGCAGAGATACAAAGAAATGAAAAGGGTGAGATGCAACGTGGATTTCAAAAGGAAATGAAAGAAAGTTAAAGCTTTGTATGTATGTACGATTGTATGCTAACGATATACAATCATGATATACAAAGAAATGAAAGACACCGTCGGGAATGAAAAGGTAAAAATGGTTTGTATGGGTTGCACTTGTATGATTGTTTTGCATCTATCCTATATACATTGCAACATACAAACAAAAGATGCAACGTTGAACATAAGGAAAAGAATAACATTGTTTATAACATGTTTCATGTTGAGATTTGTATATTGATGACATACAAAGTAACATACAAAAAATGAGATGTATGCAAAGGGTAGACTAACAGATAGAATGTTCAAAATTAAAATGTTGAAGTAGGAAGCTGAAGCTATATGTGCATTGAATGCTGCAATTAATGCTAAACTAACACTGGAAAGATGAAATTTTAACATGTTAGGGTAAATAAAGGATTATTTTCTTTCAGAAGTGCATCGTTAAAATTGAAATTGCAGAGAAAGAAAATTATTGTGTAAATTGAATAGAAGGTTCATTGTTAGACAAATTTATAGAAAAGGAACAAATCAAGAAAACGGTAAAGTCAGTCAATGGTTGTAAGGTTGAGGTGTCATAAATATAGGTATTTATCTTGAATGCCATTATAGTTCAATTAATTGAAAATGCGAAAGGAATATCAGTAATTTCATTTTAAAAATGCAAGAAAATGTTAAATTACTATATCTGATTAGGAAATTAGCTGGTTTGGGTTAAATAATATGAAGGTTGAAAAAATGGAAAAGATGAAAGGGGGTTATGGTAAATGTAAAACATAGAAAATTTATTGTAAAACCTAGGTAAATGGAGTAAAAAAGTTAGTTAAGCATGCATTTTTGCAAAGGATGGCCTCGAAACAAAAGAAAGTAGATCCAGGGGGTGAAGAGAAGGGTAAAAAAGAAAGAAAGCCATGCAAGGAAACAAAAAAGGAAGAACTACCATTACATAGAGGATATTCAACTTTACTTGGTACAAGCGGAGTCGACACTGATACAAATGTGGGGTCTTATGATGCAGAAGGTATTCTTCAAAATATGACAGCAATAGGTGTCACCTCAGACATGAAATGCATTTGGGATAGTGGATTGTATAAGGATGCAGGTTTTCCATTAGCCATGGAGGCTAAAGATTTGGTCTTGAAGTGCATATACAAATATGATATAAATACCAGAAAGGTAATACATAAAGACCAGGTGATTGCAGATTTGACTATAGAAGGAATAGAAAGGACCTTTGGTTTGGAGATTCAAGAGAAAATGGTAGATGTAGATATTGAACAATACAATGAGGAATTCAATAGTAATGAAAGAGATTGTAGAAGAAGAATCTATTGCAAGGTGTGGCCCTTGGTCTCCTTGTTCAGTGATGTGTTGCGGTGGTTTGCGACAAGGGCTTAATCGCCTCCCATGCTTGTTAAGTCAAGTGGTTGTATCAGGCATTAATAGGTCGATATTTTGGTGCAACAGTAGCTAACAATTGGTATCAAAGCCGAGGTCATGGCTTCAAACCTTACGCTTGCGCTGGGGGGATTATTGCAAGGTGTGACCCTTGGTCTACTTGTTCAGTGCTGTAGTGCGGTGATTTGTGACAAGGGCTTAACCCCTCCCGTGCTTGTTAAGTCAAGTGGTTGTATCAGGTATTAATAGGTTGATCTTTTGGTGCAACGACAGCTAACAGAATCTTCTATAGTTGGTATAATGCAGAGAATAAACCAAGGCCATAGCAAAAGTGCATATGAACCTAAAAAGAATAGATTTCAAAGAAGAGATACATCTGATGATAACAATGTTAAGTAGACTAGTAGGTTTAAGAGATGCCACTAAATGTGAACCTTGGGTGTTCACTATTATTCAATTCATAAGGGAGGTAAAAAAAGAAGATGGACAAATTCACTGGGCCAGGACTATTAGTGCGGCCATATGGAAGCAAGCTATATCCGGACAACAAAAGATGATGCCTTTTTACTTGTCCTCATATGTATTATATTCATGTGCATCAACGATTCAACCATATATATATGGAATTGAAAGAGTTGGGACCATGGGGAATGGACCAGGTCAAATGTTAGTATATGAACATTATCCAGACCTATAGGAAGATAATGCATTGAAGAAATATGCCTTGGTCAATTATGTATTTTACACTTATATGGTAAGGGTTTTAAAAGGAGAAAAGGATAAGAGATTTATCTGAAGATGCAGAAGGAATTGTTGGATGGCACAGTTCTTGGTATATACAATTCCAACACTTTAGATATATTAGTGAAAGGAAGCTAGGTGTACAGAAATCACTTCCTACACTAATCTATTAAGGAGAGGGCTATGCAAATTCAACTTTATTCTAACTATTATAGCAATGTTAAACCATTAACATGAGATATTGCAGCAAAACACAATAACCAGAAAGAAGATAGAAGAAAGAGACAAGATATATGTGGGGAAAACCCTTACGGGTAAAAAACCCCACACTCCAAAATACAACTCAAATGTATTACAGTAAACAATAGCAGATTACAATACAATTTCAAAGCCAATGCTCTTTCAGGAGTCTTCGAATGTCGAATCTGGAGATATTCCGGAAGCATAACAATACTCGTACCAAAGTTGTCTATCTCCCATCCAAGAACCTGTTTATATAGAGTTTACAAGGCAAATATGGAACCTTCTAGAGATGGGCGTCCATCTTGGGCTCATTCCCAAAAACCCACGCCTAAGGACACTTGTCCAACATCCCATCCAGAAGTGGGCACCTGGTCCCAAGATAGGTTACGACAGATGCTCTTACGCACCTTACAGCTATCATAGAATCTATCATACACTGACTAAAAATATCATATTCCTCTTACATGTCATAACCTCCCTTGACTACCCAAAGATGCCTTTCTCTCATATAAAGATACTCACTGACACTTGTCATTAATTAAAAAACTATTTGAGGTTTTGGGGGTGCTGCCCCCAAACCCCCATTAATTATTCAAGGGGGAAACCGTAGCTACCAAAGTCACCAAAATTTACCCTGCTGCATATACACAAGGTTCTAACTATGCCAACTCAACATGGGATAAATAAATACAACATTAGAAATTTGCAAAGGTTGAGACACCTTAATTCCCAACAATTAGAACTAAGGGTTTTGAGGGTAAATCATTCATGTTACCTAGATATCCATCAAATAAACTGATTGTACTAGAATTTTCAAGACAAAACTTGAATGCTTTCAGGATGTATAAGAAGAAGTAGAATAGAGGAAATATTAAACTTCCTTGGGCAGTTGGAAGATATTTTTGTTATAGTGAGGAAGTGGCCGAATGTTCAAAGAATGAGTTAAGATATTATGGTTTTAAGGAGTTTGAGTTAGCAAGAAGGTTTGATACTTTTCACAGGGTCGAAAGTGCTATTGATCCTAAGTTTAAAAATCAAGTGCACATTGAGGAGTATTGGTCAGACTGTAAGAATGATAAAAAAGTGAGAAAGAGAGCTCACAAAAGATTGACAGTAGAACAAATGAAGTCCATGGGGAAAATCTATGCACCCCTGAAAGTTGAAGATGATGACAAATTATTACATCATGGTTACGAAAGTACCAGGATTGCTCCTATTGAAGAGCCTGATTGGTCACAACCATGGAGTACATCTTTGGATGCATTGTCTAACTTGTCATTTTGTTTTCTAAAACATTGTTGAAGGATAAAATTGAAGAACTTAAAGCTAAAGGAATTAAGCCCACATTTCCAAAGAAGGGAAGGAAGAGGGTGAGGGAGCATCAAGATGAGCTCCAATGTTTCTATGAGAAGAAGAGGAAGATTGTGGAAGCAAAGTTTATTGAAAAGGACAAGAATGCTACTCTAATGGATCCATATGCCTTAGGAGCGACAGCACGACAGTGTCATCAGGTACATTTGTAGAGGTAGAATCATCTAGTCATGGTACCAGTGCAAAACAGACTCAGGCCGCTAAGGGGTCAACAAGACAAAAGATTATGAGGGCAATAGCAATGGAAACATCAAAACAAGATGATATTTTAGGGGCACAGTAGGTAGGTGCTAAGTTGAGTAGCATACCTAGTACAACTACATCAGAGGAAAAAAGATGAACATATGCAAAGGTTAAAACAAAATTGGCTAAAGAAAAGTGGCAAGAATCAAGATTGCATGAAGCTAAAAGGGTAACTGAGACTGTTAATGTAGAGGATGACAATAGTGATAGTGAGGTAGATCCTGAGACAAGAAAAGAAGCTGATAAAGATGAAGAAGAATTAAGTGAATACTTTGGTGAAGAAGGACATGATACTCAGACATACATGGAAATTGAACAAAGTCCACAATCTGAAGAAGAAAATGTACAAGACAAATTAGAGGTAGCAAACCCTTTTGCTACACTAGTGTCACCAAGAATCCTACAAGATGTGCAGAATGTGGCACAACAAATAGACGAATTTGAGAAAGAGGGTACACGAGAGAAAATAATGAAGGAAATATGTGCCCAAGCAGAGAGGGAAACAAAAATTAAGGATTTTGGTGTAGATGTGTTGGATATTTTGAATATGTATGGGGAACATAGTGAAGAGGAAAAGAATATAGAAAACAAGGATGAATAGGAGAAAGATACAAGGGAACCTGGTAAGACTATAGGTTCACCTGCACAAGTAGAACAAAACAACATGCATGAAAAGGTGCTCGAGAGAGTTGAAACAACAGAAGAAACAATGAAAGCATTAGATAAGCCCAAGGAAGGCAGCGATGACACAGAGGATGTCGCTAAAAGTAACATTGAACTTCAAAAACAAACAGAAGGTGAAGGTATGAAGAATATGGAGCAGGAAAATAAGGAGGAAGAAGAACAAAAGGAGCCTTCTAAGAAAGAGAATCCAGAAGAAGGTGATGAAGAAGGGGGAAATACTTAAATAGAAGAAGATGATAATGAGGGAGAATTAGCAAATCAGGATAATCCATTCATTATAGAACAAGGCCCTCAATTTCAACCCCCTCCATGACAACAACAGCAGCAAGAATAGTTAAAAATGGAGAAGCCTCAAGAAGAGGTAATCAATGCAGAAAAAGCAACAGAAAGTGCAAAGGAGGCTCCAACCTGGTTAGGTTCAGAAGTAAGAATAGAAAAGGTAGAGGTATAATTGGTACCTATATATATCAATACTCTATTAGGTGGTTCTACACCACAAAAGGAGAAGAGGAAAGCCAAAACCATGTCAATAATCAAAAGAGGTCTTGATGGATCTAGAATGCTAAATCTGGCCATACCACAAAAAGACAAGGCCAAAGGAGAAATCACAGTAGAGGATTATAAAATACTCACTATGGATTTAGGCTATATGACAAGGGAACAACATATACATGAGTGGGAAGACATGCATCATGCCACTGCAGAAATATTAAAGAAAGATAAAGATAAACATGAATATTTGAAGGGACACATTGTCCAATTACAACAATTTATCAAAGGGATGTATGATTCTAGTGTAAGTATACCAGAATTGCTTGTAGAAATGATAGTAATATCTAAGGAAGGGGTGTAAGAGATGGGGAATAAGAATATTGAAGCCAACATTTTTGAGAAATGGCTCAAACGCCTCATACAGAAAGGAGAAGAGATAATAGGGCAAGAAGCAACTAGTTGGGAGATGGCTTTGGTAGAAAAGAACAAATGCAATGTAATATTACATAAATGCCAATTCAAAAAAGAGGAATGTAAATTAGAAATAAAGCAACTTGATGAAATATAAGATAGAATAGAGGAATTAATAGTCAACAGAGCCATTGCTCCTTGAATGGTCAATCAGTTACCACAAGCTAAATTGGAATTGAAGTATAAGAAGAAATCCTTAAGAGATGCATCACTAACACAAGGGACCTAGAAGAGGTCAGAGATAATATGATAAGGATACATATGAAATTGATAGAGAAGATTATTGGGCATGAATGCCTAGAAGTACCTACATATGGAGTGGAAAAAATTGTGAAGGAATTTAAGGCAATATTCTCACCATGTTTGGAGAACCCCGCAGCACACCTAAGCATAGAAATGATTTATTCTATGATGGAAGTAGGTGCCAAACTTAGAAAATATCAGAAAAAAGGTTGAAGACTTGGGAGCAAAAGACAAGAAGTTAAAAGGAGTCCTGTTGATCATGATGTTAGTCATTCACAAACATAGAATAAAAGTTACACAACAACCTTTACTCATCTTGAAAGATACGATGAATTCAGAGAATTCATGATCCCAAGTCTCCATTGATTAGGTCTTAATCTACTGACGTTACTCAGTGGTTGATGTGTGTTGCTGTTTTCCATTCAGGGGCCTTACATATTTCTGCAAAGTTCATCATTATTCCTTCAAATATCCTGCTCTATATGTCTGCTCTGCATAAATCTCCAACAATTCTACCTCTGCACTGTGAATTTAGTCAAATAATGTGCCTACAGGCTGATATTTGCATGATTTCTACCATTATTTGCAATTCTTTGCATGATATTTTCAATACTGCATGCATTTAACTCAAATATGCTAATGATTTTCAGTTACCTAAAGGATTTCAACATATTTCTCTGTTCTGCTTATTATTTATCATGACTTGCAGTTATGGTGATGAATTTATGAAATTAAAATAAAGGAAAAGGGTTAAAGAATGAGATTCCCAAAACTACCTGACTGAGATCACTGATCCACATACAAGCTCCCATACATGCAATGAAAAGAAGGAAACTAGAATCATACTTCACTAGGACATTCCACAAATCCACATGATCCAGTGCAAATCTTCAAAGGAAAAAGTTGACAACAACATGTAATGAAATGAAAGTGCTTCCAGTTGAACACAGCATTCACCAGTACATATCCAGAAATCAACATGAAGATTACGTAAAATTTACAATCAGGATGTAATCTAAAACTTCATATCCATTTAGTATGCTCAAGAACAGGTACATTTACAGTGATCTGAAGAAAGAACCTTGACATTTCAACAATTCTATCCTCATTAGTCTTAGTAATCCGATCTCCTAATTGACTCTACAGTAATCGGCCTTAATGTGCCAGATATTTTTTCTTTTTTTTGTTCCCCCTTTCTGTATATTATCTTCATGTATCAGGATCTAGCTCTTATATAGAACAAATGCCAGAAAACAGTTACAATGATCCAAGGATCAGGATCCTCTCATAATAATCAACTGTCCAGATGAAAAGCACATGCTTCGCCAGTTGGCAAATGTACAGCTGGCACAGAATATTCCAGCATCTTCAACTTGATTCGGTCTCCAGCTGACAAACAACATATTTGACAATATCCTCCTCATTTCTGGTTCATGTTGCCTCCGTGTGCAACCATATAATGCTCAGCAATAGCTCTAATAGCATCATGACTTCCTGCAAGTAAACAGACAAACACTAAGTTCATCATCATGTGGATAAACAATAGGAATTTAAACATTTTATTAAACATGCCTCAAAATGTGTAGCTACAGGCAATCGGGCTTTCAAATTTCTATCGCTCTGTTTTCCCGCCCATTTTCTTGTATATTGGGCTCCAAATATGATCATGTATCGCAACATATACAAGGAAATAACTACCTTTAACTTTCCTTCGAATCCGGCTCTGTATATGATGCATGTATGTATCGGCGTGACTACATACAGTCGGGATGACAAATTTTACATTAGGCCGATGGTTGAACTTATACCGATGCCAAAAATCATGATGATGTCCTTCCATCGGGAAGACATGTTCTATCGGCACGATAACTCAAGATAAGGCCGATAGCAAGACTTAAAACTTTCGTCTGCATGATATTTTGGAAATATGATGCTCCCCCTTTCGAATGTCCAGATGACGTCACCGTCATGTTTCACTTCTGTGTATTGGGGAAAAGAAAGACATCATCATCATCATCATGTCGAAGGAAAATAGGAGGATATGAAATATGATCCTGCTACTGAGGAAAGGAATATGATGGTGACATCATCGTCATATTCAGGCTTCATTAAAATGCAAAAGATGACGTCACCGTCATGTTTAGTTAAGATCAGGGGGTAAATGTAATATCGGGTCACCTAAGGAAGATGATCAGGTGGTGAATGTAATATGACCCCTTTGCGGCCAAGGTAACCCCCTTGAAAGATCAGGATGATGATGATGATCAGGACATCCGGGGCTTTTGTTAAACTTAGAATATGACGTCATCGTCATATTCTTGAACCGGATCATGTTTTGGAAAATATCCTGCCGAAGGGAAATGTGATGATGATGTCCTCCTGATATTTGCTTCTTCGTTTTTCAGGTTAGGATGACGTCATCAGGATATTTGCAAAAGGTCATATTTCTCGGCAGGAGGACATTACGAAATATTGGGTAGACAAACCAGATCATGATGATCTTGACAACATGACAGGATAAAAATATGATGATCCTCCTCATTGAATATCATGATGACGTAACCATCATATTCCGTCTTCGGAGTATGAGGATGAGTTGAGGTCATCATCAGGTTAGCGCTAGGGTGATATTTAAAATATGATCATGCTAAGGAATGGAATATCACCCCCCTTTAAAGATAGGGTGATCATCATGATCATGCAAAAGGAAATCAGGAGGATATGATGACGTCATCATCATATTAGCGAATATCAGCAAATATGACCCTCCCTTGAAAGATCAGGATGATGACCCTCTGATAGGACTTTGACGTACGCATGCAAATATGCAGATAGTGGATTTTCTAAGCAGGGTGATATTGTAATATTAGCATGATATTATAATATCAGGTGATGTTAAAGTATCATGATGCTCGTTGTTATGAAATATCGGGTTACACTCAAAACATTATGCTCACGATGCGCATAAGGTCATTTGACGGGTAAAACACACTATCACCTAAGATTGACGTTCGGATATTGGGACTGCATGATTTTTATCGGGTGATAGATCAAGATCATGATGACCTTGACAACATGACTGAGGATAAAAAATATGATGACCCTTGCGATTATCAGGTTTGACCAAAACTTTGACTGCTCATAACTCCCTCATATGGACGAATTTTCTAGTGATGTAAAAGGCAAACCTGCATGGAATTTCAAGCTCTTTCTAAATATGAGGTCATAGAAACAAAATATGAACTTTGACAAACTGACCTCATGATGATGACCTACCTCATCGAATATCATGATGATGATGCACCTGACTCATTTTTACCAAACCGCCAGAAAGCAGACAACACAAGCCAAGCCAAAAAGTTGGGTCCCTGTTTTGATAAGTTAAAATGGGGCGTGTTGTGTAACCACACAACAAATTGCCACCAAAGAAAACAACAAAATTCAAATGATTCAAGTGATATGATCATATTCATCTATAGTATTCTAATTCTTTCTAAGTAAAATCATCATGATCTTTGAATGATAAAGTTTCATCAAGGTAAGAGTGCTAACAAAGGATCATGTGTGTGCATATGATTAATTATCCTCATCTTGAAAGCAAGTTGAAAATATAAGTAACTGGTGTTAAACTACATAGTTGGAGATCATCCCTCATAGCCAACCTGGATAGAGCCTTGCTACCAGCAGGCATTCATAGCCCCGGCAAGGTTATCTATACAATCTCCCTAAGTAGAGCCCCACTGCCAGCAGGCATCTATAGCCCCGGTAGAGTTACTTAGATGGCCTAAGTTTATTGTTTATATATATATATACTTGTTTTTTTATTTATATATCTGATATCATCATGTCAGCTCATTTGTACAAGGTATGGTCACTTGCAGCTTTAGGTTGGAGATTTTATTGGTAGCAAGGGAGTCCCTTTAGATTTTTCACTTAACACCTATACTCATATCTTCAACAAGCCCAAGGCTGTTAGGTGTTTCATTGTGTTTGATTCACTTTGGACAAGAAAAGGCACCTGATGAAAAGATATTATAAAACCTGATCATGAATATTTATCAGAATGAATTACAATCTATATCTAAATCTGATCTCATCACTTGAATCCTAACAATTTAGTTATTTTCTTAGGTGATGAAGTGCATCATCTTGACTTACCAAAACAAAAACTCAACCAAAACAACACAAAATAGAAGAAACACTATACAAACAACTAACCTACAAAAAGGAAACAACAGAAACAGAACAAGAAAGCAAAACAAGCAGACTGTACAAACAACTAACCTACAAAATTAAATACAAACTACTACTAGGCAAATAAGAACCAGAAAATGACCTAAGTACACCTGTATTTGCATACTTCTTTTGATTGTGCAGGAGCATTAGGGTATCAGTTATGGTTCTCAACCTAGCAAATTTATCTTTATATTCTAAAAAATATTCTAATATTCTGAATTCATTGTATTCAACAGAATGATTCTTGATGATTAGCAACTGAGGAAGCTCATCATGTTCATGATTAATCCATGTGCATGTCTTATCTCCTGAATTTCCATAATCAAAATAGTATTCAACATCATTTACTGTGGAAAGGAGAAATACAACCTGGTGTATTTCTGATTCTGTTGGACATGCTTCTTCATTGGCAGCTGATCTTCCATTTGTCATTATATTTTCACTGCTTGGCTCAGTGCCTGGTCTCGCTTCAAATTGAAGGATGTATGACTCTTGATGTATTAATTCTTCATCTTTATCCAGCCTTATCCCTTCATTCCGGATGTTCAGTTTATCCTCCAGTTCAGGAAACTTCTCAATATTTTCTTCAATTTCCTGCACATCAACATCTAAATAAGTATCTTTATTATCACAACCTGATATACAGAAATTTATCATTTCTAAATCATTTGACTGTAAAAGAGAAACAACTTTCACTTGATAAGGACACTCCCCTGTTTCATTCTCAAAATATTTCTAGAGTGACATCTGATTATGCACAACAACTCCAAAGTCTTCTACATCTTCATCTTTCAGGGATTGTTCATTAAATAATTCACATCTTCTATCTAGTAAAGTGCCTGGTTCCATTAACCTGCAACATTCTTGTATTTGATCATTCAATTCAACCTAGTTAGGTAGTAAATCAGCATTTATTTTCTTTTCTATGGCTCCCTGAGTTACTATCATAGGAACTTCATCATCAGGAGTGCATTTAAATTGTTCTACTATCTATTTACACTTCTCTTTACCATAGAATGACTCCAGGAAAGATGTTTCATCTTCTTTATCAAAAGTATTAGGATCAGAATCAAAAATATTATCCTGATGAGTGGTTTCTTCTCTAAAATGTTCACAAGATTCATACCTGCATACTAACTGATCCTTACTTGTATTAGGAAGTAGAGAACTCCTATCAATCTCACCATAGAATGAATCCAGGAAAGATGTTTCCTCTTCATTACCTTCTGGAACCGACTCAGCTACTGTATTTTCTAGAATCTTTTTCAACATGATCAAGCAGGCGTAACAATCTCTCTCTGAATGCTCTTCATCATGTAATCTGCACCAGCTTTCAATCAAGACATCATCAGTGGATAAACCTAATATTTGACTACACTGTATATTTCTAGACAAGTATAATTCAAAATCCTCAGATCAGTCCACTTCAGTGTCTGGACAATTAATAACTTCTGGTGCTGCATCTGCTTGTTGCTCCAGAATTTCCTCATTTCGCTGCCAGCCTTCTTCATTTTCCTGGCAAATTTCAGCCCTGAACACATCTGGGAAGAATATTAGTCCTTTCAAATATAAATCCAACCTTGTAAGGAAAGTTAAACAATTTATTTCGTTGTGTTCTACAGTCTGGTGTATCCTGCAACAGGTGGATAAACCAAAGTTAGACAAACTGTGAGGGTAAAGCTACCTACTCAAAGTTTCCTGAAATAAAGGAATGTTAATTTGACAATTGCCTTCATATACATCCATCAAAATGAGACTCTATTTTTCAATTTTTTAGTATTTTGAAATTTTAATGAGCTCTATCATATCTCAGAATAAAACTTGAAAGTTCAGAAAATCAAACTAATCTTTGATGTTTTGAGCTAGATCTTTGCAAAGGTGCAACCAAAACATCTCAGATAAGAGATATTTGCAGACATTTAACTCAAATGCTGAAATATTTATGCAATATTTACAGAAATCCAGAAATTCTTTGTTCAGGCCCTCCTTCTGATGTTCACCCCTCCTTCTAGCGCCAATTTATGTTGCGATAGGAGCGAGGGGCCTGCATAAAATGAATGATGACCAAAGCAGTGGTGTCTTTTCCAGTTCTGCCCTCCTTCTAGCGCCAATTTATGTTGCGATAGGAGCGAGGGGCCTGCATAAAATGAATGATGACCAAAGCAGTGGTGTCTTTTCTAGTTCTGCCCTCCTTCTAGCACCAATTTATGCTGATCATGATGTTAGTCATTCACAAACATAGAATAAAAGTTACACAACAACCTTTACTCATCTTGAAAGATACGATGAATTCAGAGAATTCATGATCCCAAGTCTCCGTTGATTAGGTCTTAATCTACTGACGTTACTTAGTGGTTGATGTGTGTTGCTATTTTCCATTCAGGGGCCTTACGTATTTCTGCAAAGTTCATCATTATTCCTTCAAATATCCTGCTCTGTATGTCTGCTCTGCATAAATCTCCAACAATTCTACCTCTGCACTGTGAATTTAGTCAAATAATGTGCCTACAGGCTGATATTTGCATGATTTCTACCATTATTTGCAATTCTTTGCATGATATTTTCAATACTGCATGCATTTAACTCAAATATGCTAATGATTTTCAGTTACCTACGGGATTTTAGCATATTTCTCTGTTCTGCTTATTATTTATCATGACTTGCAGTTATGGTGATGAATTTATGAAATTAAAATAAAGGAAAAGGGTTAAAGAATGAGATTCCCAAAACTACCTGACTGAGATCACTGATCCACATACAAGCTCCCATACATGCAATGAAAAGAAGGAAACTAGAATCATACTTCACCAGGACATTCCACAAATCTGCATGATCTAGTGCAAATCTTCAAAGGAAAAAGTTGACAACAACATGTATTGAAATGAAAGCGCTTCTAGTTGAACACAGCATTCACCAGTACATATCTAGAAATCAACATGAAGATTATGTAAAATTTACAATTAGGATGTAATCTGAAACTTCATATCCATTCAGTATGCTCAAGAACAGGTACATTTACAGTGATCTGAAGAAAGAACCTTGACATTTCAACAATTCTATCCTCATTAGTCTCAGTAATCTGATCTCCTAATTGACTCTACAGTAATCGGCCTTAATGTGCCAGATATTTTTTCTTTTTTTTGTTCCCCCTTTCTGTATATTATCTTCATGTATCAGGATCTAGCTCTTATATAGAACAAATGCCAGAAAACAGTTACAATGATCCAAGGATCAGGATCCTCTCATAATAATCAACAGTCCAGATGAAAAGCACATGCTTCGCCAGTTGGCAAATGTACAGCTGGCACAGAATATTCCAGCATCTTCAACTTGATTCAGTCTCCAGCTGGCAAACAGCATATTTGACAATATCCTCCTCATTTCTGGTTCATGTTGCCTCCGTGTGCAACCATACAATGCTCAGCAACAGCTCTAACAGCATCATGACTTCCTGCAAGTAAACAGACAAACACTAAGTTCATCATCATGTGGATAAACAACAGGAATTTAAACATTTTATTAAACATGCCTCAAAATGTGCAGCTACAGGCAATCAGGCTTTCAAATTTCTATCGCTCTATTTTCCCCCCCATTTTCTTGTATATCGGGCTCCAAATATGATCATGTATCGCAACATATACAAGGAATAACTACCTTTAACTTTCCTTCGAATCCGGCTTTGTATATGATGCATGTATGTATCGGCGTGACTACATACGGTCGGGATGACAAATTTTACATTAGGCCGACGGTTGAACTTATACCAATGCCAAAAATCATGATGATGTCCTTCCATCGGGAAGACATGTTCTATCAGCATGATAACTCAAGATAAGGCCGATAGCAAGACTTAAAACTTTTGTCTGCATGATATTTTGGAAATATGATGCTCCCCCTTTCGAATGTCCAGATGACGTCACCGTCATGTTTCGCTTCTGTGTATTGGGGAAAAGAAAGACATCATCATCATCATCATGTCGAAGGAAAATAGGAGGATATGAAATATGATCCTACTGCTGAGGAAAGGAATATGATGGTGACGTCATCGTCATATTCGGGCTTCATTAAAATGCAAAAGATGACATCATCATCATGTTTAGTTAAGATCAGGGGGTAAATGTAATATCGGGTCACCTAAGGAAGATGATGAGGTGGTGAATGTAATATGACCCCTTTGCGGCCAAGGTAACCCCCTCGGAAGATCAGGATGATGATGATGATCAGGACATCCGAGGCTTTTGTTAAACTTAGAATATGACGTCATCGTCATATTCGCGAACTGGATCATGTTTTGGAAAATATCCTGCCGAAGGGAAATGTGATGATGATGTCCTCCTGATATTTGCTTCTTCATTTTTCAGGTTAGGATGACGTCATCAGGATATTTGCAAAAGGTCATATTTCTCGGTAGGAGGACATTACGAAATATCAGGTAGACAAACAAGATCATGATGATCTTGACAACATGACAGGATAAAAATATGATGATCCTCCTCATCGAATATCATGATGACGTAACCATCATATTCCGTCTTCGGAGCATGAGGATGAGTTGAGGTCATCATCAGGTTAGCGCTAGGGTGATATTTAAAATATGATCATGCTAAGGAATGGAATATCACCCCCCTTTAAAGATAGGGTGATCATCATGATCATGCAAAAGGAAATCAGGAGGATATGATGACATTATCATCATATTAGCGAATATCAGCAAATATGACCCTCCCTTGAAAGATCAGGATGATGACCCTCCGATAGGACTTTGACGTGCGTATGCAAATATGTAAATAGTGGATTTTCTAAGCAGGGTGATATTGTAATATCAGCATGATATTATAATATCAGGTGATGTTAAAGTATCATGATGCTCGTTGTTATGAAATATCGGGTTACACTCAAAACATTATGCTCACGATGCGCATAAGGTCATTTGACGGGTAAAACACACTATCACCTAAGATTGACATCCGGATATTGGGACTGCATGATTTTTATCGGGTGATAGATCAAGATCATGATGACCTTGACAACATGACTGAGGATAAAAAATATGATGACCCTTGTGATTATCAGGTTTGACCAAAACTTTGACTGCTCATAACTCCCTCATATGGACGAATTTTCTAGTGATGTAAAAGGCAAACCTGAATGGAATTTCAAGCTCTTTCTAAATATGAGGTCATAGAAACAAAATATGAACTTTGACAAACTGACCTCATGATGATGACCTACCTCATCGAATATCATGATGATGATGCACCTGACTCATTTTTACCAAACTGCCAGAAAGAAGACAACACAAGCCAAGCCAAAAAGTTGGGTCCCTGTTTTGATAAGTTAAAATGGGGTGTGTTGTGTAACCACACAACAAGTCCAAGCAGAAGAATTCACATGGGAAAAAAGCTAGGAAAATGATTGTACTTTCATCAAAGGAGTAACAGGTAATTTAGCAAAGTACCTGAATAAATAGAAAGTATTGAAAGAGGACATACATGGCCAGAATGTAATTGAAAAATAGTGTCACCCAAAGTCAACAAGCAAGAAGAGGTCAAAGTGGGGTATCTTTTATTTTGAAAAGATTCTCAAAGCATCCTTTGAGTCGAACAAAGATTCCATGAAGATATTTTGAAAACGGTTAGGAAGTGATTCCTACCCTTGATCTAAAGAGTTTGAATGAGGACCGTTGATTGTATTTTGTAACCGTAGTAGTAAGAAACTTCAAAATCTATATAAGAAGCTTTACTACTTGTATTATACACATAGGGATTTTAGAATTGTAGCTCACACTTGTAATTTCTGAGAGTATTTGAATAGAGAAGTATTTCTTTTAGTCTAGAAGAGGAGGTTGCCTATGTCTACATTAAGGAATACACGGAATGTCTGGTTTCCTTACTATATCTATAAAAACGTATCTAAGTTTTCTAGTAATTTGATTAATGAAACAAAGGTTATTCTTACATTGTAAATTTTATATGACTTTGTGCTTTGAATACAAGTAAACTTGGAATTCTGCATCTATTACAGAGTGTTTTTTGACTCTTACTAGTATTTGAAGTATTATTCTTTGAAAGCTTGCAATCTCTGATGTATGTTCATGGAAATGCTTAGGACTTTACATTTGAAGATTTAGATATGTTGATTTGATCAAATTACTGTATTCTTAAAGACACGAGTAATAGAACATCTAGATCCTATAGTGAAATGATACTTAGTTTGAGTTTCTCAGACTTTTCTCCAAACAATTGGTAAATAATGAATAGTTACATTGATATTTGATAATTTTCATATTAATCTGAAAGGTAAAGTTTGTTTTTAATGTAAATCATACAAATCTTTTGGATACAATAATGAGTTTATGCAAAGGAATGAGTATTATGTTTATATTTACAACATCTTGCATAATTTGAGTCTAGTAAGTCACTAAATACTTTAATTTATGTCAGGCCCCTTGAATATTACAGTTTCACATCAACCTACTAAATTGTCCACAAGGTCAAGATTTGACCATACAAAAACTTGAGATTAGGAATTCTTAGTCAAATCCTCATATCTTTCAAGACAACTAAGGTTCGTTTTCTGAATTTTAATTTTTGTTATGAATGTGTAAAAACAATTGTCAACAGTTTTAGCACTAGAAGGAGGGCCTAATTTAAGTTGAAGTAGGATTTGAGATAAGCTGGCTCACAATAGAAGTTGAGCGACCAGGTCTAGATCTAGTTTAGAAGACATCTTTGTGCAATTACATGATAGAAGATAGAATAAAGGTCCTTTGATTTGGAATCCTCGAATATCACACATAGGAGGCTGATCTAGAACTCCTCCTAGATCACCTTTTAACATCCATAACATAGTGAGTCCTGATAGTTCTTCTTTTAGATCTTTGAATCTTGGTTTAAGTCCTCTTAGAGGTCCAAGTCCTCCTAGAGGTCCAAGTCCTCCCTTAAATATAAGTCAACCTAGAGGTCCAAGCCCACCATGTGATCCTGCAATAGCATATTTCAATGTCAATTCTCCTATTATGTTTAATGATTATCATGAGATGCCAAAGAATCCTTAAAAGATATGTCCTAAATATAAATTGTATCAGGATCTAGAAGATCACATTAGGATATTCAAGGAGGCATGCTTTAGAGCCAGGTTAGAATATGAGGATGTTGTGTGTAGGTTGTTTCCTTAGACTTTTAATGAACAGGCTTCTAACTGGTATGTCAACTTGCCCAATGGTTATATTTCTTCTTGGGTAGTTATGGAAGATGCATTTTTGTCTAGGTTTAAAGGACCAATTGATCCTTCTACCTTGTATCATAAATTGGCTGCAATTAAAAGAGGTGAAGGAGAGCTGATTGATAACTTCAATGATAGGTTCAAAAAGGCTTACTCTAAGCTAGTTGCTCATTACACAGTAACTCCAGATGCTTTATTAGCAATGTATTATGTTGCTTTTGATCCATTGACTTCTATGTTTGTCAAAAGAAAAATTGATATAGACACTATATCCAAAGCTTATAAAGAAGCATCCATGGTAAACTAGGAAATGAGACAAATGACCTATAGTCCTTTTCTTAATGGAGGAAACCCTGGGATGCAAAATCAAGCACAACCTTGGAATGGAGTTCCTATGCATCATACCCCATTATTGAATCCAATTCCTACATACACACCTGTGTATAATCCTTCCCCCATCTAGACTATAGTCCCCTATACTAGTAATAGTACCAATAACAATCAGAATAATGGTCAGTCTTTCTTCCAGCCCTCTTAGGATACATTTGTGGCAAAGGCACAAGAGGATAGGGAAGAAATCAAAGAAATTACTGCACACTTGAGAAGATTAACAACTAAAATGACACAACTAAGAAATAAAAATTTCTATGGTAGAAATAACCAAGGGTACGGTTAGAATCATAACCAAAATTATAACTAGGTTTAGGGTTCAAATAAAAACCAGAATTATAATTAGAGTCAAAATCATAATCTGGGATAGGCAATACAAAATAGAGGACATGTTGTAGATAACAAGGCTTGGAGTAATAACAATAGAAATCTGAATCAACCTAAGCCACCTAGGACATGGAACACAGGGCCAAACAATGGCTCTCTAGCTTCTCCATTTGAGAGTCTAGAAATCAGGAAGCAAAATAGCTAGCCATAATTCAAATGGCCAATGTAGCATTAAAAAACTAGTGCATGATTCACAATACAAGTGTACATGCTGAATTATATTGCCCTCAGTTTCATCTGGTGGCTAGCATCTTCAATGTGGATGTACAAGCTCCCACATATGAATTTCTCATTCCCAAGGGGAATGAAATAGTACCCTCAAGATTTGAGTCTACTTTAGTTCTAGAAACTTTCACTTTCACAACTAGAGAGGGAGAGCATCAGATATTAGAAGATGAACCCTGCTTTTGTGAAAACTTATACCCTAAATTAGCGTTAGTATTGGATGCTTTTAAGTTTCCCTTTGAAATTGAAAATGAAGAGTTATATGAAATACAGGAAGTATAGGTTTTTCAACAGTCTAACAAAAATCATACTTATAATCTAAGAAGTAACACTAAGCCTAGAGGTCCTTTCACTACCTCCACTCCTCCCACAATTTCAACACTCATCTAGATTAGCATGCCAGTAATAATCCTGCAATATTGAAAGCTAATCATCATGGGAATGGTGGGAGAGTAGCATCAAAAGTTCAAACAGGGAAAATAAAGTCATTGGAAATAGTAAGGTTAATGAGTTATTTGTCTAAAGAAATAAAGAAAATCAAGGTCAGTATACCTCTGTGTGAGTTGTTGAAAAGTCCAGGGGTTAGAAATGCTTTCATAAAATCCTTGGATACATCTATGGCAAGTGAGGCCTCTACTAATATGAATGTTCCTGGTAGAGATACACATTCCAAGGACAAAAGTAAAAAAATTGAACAACCTTCCAACACTAATGTGGTCATGTATGCAGATAAGAGGGAAGGTCCTCCTTTCTTGTTAACCATTAGGATGTTGGGAAATAATATACATAATTGTATGGTAGATTCTAGTGTATCAGCCAACATAATGCCTTTAGGGATATGCAAAACTTTAGGGCTAACTCCTACCAAATATGCCAAGGTAGTTACACAATTGGACAAAACTGAGGTCAATGTGATAGGTGAATTGATGCACATTCATATGCAGCTAGCTTCTGATCCTAGGGTAAGTTAGTTTATTGATATTTAGGTAGTGGATAAACCTGTGAATTATGGGATGTTGTTAAGTAGGGATTGGTCCAAAACATTAAACGGATATATGGCCACTGATTTTTCACACATGTGGTTACCTTGGAGAGGTGTCCCAAATCAGATCAGGATAGAAGCCGAGCCAAGAATGAAACACATGATTATAGTATACAATACAACTAATGAGATATTATATGCCTCTATTGAACCTAATGTTTATAGGGTCACCAACAAAGGAGTGTAAATTGAGGAAATATTGATGTTGAATTTTAAAGAAAAGCCTATCAGTAAGGAAACAGTGGTATACATTGAGTTTGATTGCAATTCTTCTGATGAAGAAGATATTGCAGTAAATAGTTTTGGTCAGATCATAAGGCAGGAAATAGAAAAGTGCATTGAACAAAAATTGCCAGTTCAGTGCAAATTGTACAAAAGCTTGTGCAGAGTCCATAATAAGCCTCATTCTGAAGAGAATTGTGGAATGTACAAAGACATTATAGAATATCAATATGGAAAGTGCACAAAAAGGATGGAACTGCAAGAAAGAAAGGTTAATCTTGAGAAACCTAAGTTATATTTTCATGACAATATAGATGTACCAATTCAGGATTTAGAGAAAGAAACAAAAAAGAAAAGTGTTTGTTATTCTAGTGTACAAGTTGAAAATGAGAATGTACAGGTAGGTCAGAATGAAACACTCATAAATAAACAAGATGATATTGCATAGGTAATAGAAAGGGTGAGGCATGCCAAAATGAAATGTCAAAAGAATAAAAGTGGCATGTGGACACTGAAATGTGATGGGTCTAAGTCCAAACAAGGTGCAAGCGATGGTGTTGAACTTATAGATCCTAGTGGTAAGTCATTTTTAGAAACATATAGGCTACAATTTCCTTATACTAACAATGTAGCAGATGAAGATTTAATTTATGGACTTGTTATGGCTATCAAGAAGAAGGTGAGAATGATCAGAGTTTTTTCTGACTCTGAGTTAGTGGTCAGACAAGTTGGAAAACTATATGCATGTAATTATAAGAAAATGTTGTGTTATAGGCATAGAGTATGGGATCTAATTGAGTCATTTGATGCCTTTAACATAGAACATATCCCTAGGGAATTGAATCAAAGGCCAGATGCATTAGCAATTGCTGCTAGTACCCTAGAGCCTTTAACATTGTCAGGTCTAAAATGATTTGCTGTTGAGTTAGTGAATGTTCTAAGTATACAAGATAACATTACTCATTTTCAGGTATTTGAAGGGGATCAACGAATTGTGGACTTTCTTACTTGTAATGAAGTATTTGAAGCTCAAATCATTGATGAGTAGGAAAGACCTGATGTGTCTTGGGATGAATAAGACATAATAAGTTTGAAGAGTAATTTCTTACCCAAGGGGGTAATTGAGTTGGAAAAGATTTTTAACTTTGATGGGGTAGTCAGATAGAAGGATTTTCCCAAGACTGAGGGGGTAAGTGTGATCCCTATAACCTAGGAATAGAGCAAAGTCCATAGAATGTACTAATTGGAAAGGCTTGCTTTGAGAAGGTAAGAAAAGAAATTGTAGATGTTTTGAAAGAATACAAACACGTAATAGCATGGACATATGAAGATTTAAAGACTTATGATACATCCATCATAACTCATGTGATATGCTTGAAACCAGGAGTCAAACCATTTAGGCAAAAATAGAGGCCTGTGAATGCTATTCTAGAACCTTTGATCTTTGAGGAAGTTAAAAAATTATTGTCAGCGAGGATAATTTTCCCAGTAAGACATTCAACCTGGGTAGCTAACTTAGTACTCATGAGAAAGAAAAGTGGAGACATTAAATTATGTGTTGACTTTAGAAACTTAAACAAAGCATCTGAGAAAGATAATTATCCATTACCTATAATAGATGAAGTATTGCAAGCAGTAAATGGAGCCAAGATGATGTCTTTTTTAGATGGATTTTTAGGATATAATCAGGTCTTGGTTGATAGAGAAGATAGGTTGAAGACTACATTTACTTGAAAGTGGGGTAATTATGCATATAGGAGGATGCCTTTTGGTTTGATCAATACAGGTGCCACCTTTCAGCGAGCCATGGATATTGCTTTTCGTTGATTGTCAGGTAAGTGCATTGTTATTTATATGGATGATCTAACTATGTATTCTAAAGATGTGTCTACTCATGCAGAAGATTTGAGAGGGTCCATAAAAGATGTGAAAGGTATGGGATTTCTCTTAATCCAAAGAAATGTTCATTTGGTGTAACTGAGGGAAAATTTTTAGGACATGTCATTTCTGAAAATGGGATATCCATTGATCTTGATAGAGTAGAAGGAATAAGAAAATTGCAATTACCTAATAGTAAGAAAGAATTAAAGTCTTTCTTTGGTAAGATTAACTTTGTTAGGAAGTTTATTATAGGTTTTGTAGAGATAGTGCAACCACTAAATGCAATGCTCAAGAAAGATGCAAAGATAGAATGGACACCAATAGCCAAGGCCACATTCGAAGGTATTATGGAGGTCATTTCTGATGCTCCTGTGTTGGCAAGTCCTAATTATACTAACCCATTTTACATATATTCTTTCACATCTATGCATTCAGTTGCAGCTGCCTTGACACAAAAAGGAGAAGATAATGAAGAAAAACCTATAGCATTCATGAGTGCACCTTTAAAGGATGCATAACTGAAATATTTAGATATAGAGAGGCAAGAATTTGCATTAGTAAGAGTATTGAAAAATTTTAGACATCACATTCTACAAAGTCAAGTTAAGGCCATAGAACCTGATGCAACAGTGAAAATGTTGTTGATACAAAATGAGTCTAGAGAGAAAAGGGCTAAATGGATTACAATACTACAAGATTTTGATATGGAGAACATTCCAATGAAGCTAGTTTGAGGACAAGCATTAGTACAAACCATAGAAAACACAGATCCCAATCTGGTGAAGCAGCAGTATGTATTAAACTCTAGTGATGCATCAGGATGGTATGATGATTTGAATACATTTATGATATCAGGTAAATATCCAAGTAAGATAAAGTCCTCTCAGAGGAGAGCCTTGAATATTAAAGCATAGAGGTACATGGTACAAGGGGGTCTTCTATTCAAAAAGAACCATGAAGGAATATATTTGAGGTGTTTGAACAAAATAGAAGTAGATAAGGTATTGTCAGAATTGCATGATAAATATGGGACCGCTCATGGTTCTCATTTGGCTACCATGCATAAAATTTTAAGAGCTAGATACTATTGGCCAACAATGTTTAAGGATACAGAGAGTCATATTTGAAGTTGTCACACCTGTCAGACTACAATAGACAAGGGAAGAAATCAAGCCAATCCATTATAGTCGGTCATTGAGTCTAGGCCATTTGCACAGTGGGGCTTGGATTTCATTGGAGTCATAAATCCTCCATCCTCTGTGGGACATAAGTTTATATTGATAGTGACAGACTACTATAAAAGGTGGACATAAGCCACATGTTGTAACTTTTCTACTACCAAGGTGGTTATAAAATTTCTTGAAGAAAACATCATAACAAGGTTCGGAGCTCCATATTCGCTGGTATGTGATAATGGCCCTGCATTTTCTTCTCTAAAATTTTCTAAACGGGCATTTAAGTATGGAATAGTTTTAAAATTTTCTTCAGATTATTATCCTCAGGGTAATGGTTTAACCAAGTCTACAAATAAGATTTTGCTGGATATAATCAAGAAATTAATTGTAAAAAATCCAAGGGAGTGGAATACATTGTTAAAGTATGCATTGTGGGTAGATAGGACTAAGGTTAAGTTGGGCTTAGGCAATGCACGTTATCACCTAGTTTATGGGACTGATCCCATACTTCCAGTGAATTTAAGAATACCTATCTGAAATTTTGCTAACGAGTATTTGGGTTTTAATGATCATAGAGAGGCCAGGTTAGTCCAAATATTACAATTGGACAAGAAGAGAGATCAAACCATTAAGAAATTTGCTAAACATCAAGTTGTAGTCAAAAGATGGTTTGACAAAAGAGAAAGAGTCAAAACATTTAGAATATCAGACCTAGTGCTATGTTGGGATAAAGCACATGAAAAGAAAGGAAATCATGAGAAATTTGACAAATTGTGGTTAGGTCCACTACAAGTCACAGAGATAATCGAAGACAACACTTTTAGGCTTAAGACTTTGACTGGGGAAGATGTGTCATTACCTATTAATGGCCAACATTTGAAACATTGCTTCCAGGCTTGAGATGACATTGTCTATCCTATTATGTATCATATTGTAAACAATGTACAGTGTTTTGTTTTGTTTTGTTGTGTTGTGTTTTGTTCTATTTTTTGGTTAGTTTGTGTGTTGTGTTTCCTTGGCAGGGATGTTTGTTTTGATTTGAGGTATGCAGGAGAAGATCAACAACCATTGAAAATAATAGAAAATTAAAAGCATTTAGGTTAGTCATTTGAAACTTAGGCATAACTTGTTGTGACTTTCATCAATGTAGAAAATTATTTGACTGGTGAAATTTTGTATTCAATAACTGTGGGATGAGTATTCGAGGGAAGTTTCTCATGATGACACACCTAAAATCCTTAGGTTTATTAAACATTACAGTGTAGGTGTTAAGTGAAAAATCAAAGTTCACCCTTGCTACCATTACAATTCTCAGCTTAATTTCAGCAAGTGATCACACCTTGCATCATAAATTTACAATGATAATATCTTATGAATTTCTATCTTACACAAAGTTAAAAAACATAAATAAATAAAATAGATTTTACTGAAAATCTAGATTAAGTCATCTAAGTAACTCTATCGGGGCTATAGACACTTGCTGGTAGTGGGGCTCTACTTAGGAGAATTGTAACGATAACCTTGCCTGGGATATGGATGCCTGCTGGCAGCAAGGCTCTATTCGGTTGGCTATAAGGGAATGACATCAACTATGTAGTTTAATACTAGTCACTGGTTTATTCAACTTATTTTCAAGATGAGGATTATTAATCACATGCACCCACTGAAACTCAATTGGAAGATTCGTGCACCTTATTGAATACATTAAGTCTCAAGTAAAATAATGGTTTGCAAAAAAGGAAGTTGGAAGTTATGAATTCATTTCATTTAGTTTTCTTTAATGATTTTATTTTAATTATTTTGTTTGGTTACTAGTTGTTGTGATGCTCACAACATGCCCTATTTTACCTCTCAGCAAAAGGAGGACCCCTGTTGTGGCTGTTGCTTTTTACTTGTGTGTGGTCTTGCTTGGTGGTAAAGGGAAAAGAGGTAAGGGTTCCAAACCATGTTGAAAATTGAAAAGATTTAGCATTAAGTACTAGGAGAGAATAGAGGTGAATTCTTTGATAAAAATGAATAAGGGTTGCTTTTTGAACCAATAAGAAATTTCCAATATTCTATCAGATATATGTGTTTTTGGTAAAATGCATTAATTAAAGGGTTTGTATGTTGCACATACAAATTCGTTTGTATGTTGCACATACAAATTTGTTTGTATGTGAAGTCATTGTATAAGTCATGTCGGGTACAATTGGGTTTGTATCTTAGAGTTTGTATGCATATGCTCCATGTTTGTAACCTTTGTATGCAAGTCAGACCTGATAAGTTTTCACAAGTAAAATGAATAAAATGTCAAGTTTCGCTTTGTATGTGGGTTTGTATGGATGTCTAATATAAGTGCAAATGATATACAAAGTGATGTACATTCATGGACGTGAAGGAAATATAAAATACATTTCATTTAGGAAATTAAAATGGACATTCGCGTTCACGTTTGTCGTTTCACCATTTGTATGTGTTTTTGGTATGTATAAAACCGATGCACATGTTAACATATATACAAAGGATTGATACAAGTGTTTCATTGAATAATGAAAAAGGAGAACATACATTGGTGGATTTTAAACCATATTTAAATGAAACATAGCCCGTGATAACAAAAAAGTATTGTATAGTCAAATTTAAGGGATTGAGTATTAATGGAATCAAGAGTTAAATTTGAGAAACTAGATCATGTGGATTAAAAATACAAAGATACAAAATAATATGGAAAGAGGGTTGGCAATCACACATATACAAAGGTCTGATGTATACTATTTTGATTATGGGCAAGGTATGTACAATAAAAAATGGGCTGTATTTACAGGCCATCTTCAAAACCCGAAGTTGAGGTTAAGAGCAAAAAAAATAAAATATTCACCAAAAGGGATTCTTCATGCCTTAGGGATGTCCATAAAATAGACCCATTCTGACTATATCCACAAAATGGCCAATCCAGTCTAAGGTTTGTGATACTTCCAATCCTTGAGTTAACCTTAGAAAGTTGAGACCAATTCTGGACCAGTCCCTGTGTTTTGCTAAAGCCTGGTTTGAAAGTTGCATTAGAAAGGGCAGCCTAGTAACTTGAATGCTAGGAACATGAACAAACTGAAGCTCTGACACTCATGGAACTCCCACCCCCAATTCGGATGCTAAAAGGACATCCACATCTGTGATGTAGTAG
Organism: Cunninghamia lanceolata; assembly: GCA_027924645.1. Lineage (NCBI taxonomy): Eukaryota > Viridiplantae > Streptophyta > Pinopsida > Cupressales > Cupressaceae > Cunninghamia > Cunninghamia lanceolata. The sequence continues at coordinate 11,681,376 of BSBN01001400.1, forward strand.
TCTACTTTAAAAATGGCCTATAGCAATAAGAAAACTTCAATCTTATTAACACTTATATCCAGAACAGAGGTTAAAAACCATGAGACAATGTCAAAATTAACTCTATAATGATCACAATTATTCAAGAAATTCTTTCCCAATATCATCTTGATAGCCTCCAATTTTAATTCAGGAAATAGGGGATTTGCATGCCTCAAAATTAAACCTTTCAGACGAGCATCTGAAATTGGACCAAAAAATGTTTTTTGTCATCTAGAACTAAGGAGATAGATAGGAGTAGTCATACTTGTGGAGTTTTTCTTCGAATTCTGACGTGAGTAAAATGATATTTGGTGGGTTCTTAAGTAGAAGTTCTACATGAGTTACAGGGTTAATCACCATTAATGGTGGCCGAGAGAAATTGAATAAGCATAAATGTGAATGATATGTCATGCGTGTTGGTAGTCTAGTGAAGTGAGGGTTATTAATGTATCAGATTTCCTTGAAGTGTGTCTTAAAGATTTTGATATTAATTACCAGTGGGTAAGTGAAGTGGGGGCCTGCAGTGGGTATCTTGTGGTTGTATGTTCAATATACTAATGGATATACAAAAAGATATGCAACATGGAGACAAAAAGAAATGAAAAGGCTGAGATGCAATGCAGATTTCAAAAGGAAATGAAAGAAAGTTAAAGCTTTGTATGTATGTGTGATTTTATGCTAACGATATACAATCTTGATATACAAAGAAATGAAAGACACCGTTGGGAATGAAAAGGTAAAAAAGGTTTGTATGGGTTGCACTTGTATGATTGTTTTGCATCTATCCTATATACATAGCAACATACAAACAAAAGATGCAAAGTTGAACATAAGGAAAAGAATAACATTGTTTATAATCCATTGCATGTTTAGATTTGTATAGTGATGAAATACAAAGTAACATACAAAATATGAGATGTATGCAAAGGGTAGACTAACGGATAGAATGTTCAAAATTAAAAGGTTGAAGTAGGAAGCCGAAGCTGTATGTACATTAAATGCTGCAATTAATGCTGAACTAACACTGGAAAGATGAAATTTTAACATGTTAGGGTAAATAAAGGATTGTTTTTTTTTCATAAGTGCATCATTAAAATTGAAATTGCAGAGAAAGAACATTATTGCACAGATTGAACAAAAAGTTTATCGCTGGACGGATTTCCAGAAAAGGAACAGATTGGGAAAATGGTAAAGTGAGTCAATGGTTGTAAGGTTTAGCTGTCATGAATACAAGTATTTATCTTGAATGCCATTATAGTTTAGTTAATTGAAAATGCAAAAGGAATATCAGTAATTTCATTTTAAAAATGCAAGAAAATATTAAATTACTGTATCTGATTAGGAAATTAGCTAATTTGGGTTAAATAATATGGAGGTCAAAAAAATGGAAAAGACAAAAGGGGGTTAGGGTAAATGTAAAACTTAGAAAATTCATGGCAAAACCCAAGTTAAATGGAGTAAAACAGTTAGTTAAGCATGTATTTTTTCACAGGATGGCCCCGAAACAAAAGAAAGTAGACCCAGGGGGTGAAGAGAAGGGTAAAAAAGAAAGAAAACCATGCAAGGAAGAAGAAAAGGAAGAATTACCATTACATAGAGGATATTCAACTTTACTTGGTACAAGCAGAGTCAGCACTAATACAAATGTGGGGTCTTATGATGCAGAAGGTAATCTTTAGAAGATCACAGTGAGAGGTGCCACCCCAAACATGAAATGCATTAGGGATAGTGGATTATATAAGGCTGCAGGTTTTCTGTTAGCCATGGAGGCTAAAGATTTGGTCTTGGTGTGCATATACAAATATGATATAAATACCAGAAAGGTAATACATGAAGACCAGGTGATTGTAGATTTGACTATAGAAGGAATAGCAAGGACCTTTGGTCTGGCGATTCAAGAGAAAATGGTAGACATAGATATTGAAAAATACAATGACTTTAATAGTAATGAAAGAGATTGTAGAAGCAGAATCTTCTACGGTTGGTATAATGCAGAGAATAAACCCAAGGCTATAGAAAGAGTCCATAAGATCTTGCAAAGAATAGATTTCAAAGAAGAGACACATCTGATGATAACAATGTTAAGCAGACTGGTAGGTTTAAGAGATGCCACTAAATGTGAACCTTGGATGTTCACTATTATTCAATTCATAAGGGAGGCAAAAAAAGAAGATGGACAAATTCACTAGGCCAGGACTATTAGTGTGGCCATATGGACGCAGGCTATGCCCAGACAACAAAAGATGATGCCTTTTTACTTGTCCTCATATGTATTATATTCATGTGCATCAATGATTCAGCCATATATATATGGAATTGACAGAGTTGGGACCATGGGGAATGGACCAGGTCAGATGTTAGTATATGAACATTGTCTAGACCTACAAGAAGACAATGCATTGAAGAAATATGCCTTGGTCAATGATGTATTTTACACTTATATGGTAAGGGTTTTAAAAGGGGAAAAGGATAAAAGATTATCCGAAGATGCAGAAGACATTCTTGGATGGCTCAATTCTTGGTATATACAATTCCAACACTTTACATATATTAGAAATGAGGGTTTTGAGCATAAACCATTCATGTTACCCAGATATCCTTCAAATAAACTAATTGTACTAGAATTTTCTAGACAAAACCTGAATGCTTTCAGGATGTATAAGAATAAGTGGAATAGAGGAAATATTAAACTTCCTTAGGCAGTTGGAAGATATTTTTGTTATAGTGAGGAAGTGATTGAATGTTCAGAGAATGAGTTAGAAAGAAGGTTTGATCCTTTTCACAGGATCCAAAGTGCTATTGATCCTAAGTTTAAACATCAAGTGCACATTCAGGACTATTGGTCAGACTACAAGAATGACAAATAAGTGAGAAAGAGAACTCACAAAAGACTGACAGTAGAACAAATAAAGTCCATGGGGGAAATGTATGTACCCTCAGAAGTTGAAGATGATGACAAATTATTACATCACGGTTATGAAAGTGCCAGGCTTACAACTATTGAAGAGCCTGATTGGTCACAACCATGGAGTACATCTTTAGACGCATTGTCTAAACCTGTCATTTTGGTTTCTAGAACATGGTTGAAGGATAAAATTGAAGAACTTAAAGATAAAGGGATTGAACCCACATTTCCAAAGAAGGGTAGGAAGAGGGTGAGGGAGCATCAAGATGAGCTCCAATGTTTCTATCAGAAGAAGAGGAAGATTGTGGAAACAAATATTATTGAAAAGGACAAGAATGCCACTCTAATGGATCCATGTGTCTTAGGAGTGACAATGGAAACATCATCAGGTACATTTGTAGAGGTAGAATCATCTAGTCATGGTACTAGTGTAAAATAGACTCAGGCTGCTAAAGGGTCAATAGGACAGAAGATCAAGAGGGCAATAGCAGTGGAAACATAAAAAGGAGAAACATCAAAACAAGATGATATTATAGGGGCATAGCAGGTAGGTGCTAAATTGAGTAGCATAAATAGTACAACTACATCAGAGGAAAAAAGACAAATATATGCAAAGGTTAAAACAGAATTGGTTGAAGAAAACCTACAAGAATCAAGATTGCATGAAGCCAAAAGGGTAATTGAGACTGTTAATGTAGAGGATGATAGTAGTGATAGTGAGGTTGTTGATAACTAAGAGGGGGGGTGAATCAGTTATCCTAATCTATACTTCTTTCTGAACTTTCTTATTAATCAATGCAGTATTAATTCAAATAAGCAAACACAACCATGAAATGGAAATACACATGACACAATATTTTTGACGTGGAAACCCTGTTAAGGGAGAAAACCATGGGGTGATTAACCCAAGATTGTATTCTCTATTAGAAGAATAGAAAAACAAAATGGCACTTGCTAATTAGGGCTCACTACCTGAGCACACTGCTCACAAGAGGCACACTGCCTACAAGAGACTCACTGTCTACAAAAAGAATGTAATACAATACTTGAAATAATTGGAAGCATCTACAAATGCTGGAGTTCAGTTCTGGTTAAGCTCAGTACACTGATCTGTTGCACTTCATCTTTCCTCTTTTCTTTTGCTGCTTTCCTTTCACATACCGAACCTTCCTTACTGCTTCTGCTTTGCACTTCTACTTTTATTCGCACATCACAACACACAACTACTCCTCTCACAACTAAATCCATCGTGTGTATATATATCCACACAAGTAACTTCATCACCTTTCTAGTCAGCACCCGGAATAGTCAATCTTTTCACTAATTCTGATATGTCAGTTGAATCCTTGCACATCAAGTAATGCAGATCAAGTATATGCTTGTAGAAATCATTCATCATGTCAGCCAAACATTATTCATTCCTTTATAACCTTTACCATCATCAGTAACACATCCAAAAAATAGTCTGATGTTCTGTCAGTCAGTTCTTCCTCTGTTCACACTGTTACTCAGGAACCCGGTACTCAACTATTCATATCTTTTTCCTCATCTATCACCAAAGGCTAAAACCTTGGAATCTATCACTCAAGGTAGTCCTCTTGACTTCACTAAATCTGCACTTCACAAAGATACTTCCTCTAAGAGATCCAGACCTGCTTGTTGGACCTTGCCACATGCTCTGTTCTTGTTTACCGGACCAGAACAATCTTCATTCTGACTTCCGGTAGAGACACACCATGTCCTACGGATGTATGGGATGAACTTTGTTGCCATCAATGACAACAATCATGAATCCATATAGTGTCTCTTGCCAACAAACTCCCCCTTTGGCATTGATGGCAAGACTTAGTGAAAAATGACTAAGTGTTTACACTATGCTCCCCCTTGGCTGATGCTCTATCTTTATATACATTTTCTGGAGCTCCCCCTTAGTTGGATTCCTCATTTTTCACTGCTCCTCACTCCCCCTTTGACATCAATGGCAAAGGGTAGGGTTCGCATACCAAAAAATTTCAAAATTTTAACTATACTTAGCCGCATAAGTATATATATATGGAATACTTACATATACTTAAGTATGTTTGCAAAAGTGTTCTTCAACTGAACAACTTCTGTCGCCCAACTCTACTTCATCCTGTCCAAAATTGAGATGTGACCACTCAACAGGAAAGCAAATGCTTTAGCCTTTTTAAGGTCTGTCGGATCATTGGTCCGGGCTGTAATCTGAGCATCATTTATGGCCTCATGCATGGCCTCTATCTTAGGGATAATAATCCTTCTAAGTTCACCCATCCGGTTAATTATGTTCTTCCTTTCCTTCTCAAAATTCTTTATTGCATTTGTGATTGCAATAGTTTGACACTCTTGATTTACTATGGAGGAAGAGAGAGGATCAAAACTTTGAGACAAACTTAGTAGTTTATCCTCTTGCTCTTTTATTTTCTTCTCAGTCTCTGCTATTGCTTTGGACCAGGAGATACAAAATTTGTATATTTCACCGCCATCCTTAAGAGCATTTTCTAAGCTCTTTATCCCAATACTCATATTTCTCCTATCATTAGTGATTAATCCTGGTACCTCTGAGAATCTCTTATCCAAAAACTCCTTCTAGACCTTTTCTTTAGATGATTTTTCTAGAGAATCAAAATGTGTACTAACACCGTTGACTAAGGTTTTGAGATTACCGGAAGAGGAGGCTATGGGATCCTTCTGAAAAGATGGCATGATCTTTTGCAGCACTCCAAATGCAGCTTTTATCAATTCATAGTCTTCCATATGAGACTTTAGGAGTTTTTCATTAGCCTTAGCATTTACAAATGAAGCTATCTTCATTGTCTGTACCGGAGAAAGAGAATCAAAATTGAATGGACCTTGTGGAAGCTCTGGTTCATCAATCTCCATTGTTTCTTTGTTCAGGAATTCTTGGATAGTTTGTACAGTGTCTCTTGCTGGAGACAGATGTTTCTTCTCTTCTGCAGTCTTGAAGCTGTCCTTTGGAGTTTTCTTTCCTTTTACATTCCCACCACTAGCAGTTGTGGTTTTCTCTGCTAAAGTCTTCTCTCCTTCTACAACCTTAGCACTATCATCTTCTTTTTCCTTTACCTCTGCTTCTTTCTCCTACAATTTTTCTTCTCCTTTAGATCTAGAGACTATAGGGGAACCTAGAGGAGAAATGTTAGTCTGTTCAGAGCCCACCTCTTCTGTTATTTTCTTAAAAGTTTCTTCTGCAACACTTGTGGTTGAGGGATCAGTACCCAAGTCCTCTACAATAGGAAGATTAAATCTTTTGAAGGCCTTCTGGAGGATCTCTTCTGTGTCCTTGGCTACCTTGTCAGTCTCACCAAGCATGAGTTGATTCATCCTTGCTTTGCTCCTGAACTCATCCTTGCAGTCTTTTAATACCATGTTCATTGTCTTGGGATCAATTGAAGGATATAGCTGAATAGCTATCTATTCCCGGATCTCAAGATCTTTAGCTTGGGCACTGTTCTTTCTTATTTCTAGTTCCTTCTCCAAGCTTTTAGGGATCAAAGATATAATTTCAATAAATGCTTTGTTGTAGATATTTAGATACCTGACTATGGCATCTTGCAATATCTTCTTATCTGCTTCACCATAATCATCATAGAACTCGACCATTGGCTAAATATTCTTGTCCACTGTGACTGATTTGATTATGTCGTCATTGTGAAGAGTGGGTTTTTCAACATATTCCTCTGTCTTTTCTTCTTCTTTCTGTCCGGTAGAGGGTTGACCGGATGTTTTCTTCTTTTTCTTCAATTTCCTGATTTCTTCATCAGATTCAATCTCCTCTTCATCCCTTTGACTTGTATAGGCCCTTGTGGCTTTTGTCTTTGACCTTTTCTCTCCTTTGTCGAATGCTTGGACTTCTGGTTTTGAGCTTTTAGTAGGGACAGGTGCTGATCTCTTTGATGATCTGGTCCGGGTGGAAGTTCCTATCGGAGCACTTTCCTCACTTGTATTTTCTGCCTCTTTCTTCTCTTCCTCAACCTTTTTCCTCTTTTCCCTGTTGGCATCAAGTGCCTCCTTTGAGATGCCAAGGCCTTGGGCAATATGTTCTACTTCTTTTCTCACCTTTCTTTTCATCTCTGGTTCTCTGAGTTCCACATGAATTTTTACACTCAGCTCCTCAAAGGTTCCAAACCTCTCTACCTTTGGATCTTTAGGCTGACTTAGCATGTGTTGACATGCAGCTCTACAATCTATTCATCAACTTCATATCCCATGGGCATGATCCAGGCTATCCTTGGTTCTACTGCCTCCATTAGGCATTGATCAGTTTCTACCATAAACAAGACTGTGTCTTTGTATTTCTCAACAAGAGATTGGGGAATCCTTTCTCTTGCTTGCATCATGTTCTGAAAGTTCTTGAAGTATCCCCACAGAGCTATATTTTGTGCTTTGTTATCACCAAGTTCATGTAAATGATCTCTGATTTGGATGGCTACTGGCCTATCACTCTCCCATACCCAGCCACTAGATCTGGGAAGCTCATTCATAAAGTAGAAGAACAAGCACAAAATTAATCCACCATACTTGAATGAATTCTTTTTATCTTTCTTGATTTTCTACAGATTCTCCAAGAGTTGGGTCAAGAGAAGCTGACAAAGATCATAGTCTGCATCCTTTCTTAGCATTTCATAAGCGGTATAGATGGTAGTTCCAGGTACAGAATTTTCTCTGCTAGAATGATATATCTTATATCCAATGATCATAGAAGCAAACTTGACATCCAGATCAGTGATGTCATCTACTATCATTGCTCTTTTGTCAAACTTGGATCCGGTAGCCTCACTCACAGTTTGGTTCTTTATAGATTTAAGAACAGGAAACCCACCGAATGAGTGTAGTCTGGTAACTGCCCTGATGGCATCTTTAGTGATCTTGAATGGTCCATTTAACCACATGAAATTGTCATGTATTCTGCTCAAAATGTACCTAACCCATTCATCCTTCGTAAAATAGGGGAAATGTATGTATTGTGCAAAGTGCTTGTTCCAGAGGCCCTTGTATTGGGGTTTGAGCTCAAATGAATCATCTAACAGTTGTTTGTGATAGATATCTCTTAGTTTGAATTCTCCAAACTCTTCAATATTTGCATGTATATAAACCCTAATGTCTTAGGTGTGCAGAACACCATGCGGAACACTAGAAAATGCACCTAGGGGATCTACCTCCAAGGATTTGTATGGATGTTTCTTAAATGTAGGGTGAGGCCTATCAGAAATATTTACAATATTCTGAGTAGCCATTAACAAGAGATTTGCAGTGAGACATTTGTAAACGGAAAATACCTTTTGTGCCTTTCAGTTTCACGGAGTTGGTTGGATTGATTTTTGGATGTAATGACTTCTGCAAATGATCTTCAATGAGCTTGAGGAATTTTGTTGCAAAGCTCCACTTTTCATTTCTTCTTGAGTGTAGAATGAATAAGTAATTAATGAGAAAACCCTTATATTGCTCCGCAAACCCTAATATCAGATTGCAATAAATGCTCGACCTACATTATTCTGGTTTGCCTTATTCGGATAACTTGAAGAACCGGATCTGTCCAGATCTATGAACATCATGCGGATCTTCCAAATCATGAATAAATGAAGATGACACATCACAAGGACATCTCAAACACTTTGACCAATCTGTAGAATAGGACAATGCACTTCTGGATCTCGCCGGACCTTTTTGTGGCAATCTGTCACTTCGAAGCATCTCCCGAAACCAGTTCTACTTGATCAATCACAACTTCTTCACATCTTCATGTGGACCTCTGAAATCTTAACTAGATCATTTCAAGACTCATATCTACAAACCCTTTAATCCGCATCCTCTTCTTGTGCCAATTCTGGCACCACTTGACTGGCTGGGGGAATAAGGTTTTCTTTGTGTCTCCCCCTGAGCGAGAGGTCACTTTTTAATTTCTGGAAGGAATATCAGCACCAGAGTCTGGTGCGGATCTAATCTCTACATTCTTAGTACTTTTCTTCAGCCAAATCTTGCTCATCTCATTTTTAACTTCATCCGCATTCACCTTTTGTTTACCCTTATCTTGATTCTAATTATGAAATACTAGACCTCTTTTGTCTTGATTCTTGCTTCTACAGTATCTTGCAATATGACCGGATCTATTGCAAATTTGGCAAACAACATTTCTTTGCATATTTGATTGATATCCTCTTGATCTGCATTGAATAGCCATATGACCTATTCTATTGCATGCAAAGCACTTACCATTGAATGATTTGTTCATTTGCATATTTCTGCATTCATGAGATTTGTGACCATACCTTTTGCAGTTAAAACACTGTCCAAAGAAGGATGAATTAGTCCAATTCATTCTCTTTCTAAACTGATTAGCTTTGTGACCAAAGTGATTGCAACTGTGGCAGTATCCATTGAAGGATGGATATCTTTGAGCATTGGGCTGTCTTACCGGAGGTCTTCTAGGCCTGTTCCTTGGATTTTCTGGTCCAAAATTCTGCTGACCTGATTCGGAGCTTTCCCCTTTCTCATATCCCAAACCACACTTGTCATCTACCCTCTTTTGACTTCCAAGAAGAACTTCAAGTTGAGCAGAACTTATCTTGAATTTCTCTTTATATTCATTTGTTGTTTGAAGATCCCTTTTGAGAGAGATAATTTGATCCTCAAGTTTTTCCTCATTTTCTTTAGCATCTTCAAGATCAGATTCAAGATGTCTGATAATTCTATCCATCTGGTGGCAATCTTCTGATTTTTCCTTGAGAGATTGTCTTAGATTGTCTTCAGTTTTTCTTTTCTCTTCAATCTCTTGGGTAAACTTTATTACTCCTGATTCCATTTCATGTCTTACCATAATGATTTTTTTTTATGACTTTTTGCATAACTTGGTTTTCTCATTCAGCTCTTCATTTGCATCATTTGCTTCACCTTGTCTTGCCAATTGTTGAAGCAACTCTTTTCTCTTTTTCATAGAGAGGCTTAATTTGTCTTTTAGTTCTCTCATGAAATCATCAGCCTGTTTGAGTCTTTCCTTTAATTCATTGACTTCAGAGTTTGACTGTTCAAGATCCTCAAGGGCAGTCTTGAGTTGCTCCCTTAAACCATATGTATCCATTTGGATTCCCAGATCTTCCTCAAGCTGTTAGACTCTGTTTAGGAGGAACTTAGCTCTGATACTAATTGTTGATAACTGAGAGGGGGGTGAATCAGTTATCCTAATCTATTCTTCTTTCTGAACTTTCTTATTAATCAATGCAGTATTAATTCAAATAAGCAAACACAACCATGAAATGGAAATACACATGACACAATATTTTTGACGTGGAAACCCTATTAAGGGAGAAAACCATGGGGTGATTAACCCAAGATTGTATTCTCTATTAGAAGAATAGAAAAAGAAAATGGCACTTGCCAATTAGGGCTCACTACCCGAGCACACTGCTCACAAGAGGCACACTACCTACAAGAGACTCACTGTCTACAAAAAGAATTTAATACAATACTTGAACTGATTGGAAGCATCTACAAATGCTAGAGTTCAGTTCTAGTTAAGCTTAGTACACTGATCTGCTACACTTCATCTTTCCTCTTTTCTTCTGCTGCTTTCCTTTCACATATCGAACCTTCCTTACTGCTTCTGCTCTGCACTTCTGCTTTTATTCGCACATCACAACACACAACTACTCCTCTCACAACTAAATCCGTCGTATATATATATCCACATAAGTAACTTCATCACCTTTCTAGTCAGCACCCGGAATAGTCAATCTTTTCACTAATTCTGATTTGTCAACTGAATCCTTGCACATCAAGTAATGCGGATCAAGTATATGATTGTAGAAATCATTAATCATGTTAGCCAAACATTATTCATGCCTTTATAACCTTTTCCATCATCAGTAACACATCCAGAAAATAGTCTGATGTTCTGTCAGTTAGTTCTTCCTCTGTTCACACTGTTACTCAGGAACCCGGTACTCAACTATTCATATCTTTTTCCTCATCTATCACCAGAGGCTAAAACCTTGGAATCTATCACTCAAGGTAGTCCTCTTGACTTCCCTAAATCCGCACTTCACAAAGATACTTCCTCTGAGAGATCCGGACCTACCTGTCAGACCTTGCCACATGCTCTGTTCTTGTTTACTGGACCACAACAATCTTCATTCTGACTTCCGGTAGAGACACACCATGTCCTGCGGATGTATGGGATGAACTTTGTCACCATCAATGACAACAATCATGAATCCATATAGTGTCTCTTGCCAACAGAGGTTAGGGAGGTAGATCCTGAGACAAGGAAAGAAGCTGATAAAGATGAAGAAGAATTAAGTGAATACTCTAGTGAAGAAGAAGGACAAGATACTCAGACATACATGGAAATTGAACCATGTTCACAATCTAAAGAAGAAAATGTACAAGACAAATCAGAGGCAGTAGACCCTTTTGGTACACTAGTGTCACCAGGAATCATAGAGGATGTGCAAAATGTGGCACAACAGATAGAGTAATCTGAGAAAGAGGGCACACTAGATAAAACAATGAAGGAAATACATGCCCAGGTAGAGAGGGAAATAGAAATTAAGGATTCTGGTGAAGATGTGTTAGATATTTTGAATATGTATGGGGAACATAGCGAAGAGGAAAAGAATACTGAAAACTAGGATGAACAGGAGAAAGATAAAAAGGAACCTGGTAAGACTATAGGTTCACCTACACAAGTAGAACAAACCAGAATGCTTGAAAAGGTGCCAGAGAAAGTTGAAACAACAGAGGAACCAATGAAAGCATCAGATTAGCCCAACGAAGGTAGAGATGACACAGAGGATGTCTCTGAAAGTAACATTGAACCTGAAAAACAAACAGAAGGTGAAGGTATGAATAATATGGAGCAAGAAAATAAGGAGGAAGAAGAACAAAAGGAGCCTTCTAAGAAAGAGAATCCAAAAGAAGGTGATGAAAAAGGGGGAGCTACTGAAATAGAAGAAGATGATAATGAGGGAAAATCAGCAAATCAGGATAATCAATTGATTATAGAACAAGGCCCTCAACTTCAACCCCCTCCATAACAAGAACAACAATAAGAATAGGTAGAAATGGAGAAGCCTCAAGAAGAGGTAATCAATGCGAAAAAGGTAACAAAAAGTGCAAAGTAGGCTCCATTTTGGTTAGGTTCAGAAGTAAGAAGAGAAAAGGTCGAGGTACAATTGGTACCTATAGATATCAAGACTCTATTAGGTGGTTCTACACCATAAAAGGAGAAGAGGAAAGATAGAACCATGTCAGTAATCAAAAGAGGCCCTGATGGATCTAGAATGCTGAATCTAGCCATACCACAAAAAGACAAGGCCAAAGGAGAAATCAAAGTAGAGGATTATAAAATAATCAATATGGATTTAGGCTATATGACAAGGGAATGACATATACATGAGTGGGAAGAAATGCATCAGGCCACTATAGAAATATTAAAGAAATATAAAGATAAACATGAATATTTGAAAGGACACATTGTCCAATTACAGCAATTTATCAAAGGGATGTGTGATTCTTGTGTAATTATACTAGAATTGTCTACAAAAATGACAGTAATATCTAAGGAAGAGGTAAAAGAGATGGGGAATAAGAAGAATGAAGCCAACATTTTTGAGAAATGACTCAAAAGTCTCATACAGAAAGGAGAAGAGATAATAGGGCAAGCAACTAGTTGGGAGATGGCTTTGGTAGAAAAGAACAAATGCAATGTAATATTACATAAATACTAATTCAGAAAAGAGGAATGTACATTAGAAATAAACTTGATGAAATAAAAGATAGAATAGAGGAATTAATAGTTGACAGAGCCATTACTCCTCAAATGGTCAATCAGTTACCACATGATAAATTTGAATTGAAGTATGAAGAAGAAATCCTTAAGAGATGCATCACTAACACAAGGGACATAGAAGAGGTTGCAGATAATATGATAAGGATACATATGAAATTGATAGAGATGCTTATTGGGCATGAATGTCTAGAAGTACCTACATATGGAGTGGAAAAAGATGTGAAGGAATTTAAGGCAATATTCTCACCATGTTTGGAGAACCCTGCAGCACACCTAAGCACATAAATGATTGATTCTATGATGGAAGTAGGTGCCAAACTTAGAAAATATCATAAAAAGGTTAAAGACTTGGTAGCAAAAGAGAAGAAGCTAAAAGGAGTTCAAGCATAGGAATTCACATGGGAAAAACGCCAACAAAATTATCATACTTTCATCAAAGGAGTAACAAGTAATTTTGTAAAGTACCTGAGTAAATAGAAAGTATTGAAAGAGGACATACAGGGCTAGAATGTAATTGAAAAATGGTGTCGCCCAAAGTCAACAAGCAAGAAGAGGTCAAAGGGGGGGCATCTTTTATTTTGAAAAGATTCCCAGAGCATCCTTTGAGTTGAACAAAGATGCCATAAAGATATTTTGAAAATGGTTAGGAAGTGATTCCTACCCTTGATCTAAAGAGTTTGAATGAGGACCGTTGATTGTATTTTGTAACCATAGCAGTAAGAAGCTCTGCTACTTGTATTATACACACAGGGATTTTAGAATTGTAGCTTACACTTGTAATTTGTCAAAGTATTTAAATAAGAAGTATTTCTTTTAGTCTAGAAGAGGAGGTGACCTGTGTCTACATTAAGGAATACGCAGAATGTCTGGTTTCCTTAGTGTATCTATAAAAACATCTTTAAGTTTTCTAGTAATTTGATTAATGAAACAAAGGTCATTCTTACATTGTAAATTTTATATGACTTTATGCTTTTAATACAAGTAAACTTGGAATTCTATGTCTATTACAGAGTGTTTTCTGACTCTTACTAGTATTTGAAGTATTATTCTTTGAAAGCTTGCAATCTCTGATGTTTGTTCATGGAAATGCTTAGGACTTTACATTTGAAGATTTAGATATGTTGATTTGATCAAATTATTGTATTCTTAAAGACGCGAGTAATAGAACATCTAGATCTTGTAGTGAAATGATACTTAGTTTGAGTTTCTCTAACTTTTCTCCAAACAATTGGTAAATAATTAGCTTAAATGCAGAAATTTGAAGGAAATTGTCTTGCATATGGATAAAGAATGAATAGTTACATTGATATTTGATAATTTTCATATTAATTTGAAAGGTAAAGTTTATTTTTACCATAAATCATACAAAGCTTTGTGATACAATAATGAGTTTATGCAAAGGAATGAGTATTCTATTGATATTTACAACATCTTGCATAATTTGAGTCCAGTAAGTCACTAAATATTTTAATTTACATAAGGCCCCTTGAATATTATAATTTCACATCAACCTGTTGAATTGTTGACAAGGTCAATATCTAACCATATAGAAACTTGAGATTAGGAATTCTTAGTCAAATCCTCATATCTTTCAAGACAGCTAAGGTTCATTTTGTGAATTTTAACTTTTCTTATGAATGTGTAAAAACAATCATCAATAAGCCTCCTTCATAGTTTTCAAAGTTCACAAACTTACTTTTGTTACTAGTCATGTGATGAGAGCATCCACTATCAATCACCCATTCATCCCTTTCAATAACTTGATCAGCCAAGGCACTTTCAACACAGCTAGCAGATTCAGTAGACACCAGATCTTCTTCTGTGATAGCAATAAACACCCAATCATTTTCAGAGGAGCCTCCATGATCAGATTCATCATTTGTTACTCCTCCATTTTCTTGGACATAGTAACATTTCTTTTGACAAATAAACCTATTAGGGTTAGGTTTTGAAAACCTTTCCATACATCTTGAATCAAAATGACCAATCTTGTTACAAGAAAAGCATTTGAGTGGTAGTTTTCCTTCATACTTACTGGATCCTCTTGGCATTCTTCTGGCAATAAGAGCTTCAAGGTTTGTTGTTTTTGTCTCAACATCTTCAAGATCATTTCTTGTCTTTGCAAGTCTATTTGATCTTGCAGAAGAGCTTTCACCTAGTTCAAATCTTTGTTTTCCATACACACTAGCTTTAAATGTAGATTCTGACTTGGGAAGAGAATCACCAAACTCACTTAATTCAAAGGCTAAAATTTTGCTAGCCAGATGATCTCTTGTAACCTTTGAGACTATCCTAATTTCTTATATAGTCTAACCTTATGTTTGTAAGAATCTTGTAAAGATCTGAGTATTTTTGATACAATTTTTTATTATTCCAAAACTCCACCAACACACCTGATGCCACACACAAGTTCATTTATCTTTTGCATGTAGATTGTAATGTTTTCATCTTTGCTCATCCTCATAGTTTCAAGATTTCCTCTCAGACTTTGTAGTTTTGCACATTTGACATATTTGTCACCTTCATATAGATGCTCCAACTTTTTCTAGATTTGATAAACAATTTTTAGACCAAAGACATTTGTCATTTCTGAATTAGTCAGGACACTCAACGAGACTTCTTTAGCTCAAAGATTATTTTCAGCATCTTTGACTTGATCATGAGTTGAAGGACCTTTCTCCAGCAGTTTATACTCAACACTGGTTATTTCCCAATAGGCATCGCCCATGCATTGCAAATGGCACTCCATGTGATCTTTCCAAACAAAATAATTTGCTCCATCAGATCTTGGGCTATCCTTCTTATATGTCGACATCCTAGATCTCCTCAAGTGGTTAGGCTTTTATGTGAGGATCTAGCTCTGATACCAATTGTTGGAACTAGACAACTTAGAGGGGGGGTGAATCATATGTCCCTTAAACTTTTATACCTTTAGTCTTCTTTATATCTTATTATCATATTAGTAATGAAAGCATTTAAGCATGAATCAATAACATTAGAGTAGAAATATAATCAACACATTTGACACCAAGATTTTGATGTGGAAACCTGGTTAAGGGAAAAACCATGGTGGGGGTTAACCCACAAAATTCATACCCTGTTAAAAGTACTTAGAAAAATAGAAGGTACATGCCTTCGGGCTTACTGCCTAGAGCTCACTACTCAAAAGGAGAGGCTCACTACCTACAAAATTTAATTAGAAAGAATTGACTAAGAATTAGCATCTATTTCATGCCTGATTTAGTTTCAATGAATGCTCAAGAACTTTCAATTTGCCTCAAACTCTTCTTCACACTCTACACTACCCTTGCTCCTTTCCTTCTCTGCTCTGCTCCTAATCTTTCCTTTAGATTTTATCTATTTTGCACAAGCATGATTTTGGTACTTCTTGAACAAGTATTTATATACTACATCAACCTTGGAATGATTAACAAGGTCAGATAAACTTGACACGGATCATCAAACTGTCGGCCAAATACAACTAAGATTTGAATCTACTTCTACAAACACTCCACGCTTCATAGAAATGTGTTTAAGGCATCTGCAATAGGCTAGGAACATCCAGTAGGCCAAGACTGGGAAGAACATTAACCTTAAGAAGAAATAATCAACAAGCTCAAACTTCAATGCAGACCTCCAACATAGTAGCTACAGTATCCAGAGACCTCCACAAGCACATTGGAATCACCAATAACATTCACTCTAAACCATATTGTCAGAAACATTTGAATCTTCCTTCGAAACCTCAAGAACACACTCTACCATGACTTTTAGACTGGAAGGATAGCTTGCGAACCTCCAAACCACAAACCACTGGAGTTGATGATACACACTGACTTCCTAAACATGCCTTCAGATCCATAGGTTATAATCTTATATTACCGGAGCAATCTAGACCTCTTTCCTGTCACTTTGTCTTTCCTAATTATTGCAAGAACCAGTTCTACATATATGGCCATAACTCCTTCAGATCTTCATGCAGACTTGTCAAATCTTAACTGGAGCAACCTCTGACAATCCTCTACATGTCCACAGGATCCGCATGCATTGATTGTTATTAATTTCTCAATATCCTCAACAATCCGGTCTTCTACATAGATAGCAAGATAGGATACAGTTGACACCAATGGCAACAAGAATATGTCGACAGCAATGACAATAGCACATAGGCACATATTTGTAACAAAACATTTATCCCATAGACCCATATTTTGTCCTTCATACAAAACTAAATGCATAAATAAGGAATAATGCCTGAATTTATTCCCTCCATTTTTTATAGAGACCAATTCATTGTGAAGTTCATTTGTGACAAATTTAGCATAGTTGAAATATTGTGCATCCTGTCTTTGCACATTAGCAGTTAAGACCATAGGTGCAATTTCCATAAGCACATAAGCTTCAACACCAAGTAATTGCCATATAGAGTAATATGTGTAGTTGAAATAATCCTCAAATAATTCTATTGAGTAGGGCAGATCCTCAACCCCTGAAAATACTCTGAGTCTGTTACCTTCATCACGAGGTATGTGCAAGGGTAATCTCCATCTTTTATAGTTATTGCTCATGTTACGGTATTCAACCAATAGGTCCCTAATTCTAAATTTTACATCAAGGCTAGAGTCTAATTGAAACACCATTGCTTTGTAATCTCTAGTGATAGGGATGAAGCCAAACCCATCATTTAACTTAATCAAGTAGTTTTGAGGATTGTATTTTTCAGCCAGAAGTTTTAGTAACTACACATTTACAAATACATTTAACATTATTAATTTACCCAAATTTAGCCTCCATGGATTTGAGATGGGTTTATGTATGTACATCTTCATATAGTGGTAAATGAAAAGATCATATCATCTTATCAGAGTCCATTTATCCCCTATCTATTTGTATGTATCATCTAATTTCTCTATGTGAGGGTTCAACTAAGCATTCCTTCTGGTCTTTTGCCTTGACCCTGAGCATTGATATAGTAAATCTTGATTTAAATGCCTATCTCCCAAGTTTTGTCTTTTACTTTTAGGGTTTTCAATTTTTTCTTCCATGTTTGGGTCTTACAAAAAATATCTTAATTCTGTTAATATGAATTCAAACTAGTATATGTAAGCCATTTAGAGGTACTTACTTGATTGTCTTCTTTGGCTCTGAATCACTATCTCCACTGCACCCTACTCCTACTCATTGTGATTGATTTTTGCAATATTCTTAATATTTGCACTCAATATACTTAGTTCTAATGCATTAATGGTGTCTCACAATAATTTCACATCACCGAAGGGACATTTATTTTTTTGAATAGGGGTCGTTTGATCACCTCCAAGATATCTTGTCACTGTTTCCTTGGGATGGTGAACTTTACAATCTCATTTTATTTCCATATTTGTTTTATTTCTTATAGCTTTCAAAACTTTGGTGTAACCCTAAATGGCATCGCACTGATAACATGAAGTCTCCTTGAATATCTTGTCTAGGAGAAGTATCATCGATATTCACTTGTTTTACTTGTCCCCTCAATGTCTCATATTTTATTTCTTTGCCTTTTTGAAGAGACTTAAAACTCCCTCTCTTCGATATGGTAGAGTCACTTTAAAATCTTTAGTATTCTTCTATGTTGTTGGTTCACTGATGAGACTAGAAATCATGTCACCCCGACATCCTCAGTTCCCCTTTTCAAACTATTTTTCAAATCTTTTCATTTGATCGACATGACACATTTTGGTGTCATAGCGATATGCCTCAGTCTATTCCATATGTCTTTTTCATGTGTTTGGGATATCGAAGAGACTGCCAAATGACTCACCATGATACCTCTCTGTCTCCTTGATCTACCAGTCTCTTCGATTATGTGATCTCAGGGCGATATGCTATCAAGTTAAGATTTTTTTCTGCTTATGCCTTCAGACTATTGAAGAAACTCAAAATTGAGTCTTCCCAACATAGTATTGTCTCGCCAATACTAGCTAGAACTTAGGGATATATTAGTGTTTTTAATATAATTTTCTTTTCACGGTGAAAGTGAAGAAAGTCAAGGTTATTTGGATCAACAAGATGGATCGAATGGATGTGTTTTTTCAAGTTAGGTAAAAATTTTGAAATGGCTTATTAGTGATGATGGTGGGAAATAGCAAAATTTTAGGGTTTTAAAATTTTGATCCAATAGGATGACCTTGGGTGTTTACACTAATTACAGAGTTTCTTTGGTGATTGTGAAAGAATGGAGTGGCATTCTTGGATGAATTTTGATCTTTGATAAGATGTGTTGTAGTCCACCTTCATTCCTTTCCACCACGAGAATGTTTAGGTCCAGACCTAATTTGAATTTGTTGGATTAAGGTGACTTCCCAACCATGGAGAATGTTCTCAAGGTTGAAGATAGTATAAATAAGTATCAAGGGATCTTGATTGGGTGTTTGCATGCAATGAATTTGATGTGAATAATAGTGTGGTTGAATGTGAGGTGCAGTACAAGCTTTCAAGTGCTAGATTATTAGATGTAGTGAGCAGGTGTCTACAATTATTCAGTGTGCCTGTGAAGGTGTTGATAGTGTTGCGGTGGAATTCTCTATTGCATTGTGATAGTCTTCTCCTAACAATCTTTTCTATCTTCTTCTCTATTCTACTAGTGGTCCTTTCTTTTGGGCATTGAGCCCTTTTGTAGTGAGCCTATTATTTTTCGGTGTTGATACTACTTTATATTATGAGCTAATCCCCACCGTAGTATTTCCCTTCTTGGTTTTTCCACATAAATCTGGTGTTCTCTTGTGTTTGGTGTTGAATTGATTAAGTTTTTGTTATTTTCTTTCATGTTTAATCATTATTACAGTTTAATGGTTAATTGAATTGATGTGAATCTAAATGTTTTTGAGGGTTTAAGAATTACAAGTTACAACTGATTCACCCCCCTCTCAGTTGTCTTGTGCATTCAAAACACCTTCCTTATTAGGGAGTGCAACCTCTTAAGGGGGCTCACCCCATTTCATGGAGGAGAAACCTCTTTTCCTATAGGTCCCCATCAATTATAAAAGTTTGGAGATTTACTATTGAGGATAATTAATTTAATTTTATTGTAAAAGAACTAAACAAGTCAATTTATTTCTCAGTGATTTCTGGGACATGAAATCAATAAATTAAATCCAATTCCCCTCTACTTGGTAACACTACATGGAGGAAATAATAATAATTTTTTTCTCATAGAAATGCACAAAAATTTAACAATTATCCTATAGGGTTTGTCTCATGCCATAACATGAATCAAATAGAAATCTCAAAATTTCACACAATATTGTGCCCATAATTATAATATTTTATTTATCTAATTGGTATTCAACTATTATACTCAGAAAATAACCAAATGATAGAATTTAAATATTTAAATCTATCAAAAATTCTTTGATATTGAATTCTTTAACTTGTTATTTTCTCATTTGACCTAGATTTATATTTAAACTAGATAAAGAAATAAAACCACACGTGTATTTATTGGTTATTCCAACTAATTGGGGTTTCTATTTATATAGATGCATCATAAGAAAATAAAAGGAAAACCATTCTTATGGCAACTGGAAGAAGGAATTTGTTTATGTAGAAACACCATACAAATTTAAATGTATACTTTTTTATTCAAAAATATAAACTATTCATCTGACAGACATAACAAAGAAAACATTTTATTGCCAAAAATTCTTGAAGCATTGACCCAAGCATTTTAGTTTAGGGATATTACCTCTATGTTGTTGAGATAGAATTTCTACAAATGCTAAAATTTTCTTGGAATCAAACCCACTTCCTTTCCAGTTTTGCAATTTCTCCATTTTTTCCTCCAAACTCCCGTATTTTTTGGTTTGGGCCAAGCTATTGATTTCCTGTTTTTAATAATTGGTTTTTTTCCTCTTCTGTGGAAGATGTCAAAACTATTTCATTTCACTAACATTTATTTTTGGTTGTGTTTTCCATTTGTCTTTCAAAATTTGATTAAAACCAAATCCTCATTTCCTTCATAATTAAAATAACATATTTATATATGTATCAAAAGCTAGGCATCTTAAATTTTCCAAATCAATTAATTGAGTGAAAGAAAACTGATTTAACTAAAATTTTGACAGCTCCTATTTATTTTTATTTAATAATAAAAATAGTTTTCAAATATAAATAATTCTTGTTACATTTTAAAACCAAAAGAGAGAAATATTCTAATAATTTTCCAATAATCAATAATATTAAACAAAACTAATTTATTTCTTTAATTAAGAGTTCCTACTCAATTACTAATGTAGGAGCATCTTAAAGCATCCAAATCAGTTGTGACAATTAACAGTAAGTTGCAAAGTGTTGGGGAGAGCGACCTTGGAGAATACCACATTTGAATGCATTTGCATATCAGATGCTACAAAGCTAAACCTAGCATCTAGAAAAAATCATCTACATCATATCCAAAATTCAAATCATTTGGGTTCATTTCCAGAGAGATATTTCTATTAGAAGATTACTTATTTTCTCTTATTTTCACATAGCAAAGTTGACAGTATTCAGTGGAGTCTAATTGGCTTGTGAAGTAACTCCCTAACTTGTGAAGCTAAAAGGAATATTATTCAAGGATGTTAAGGACCTAGATGACCTTCAGGGAGATCTACATGAAGTTCTATGCATGATCAGTGGAGCAATACCTTATGTTAAGGTTCAACCTATCCATGTCTACACATTTCATGAAGACAGTTAACTCTTGGCCGGCTTGATAATATTACGAAGACCTGCGGAGGATATAAATGAAGGATAAATGATTGTTTCAAGGAAGTGAATGGATAATGATTAAGCATGTGAAGATATGAAGCAAGAGGATGAGTGTTTTGATCCAAAGAAGAAGCAAAATAAAAGCAAAAAGTAGAGGAGAATAGAAGAAGTAAATCATGGAAGAGTGTTATTATATGAATCTTTTGTAACCCTGGGTTGTGGCCTAGTATCTATAAAGCTTGAGTGGGATACATAATGTGTTTTGAGATCATAATATAAGAGGAATGAGCTTTGAAGGATGGGTTTTTCCCTTTTAGGGTTTTTCCAAGATATATCATGTGTCATGCACTTAATAATGTCTCTTTCTTTCTATCGTGAGCTATATACTTCCATTGCATTTCTGCTATGATCATGTAGTTAATTGTTTAAGGCTACAAGGTTGGACAGTCCCTCATTAGACCCTCCTACACTGACTGCATCAAGTGGTATCAAAGCTGGTTGAGAATCTATTGGTAAGTGTAGACACCTAAAAATGTCTTCATCATCAAATCAACTCCCAACCTCCCTAAACATACCTATTTCCCTTCTAAACAATTAATTAAATTTTTATTTAATTAATTATCCTTTCATCACCTAATTCTTCATCATTTTATCCCCTACAATTGGATTAATTTGAATAATTCAATAGTCCAACCTTATCTTATTAATAAAATAAATATGCAATATTTATTTGGTTAATTCCCCTTTGTCCACTAAACCTAATTAATTAACCTATCCCTACCCTAGGTAATTAAATAGTCATTAATTGATTGCCTACCCTAGCCTATATCATCCTAGCCTTAGGATTGATTAAATAAATCTTTATTTAATCAATCTTAACTTCTCACTAATCCATCTACTAATTTATTCCAGCCATATCAATTAGGCTAATCACCCTAATTAAATTGGTCAAACCCTCATTAACACTTCTCTCCACAACCCACGAATAAAAAATTGATTTCCATGCCAAATAAATCAATTTTTAATATACATTTGTCATAATCCTCATTTAATATGTCTTACACCCCTTACACATGTCATAACTCATTAATATCCACTCTTCCCCAAATAAATTTTAAATTCATTTTACCCTTCCCCATGTGAATTTTTAATTCGCAAAATAATTCATCTCACCCAACCTCATTTATGGACCCCTCTTCCCAAGATGAATTAAAAATTCATCTTTATTCTCACCCCTTCATTTTCCAAGATGAAAGCTAGGCCCTCCACATCATCTTCATCCTCCATCATTTATCTCTCAAATGAATCTCCACCCTTGGATCAAAATCTCTCCAAAAATCCTATAAATACAACATCCTCCAAGCCATTTATAATCCAATTTCTAAGTAAAGTTATAATCCCAAAAATTGTCTTGAGCTAACTTGTGAGTTGCATTGAGAGTGAGTATTTCACATTGAATCCATTATCTAGGGTATATCTAGGAGTTGGTGAATCTTAGTGATGTATAAGGCTTGTTTATGCTTTTATTTTTGTGTTTTTCATCTCATTTTGTTTTCACTAATCACATTGGCACGCCCGGTGGGACCCACAACATCTCAATCTAACATCTTGTGTGAGTTTTTGTTGTGTTTAGACGTGTTTTTGCAGGTTTGGCATTATCTCCCTACGCAGTGACGCCATTTTACTTGCATTTTGGCGCTATCTTCTTACTGTGGTGGTGCCTTCTTATCATGACATTGCTTGTTCATTTTGGCTCACATATTGCTTATTTGTCAGTTTTCTTGGCATCTTTTGTGTCTATTACTCTCATTTTTTGCAGGGTTTATGTAGGGAGAAGGGAGGACCATGCCAAAATTTCCTTAAAAAATCAAACTTACACACTCGTGTTTCCATCTTACTTTGGTTTTCATTCAATAGATTGTTTCATTGCTATATCTCGTCTTTTGGACACCTAACAAGAGTAACAAGACCCTTTTTTTTTTGCAATCTAACCCCCTATTTGGTTGAGAGAACTTGTGCTTTGTAGCTTCGACCATTTCAACCCCGTATCAGTGCCATCAACACCCAGGGTAGAGCCATATTCCATAATTGACCAGACAGTTCCAACTCACACACAGTGGCACTTTGTTTATGTAGTTTAGTGCTATTCTGAAACATGGCACTATACTTTATTTGTATTAGCACAAGTGTTAGTTTTAACGCATTTTGTAGAATCTTGTATCGCTATTTCTATATTCAGCACAGTATGTAGTCTATTTAAGCGCTATCTTGTAATTCAATGTTGTATATATGTATTCTTAGCACTATTTTGTTTAGAGTGCTTAGGATCTGTCAGAAATTCTTAGTAGTGCCATTTGTTAGGTTGTTTGTGTTGTAAGTATGGGCCTAACTGGTGTTGTCATTGATGTCAACATACTCCTATTGCATTGATGATAAGGATTGGATGAGTTGTGCACTAAGGATATTGAGAAAATTAGTCCTATAGCATGTTGATCCGCATGAAGTCTTTTTGTAATTAGTCATGTTGTATTTATGTATTTGCTCTGTAATGTATGCCGACTTGGATGATTATCCTAAAGTCAAATGTCTTGTATAAATAAGAAGTTGTGAAGTCATTTCAATAGTATCTTGTGAAGATGAGTGTGTGGTAGAGAGGAGTAGAGTGAAAGGTAGAGCAGAAATATTGATCTTAAATGGAACTAACTCAAGCATGGTGAAGATGCCATTCTTCAGTTCAAGTATGTAATATTTATTATTTTGTAGATAGTGTGTCTCCTGTAGGCAGTGGGCCTCTTGTGAGCAGTGTGCTTAGGCAATGATCCCTAATTGGCATGTGCCATTTGTTCTTCATATTCTTTTAATAGAGAATACAATCTTGGGTTAGTCACCCCATTGTTTTTTCCTTAACCGGGTTTTCCACATTAAAATTTTGGTGTCATATGTGTTAATGTGTTTCTGCTCTTGATTTGTTGCATTAAGTTTCCATGATTGATTTATTATTATGCTGCTGAAATTACAAGAAGGATTTAAGTAATTAATAGGAAGAAATTTTTGGGACAACTGAGTCGCCCTCCCTCTCAGTTGTCTGTCTTGATTCTAACAATTGGTATCAGAGCTAAGTTCCTCTAGAAGAGTTTAACCCCTTGAGGAGATCCAGGATGTCGTCCTACAAGAAGGATAGTCCGAGGTTTGAGGGAACCAATTTTACTCTTTGGAAAAGTCACATGGAATGTCACTTGCAATGTATGGGAATGCAATATTGGATCATGGCTTCAAAGAAGTATGTTCCTCCATAGAATGGTCTGAGTATCGTAGATGAAATCAGAGATACTAAAAATAATCTTTAAACTAAAGAAGCTCTACTAATTACCTTATCTGATTCAGAGCTGACAAATTTTATTGATCTAAAAATAACATATGAGATTTGGCAAAAACTGGAACTTCTGCATGAAGGAGACAAGTATGTTAAATGTGCCAAGCTATAGAGTCTGAAAGGAAAATTTGAAAACCTGAAGATGAGAGAAGATGAAAAATCACTACATTTATGCCAAGAGTAAATGAGCTTGTTTGTGGCATTAGATGTGCTGGAGGAATCTTGGATGAAGATGAGATTATTGCCAAAGTTCTAAGATCCCTTCCTGATTCTTACAAGTACAAGGTTGCTACTATTGAAGAATTCAAATCTTTTTCAAATATCACAAGAGATCAATTGGTTGGTAAATTAGCTACATTTGAATTGGCCGAGTTTGGAGATGCACCCCAAAGACTGAATCTGCTTTCAAAGCTAGTGCCTCTGCAAAAGGAGAACAAAAGTTTGATCCGGGAGAGAACTCTTCAAAGAAACTATCATGGTATGAAAATGCAAGAAAAGATCTTGAAGAAGATGAAGTAGAAGCTACTCAACTTGAAACCCTTATTACAAAAAGGCTGCCAAGACAATCTGGTAAGTATGAAGGAAAATTTCCCTTCAAATGTTTTAACTGCAATAACATTGGTCATTTTGCCTCAAGGTGTCAGCAAAGATTTTCAAGAGCAAATCCAAACAGATCAAGATTCCAAAAGAAATGTTACTATGTTCATGAAGATGATGATGAAGGAGTAACAAATGATGAATCAGAGACAGGAAACAAATCCAGAAGTGACTAGGTGTTTATTGCCATCATGGAAGAAGATCCAATGCCCTATGAATCTGCCAATCATAAAATAGAAAGAGCTCTCACTGCCCAAGTTGAAGAAAAGGATGACTGGGTCATTGATAGTGGATGCTCTCAACATATGATAGGTGACAAAAATAATTTCATAGATTTGGAAAGATATGAAGGAGGAGTGGTTAATTTTGGTGATAATTCTACTGGCAAAATCAAAGGTAGAGGAACCATTTCTTTTGATGGAAAGAACAAAACCAATAATGTACTATATGTTGAAGGTCTGAAGAACAATCTTCTTAGTGTTGGACAGTTGGTGGACAAAGGCTATGATCTCCAATTCAAAAATTAAAAATGTAAGATCTTTAAAAGTTTTGGAACAGAGATTGCATCCGGTACTCAAACAAAAGGTAATATCTTCCACTTGGTTGGTATTGGTAAAAGTTGTTTATTTGTTCAAATTGATCAGAGTTGGTTGTGGCATAGGAGAATGTGTCATGTGAATTTTGATAATATCATCAAGATAAGTAACACTCATGCTATAAGAGATCTTCCAAGACTGGTGAAACCTACTAATAATTTGTGCAAGTCATTTGGGTAAGCAAAGCAGAGTCACATTCAAATGTAAGGAACAGTCTTCTATCGGATTATTGGACCTAGTTTATACTAATCTATGTGGTCTGGTAAGAATCAGGAGTGTGGAAGGTGATGGATACTTCATGTTATTAATTGATGATCACTCCCAGATGATGTGGGTGACTTTTCTGAAAGTGAAATCTAAGGCTCTTGAGAATTTCAAAATATTCAAAGCAATGGTAGAGAATGAAACTGGACTAAACATAAAATGTCTTAGGTCTGATAGAGGTGGAGAATTCACATCGGGGGAGTTCATAGAATTCTATGAGAAACATGGGATAAAAAGATAGTTGCCTATTCCAAGGACTCCATAGCAGAATGGAGTAGTGGAGAGAAAGAACCAGACCATCTAGGAAGCATCTAGAACCATGATGATGGAAGAAAATGTTTCTCAGATCTACTAGAGAGAAGCTGTAAGCACTACTGTCTATAGTCTTAATCAAGTACAAATCAGAAGCAATACTAGTAAGACCCCTTATGAACTCTAGTTTGGCATCACTCCCACTGTGAAATACTTCAGAGTCTTTTGTAGCAAATGTTACAATAAAAGAGATGAAGATTTAGGCAAATTTGATGCTAGAAGTGATGAAGGAATATTCTTGGGTTATTCTACTCAAAGTAAAACAAGAGATTGAGAAAGATTATAGAAAGTACAAATGTGAAGGTTGATGAAGATATTGAAAAACCCTCAAGGTTTTATGAATATGATGAAGATGATCAAAATAATGTTTTGGGCCAAGAAGTCCAAGCCCCTTCTAAAATTTAGATCTAGACTGATCTGGTGAATCATGAAGAAGAGATAAGTTTGAATGAACCTGTTCAAGAAACAAAAGTGTATGAAATTCCCAAAATTCTCAGGTACGTAAGATAGAATCACTCTGAAGATCAGATCATAGGTGATAAAATCAAAGGTGTTCAAACAAGAAGAAAGATTGCTCAAGACTCAGAAGAGTATTGTCTGATTTCAAAGATTGAACTAAAGACAGTGAATGAAGCATGCAATGATGAAAGCTGGACTAAAGCGATGGAGGAAGAGCTAATGCAAGTTGAGAAAAATCACACTTGGGATCTTGTTCCCAGACCTAAAAACAAGAATGTGATTGGAACCAAATGGGTCTTCTAAAATAAACCGAATGAAGATGGTGAAGTAGTCATAAACAAAGCCAGATTGGTCTGCAAGGGTTACTCTCAAGTATAAGTTGATTTTGAAGAAACTTTTGCTCTAGTGGCAAGAATTGAAGCAGTCAGATTATTTCTTGCCTTTGCTACCTTCAAGGATTTCAAAGTATATCAAATGGATGTCAAGTCTGCCTTCCTGAATGGTGACTTGGAAGAAGTATACATTGAGAAACTGGATGGATTTCAATTGTCTGATCATGGTGATATGGTCTGCAAGTTGAAGAAAGCACTGTATGGACTCAAACAAGCCCCAAGAGCCTGATATAAAAGATTGGATAAGCATCTTTTGAAGATTGGTTTCAACAAAGGTATTGCTGACAATAACTTGTACTTCAAAATTGATCATGAAAACATCTTAATTGTTGAAGTGTTTGTTGATGATATCATTTTTAGAGGAAGAGATAGTATATGCAAAACTTATGCAAATCAAATGAAAAGTGAATTTGAGATGTCTATATTTGGGGAAATGAATTTCTTCTTGGGTCTGCAAATCATTCAAACAAAGAAATGAATCTTCATTTCACAAACCAAATATGTGAAAGAATTGTTGAAGAAATTTGGGATGGAAGACTCAAAACCAATGAGTACTCCCATGGCAACTGGATGTAAATTGAGCAAAGATGATGACTCTCTTAAGACTGATCAGAAAAAGTACAGGTCAATGATTCGAGGACTATTGTATCTTACTCAAACTAGACCTGACATTATGAATGCTATTGGTCTTGTTGCTAGATTCCAAGCTGATCCTAGAGAATCTCATGTCATGGAAATCAAGAGGATTCTTAGATATCTAAAAGGAATAGTTGAGTATGGTTTATGGTATCCTAAATATTATGATTTCTCTCTTCATGCATATACAGATGTAGATTGGGCAGGAGATATGGATGACTGGAAGAGTACCAATGGTGGAGCATTCTTTTTGGGGAAAAGATTGGTTTCTTGGCTAAGCAAGAAACAAAAGGCAATATCTCTGTCCACTATAGAAGCATAATATATTGCAGTAGTAGGTAGTTGCACTCAAGTACTGTGGATGAAGCAAATGCTAAGAGACATCAGAGTAGAGTATGAGGAACCTATCACAATCTTCTGTGGTAATTCAAGTGCAATAAATATATCAAAAAATATGGTGTTGCATTCAAAGACAGAACATATATCCATCAAGTTTCACTTTTTGAGAGAGCAAGTGAACAAGAATGAAGTCAAATTGGAGTTTGTGCCTTCCAAGGATCAGATTGCAGATATTTTTACTAAACCTCTACCTAAGGACTCTTTTGAGTATCTCAGGGAGAAGTTAGGGGTTATTACCCCTCTAGTTCTGAATTAAGGTACACTGATGTGCATTAATCCAGTGGATCTCGTAGTCATATCTTGTGGTCCGGATTGATGATGGGAAGTTGCTACTTAGGGAGAGCAGTTGGTATGATTCTGAAGTGATGCAAGTATGTGCCCTTTGCCATTGATGTCAAAGGGGGAGAGAAGACATGTGAAAAATAAAAAGTGGTTGCTGATCAAAGAGGGAGCAGTAAAGGAAGAGAAGACATGTGAATGGTTATTGTTGATAGGGGGAGTTATGTCAGTCAGTAAGGAGAAGTTCTTGTCTTGATGGTTAAAACAGTTTTTCACATCATATGTTGCCATCAATGACAAAGGGGGAGATTGTTGCAAGTATGGGGCTAACTGGTGTTGTCATTGATGTCAACATACTCCTGTTGCATTGATGAACAAGGATTAGATGAGCTGTATACTGAGGATATTAAGGAAATTAGTCCTATTAGGAATAGAGAAGAATAGTGAAGACAATAAGGTGAAGATCCCAGCTAAGATGAAGATCAGAGGATGCGCTTCAAAGGCTTTGTAGATATGTGTCTTAAGATGATCCGGTAAAGATTTGAAGAAGTTATGGCCACTTGAGTAAAACTAGTTCTGGCAGATGTTCAGAGGTAACAGAGTGACACAGATAGGTGGGTGAGATCTGGAAATGCAATATCTTGTTCTGTGGATTTGGTGGAGTGTTTAGGAAGTCAATGAGAATTGACAACTCAATTGGTTCATGGTCTAGAGGTTTGCAAGCATCTATTCCAATATGATAGTGATGACAAACTATGTTCTTGAGGTTCTAGATGAAGGAGAGAAAGATTTCAGTAAGAAAAAGTAGTGTGGATGTTCTTGGTGATTCAGGCAAGCTTGTGGAGGTCTTTGGATTGTGTCCAGTTCATGTTGGTGATCCGCATTGAAGATTGAGCTCATAATTGAAGAATTACTTCCGGATGATGATGTTCTTCCTAAGTTTGGCCAACCAGATAAGCTACACATCCTGCAGATGATCTTGAAGATGTTCTGTGAAGAATGGCATGTTCCTAAAGGAAGATTGAAGTCTCAGATTTGTGTGGACGATAGTGTGTTGATCCGCATGAAGTCTTTTTGTAATTAGTTATGTTGTATTTATGTATTTTCTCTGTAATGTATGCTGACTTGGATGATTATCCTAAAGTCAAATATCTTGTATAAATAAGAAGTTGTGAAGTCATTTCAATAGTATCTTGTGAAGATGAGTGTGTGGTAGAGAGGAGTAGAGAGAAAGGCAAAGAATAAGTATTGAGCTTAAATGGAATTGACTCAAGCATGGTGAAGATGCTATTCTTTAGTTCAAGTATGTAATATTTATTATTCTGTAGACAGTGTGTCTCCTATAGGTAGTGGGCCTCTTGTGAGCAGTGTGCTCGGGCAATGAGCCATAATTGGCATGTGCCATTTGTTCTTCATATTCTTTTAACAGAGAATGCAATCTTGGATTAGTCACCCCATGGTGTTTCAATTAATTAGGTTTTCCACGTTAAAATCTTGGTGTCATATGTGTTAATGTGTCTCTACTCTTGATTTGTTGCATTAATATTCCATGATTGATTTATTATTATGCTGCTGAAATTACAAGAAGGATTTCAAGTAATTAATAGGAAGAAAGTTTTGGGATAACTAATTCACCCCCCTCTCAGTTGTCTATCTTGATTCTTATAGTTTGGCGTCATTGTTCTCTGTTTTAGCGCTATTTGCATAGGCTAACCTTGGGCTCTATGTAGGGACATATAGTTGTTTGCAGGTCATCATTGTCTGTCCAAGATCATTTTTCTGAAACCACTAACCAATTTTTTGTAGGGTTTTTTATTAGATTAGACAAACAAACATTTCAATTGGTGCACTAAAACTGATCATTAGTTTACCAAACAAACAACAAAAAAACATTCCAATTGGTGCTCATAAAAAGAATCCTTGTCTAGCTTAGTGTAGAAAAAAATTGATTTTGGTGTTCTAAAATTAACAAGTGCTTGTCAACAAATTTAGGAACATTTCAATTTTCAGCTTAAAAAAGAACCTTAGTAAGTGTTTGTCGTGATTGGTGCACTTGCACATTGTGTTTTCCAAAAGGGTTTAGAATAGAAGTATCCTCTCCCCTTGGCTTACAAAAGGATCTTGGGTGTAAGAGAAACAGTTCTAACACTCTTTCTTTTTCTAGGTTGAGCGCCTGCTTTTGAGACACATCCGCAAGGAGAACTCACTAGCGACCCCGAGCAGTACTTTCATCCTGTCCTCTATATTTAAATTAGGACAAGGTGAAAGCCAAGTCCAAATTGGTATCAGCGTATACCATTTGATGCTATGCTTGAAAGGGAGTAATACCTTATGTATATGAAATCCCTAGTAAAGCTAGTAAAAACCTTAAGTGGTTTATTAGATGATAATATCATGCCAATCCCCTAGATGTTCCCCCACTATGAACCTTTATTTTAGTAGTCCAAATCCTTCTACTTGTTGGTGCAGAAGGTGGGACCTTTGAAGCTACCCTGATTCACATGGTTCTTAGTAGAGATAGTAGGAACAATCCTAAGGTTTGGTGGGGGTACAAGCCTTGGGAAACCCAAATCTTGGTATGCATGAGAAGTGAGTGCCATGGAGGGGACCTAGTGCTACCAAGATCCTGAAGCTATCCTCTTTGAATAGGTACGGCTAGGGGACTCGACAAGTATTGTCCTATCCTTGCCTTAGGTTGTGCAAAGTGCTTGTTTAAAATCTTTACATCTTTTCACAAACAAATCTTTGGTTATTGTGTGCCATTGTGCTTGAAGTGTTTTGAAAAAAACTTGCCAAGAAACAACAAAAAACATTTGATCAAGCTTCATACCCATAAAAATCCAAATTTGTCATCAAAATCCATCTTTTTTAGAACCTCGACCAACACTGACCTATTTTAGTGCTATCTCTGTCTATTTTGGCACCATTTCACTTGAGTTTTGGCACTATTTATAGAGTAACTTGCCTAAAACTTGGAAGAACTGTCTTGTGATCTTTAGCACCTACCTAACCATAATCCATAATCACCTTCCCAAAAAGAAAAGAAAAATCCGTCAATACCCCATCCATTTTGATCTAAAAGTTTCCCAATCATACCTCCATTTGGACCTTAGAGAATTAATCATATCATTATTGGACCCCTTGCTATACCATAATCCACTCTTAACCATATCTTCTCATCCTCATTGATCTTTGCATACTTTTTTGGACCAAACAAACATCCTTTTTACAAAATCATTCCCAAAAATCCATTTCCCTCTTCCATAAAAAACATATCCAAAATCTTCTAAATCCAAACATCCATCAAAACCATCAACCAACATCCAAACTTCATCAATCCTTGAGTTAAAGATACATCTAGATTCCATCCTTCATACCATATTTTGCTTGATAAGTCATTAGTCTGCCTTTCAAGTAGAATAATCATCCCTCTTTGTGTAAGGTCATAAGTCTACCCCAAAAAATGAGAAACTTCCATTTGTGCAACACAAAATTAGATCTTCCTTGAGCTCATTTGTTGACTTCCAATTCCCTTTTCAAAAACATCATCCAAATCTCTCATACCAAACACCTAGTTCATCTAAGGTTTCATCCCCCAAATCAACATAAAAAATGTCTTCCATCAAATCCTCCTCAAACAAACCTCATTTTATCTTCCATCATCTTGGTCCAAATTTTTGTGAAAATCAATATCATCTAGTCTTACCACCCTTAGGTTGACACACTTTTGAGACTCATCTCTTAAAAGTGAAAATCTATCTAAACCACATCATAATTTTTTTCTACCTTTAGATTTGTAAGAAGCACACCCTCTTATCTCTAAATCCCATCACATTTCATCACCACATACTCTTTGGGTCCAACAAATCAATCCAAATTCTCTAAGGTCTCCACCTTTCATCCACCTCAAAATCAAAATCCATACACTTACATGCCCATAACTAGATCCCAACACAAGAAGAATTAAGAGATGGAAAAGTTTGGATACAATGGGGGCACAGGGATGCCTCAAACCAATGAGAACAATATACCAATTGGACAAACAAGCATATAGCATACCCTTAGTTTTCCAAATTCTGACATGTGGTCCTCATGAAAACCCCTTCCACTTCTTGCAAACACAACCACCACAACCTCCCATCCAAAACATCCCCACCATCAACCAAATAGATCAAGATGTCCTAAGATTCACACAAGACTCCAATAGCATGGATATGCTTGGCAAAGTCTTGAGGTCGGATCCAAATAGATATCTTGATTACCTCCTCAAAATTGGTGCCCAAACACCCCACAACATGACATCCTTCCAACCATCCACATCTAACAACAATCCTATGACATCCTCTCAACCATCTACATCAAACCACCAACCTACCCTCTCTCAAACTTCAACCCCCATCATATCTACCACTCCCAAAAATTCTAATGTTGTTGCATCCACCATTTCCACAAACTCTAATGTTACCACATCTACAATTCCCACTAACATATCCATCACCTCTAATGTCTCCAATCCTACCATCTACCAACCCATTGTCACATCCACTACTATAACCAATGTAAACTCTTTCATTCCCCAAATCACCTTGGACATCTAAAGGAACCCCACACGTGTGATTGATTCCACAAGAGTGCCTCAATGCAACCATCAAAACATAGCCTACATGAGATAATTCTTTTCACAACCACCTCACAGCACAACTATCCCATCCAATGTCAACCCATCCCATCTCATGTATGTACCAAACTCTGTGGTATCATCAACACAACATAATGCCAATCCCCAATTGCCACCCCACGTTCTTCAACCAATCCATGCTTACCAACAATACCTTGCACAACAAAACCAAAACACCATCCCACAATATCAAAACATGATCCCCCAAAATCACAACCCTACATATCAAAATCTAAACCAAGCAAACCAACACCAAATCCTGTCCAGCCTCCAACATCTCATCACTCAACAAACCTACACCCCACAACCACCACCAACCCCAGACCTAACAAGCATAGTACAAACTTTGATCTGAAAGGTAGACGATTTACAGACTAGGGGCAAGCACAAACATTATTCTTTTGAGGATATTTGTCCCTATCCATTTGATCAAACACTATACATGCCCCCATTTCCCAAAAATTTTGAAACACCCAAATTCGACAAGTATAAGAGAAAGGGAGACCCTATGAATCACATTAGGGAGTTCTACCTTTCTTTCCTAGAAGTCTCAAACAATGATACATACCTAATGAGACTTTCCAAGAAGCCTCAGCGGTCAAGCTGCTGAATGGTTTGCACATCTTCCCCTGGGCATTAGGTCTTTCCCCAAACTCGCAGAGAAATTTGTCAACCACTTCTCTTACAATTTTGAACATGAAATATTCATGACGGACCTTTGCAATACAAAAAAAAAAGAGCAAAGAATCCTTTGCTTCTTTCTTGCAGAGGTGGAGAGGCTTAGCAAGCAAACTCCCTCTGCCGATTCCTGAGAAACAATTAGTCACCATGTTCGTGACTAATCTAAACCAAGAAATGGGGTTCCACCTACAAATCCTTTATGTGTCTACCTTCGAAGAAGTCATTGACAAGGGTACTACCATTGAAAGAGCCCTTATCACCAAGGGCTTGATCAAATTATATGACAACAAGCCCTATAGCAACAATAATAAGGTAAACATAAACATCCCCAATACAAACAGCAACAACATGCAATCAAATGAAAAATCATGCTTTTTGGGAAAGAACAAAAGAACCCTCAATGATGGCGTCACCGATGTGAAGGCCATCCAACATGTACAAAATCAAGCACCCCCAAGTACATACGCCGCCAATGTAAATATTTCAAAGGGGCAACCTAAACAAAATAAACCTCAGAGACAATTCACACCCCTAGGGGAACCAATCAAAGATATCCTCGATAGATGTCTAAAGAATGGTTTCATAACTCTCCCACCCATTAAGCCCCACCAAGAAAGTGAACTCAAAGCTGTGTGGTATAATGAAAATGACTATTGTGACTACCACCACATTGTGGGCCATAAGACGTCTAATTGCATGAAATTAAAACATTATGTACAACACCTCATAAAGAAAAAGAAAGTCAATCTCAAGAAAGCTACCCAACCATCGCCCAATGCCAATCTAGGAGCTTACAAGGATCCTCTACCTAATCACAACAAAGCCTCATCTTCTAATCAAGCCTACAACATCACCCCACCTCCTGCATCCTAAGATTATGTTGTAGGAGGGATAGAACCATCATCTAACTATATCAACACAATCACCATTAGGGCTCAAGCACCTGATTGTGTCCTCACAACCCGTCGTGGCTATGTATCCATCCACACAGCCCCTATCGCTAATCAAACGCCTCCATCCACATCAAACTAGCTACCCACTCGTCCAGCTGCTCGTCCATCACCTGTCAATAAGTACAACCTCCTAGATCATCTAGGAAAGACCCCTGTACAAATCTCCATACTCAAGTTGCTTCACACGTCAGCTCTCCATAAAGAAGTCCTTGACAAGGCTCTCATGGAAACCAAAGTCCCCACCAACCTAAATGTGGATCAATTCCAAGCCATGGTGGGCCATATCACCTCACCCCATCATCTCACCTTCTCTAAAAAGGATCTTCCCACTTCTAAGAACTTACATAATGATGCCTTACATATCGAAGTCCGCATCCATAAGCATATCATCAAAAGAGTCTTAATAGATGGTGGCTCTAGCCTAAACCTGTGCACTCTAAAATTACTAAAACACTTGGGATACTTGGATGTGGTTGTAGACACCCGTGAATGCATAAAAATCAAGGGATATGATGACACTGAATGACTATCTGAGGGTACTATCAAGCTCCCTATCCAAGTAGGACAAAATATAATGGAAACAAAATGTCAAGTTCTGGATCTTGACCTCCCCTACAACATTCTTCTTAGCCGACCATGGATCCATGCCATGCAAGTCGTCCCCTCTACGTTCCACCAATGTCTAAAGTTCCCACACAATGGCATAGAAGTAACCATCTTTGCCAACCCCCACCCCTTCCAATACTACAATTTCTTGGAAGGCCATGACCATACTTTCTGCCCATACAACAAGGCTATCACAAAAACCACTTCTTGAACTGATCCCATAACATCCACCTCATACATCGACCCCGCCAACATTGCTACCACTTCATCCCAAACAACTCCACCACTCGAGGTCAAGATCAAACTTAGTGACATGGGATGTGGGGAATATGACCTACATGGTACCTTTTGTGTAGGAACATTACCCAACCCTAAGATGTTTGGTACCCCAAAAGGAGAAGATGTCAATACACTTGTCATCAAATGTAAACTGTGTTGCAAGTATGAGGTTATCCAGTGTTGTCATTGATGTCAACATACTCATATTGCATTGACAAGAAGGATTTGATGAGCTGTGTGCTGAGGATATTGAGAAAATTAGCCTCAGTCAGGAACAGTGAAGAACAGTGATGAGAAGAAGGTAAATGTACTGTATAGGATGAGAACCGGAGGATGCAGATTAAAGGGTTAGTAGATATGAGTCTTGAGATGCTACAGTTAAGATTTCAGAGGTCCGCATGAAGATCTGAAGGAGTTGTGGCTGCCGGTATAGAACCGGGTCCGGCAAGTATCCAGAGGTGACAGAGGATCACAAAAAGGTCCGGTGAGGTCTGGAATTGTATCATCCTAATCTACGGATTGGACTAAGTGTTTGGGATGTCCTTGTGATGTGTCATCCTGATTTGTGTATGATTTGGAGGTCCGGAAGTACCTCTTGCATTATGACAGTGGCGACAGACTGTGTTCTTGAAGTTCCGGATGAGGAAGACAAGAGATCCCAGTAAGCAGAGGAAGTGCGGATGTATCCGGACATTCAGACAGGCTTGTGAAGGTTCTTGGATCATGTTTAGGTTGTGTTGTTGGTCCGCATTAATGGTAGAGCCCGGAATTGAAGTTATTCTTCCGGATGAAGTTCTTGCTCTGTGTAGCCGACCGGATGAGTTGTTCATCCTGCGAATGTTCTTGTGATGGCTGACCGGATGTGTTATTCATCTTGCGGATACCCCTATGGTTGTTTTCCAACTTAGACGTTTGTTCCTAAGTCGATGTCTTGTATAAATAACGGTTTGTAAGTTCATTTCAGTGTGGTGTGTGGATGAGTGTGGGATAGCAAAGAAACGTGCGAAGGGCAGAACAGAGATGTTGGGCTTAATTGGAACTGATCCGGACATGGTAGAGATGTCATTCTCCAGTTCAAGACTGTGATTTTTATCACTTTGTAGACAGTGTGTCTCCTTGTAGGCAGTGGGCCTCTTTGTGAGCAGTGTGCTCGGGCAGTGAGCCCTTATTGGCATGTGCCATTCATTTTTCTTTATTCTTCTAACAGAGAATAATTCTTGGGTTAATCACCCCGTGGTTTTTCCCTTAACCGGGTTTTCCAAGTCAAAATCTTGGTGTTCAATGTGTTGATGCTTATCTGCTCTTGTGTTTATGTATTATGCTTCCATGGATGATTATTTGATATGCTGCTAACTAACAACAGAGAATTAAGTGTTTGAATGAGAAGAAGTTCTATACAACTGATTCACCCCCCCCCTCTCAGTTGTATGCCCTAGATCCAACAATTGGTATCAGAGCTAAGTTCCTCTGACAAGAGCTTAACCGCTTGAGGAGATCCAGGATGTCGTCATACAAGAAGGATAGTCCGAAGTTCGATGGAACCAACTTCACTCTCTGGAAAGGTCACATGAAGTGTCACTTGGAATGCATGGGAAAAGCATACCTGGGTATGATTTCAAAACCATATGTACCTCCACAAGGTGGTCCGACAACTCTGAATGAAATCACAGAAGCTGAAAACAATCTGCGGACCAAGGAAGCTCTTCTAAGCGCATTGAATGACTCAGATCTCTCGAATGTCATTGACCTACCCACTGCATATGAGATCCTAACTAAACTGGAACTTCTGTATGAAGGAGATGAGTTTGTCAAAAGTGCAAGGGTGCAAAGTCTAAAAGGGAAATTTGAAAGATTGAAAATGAGAGATGATGAAAACATCACTACCTTTATGCCAAGAGTAAATGAGCTGGTATGTGGAATTAGAAATGCTGGTGGAACTTTAGATGAAAATGAGATTGTCTGCAAAATCCTAAGATCCCTTCCTGCTGCCTACAAAATCAAAGTTGCTGCCATTGATGAATTCAGAGCCCACACAACTGTCACAAGAGAACAACTGGCTTGAAATGACCGAGTTTGGAGATGATCCTCCCAAGACTGAATCTGCTTTCAAAGCCAGTGCCTATGTGAAAGGCAAACAGAGATTTGATCCGGGTGAAAACTCATCAAGGAAAATGTCATGGTATGATCAAGCAAGAAGAGACATGGAAGAAGAAGAAGCAGAAACAGCTCAACTTGAAGCCCTCATTGCAAAGAGACTGCCAAGAGGATCCGGTAAGTATGAAGGAAAACTACCTTTTAAGTGTTTCAACTGCAATAAGATTGGTCATTTTGCCCCAAGATGTCCGGAGAGATCTGCAAGATCTAATACTCACAGACAAAGGTTTCAAAAGAATTGCTATTATGTTCATGAAGAAGATGACAATGAAGGAGTAACAGATGATGAATCAGAACTAGGAAGCAAATCCGGAAATGAGTGGGTGTTTATAGCCATCAAGGAAGAAGATTCAATACTCTCTGAATCTGTCAATCACAAAGTTGTTGAAAAAGCCTTGGCTGCTCAAGTGGAAGAAAAGGATGATTGGGTTATTGATAGTGGATGTTCTCACCATATGACTGGTGACAAGAATAAGTTCTTAGATTTGGAAAGATATGAAGGAGGAATGGTAAAGTTTGGTGACAATTCTGCTGGCAGAATCAGAGGTAGGGGAACTATTTCCTTTGATGGTAAGAGCAAAACAGGAAATGTACTGTATGTTGAAGGATTGAAGCACAATCTTCTCAGTGTTGGTCAGTTAGTGGACAAAGGCTATGATCTCCGGTTCAAGAATGGAAAATGCAGAATCTTTACAAGCTCCGGAACTGAAATTGCATCCGGTACTCAGACAAGAGGTAACATCTTTCATCTGGTTGGTTCAAATAAAAGTTGTTTGTTTGTTCAAATTGATCAGAGTTGGTTATGGCATAGAAGAATGTGTCATGTAAATTTTGATAACATCATCAAAATAAGCAATACTCAGGCTGTGAGAGATCTTCCAAAGTTGATGAAACCTACAAATAGTGTGTGCAAAGAATGTCAGTTAGGCAAACAAAGCAGAGTCTCTTTTAAAAGCAAAGATCAGTCCTCTACCGGATTGTTGGAATTAGTACATACTGATCTATGTGGTCCAACAAGAATCAAGAGTCTGCAGGGTGATAGATATTTCATGTTGTTAATTGATGATCATTCCCGGATGATGTGGGTTACCTTTCTAAAAGAAAAATCAGAAGCTTTTGAGAAGTTCAAAATCTTCAAAGCTATGGTGGAGAATCAAACCGGATTGAAACTAAATTGTCTAAGGTCTGATAGAGGTGGTGAATTTACATCTGGTGAGTTCATTGACTTTTGTGAGAAACAGGGTATAAGGAGACAGTTGTCTGCTCCTAAGACTCCACAGCAGAATGGAGTAGTTGAGAGAAAGAACCGGACCATCCAGGAAGCTGCTAGGACAATGATGTTGGAAGCAAATGTTCCTCAAATGTTCTGGAAAGAAGCTATCAGCACTGCAGTCTACACTCTCAATTGAGTTCAAATCAGAAACAACACCAGTAAGACCCCCTATGAACTCTGGTTTGGCATCACTCCTACTGTGAAATATTTCAGAGTATTTGGTAGCAAGTGTTATATTAAAAGAGATGAAGATCTAGGAAAGTTTGATGCTAGAAGTGATGAAGGAATTTTCTTGGGCTACTCCACTCAAAGCAAAGCATACCGGTGTTACAATAAGAGATTGAGGAAGATGATAGAAAGCACCAATGTAAAGGTTGATGAAGGAATTGAGAAGCCTTCAAGATTTTATGAGTTTGATGAAGATGACCAAGACAGTGTTCAAGGACCTCAATCCTCTCCGGTGAGACAGAGTCAGCCTGATCCGGTAAATCAGGAAGAAGAGATAGGTTTGAATGAGCCTGATCAAGAAACAGCAGTGCTGGATACTCCCAAAATTCCAAGGTATGTAAGACTGAATCACTTTGAAGATCAGATCATAGGTGACAGAAGCAAAGGTGTACAAACTAGAAGGAATATTGCTCAAAATCAGAATGAATGTTGTCTGATTTCAAAGATTGAACCTAAAACAATAAATGAAGCCTGCAATGATGAAAACTGGACCAAAGCAATGGAAGATGAATTGATGCAAATTGAGAAAAATCATACTTGGGATCTTGTTCCCAGACCTAGAGACAGGAATGTAATTGGAACCAAGTGGGTCTTCCGGAACAAACTAAATGAAGCTGGTGAAGTAATCAGAAACAAAGCTAGATTGGTCTGCAAAGGCTACTCTCAAATAGAAGGAATTGACTTTGAAGAGACTTTTGCTCCGGTAGCAAGAATTGAAGTAGTCAGATTACTTCTTGCATTTGCTGCCTTCAAAGACTTCAAGGTATATCAGATGGATGTCAAGTCTGCCTTCCTAAATGGTGATCTGGAAGAAGAAGTCTACATTGAACAACCGGATGGATTTCAATTGTCTGATAATAATGATATGGTCTGCAAGTTGAAGAAAGCTTTGTATGGATTGAAGCAAGCCCCAAGAGCATGGTATGAAAGGTTGGATAAGCATCTTGTGCAGATTGGATTCAACAAAGGTACTACTGACAGTAACTTATATTTCAAAATTGATCATGAAAACATTCTGATTGTTGAAGTGTTTGTGGATGATATCATTTTTGGAGGAAGAGATAGTATGTGCAAAACTTTTGCAAATCAGATGAAAAGTGAGTTTGAAATGTCTATGCTTGGTGAAATGAATTTCTTCTTGGGTCAGCAAATTACTCAAACAAAAGAAGGGATCTTCATTTCTCAGACCAAATATGTGAAAGAATTGTTAAAGAAATTTGGTATGGAAGACTCAAAGCCTATGAACACTCCTATGGCAACCGAATGTAAGTTAAGCAAAGATGATGATTCTCCAAAGGCAGATCAGACAAAGTATAGATCAATGATTGGTGGATTGTTGTATCTCACTCAAACTAGACCAGATATAATGCAGGCTGTTGGTCTTGTGGCAAGATTCCAGGCTGATCCTAGGGAATCTCATGTTATGGCAATCAAAAGAATTTTTAGATACTTGAAAGGAACAGTTGAGTATGGTCTATGGTATCCTAGAGATCCGGATTTCTCTCTTCATGCTTACACAGATGCAGATTGGGCAGGAGATGTGGATGACCGGAAGAGCACTAGTGGTGGAGCATTCTTTTTGGGGAAGAGATTGGTTTCTTGGATAAGCAAGAAACAAGATGCAATATCTCTGTCTACAACTGAAGCAGAATACATTGCAGCAGCAGGTAGTTGCACTCAAATCTTATGGATGAAGCAGATGCTAAGAGACATCAAAGTTGAATATGAGGAGCCTATCACAATTTTTTGTGATAATTCAAGTGCAATTAATATTTCCAAGAATCCGGTATTGCATTCTAAGACTAAGCAC
Organism: Cunninghamia lanceolata; assembly: GCA_027924645.1. Taxonomy (NCBI): domain Eukaryota; kingdom Viridiplantae; phylum Streptophyta; class Pinopsida; order Cupressales; family Cupressaceae; genus Cunninghamia; species Cunninghamia lanceolata. The sequence continues at coordinate 11,722,821 of BSBN01001400.1, forward strand.
ATATCTATCAAATTTCACTTTTTAAGAGAACAAGTAAACAAGGAAGAAGTCAGATTGGAGTATGTTCCCTCCAAGGATCAGATTGCAGATATCTTTACAAAACCTCTTCCCAAAGACTCTTTTGAATATCTCCGGGAGAAGTTAGGGGTCATGGCCCCTCCGGTGATGAACTAAGATGCACTGATGTGCATCAGTCTGGTGGCTATCACAGTCATATCTTGTGATCTGGACTAATAGGGAGCTGCAACTAAGGGGGAGCAGCTGGTATGATTCTGATGTATGAGAATTGCAAGTATGAGCCCTTTGCCATTGATGTCAAAGGGGGAGAGAAGACATGTGAAAAACAAGTGGTTGATGATCAAAGGGGGAGCAGTAAAGGAAGAGAAGACATATGAAAAGTTGAAGTTCTTGTCTTAATGGTTTTTCACATCATATGTTGCCATCAATGACAAAGGGGGAGATTGTTGCAAGTATGAGGTTATCCAGTGTTGTCATTGATGTCAACATACTCATATTGCATTGACAAGAAGGATTTGATGAGTTGTGTGCTGAGGATATTGAGAAAATTAGCCTCAGTCAGGAACAGTGAAGAACAGTGATGAGAAGAAGGTAAATGTACTGTATAGGATGAGAACCGGAGGATGCGAATTAAAGGGTTAGTAGATATGAGTCTTGAGATGCTACAGTTAAGATTTCAGAGGTCCGCATGAAGATCTGAAGGAGTTGTGGCTGCCGGTATAGAATCGGGTCCGGCAAGTATCCAGAGGTGACAGAGGATCACAAAAAGGTCCGGTGAGGTCCGGAATTGTATCATCCTAATCTGCGGATTGGACTGAGTGTTTGGGATGTCCTTGTGATGTGTCATCCTGATTTGTGTATGATTTGGAGGTCCGGAAGTACCTCTTGCATTATGACAGTGGCGACAGACTGTGTTCTTGAAGTTCCGGATGAGGAAGACAAGAGATCCCAGTAAGCAGAGGAAGTGCGGATGTATCCGGACATTCAGACAGGCTTGTGAAGGTTCTTGGATCATGTTTAGGTTGTGTTGTTGGTCCGCATTAATGGTAGAGCCCGGAATTGAAGTTATTCTTCCGGATGAAGTTCTTGCTCTGTGTAGCCGACCGGATGAGTTGTTCATCCTGTGAATGTTCTTGTGATGGCCGACCGGATGTGTTATTCATCTTGCGGATACCCCTATGGTTGTTTGTCGACTTAGATGTTTGTTCCTAAGTCGATGTCTTGTATAAATAACAGTTTGTAAGTTCATTTCAGTGTGGTGTGTGGATGAGTGTGGGATAGCAAAGAAACGTGCGAAGGGCAGAACAGAGATGTTGGGCTTAATTGGAACTGATCTGGACATGGTAGAGATGTCATTCTCTAGTTCAAGACTATGATTTTTATCACTTTGTAGACAGTGTGTCTCCTTGTAGGCAGTGGGCCTCTTTGTGAGCAGTGTGCTCGGGCAGTGAGCCCTTATTGTCATGTGCCATTCATTTTTCTTTATTCTTCTAACAGAGAATAATTCTTGGGTTAATCACCCCATGGTTTTTCCCTTAACCGGGTTTTCCACGTCAAAATCTTGGTGTTCAATGTGTTGATGCTTATCTGCTCTTGTGTTTAGGTATTATGCTTCCATGGATGATTATTTGATATGCTGCTAACTAACAACAGAGAATTAAGTGTTTGAATGAGAAGAAGTTCTATACAACTGATTCACCCCCCCCCTCTCAGTTGTATGCCCTAGATCCAACAAACCGTCCCTAACCTTTGAGAAGAAGCACCTTCTTGACCAAGATGTGCTTGAAGACATATCATCATGGCTGTATAAAGATGAAGAAACAGAGCAAGAAGCCCCTACCATACCAACATAAATCTATGGAAAAGGGTTAGAAATCGTAAAAAACATGGGCTATAAAGGACAAGGTAGTATTAACCTTCATGAACAAGGGATCATAGAACTAGTTCAACCAATGAGGAATCACTACACTCAAAGGTTAGGATATGGACAATGACAATGTATCCTCACTAGTGATGAATGTATCTTAGCCGAGGTCGCTACGGTTTCCCCTGAAGTCGATAACATCAATGAAGTAGGCCATCAAGACTCCTTTAGTGACTTTACTAAATTCTTTGAATCATCCATTTACACCATATACACCATCACCACCCTAGCATCTTCATCTAATGACCTACCCCTTGTATACCCAGACCTCATAGATTGGGACCAATAGGGACCTCCTGTCCTTGACATAGCAGAAAATGATGAAGAAATTTCTAAAATGATGGGGGTTAGAGATCACTTCCCCCTAGGAGATCATAGAGTTTGATACATGATGGAACTTGATATGGCTACCTATTTTGGAGAGACAACCCCTGCTTCTAGTCACAAAAATATAAAAATCAAACATGGGTCTAATGGTGAAAACTGCTATGCGACAGTGTTAGATCCCAAAAAGGTAAAAATAAAGGACGTATCTCCTAGAGAAAACCTCCATGAGGCACTAGGAGATGGAAGCATGGTCCTTCCTAAGTTAGAGAAGATATATCCTAACAGATCACCCATCCTTGTGGAGCCAACCCAAGAAATGAATCTTGGGACGGAAGAAGAGCCAAAAATCACCTTCAGGGTAGAATCTATCAACCCAACAGAGCAGGAAAACTTCTTATCCTTCTTCAAATATAGAGATCACAACTTTGTATGGACCTATGCAGATATGCCAAGGCTAGATCTTTCCTTGGTCATCCATCATCTTGCAGTGCAGCTTGATGCAAAACCAATGAAACAGAAGCTAAGAAAGATGAACACTCAGGTTGCACTCCTAGTCAAAGTAGAATTGAAGAAACTACTAGATGTAGGGTTCATCTGACCAATTGACTATCCTAAATGGGTTTCCAACTTAGTGCTAGTAGCCAAACCTGATGATCAAATCCATTGCTACACCAATTTGTGAGACCTTAACAAAGCCTGCCTGAAGGATGACTTCCCTCTACCTAACATCGACATGATAGTGGATCTTATGGTAGGATATGAGATGCTATCCCTGATGGATGGATTTTTAGTGTATAATCAGATTAGAATTGCAGAAGAAGACCATCATAAGATGTCCTTCATCTACCCCTGGGGGACATACTATTGGGTAGTGATGCCATTCAGCCTAAAGAATGTAGGGGCTACTTATCAGTGAGCTATGACCATTATCTTCCATGATCTTTTCCACCACATCATGGAATATTATGTGGATGATTTTCTAGGGAAATCAAAGACAAGAGAGGAACACTTGGATGTGTTAGAAAAGATCTTCGACTGACTAGAGCAATATAATGTGCACCTGAATCCAAAGAAATGTGTTTTTTAGGGTTACCTTAGGAAAGATTTTGGGATACATAGTCTCTAGAAGAGGAATTGAGGTGGATCCTACTAAAGTCAAAGCTATCATAGAAATACCTCCTCCTAAGACACTGAAATAGCTACAAAGTCTACAAGGGAAAATCTAGTCCATCCATCAGTTTATTGCTCAGCTTGCCGATAAGTGTCAACCTTTTCAGCACTTGCTTAGAAAGGATACAGCTTTTGTCTGGGGCAATCAGTGTCAGGCTATCTTTGACTAGTTAAAAGAGTATTTTGATAATCCCCTTGTTCTCACTCCACCAAGGCAAGGACAGCCTCTCCTTTTATACATCTCAGCAACCGAAACTACAATAGGGGCCTTATTGGCACAACATGATGAACAAGGGAAGGAATGAGCTATTTATTATATTAACTAAGCTCATCGCCAAGATTGATCCACTAAAATATGTGCCAAACAGAGTTTCTCTTACTAAAGAATGGCAAAATGGGTCATGATCCTCAATGAATTTCACATTGAATACATAGAGAGAAAGGCTATCAAAGGATAGGTCATTGCCGTTCAACTGGCTGAAGCATCTATTCCTGCAAAACATCCTACACTCACAAAATTCTTTGATGAAGCCATATTAACAATAGCACCAGCAATAGAAACATGGAAAATGTATTTTGATGGGTTATATACAAAGAGGCTCAGGGGCAGGCATCTTGTTTGTTACCCCTCAAGGTGACACCATCCCTAACTCATTCAAAATTACATTTCCATGTACCAACAATGTGGAAGATTATGAGACCCTTATCACAGGTCTCTGAATGACAATCAAATGGAAAATTAAAACGCTGACAATATATGGCGACTCTCAACTGGTCATTTGACAAGCAAATAATGAGTACAAAACCAAGGATGACAAACTCCTACCTTATAAGAAGATGGTTGATGACTTCAAAGACTATTTTGACAATGTTCATTTTGAAAAAATCCCAAGGCTCAACAAAAAAGCTATAGATGCCATGGCAACAATTAGATCTCTGGTTGATATGAAGAAAGATAGCAAGAAGTGTGAGTTCCTGATCGAAGAGCTCCCTATTCCGGCATATGATGTTCCCCAATTAGAGCTAGTGTGTGAAATCGTTGGTCCCTTATCCCCGTGGTATCAAGAAACTTATTTGTACCTCCATGATAATATCATTCCCCCCAACTTATTTGCCTCGTAACAAAAAAACTTTATCTGTCAAGCCTCTCGCTTCCTCTCCGTAGGTGACACCCTATACAAAAGGATTATTGATGGCATGCTTCTACGATGTTTAGACTCTAGAGAAGCTGAGGTAGCTTTGCAAGAGGTACATGAAGGCATTTGTGGGGTGCATTCAAGTGGGCCTACTCTAGCTAAGACAATCCTGAGGACTGGGTACAATTGGCCAACCATGGAATGAGATGCCTACTAGTTTGTAAACAAATTCCTACCATGTCAATAGCATGGAGATCTCATTCATGCACCAGTACAAGAGTTGCAGCCAATTACGACGCCATGGCCTTTCTCATAGTGGGGGCTTGACCTTGTAAAGAAAATCCATCCACCATCATCTAATGGCCAGAAATTTATCATCACAACTACTGAATACTTCACTAAGTGGGTGGAAGCAATACCACTCACTTTCACCACTGGATCACAAATATCCAAGTTCATCCTCCATTATATTATAAATCGTTATGACATCCCCCATTCCATTATCATAGATAATGGAAAACCATTCAAGAACCAGGAAGTCCGCACCTTATGCAAGAAATTCCAAATCCAACACCACTTCTCCACTCCATATTACCCTCAAGGCAATGGTCAAGCAGAAGCCTCAAATAAAACCATCCTCCGCATTCTAAAGAAGACGGTTAATGAAGCTAACCATGACTGGCACCTTCAGCTCAATCCCACCTTATGGACCTATTGCACAACCATCCATACACCCACAAGAGCCACTTTGTACTCCCTTGTATTCGGATCTGAAGCCATATTACCTATTGAGGTCGAGCTCCCATCCTTAACAGTATCTCTGCAAAACATAATCACTGATGAGGAATACCGAGTCGCAAGGCTGCATGAGCTAGAGTTACTGGATGAGAAATGCCTGGATGCATTGAACCATCTGCAAGCGTACCAAAATCACCTTAGAAGAAGCTATCACAAGAAAATCAAGAACCAAAATTTTGAAGTAGGCAACCTTGTCCTTATGGAAAACTAGAAAAAAATTGCAGGAGCACCCTAAGAATGGAAAGTTTGAACGCAATTGGTTAGGACCTTATATCATCACAGCCAGATTAGGAGCATACCAGCTTGCAACACTTGAGGGGTAGCCTTTGGATGAGCCTATGAATATTTTACATTTGAAGAAATTCTATGCATAACCCATCGAGTATCCCAAGCAAAAATACAAAAAAATCAAAATATCAAGAAAAAACCCAAGTGCAATAAAGACTTCCAATGGTGAAAATCACTTTAGTGATGCCTTGGATTAGTACCATGGTGAAAACCAATTTCAGGCACCATGCGTAGTGGCCGGTTCTAACATCTAATAAGTCCTCTTTCCACCACAAACACTCCACGCCAAAATCACCTTCCATGGCTTGGAATTTGGAAACATTAGTCACCCACCCTTCATCTACCCACCCAAGGCTTTCATCACGGTATAAAGATCCTTGTAAGCTTCCTTTTGTACAACTAAAAATTAAAAAAAAAATCCAAAAACATTAGAAAATCAAAAAATCCAAAAAACATTAGAAAATCAAAAAATCCAAAAATATTAGAAAATAAAAAAATCCAAAAACATTAGAAAATCAAAAAATAAAAAAAACATTAGAAAATAAAAAAAATCCAAAAACATTAGAAAATCAAAAAATCCAAAAGCATTAGAAAATAAAAAATCCAAAAACATCCCAAAACAAATTGATCGTATAAATACTTGAGAAAGATATAGTACTTGAATAAGTGCCTTCTGAAACCAAATTGATAAGACTACAAAAATCTGAACCTATGCCACCTACTCGCTGCAAATCACCCATCCCCATGCAATTCCCACATCATCACCCAAGTTCATCACAGACTTATTTTAGATTTTGTTAAGAAATCGCTGCAAATCACCCACCCCCATGCATTGATCCATAACAGTACTCTTTGCAACTTGTACACATCAATATCCATCAACCCTCAGCATCACACCCATCCTAAACCATTCCCACATCATCAAGTTTTTCCAGAACTACATATTTATCTCACCTACATATTGAAAGTACCTTGATCCTGTTGACACAGTGTATGTAGGCAATCTGGAATACGAAGGAAATATCTAGTACTCAGGTACATAAGATGTGCCCATCCAACCCATTTGAATGGTCCCTATTTACTGAACTTGCTTGAACCAACAAATGATACACATGCTAAGCATATGCCCAAAACATTGATCCTTACACAAAAAATCATCAATTAACATGCCAACTATAATCCAACACATGGCCTGACTGTACTTTTACCCATCTTTCAAAAAATATCAACATCCAACTAATTCATGTCCTAGGATATATCATTCCCACAATGGACAAGAATATGTCATCTTATTAACACTAATCTTGCAAGAGAACACAATGGCTATTTGTATCTTTTTGTTAGTCTTGTTGATTATTGATTTTATCTTCTTGTCTCACTCTAGGCTAATTCCAAAACTACCTTGATCACATCATATCATGGTTAGTGGAGGACAACACTTGGAGTAAGACATGGTCATTGTTTCTGTATGCCATGCTTGTGGGTTGGTTTCATTACTCCAAGAATAGTATTCATATCTTGAAGCCTGGGTCGGTTCTAGAATGATGTGCCTCATTTACATATACAAGCATTAATACCTTATATGTACTATGGGCACTCATAGCTGAGTCCCCTTCCTCGGCAAAGCAAGGTTATACAACTTGGGCATGTATGAAATCAACCTATTGTTTGTGGGTCTTTCCCATGCAATTGAGGGAAATGTACATCATCACTTAGGTCACTTAATACCTTTGTGAAAACTATCCTACATTGCTATAATAAACTAAGAAATGCTCTCAAAATAATTTTATGCAACTACTATTGCTAGCTCAAAATCATCCTTCTAATCATCCATTCAACCATACTATTTAGGCCTAGATTTTGTATCCTCCCCATCTATTCCCCCCCAATCTTCTCACTAATCCCACTCATTCCGCTTATTCCCACCTAACACATCCTAAACCAAAATAAATCCCCCCTCATTGACGTGGTGTATCATGACCTAACAATTCCATCATCGCCCATCCCACTTCCTCCCCCAATCTAACCAAAACCAATCCTACCCTTACCCAGTCCATAAACCCTTATCCCTTCCCGACCTATTTGGTGCAGGACACCTAGGAGCAGTTTGATCCCTACAAGCATTGTGCTAGCATCTTTGATAAGTTGAGTTTTTGTTTGATGTGTTTTGTAATAAGGCTTTTCATAGCCATGTTGGAAGGTCTTTTCTTGTGTGGTCAAGAGGTCTGGGGTAACTTTATAAACCTCATATCCTTCTTAGTCCACTTGGACCTAGTTGTGCCACTTAGGCCTAGAAGGTCTAATGTTGGCTTTTTGAGTTTGTTTGAGATGTCTAGTGTTTTAGCATGGTCTAAGGAGTATGATGGTGGTTTGACTTCATTGGACAAGTAAAACAAATCGCCATCCTTTGGAAAAAGGAAAAACTCCATAATGTCTATTGTTGCCAATAGTGTCAATGACACATTGGATGGTTGAAACTTAGTTTGGGTAGTTCAATCTGCCTTTGGAAGTTAGATACCGACTGGAATGGTTGTAAAAACATGGTAACTCACTCCTGTACGGTAGAGGACATCTGGTACGGAGTTTTGGGGCATTGAAACTACAAAAAATAGCAAATTTTCCTATTTTTCTCACTGTGTATAGACTGTACGGACTTGTCACATGTGCAAATATCATTTTTCTGAGATTGCTTGGAGTCAGGGTTCTAATGAAACTGGTTTAAGGTCCTGAAGTGGTTAGGATCAAGTTATTGATTTTTCTTTCAAAACAGGTCTAGAAACCTTGTTTTCTAGGGTAGCCATAGAAATCCGGCCCTAGAATGCATTCCCACTGGTGAAAATTCACAAAAACTGGTGAAATGTAGGATAGGGATGTGTATTATAGGATTCCAAAAGCATTTTTCTGGGAGATGCTATTTTTGATTTTTAAGGTGATGCCCTATGTCAAGTATTACATTGTATTTGGCCAAATTCATGCTATTTGAGGTTGTAGATGATAGAATCCTGATAGGGTAAGCAAGTAAATGATGGATTTGTGCTGTAGGGACATGGTAGAAGCATTCCAAATTCTTTCCCCTAACCTATGCACCCAATTTTGAGCACTTACTTTGTAACCTAGCCCTAACCTAATCAATTAGGCCTAGAGACCTTATGAGTGTTCTGGATTGCTGGAGTGGAGTTGGAATAGGAGACTTGGGAGTTTGATAGGGTCCCATAAAGGGTATCTAAAACCATCATTTTCTTGCCTAGTCATTTGGGATTTTTTCAAGTTTTGTTGAGAAAACCTAGTTTGGAGAGCTAGTAGCCTTACTAGTCAAGGTATAGGTTGAAGAGTTTTGGGAAGTTGGAGATCAAACCAACTATATAAAAGGGTTTGTTGATCTATCCTAAGGTGTTGGAGAAGCCTAGAAGGTGGAGCCATCACTAGGATACCAAATCCTTCATACACCCTTGAATGTTCCTTTGGTTGCTTGGTTGAAGGCTGTTCGAAGTGGGTGACTGGGCAAAGGACAGTAGAGGAAACTCTTGTGTGTTGCTTCCCTTGTGTCACCTCTGCATCAGGTGGTATCAGAGCCATCGAAGAGATAGGAGATAGAGAAGAAGAGGAGGAAATTCCTTCAAAGGTAACCAATGCCGAATTGGCAAAGATAGTGAGAGAGCAAGTAGCCAAGAACAGAAGGATGGAGGCTGAGATAGAAAAGTTAAAGAAAGACAAAGACAAGAAAAAGAAATCAGAGATCATCTTGGATTTAGATTAAGAGGGTCAAGATGAGAAAGAAGTGTTGGATTTAAGGCATACAACTGAGAGGGGGGGTGAATCAGTTGTATAAAACTTCTTCTTCTTTCAAACACTTGATTCTTCGTTGTTAGTTAACAGCATATCAATTAATCATCCATGAAAGCATAATACATAAACACAAGAGCAGATAAACATAAACACATTAAACACCAAGATTTTGACGTGGAAAACTCGGTTAAGGGAAAAACCACAGGGTGATTAACCCAAGGATTATTCTCTGTTAGAAGAATAAGAAAAAGAATGGCACTTCCCAATTAGGGCTCACTGCCCGAGCACACTGCTCACAAAGAGGCCCACTGCCTACAAGGAGACACACTGTCTACAAAGTGATAAGAATCACAATCTTGAACTGGAGAATGACATCTCTACCATGTCCGGATCAGTTCCATTTAAGCCCAAAAACCTCTGCTCTGCCTTTCGCACTTCTCTTTGCTATGCCACACTCATCCACACAATCCACACTTCGAAATGAACTCACAAACCGTTATTTATACAAGACATCAACTTAGGAACAAACATCTAAGTTGGCAAACAACCATAAGAGTATCTACAAGATGAATAACACATCCGGTCGGCCACCACAAGAACATTCGCAGGATGAACAACTCATCCGGTCGGCTAAACAGAGCAAGAACTTCATCCGGAAGAATAACTTCAATTCTGGGCTCTACTATCAATGCGGACCAACAACACAACCTCAACATGATCCAAGAACCTTCACAAGCCTGCCTGAATGACCAGGTACATCCGCACTTTCTTTACTTACTGGAATCTCTTCTCTTCCTTATCTGAAACTTCAAGAACACTATCTGTCGCCACTGTCATAATGCAAGAGGTACTTCCAGACCTCCAAATCATACACAACTTGAGATGGCACATCACAAGGACATCCCAAAGACTCCTTCCAATCCGCAGATTAGGATTATACAGTTCCGGACCTCACCGGACCTTTTTGTGATCATCTGTCACCTCTGAATACTTGTCGGAACCGGTTCTACACCGAAAGCCACAACTCCTTCAGATCTTCATGCGGACCTCTGAAATCTTAACTGAAGCATCTCAAGACTCATATCTACAAACCCTTTAATCCGCATCCTCCGATTCTCAACCTATACAATACATTTGCCTTCTTCTCATCACGGTTCTTCACTGTTCCTGACTGAGGTTAATTTTCTCAATATCCTCAGCACACAGCTCATCCAATCCTTCTTGTCAATGCAATATGAGTATGTTGACATCAATGACAACACTGGCTCACCTCATACTTGCAACAATCTCCCCCTTTGTCATTGATGGCAACATATGATGTGAAAAACCATCAAGATAAGAACTTCTCCTTTCTGTCACAGCTCCCCCTATCAACAACAACTTTTCACATGTCTTCTTTTCCTTTACTGCTCCCCCTTTGATCATCAACCACTTGTTTTTCACATGTCTTATCTCCCCCTTTGACATCAATGGCAAAGGGCTCATACTTGCAATTCTCATACATCAGAATCATACCAGCTGCTCCCCCTTAGTTGCAGCTCCCCATCATCAATCCGGATCACAAGATATGACTGTGATATCCACCGGACTGATGCACATCAGTGTATCCTAGTTCATCACTGGAGGGGCCATGACCCCTAAATTCTCCCAGAGATATTCAAAAGAGTCCTTGGGAAGAGGTTTAGTAAAGATATCTACAATCTGATCCTTTGAGGGAACATACTCCAATCTGACTTCTTCCTTGTTCACTTGTTCTCTCAAAAAGTGAAACTCGATAGATATGTGCTTAGTCTTAGAATGCAATACCGGATTCTTAGAAATACTAATTGCACTTGAATTATCACAGAAATTGTGATAGGCTCCTCATATTCAACTTTAATGTCTCTTAGCATCTGCTTCATCCATAAGATTTGAGTGCAACTACCTACTGCTGCAATGTATTCTGCTTCAGTTGTAGACAGAGATATTGCATCTTGTTTCTTGCTTAGCCAAGAAACCAATCTCTTCCCCAAAAAGAATGCTCCACCACTAGTACTCTTCCGGTCATCCACATCTCCTGCCCAATCTGCATCTGTGTAAGCATGAAGAGAGAAATCTGGATCTCTAGGGTACCATAGACCATACTCAACTGTTCCTTTTAGGTACCTAAAAATTCTTTTGATTGCCATAACATGAGATTCTCTAGGATCAGCCTGGAATCTTGCCACAAGACCAACAGCCTGAATTATATCTGGTCTAGTCTGAGTGAGATACAACAATCCACCAATCATTGATCTATACTTTGTCTGATCTACCTTTGGGGAGTCATCATCTTTGCTCAACTTACATCCGATTGCCATGGGAGTGTTCATTGGTTTTGAATCTTCCATACCATATTTCCTTAACAATTCTTTCATATATTTGGTCTGAGAAATGAAGATTCCTTTCTTTGTTTGAGTAATTTGCAGACCCAAGAAGAAATTCATTTCACCAAGCATAGACATTTCAAACTCACTTTTCATCTGATTTGCAAAAGTTTTGCACATACTATCTCTTCCTCCAAAAATGATATCATCCACAAACACTTCAACAATCAAAATGTTTTCATGAACAATTTTGAAATATAAGTTACTGTCAGTAGTACCTTTGTTGAATCCAATCTGCACAAGATGCTTATCCAACCTTTCATACCATGCTCTTGGGGCTTGCTTTAGTCCATACAATGCTTTCTTCAACTTGAAGACCATATCATCATTATCAGACAATTGAAATCCATCCGGTTGTTCAATGTAAACTTCTTCTTCCAGATCACCATTTAGGAAAGCAGACTTGACATCCATCTGATATACCTTGAAGTCTTTGAAGGCAGCAAATGCAAGAAATAATCTGACTGCTTCAATTCTTGCCACCGGAGCAAAGGTCTCTTCAAAGTTAATTCCTTCTATTTGAGAGTAGCCTTTGCAGACCAATCTAGCTTTGTTTCTGATAACTTCACTAGTTTCATTCAGTTTGTCCCGGAAGACCCATTTGGTTCCAATCACATTCCTGTCTCTAGGTTTGGGAACAAGATCCCAAGTATGATTTTTCTCAATTTGCATTAATTCATCTTTCATTGCTTTAGTCCAGTTTTCATCATTGCAGGCTTCATTTACTGTTTTAGGTTCAATCTTTGAAATCAGACAACATTCATCCTGATTTTGAGCAACATTCCTTCTAGTTTGCACACCTTTGCTTCTGTCACCTATGATCTGATCTTCAGAGTGGTTTAGTCTTACATACCTTGGAATTTTGGGAATATCCTGCACTGATGCTCCTTGATCAGGTTCATTCTGACCTATTTCTTCTTCCTGATTTACTGGATCAAGTTGATTCTGACTTACCGGAGGGGATTGAGTCCCTTGAACCTGAACACCATCTTGATCATCTTCATCAAACTCATAAAATCTTGAAGGCTTCTCAATTCCTTCATCAACTTTCACATTGGTGCTTTCTATCATCTTCCTCAATCTCTTATTGTAACACCGGTATGCTTTGCTTTGAGTGGAGTAGCCCAAGAAAATTCCTTCATCACTTCTATCATCAAACTTTCCTAGATCTTCATCTCTTTTAATATAACACTTGCTACCAAATACTCTGAAATATTTCATAGTAGGAGTGATGCCAAACCAGAGTTCATAGGGGGTCTTACCGGTGTTGTTTCTGATTTGAACTCGATTGAGAGTGTAGGCTGCAGTGCTGATAGCTTCTTTCCAAAACATCTGAGGAACATTTTCTTCCAACATCATTGTCCTGGCAGTTTCCTGGATGGTCCGATTCTTTCTTTCAACTACTCCATTCTGCTGTGGAGTCCTAGGAGCAGACAATTGTCTCCTTATACCCTGCTTCTCACAAAAGTCAATGAACTCACCAGATGTAAATTCACCACCTCTATCAGACCTTAGACACTTTAGTTTCAATCCGGTTTGATTCTCTACCATAGCTTTGAAGATTTTGAACTTCTCAAATGCTTCTGATTTTTCTTTTAGAAAGGTAACCCACATCATCCGGGAATGATCATCAATTAACAACATGAAATATCTATCACCTTGCAGACTCTTGATTCTTGTCGGACCACAGAGATCAGTATGTACTAATTCCAACAATCCGGTAGAAGACTGATTTTTGCTTTTGAAAGAGACTTTGCTCTGTTTACCTAGCTGACATTCTTTGCACAAACTATTTGTAGGTTTCACCAATTTTGGAAGGTCTCTTATAGCCTGAATATTGCTTATCTTGATGATGTTATCAAAATTCACATGACACATTCTTCTATGCCATAACCAACTCTGATCAACTTGAGCAAACAGACAACTTTTGTTTGAACCAACCAGATGAAAGATATTGCCTTTTGTTTGAGCACCGGATGCAATTTCAGTTTCGGAGCTTGTAAAGATTCTGCATTTTCCATTCTTGAACCGGAGATCATAGCCTTTGTCCACTAACTGACCAACACTAAGAAGATTGTGCTTCAATCCTTCAACATATAGTACATTACTTGTTTTGCTCTTTCCATCAAAGGAAATAGTTCCCCTACCTCTGATTCTGCCAGCAGAATTGTCACCAAACTTTACCATTCCTCCTTCATACCTTTCCAAATCTAAGAACTTATTCTTGTCACCAGTCATATGGTGAGAACATCCACTATCAATAACCCAATCATCCTTTTCTTCCACTTGAGAAGCCAAAGCTCTTTCCACAACCTTGTGATTGACAGATTCAGAGGATATTGAATCTTCTTCCTTGATGGCAATAAACACCCATTCATTTCCGGATTTGCTTTCTAGTTCTGATTCATCATCTGTTACTCCTTCATTGTCATCTTCTTCATGAACATAATAGCAGTTCTTTTGAAACCTTTGTCTGTTAGTATTAGACCTTGCAGATCTTTCCAGACATCTTGAAGCAAAATGACCAATCTTATTGTAGTTGAAACACTTAAAGGGTAGGTTTCCTTCATACTTACCGGATCCTCTTGGCAGTCTCTTTGCAATGAGGGCTTCAAGTTGAGCTGTTTCTACTTCTTCTTCTTCCATGTCTCTTCTTGCTTGATCATACCATGACATCTTCCTTGATGAGTTTTCTCCCAGATCAAATCTCTGTTTGCCTTTCACATAGGCACTGGCTTTGAAAGCAGATTCAGTCTTGGGAGGATCATCTCCAAACTCGGTCATTTCAAATGCAGCTAGTTTTCCAGCCAGTTGTTCTCTTGTGACAGTTGTGTGGGCTCTGAATTCATCAATGGCAGCAACCTTGATTTTGTAGGCAGCAGGAAGGGATCTTAGGATTTTGCAGACAATCTCATTTTCATCTAGAGTTCCACCAGCATTTCTAATTCCACATACCAGCTCATTCACTCTTGGCATAAAGGTAGTGATGTTTTCATCATCTCTCATCTTCAATCTTTCAAATTTCCCTTTCAGACTTTGCAACCTTGCACTTTTGACAAACTCATCTCCTTCATACAGAAGTTCCAATTTAGTCAGGATCTCATATGCAGTTGGTAGGTCAATAACATTTGAGAGATCTAAATCATTCAATGCACTTAGTAGGGCTTCCTTGGTCCGCAAATTATTTTCAGCATCTGTGATTGCATTCAGAGTTGTCGGACCACCTTGTGGAGGTACATATGGTTTTGAGACCATAGCCAAGTATGCTTTTCCCATACATTCCAAGTGACACTTCATGCAACCTTTCCAGAGAGTGAAGTTGGTTCCATCGAACTTCGGACTATCCTTCTTGTATGACGACATCCTAGATCTCCTCAAGCGGTTAAGCTCCTTTCAAAGGAACTTGGCTCTGATACCTATTGTTGGATTTAAGGCATACAACTGAGAGGGGGGGGTGAATCAGTTGTATAAAACTTCTTCTTCTTTCAAACACTTGATTCTTCGTTGTTAGTTAACAGCATATCAATTAATCATCCATGAAAGCATAATACATAAACACAAGAGCAGATAAACATCAACACATTGAACACCAAGATTTTGACGTGGAAAACCCAGTTAAGGGAAAAACCACGGGGTGATTAACCCAAGGATTATTCTCTATTAGAAGAATAAGAAAAAGAATGGCACTTGCCAATTAGGGCTCACTGTCTGAACACACTGCTCACAAAGAGGCCCACTGCCTACAAGGAGACACACTGTCTACAAAGTGATAAGAATCACAATCTTGAACTGGAGAATGACATCTCTACCATGTCCGGATCAGTTCCATTTAAGCCCAAAAACCTTTGCTCTACTTTTCGCACTTCTCTTCACTATGCCACACTCATCCACACAATCCACACTTCGAAATGAACTCACAAACTGTTATTTATACAAGACATCGACTTAGGAACAAACATCTAAGTCGGCAAACAACCATAAGAGTATCCGCAAGATGAATAACACATCCGGTCGGCCACCACAAGAACATTCGCAGGATGAACAACTCATCCGGTCAGCTAAACAGAGCAAGAACTTCATCCGGAAGAATAACTTCAATTCCGGGCTCTACTATCAATGCGGACCAACAACACAACCTCAACATGATCCAAGAACCTTCACAAGCCTGCCTGAATGACCAGGTACATCCGCACTTTCTTTACTTACTGGAATCTCTTCTCTTCCTTATCCAGAACTTCAAGAACACTGTCTGTCGCCACTGTCATAATGCAAGAGGTACTTCCGGACCTCCAAATCATACACAACTTGAGATGGCACATCACAAGGACATCCCAAAGACTCCTTCCAATCTGCAGATTAGGATTATACAGTTCCAGACCTCACCGGACCTTTTTGTGATCCTCCGTCACCTCTGAATACTTGTCGGAACCGGTTCTACACCGACAGCCACAACTCCTTCAGATCTTCATGCGGACCTCTGAAATCTTAACTGAAGCATCTCAAGACTCATATCTACAAACCCTTTAATCCGCATCCTCCGGTTCTCAACCTATACAATACATTTGCCTTCTTCTCATCACAGTTCTTCACTGTTCCTGACTGAGGCTAATTTTCTCAATATCCTCAGCACACAGCTCATCCAATCCTTCTTGTCAATGCAATATGAGTATGTTGACATCAATGACAACACTGGCTCACCTCATACTTGCAACAAGAAGAAGTGCCTATGGAAGAGCCACAAGGAGGCATGTCAGAGAGATAATTCGTAGATGCACTTGGAAAGTTGAGTAGGAAGGACACTAAGGCAGACTTACCTATGTTTCCTGGTAAGATGAATCTAGAGGAGTGCCTTGATTGGATTGAGGCAATGGAGAACTATTTTGAATGTGAAGAAGTGGCAAAAAATTAGAAAGTGAGGATTGCCAAATCAAGAATGAAAGGGCCAGCCTTGAGTTGGTGGAATTTTATTCAAAATGAAAGGATAGAAGATGATAGGAATCCTATCTCTACATGGAGGAAGATGGTACTTGAGATCAAGAAGTAATTTGTCCCTGAAGATTATGAGGTCAACTTGAACAAGAAGTTGTACAACTTGAGACAGAAGGACATGGACGTGAGCACCTACACAGAGGAGTTCCACAAGGTGACATTGAAAGCCAAGATGCTTGAGAATGAAAAACAGAAGCTTGCAAGGTATCTCAATGGCCTTAAGTTCTCCATTCAAGATGAATTAACTCTCTTTAACCTGGAAACAGTCCATAAGTGTTTTCAAATGGCATTGAGAATTGAGGATAAACAAAGAAGAAAAGGTGATTCATATAGAAGCAGTAGAGGTAGAGGAAATTAGAACTTTAGGGGTAGAGGCAGATTTCAAAATAGAGATAATTTCTCTAGACTCCAAGGTGGCAGATCACAAGAAGGCAGCCAAGGGCAGGCTGATAAAAATAGTGCTGATAAGGGTCAGTTTAGAGGGAGAGGTAATGTCAGAAGAAGAAGTGGGGGCAGAGGTCCCAATGTGTTTACTAGAAGGTGTTTCTCTTGCAATTAGATTAGACACCAGTCCTTTAGGTTCCTGGAGAAGATGGGAAACACTGCTGCAAATCAGAAAGAAAGAAGAGTACAACTCCTTCAAGAAGAAGACTGTCAAAGCACCACATCATACCAAACAACCTCTTCCAAGTCTGCAGCACCTAAGAGTGGAGAATGCATCATGTTTAACAGGTCACTCATCATGCCAGCCACCAAGGAGCAGCCCCAAAGAAATAACTTGTTTAGAACCACTTGCAAGGTGAAAGGAAAAATTTACAAGGTAATAGTAGATTCAGGTTCTTCTAAAAATTTGGCTTCTAATGAAATGGTGACTAAGTTAGGATTGGAAAGAATGCCTCATCCTAACCCCTATAGAGTCTTTTGGCTAACCAAGGAGCAGCAAATTGTAGTAAAAGAGCAATGTTGGGTTGAATTTGTGAGATAGTAGATATGGATGCATGCCACCTTCTTCTTGGAAGGCCTTGGCAACATGACACAAGTACCCAACATGATGGTAAGAACAATGTAATTCATTTGTCCAAGAATGGTGAAAAGTTTACATTGACTCCTTTGATTGATGCTTGCAAAGAGAAAGTCATTTCTAGTTCAGTTATGTTGGTAGGTGAAAAAGAGTTTTTGGCTAACCTCAAGGAAGAGAAAGTGCCATGTTTTGTAGTAGTCATCAAGCCCAAGGATGTGAATCCCAAGAAGGTCAAAGTGCAGCAACCCCTTAGGAGGATTGGACCAAAGGAAGTGGAAGAACTATTGGAAAGGTTCCATGATGTGATAGCTAATGAGAGTAAGGATGCACTTCCACCAAAGAGGGAGATTAGTCATTGCATTGATCTCATCCCTAGATCCACCCTACCAAACCAAGCAGCCTACAAGTTGACTCCAGAGCAAAATACTGAAGTGGCAAGACAAATCCAAGAATTGTTGGATAAAGGACTTATCAGTTGGAGTATTAGCCCATGTGCAGTACCTACAGTACTTGCACCCAAGAAGGAAGGAACATGGAGACTATGCACTGATTCTAGGGACATCAACAAAATCACTATCAGGTATAGATTTCCAATGCCTAGAATGGAAGATTTAATGGATTGCTTGGGTAGGGCTAAGTATTTTACCAAGATGGATCTAAAGAGTGGTTACCACCAAATCAGGATAAGGGAGGGGGATGAGTGGAAAATCGCCTTCAAAACCAATGAAGGACTATTTGAATGGGTTGTCATGCCTTTTGGCTTGTCAAATGCACCAAGCACCTTCATGAGATTGATGAATGAAGTGCTAAAACCTTTCCTTAACAAGTTTATTGTTGTGTATTTGGATGATATATTGGTTTTTAGTGACAGTAAGGAAGACCACATAAGGCATATCCATCAAGTGCTCAGGAGGCTTCAAGAGGAGAAGTTGAGAATCAATCTTGACAAATGTGTCTTCCTACAAGAAGAGTTGATATTTTTGGGGTTTGTCATCTCCAAGGGTAGATTAAAAATAGAACCAAGTAAGGTTGAAGCCATTCTTAATTGGCCCACACCTACAACGGCCTCTGAGGTAAGGAGTTTCCATGGTTTATGTAGCTTTTATAGAAAGTTCATTAGAGGGTTTAGTGACATTTGTGCTCCACTTGTTGACACCATAAAAGGGGGCAAGAAATGTGTGTTTGTATGGACAAATGAGGCCAACCAAGCCTTTGAACTGTTAAAGAAAAAAATATCAGAACAACCCATCCCTTTTCTTCCTGATTTTGACAAGGTCTTTGTGGTAGAATGTGATGCAAGTAAGAGGGCTGTTGGGGGAGTCCTAAGTCAAGATGGGAGGCCTGTAGCATTCTTTAGTGAGAAGTTAAATGAGGCAAAACAAAACTACTCCACCTATTATCTAGAGTTATATGCCATGGTTCAGTCATTGAGGAAATGGAGACACTACTTATTACCAAAGGAATTTATAGTTTTTACTGATACCCATGCATTAATCTTCTTGAATAGGTAGCAAAAGTTGAATCATAGACATGTCAAGTGGATGGAGTACATCCAAGCATACACCTTCTCCATAAAACACAAGAAAGGAGTGGCCAATAAGGTAGCCGATGCCTTAAGTAGGAGGAATCTTGTTGTGCAGACCATATAGTTGGAAAGTATAGGTATTCATGCCATCAAAGATTAGTATGCAGCAGATGAAGACTTCAAAGAACCATACCTATCTTGCAAGGCCATGACAGGAACGTATAATACTGATTTTGCTAATTTTTTGTTGCAAGATGGATATCTTTTCAAGGGTAGCATGTTGTGTATCCCAAGAGGATCTGTTAGAGAGAATATAATGAGGGAAAAGCATTGTGGCAGCATGTTAGGTCACTTTGGTATTGATAAGACCCTAGAATTGGTTAGGAAGTACTATTTTTGGCCAAAATTACCAACCGATGTAAGGAAGTTTGTTGAAACTTGTCAAATTTGCCAAAGAGCAAAGGGGCATACATCCAATGTAGGGTTATACACTCCTCTACCTATTCCTTCAAAGCCTTGGGATTCCATCAGCATGGACTTTGTACTTGGTTTGCCTAGGACCAAGAATGGACATGATAGCATCTTTGTGGTTGTTGATAGGTTCTCAAAAATGGCTCACTTCATCCCATGTAGAACCACACATGATGCCTCACACATAGCAGGTCTTTTCTTCAAAGAAATAGTCAAGTTACATGGTTTACCTTTGTCCATAATCTCAGACAGAGAACCCAAGTTCATAAGACACTTCTGGAGGACACTTTGGAAGAGACTAGGTACAAATTTGTCCTTATCATCTGCCTATCACCCTTAGTCTGATGGACAAATAGAGGTGATTAATAGGTCTCTTGGCAACCTCCTAAGATGCCTCACAAAGGAGTAGGGTGCTAGTTGGGATTCAATTTTGGCTCAGACAGAGTTCTCATACAATGACAATGTCAATAGAAGCACCGACCTGTCTCCTTTCCAAATTGTTTATGGCACTCACCCAAGGGGTATTTTGGAACTAAGGGAGGTTAAAGGACTGGAAAACAATAGTACCTTGGTTGAAGACTTTGTTCAAGTCATGAAAGATGTCCATGAACAAGTACAACAGAAATTGTTGTCTACTTCCCAGAAGTACAAACAGTTTGCTGACAGGAAAAGAAGGGATTTGTAGTTCAAAGAAGGGGATTTGGTAATGGTCCATCTGAAGAAGGAGAGGCTCCCTACAGGTAAACATACCAAGTTGCTCATGAAGAAGTTTGGGCCTTGTGAAGTGCTCAAGAAATGTGGAGAAAATGCATATAAAATCAAACTTCTAGGTGGCATTGCTTTGTTTCCAATTTTTAATGTTTTAGACCTTTATCCCTATAAAGGAACTGATCCTCAGACTGCTCTTATAGAAGATCAAACTGATCAGACACTCCAAGAACTCATTCCTTCATCTCCAAATTAGATTGAGTGCATTTTGGACAAGAGGATTGCAAAACAAACTAGAAGGCACACCTATCATTACTATTTGGTGAAGTGGCTAAGCAAACCTCAAGAGGATGCCACTTGGATGAGTAGAGCAAACATTGAGAAGGTAGGTTTCATATTTGACACCATTCCAACTCAAGAGACTTGAGTTCTGTTTGACAGTGGGTGTATGGTGCAGGGCACCTAGGAGTAGTTTGATCCCTACAAGCATTGTGCTAGCATCTTTGATAAGTTGAGTTTTTGTTTGATGTGTTTTGTAATAAGGATTTTCATAGCCATGTTGGAAGGTCTTTTCTTGTGTGGTCAAGAGGTCTGGGGTAACTTTATAAACCTCGTATCCTTCTTAGTCCACTTGGACCTAGTTGTGCCACCTAGGCCTAGAAGGTCTAATATTGGTTTTTTGAGTTTGTTTGAGTTGTCCTAGTGTTTTAGCATGGTCTAAGGAGTATGATGGTGGTTTGATTCCATTGGACAAGTAAAACAAATCGCCATCCTTTGGAAAATGGAAAAACTCCTAATGTCTATTGTTGCCAATAGTGTCAATGACACATTAGACGGTTGAAACTTGGTTTGGGCAGTTGAATCTACCTTTGGAAGTTAGATACTGACTGGAATGGTTGTAAAAACATGGTAACTCACTCCTGTATGGCAGAGGACATTTGGTATGGAGTTTTGGGGCATTGAGACTACATAAAATAGTAATTTTTTTTATTTTTCTTGCTGTGTACGGACTGTACAGACTTGTCACATGTGCAAATGTCATTTTTCTGAAATTGCTTGGAGACAGGGTTCCAATGAAACTAGTTTGAGGTCTTGAAGTGGTCAGGATTAAAAGTTATTGATTTTTCTTTCAAAACAGGTCTAGAAACCCTATTTTCTAGGGCAGCCATAGAAATCCGGCCCTAGAATGCATTCCCACTGGTGAAAATTCACAAAAATTGGTGAAATGCAGGCTAGGGATGTGTATTATAGGATTCCAAAAGCATTTTTCTAGGAGATGTTGTTTTCAATTTTTAAGGTGATGCCCTAGGTCAAGTATTTCATTGTATTTGGCCAAATTCATGCTATTTAAGGTTGTAGATGATAGAATCCTGATAGGGTGAGCAAATAAATGATGGATTTGTGTTGTAGGGACATGGTAGAAGCATTCCAAATTCCTACCCCTGACCTATGCACCCAATTTTGAGCACTTACTTTGTAACCTAGCCCTAACCTAATCAATTAGGCCTAGAGACCTAATGAGTGTTCTGGATTGCTGGAGTGGAGTTGGAATAGGAGACTTGGGAGTTTGATAGGGTCCCATAAAGGGTATCTAAAACCATCATTTGCTTGCCTGGTCATTTGGGATTTTGTCAAGTTTTGTTGAAAAAACCTAGTTTGGAGGGCTAGTAGCCTTACTAGTCAAGGTATAGGTTGAAGAGTTTTGGGAAGTTGGAGATCAAACCAACTACATAGAAGGTGTTTGTTGATCTGTCCTAAGGTGTTGGAGAAGTCTAGAAGGTAGAGCCATCACTAGGATACCAAATCCTTTATACACCCTTGAATGTGCCTTTGGTTGCTTGGTTGAAGGCTATTTGAAGTGGGTGAGTGGGCAAAGGATAGTAGAGGAAACTCTTGTGTGTTGCTTCCCTTATGTCACCTCTGCATCACTATTCCTCTACCACTAATCCCCACCACCCAAGATTGAACAAAAAACATCACGTATATCATGACTTGATCATCACATATATCATTACATTGCATTGTTTAGTTGCATATTCATAATCATTTAGTTGCATTATCATAATCATTTAGTTGCATTTTCATAATCATTTAGTTACATTTTCATAATTGTTTAGGTACATGTTCATATTTCCATTTACATACATAATATGTGTTTATTAAGATAAGCATATATTTCCATTTTGCATCCATAATAAATGTTTATTAATCTAAGCATTTATATACATTTTACATCCACATCATCATCCATAATCACAAACATGCACATATCAACACAAGTAAACTATCATTACATCAATAAGTACATCCATTACATAAATATAATACATCTCATAAACACAACACATCCATAGCATCTCATAAAATCATCACATCATCATAATATATATAATCTGTAAAACATACTGCATCCATCAACATAAGAATCATCATAATCATATAAAAACACACTTGTAGGCCATCAAAATCATCAACCGTCATAACATACATCGTCAAAAATAGTGTACATCTCTCACAATAATACAAAGTCATGATACAATAAGTGCAACACAAATGTCAACCCTGAATAGAGGAGCCTCTACCTGACTCAATAGGGGATCCTAGTCATGGCTGTGGTCCTTCCTATGGCTGTGGTAGTGGCTGAGGCTATGCCTATATAAGCTGCTGTGGCACATGTGATGGGGGACCCATCAGCTGTTGAACTGACTAAACCAATCTAGACCTGTATGACCTGGACATCTAGGACCCATTGTGTTGACTGTAGCTCAGCATGCGCTTCTCTATAGGTGCTGCCGCCTAATATGTAACTTGATAATAATTATCTCATCCTCTAGCCTCTAGCAGTTGCCCCTGAACCTGAGATAACTATGTCTACATCAGTGTCAAAACTAGTCCCATACTTGCACTCGAGGCCACCCCTTGTAAAGTGGCCACCATACCCTTTGCCTACCAAGCTCTCAAGAGTACAGCATCTCACTTACCCATCAGAGTGGCTATCTCACCTCGTACTTGGGCTAACTACACCTGTAGCATACCCATTTGTCCATCTACCCCATCCAGTAGTGCACCCATGCCTCATAAATGCACTAGCTCAGCATCACGGTTCTGTAAAGCCTCCTACATACTGGCAACATGTCCCTATAAGGTCTTAATCTCCTCCTCCTATATGCTCCAAGGCTACTGACAAGATGAATGCTCTTGAGGCCCTACAATTCCACCTGTTGTCGAGGTACCTACCTCTGAACTAGGAACCTACTGTCCTGCTATAGCTGCTTGCCGCGGCTATTGTTATGATACCTATGGTGGGAGCAGAAACTCTTAATCTGTCCTCTGTCATCCCCCATGCTACTGAGGTACCCTCTGTCTCAGCATCTCTCCTATCTAAACCTACTATATAGGTACCTATTATTGGGGCAACTACGGACCACCACCTGCCTGCCCCTCTCCTCCAAGCCTGACCTATCTAGCTATTACTTCTGCCAACACATCCATCAGCTCCCCATTCCCTCTAACCTCCCCCTCCTCCCCATCTCCTCCAACCTCCACAAGGTAATCCACAATAATCTCGTCCCCCTCCTCTAAGAAATCATCATCCCCATCAAAATTCTCATCCCCATCCTCCTTCGACTCGTCATCCCCTGATGCTGCCACCTCCTCTAGGAGGACTACCTCCTCTACAGGATATGTGAACTGCGTAGGCCACCACCTCTACCACCACGTATCATAGGCAAGAGTGGTGCCTGCATCTCTAACCTCACTCCACCAATCCTATATCAACAACTCTAAAGCCGTAAAATCCTTTAAAGCAACCTAGGGCTATTTGGATGGGGGCCACAAATGTGCATCTTAATGAGTCCGCGCAAAAATTGCCATCGACTACAGAAGATCCTTTCCTAGCCCAAATTACTGCATAACTCGTGATGACAGATACATATTAATAGTACAATCACCCCAACCTATCAGGTGGTGCTGCTGGAATGTGTAGGGCATATGAACATCGTCATCTAGCCAGGGCTCCACGCCGATGTAGGGTCACCAGGTAATCCAAATCACACCATCCAAGACTCATCTCCAATATCGAACCTACCTAGTGTATGTACACTCTATATCCCAATACAAAAGAACATAGGCAACAAAAGGATGATGATAATACCCACATCTCGGCCTAGTGATCAGAATATGCTCTCAAATCCATACATGAAGCAAAGTAACTCTGGATGATAAAGATGAATCACAATGATAAACAACTGTATGCATCTCATGATAAAGTTGCACTAACATCATCGGTCCCCAAGCATACACCGTCTCATGTCAAATCATCTCCTCAATGATCTCCCCCCATCCAACTGGAAATCCCCTACCTCTCATGTCTGGCATCACTATGCCCCCGATCAATGCACATAGGAATAAAGAAAAGTGATATGTACCCACTGCCAATGTGCCCTCATAGCTCATCTCCCTCATGTCCACTGATAAAACAATCTGATCATGGCCAAATACTCTAAGTAAGGCCCTCCATCCCCTTGTCATGTCATATGTCATCCGCTGACCATAAATAGGTAGCTTGAGGATGCAATAAACATCCTCAAGCATGATGGTGATCTCACCAGTAGGAAGCCAAAATTAACAATTCTCTCTGCAATATCGCTCTATGATAGCTATAATTAGAGCTCTATGAGCTCGCAACACTGACATAGATGTAGGTGTCAAAAGTCCTAACCTCACTAGTCAAGCCCGGGTGGCATCGTCAAAGTGATCAAATAACTCCATCACAGTTGGCATGCATTGCTCCTGTGAGGACACTATAAATGACCCTGTAACTTGCATCCACAAATTTCTTGTCAAAACCTATCTATTCTTCCAAAATTCACCCTTTCCTCTACTATTGAAAGCCAAAACATTTTTGGTGCCACAATAGGCCCCTTTTTCACCAATCCTCACATTGGCACTACTCTTCTCCCGCATGGCACTAATCTAGAAGATAGCGCCACTACGTAGCCTTTTTGCACCATTCCAAAGCATAGCACGACAATACTATTTGGCACCAATTTGTGAAATGCTGCCACTATTCCAAACAGTGCCGATGCAGAAGATCATGCCAATAACCAACAAATCACCAATCCTAAAAATGGTGCTAATTTGTAACATAGCGTTAATCTATAAGATAGCATTATCCCTTGACCCATTTGGTGCCAATGTGCAAAATTCATACCCCCATGCAACATTGAGCTAAAACATAGGATGGTGCCAAAACAATAAGCATTTGGTGCCAATCCATCCCTTTTCCACCCTAACAGATAACACCAATCTAGAGGATAGTGCTAATCCTCTCCCCTCTTTGCACTGCACGATCTTGCAATAGTGTCAAAACCCCAAAATCCTAATTCCTAAAATAAAAAAATGCGATAAAATCAAAAAATGACAAAGCTAGGGTTAAGGCCTACCTAGGGTCCAGCCTCTGGTGCCCAACAGTATGCTTAGAAATGCTCAGAAATGTGTGTATGGCTGGAACATGGGATTGTGGTCTGCCATCTCCTCTTCCATCCTTCTCAATGGCTCGATGTGTGCAAATGTGGCACTCTTAGGGGTCACTATTCTAAATATAGTAGGCCATGTCATCCCTCCATGCAGTTTTCTCCCCCAGGGTATAGATCACAACTGTTTTATCCCATTTTTCTTCCTATCAACCCAATTTCCAATCCACTATCCAAATTTCACTCATGTTGCGCCCTTTTGAGAGATCACCTAAATTTTTTTATATTTTTCACTAACCTCTTGAGGGGGCATCCCTCACTCATTCCATCCCTTCCCAGCAGCTAGGACATATTTTTCTTTGACTTGATGCCACGTCAAAGAGGGGCAAATGTAGACACCTAAAAATGTCTTCATCATCAAATCAACTCTCGACCTCTCTAAACATACTTATTTCCCTTCTAAACAATTAATTAAATTTTTATTTAATTAATTATCCTTTCATCACCTAATTCTTCATCATTTTATCCCCAACAATTAGATTAATTTGATTAATTCAATAGTCCAACCTTAGCCTATTAATTAAAAAAATATGTAATATTTATTTCGTTAATTCCCCTTTGTCCACTAAACCTAATTAATTAGGTAAATCATGTTTATCTAATTTAATTCTACCTATTAATTAACCTATCCATACCATAGGTAATTAAATAGTCATTATTTGATTGCCTACCCTAACCTATATCATACTAGCCTTAGGATTGATTAAATAAATCCTTATTTAATCAATCTTAACTTCTCACTAATCCATCTACTAATTTATTCTGGCCATATTAATTAGGCTAATCACCCTAATTAAATTGGTCAAACCCTCATTAACACTTCTCCCCATAACCCATGAATAAAAATTTGATTTCTCTGCAAAATAAATTAATTTTTAATATAGATTTGTCATAATCCTTATTTAATATCTCTTACACCCCTTACACATGTCATAACTCATTAATATCCACTCTTCCCCAAATAAATTTTAAATTCATTTTACCCTTCCCCATGTGAATTTTTAATTCACAAATAATCCATGTCACCCAACCTCATTTATGGACCCTTCTTCCCAAGATGAATTAAAAATTTGTCTTTATTCTCACCCCTTCATTTTCCAATATGAAATCTAGGCCTTCCACATCATCTTCATCCTCCACTATTGATCTCTCAAATGAATCTCCACCCTTGGATCAAAATCTCTCCAAAAAGCCTATAAATACAACATCCTCCTAGCCATTTATCATCCAATTTCTAAGTAAAGTTATCATACCAAAAATTCTCTTGAGCTAACTTGTGGGTTGCATTGAGAGTAAGCATTTCACATTGAATCCATTATCTAGGGTATATCTAGGAGCTCTTGGGTGCATGCTTCTACCACCCTATCTTGGATTGGTGAATCTTAGTGAGGTATAAGGCTTGTTTATGCTTTTATTTTTGTGTTTTTCATCTCGTTTTGTTTTCACTAATCACAATAAGGAAGATAGATTTGAAAGAAGTGTGAAACCCTAGAAATAACAAGTGTCATCACTGAAGAAGATCAAGGCAAGAAATATTCAAAAGCTTCTTTAGAAAATGAAATTGAAGATGACAAGGTAATTGAACCTACAGTTGTTGGTGATGGTATTGGTTTCAAAATCATGCAAAGAATGGGATATGAAGGAAAAGGATTGGGAAACTAACAGCAAGGAATTACATAACCTATTGAACCAATGATGAGATCAAGAAGTGAAGGCCTTGGATATTATAGAGGTAAAGATGTTACAAGTTCAAACAAATCAAATAAGAGAAGAAGAGGTATGCATTGTTCTCATTGTAATAGACATGGACACAAAAAGGAATTGTGTTGGGATCTATACCCTTGTAAGTTTTGTGGATTGAGGAATCACTTTGAAAAGATGTGTTTGTTGTTATATGGAGCCTAATAAAAATTAGAGGTTAAATTTACCCCACTTTTATCAGCACGGTTTCCCCCCAAATCATTTAAATGGGTCAAGGGGCAACACCCCCAAGACAAGGTCAACAGGCTAAGGGTTAGGGTTTTAGTTGATGTATTGTAGCATTTTGCAGTGGTATTGAGTTGCAAGGATTGCTGGTTGTAATAGGTTTGATTTATTGGATAATAATATTGGACTCTTTGTTGGTGGATGTAGCCCAAGTTTGGGTGAACCATGTTAAAACTTGTCACTCACTGTTATTATTTCTATGTATTTCCATTCCTCTGTTTAATCTTTATTTGCATTTAATTGATATCTTTTGTCGATTAACCCTAACAGTGTTGGAATAAAATGAGGAGGAGAAAACCTATGATAGATTATATGTAGATGGATTATGGATAGGTTGATGGAGCAAAATGGAAACATGTTACTTGTATGTTCAGAAGGTTGCATAGATGGAAGTATTCATGTGTTGGAGAGAAAATAGGATATGGATCAGGATATAGAGACAAAAGACCTTATGTAGAGCAAAATAAGGACAATAATTCATTCCACAGAGGAAGAAATGATAGGAGTCATAATTCTTATCATAGTGAAGGGTATGGAGATGAAAGAGGATTTTCTAGAAGAGGAACATGTTTTCAAGTTTGGAGGTGAAAAGAATCAAGTAGTGAATGTCACCAAGATCCTGTTACCAGAGAGGCTAATAATGAGGAAACAATAACTGATGCAGAGGAAGTTTATGTAGAAGAAGAAGAACCTATTGACTCACTAAGTTTGACAAAGAAACCAAAAGAAGGTGAAGCATTGATCTTAAGAAGAATTTTTTTGTAGACTAATCCTCTAAGAATAAGTGCAAGAGAAAGTTTGTGTGAACAAGTGTGAAACATAGTAGGGAAAGGAAATTCATATTGCAGAGAAAGGAGAAATGACAAGTAATTCTATTGGAAGAGAAAGTTTAAGTACCAGAGTAAAGGAAATAAGGATAAATAAGCAGGGATGAGTATAGAAGTATAAACAAGATAGGAAATATAAGATTTTGAAGAGTGTGGGAGGAATTGTATCTAGATCTAGAGATTAGAAAGTGTTGCAAAGAAAAAAATTCAAGAATGTATCGACTGTATCAAAGGGAGTAACTTGATTGTTCCAAAGGGTGCATGTATGAATTGATTAACTCTTGATTGATTGAAGCAGAAATTGATCTTGAGGCATCTTGCAGATAAGACTTTCTCATATCATCGATCATTGAGGCAATGCAAGGCTTGCAAGTAGACCACCAAACCTAGACCATGACAAGATGAAGAACTTGAGGCACTTTTGCAAGGTGGACTTGAATAGAGCACTAACCTTGAGGTAGTTGCAAGTACCTGTGAGCAGACTGCTAAACCTATTCAAAGAAACAACATTAATTTTGACATAATACAAACCAAAGTGAAGAGGCTCACTTTTAAAATAACCCCAAGAGACTGATACAAGAGCATCTAGAAGCATTCAAATCAGTTGGGATAGTTAACAGTAAGTTGCAGAGTGTTGGAGAGAGGGACCTTGGAGAATACCGCATTTACATATTAGAGGTTACAAAGCTAGACTTAGAATCTAGACATAATCATCTACATCATATCCAAAATTTACATCATTTGGGTTCATTTCTAGAGATATATCGCTATTAGAAGATTACATGTTTTCACCTATTTTCACATAGCAGAGATGACAGTGTTCAGTGGAGTCTAATTGGCTTGTGGAGTAATTTCATGACTTGTGGAGCTAAAAGGAACATCATTCAAGGAAGTTGAGGACTTGGCCAACCCTTAGGGAGATCCGCATGAAGTTCTATTCATCAACGAAGAAATACCTTATTTTTAGGTCTGACCTATCTGTGTCTACACATTTCATGAAGACAGTTAACTCTTGGGTGACTTGATAATGTTATGAAGACTTGTGGAGGATATAAATGAAGGATAAATGATTGTTTCAAGGTAGTGAATGGATAATGATCAAGCATGCAAAGATATGAAGCAAGAGGATGAGTTTTTTGATCCGAAGAAGAAGTAGAATTGAAGCAGAGAACAGAAGAAGTTGCAGCGCAGAAAATTAAGAAGTAAATCATGGAAGGGTGTTATTGTATGAATCTTTTGTAACCCTATGCTATGCTCTAACATCTATAAAGCCTGACTAGTATATATAATGTGTTTTGAGATCATAATATAAGAGGAATGATCTTCGAAGGCTGGTTTTTTCCCTTTTAGGGTTTTCCCAAGATATATCCTATGTCATTTGCTTATGAGTGTCTCTTTCTTTCTGTTGTTAGTTATATCCTTCCATTGCATTTTTGTTATTATCATGTTGTTAGTTGTTTAAGGCTGCAAGGTTGGACAATCCCTCATCAGACCCTCCTACCTTGACTACATCAATTACTCTTGAAAAACCCATGACAACAATTGTAACATTGGAAAATGTCCCCTTGGGTGCTTTTCCCTCATAAGGTTTAGCTCCCAGGTCTTTTATCTCCATTTAGGACATCTTGCATCATATTTTGGCATCCCGATGAAATGAGCCCTAAGTTTATTGACAAATGGGACCTAGGGGGATCCCTTGAACCTAACCCTAACCAAAATAGGGGGGAGGACTTAGGCACCCGCGCCCTGGTCCTGCCCTGTTTTGGGTCAGTCCCAAATTTTAAGTGTCAGCTTGTGACTATTATTTGGGTTCTATGCCGACATGGTAAGTTTGAATTATGAAATTCTTGGTGGGAGTGTTTGTAGTTGCATATATCAGCATGTTTAGGCATTCATTTGTAAACTAGATGATTACTAGAGAACAACTAGATGGAAATTTCATGAGCATTGGCATTTTGAAAGTGATTCAAGGCATTCATTGTGCAGCAAGAGCATATTTGAGCATCCATCTCCTCATGGCATGAAGAGCTTCTTCCTCCCATGAGATCGTCACTACAAGGTGACATCATTTATGTTTTTGAGCATTTATCATTTGGTTTTTTCCTCTACCTCCAAGGGCACACACTCTCTATCTGACAATGGTGTTCATAAGATTTGAATGTCTCCCCGAGGCTTGACTGAGGCAAGCCTCTAAACACCACAACCCCCTCTAAAAGTTTCCATGATTGTAAGTTATAGGTTGAATATACAGGAAAAGTAGAGTTGTAGAAGCACATTACAGAGTGTCAGATTTGTAGATTAGAATTGAAAATAGTACCTTGGACTCAGGCATCTGCTCTTTAGTCCTCCAGATTTTGTGACGGGAAAATCTCTGTGACAAAAGGAATAGGTTGCAGACTTCAAGCTTCCAGATCCCGACAAAAACCTAGGCATTGGACTTGGGTGCCCACTCATTAGTCCCCAACTATTCTGCTTTCAAACCCTAAAAATAGGTGCACAGTTATTTGTCATTTTACATATTTCTATAGCAGCATTTTTTAATATTTGTCTATTTGCTTTCGTATTTGCATAATTAGGGTTTTGATGTGTAATTGAGCATAATTCAGTGTAATTGACAATCAAATCATACAAATCCAAGTTTCCCTGCATCTCAAAGTGTCCTAGGGTATGATAGTACATTTCCACTCGACCCTAGGTCCTTGAATGAAAGGGTGAAAGGAGGATACATACACAAAACTACCAAAAATCAACCATCCAAATTCTACCCTTTACATTTTGGTGAGCCCATGTTGTTGGAATTGTTTGCACCTTGCTGAGTGTTTTTCTTCAGATTTGAAGCAATTTCATTCATTCATATAGTCATTCATCTTATTACATTGGAAAACTTACAAAAAAATTGAAAAATTAGAAAAATTGGAAAAAAATTGCATTCTAGGGCTTCTATTTTGCATCAATTAATTTGAATTTTATCAAATTTCTAATTTTTGCATTAGATATGAGATAAATTGTAGAAAATTAAAAAAATTCAATAGATTGCATTGTATTTTCATCATAAAATTGCTAGGGTTTTGTTGGAAATTTCAAATTTTTCATATAACCTAGTAATTCCAAAAACTAGGGTTTGTAGGAAAAATCTTGTTTCAGATTTTTCTATTGATCTTAGGAATTCATTCAAATTTTCAATTGGTTGTAGTGTTGCATGTTAGTGTAAATTTGCATTTAGATCTTAAAATTTTTGTATTTTTACATAGAAAATTTCAACAAAAACTAGCATTTTCATTGATTTTTCCTTAGATTTGCACTTGCATTTTCCATTGTAGGATGTCAAAATCATTTTCAGATCTGAGTGGATTTAATTTTAATCATAAATCAGATTGCAAAACATTCATATAGAATTTTGCATTAAGATCTCAAACCTAGGGCTTGAAAAACCTTGAATTCACTAGATTTGGCCTTATCGACTTTCAAAATTTGCACCATAGGTGTGTTGTGAAGAATATTTTTGCACTAATTGGTTGTTTTCAGGGTAATTATCTTCTGATCCTCATAAAAATATTCACAACACCTTGTTATTGAGCTCTTGTATTGAAAACTTGGTGAAACATTTATGCACATTTTTGCTATATTTGGCCTAGGGTTTGACCTAGATTGCACTCCAAGCATGTTGTAAAAGATTTTATGATTGTAGGTTACTGATATAATTTCAATTATTTTTTGTACCTCCTAAAATTCTTTACAACACCCCTTTTGCTAGGTCTTGGAGTTGAAAAATCGTGAAAAAATGCATATTTTTGCTATATTTTCACTAGGGTTTGACCTTGTGTAGCACTAAAAGCGTGTTGTGATAGATTTTTTGAAATTAGGTGGATGTTATTACTGACATAATTTTCTTTCCATCATCATTTTCCTCACAAAACCCTTTGTCATGCTCCTTTGCATTGAGATTTGGTAAAAAAATTGCATATTCTAGGGTATTTTCACTAGATTTGGACTAGTCATAATCTTAGATTTACATCAAGAGTGTGTTGTGATCGATATTACTGTTGTATTGGACTGATATCAGCAATATTATTTGATGCTACTGATCAAAATATTTACAACATCTTTTCTTTCATATATTTACATTAAAAAAAGTACAAAAAAAATCAAGCATTTTAGGTCAGTTTTGCATATAGTTTTGTACTTGTCTTTTGCATAAATTTGGAAAGCTTCTAAAATCTGATTTCACATTCATTTGAAAAAATATATCATGGCTACTTATTTGGAAGCTTTATTTTCATACATCGTAGACATTGATCATTTCTCTAAATTCATTGATAAACACCCTCAAGTTATGGAACAAATAGCATACATACATGATGTTGATCTCTCTATGTGCTCCACATATGAAATCCTTTGTTATATATCCAATTTTGATAGCTTGACAAATCTCATGGGAATATATCCTTTGGTATTAGATGATCTCACTAAATTCATCATCAATAGTATATATACTAGTGATGACCTCAAAATGTTAGATGAAGCCTTAGATGACTTTATGGAAAGTCCCCCTACAAAACCTGTTGGTAAAACATGTGATGAAAACTTTGGTTTAGATTATGATCCCTCTCCCAAGTTTGTTCCTCTTCATAAGGACACTTTGATGCAAGAGGATGATTTCATTGACACATCTCTTAAAATCACACCACCAAACCTTTATTCTAATGCTCACTCTAGCCAAGATGAAGCATTAGCAAATGAAGACCAATCACCACTTTGCCATTCCAATGCTCTCCTTGGCCAAGAGGAAGCATTAGTGAATGAAGAACTCCCTTCAACAAAGAACATTCCAAGGGTAGATGATGAGCTTTCATCTAACAACAATAAAAACTCCATCATAATGCATGAAACCTCTATGGATCATCCTACCAACCTTGTTCCTTTAGTTGATTGTTCACACACCTTGGATATCACTAAGGAAGAGAAGACTCTTAATCTCCCTCCTTTGATTGAACATTCAAGACATTTGGACATCAAGAAGGATTTAAAGCATCAATTACCTCTTTGAACATCACTAAAGATACAAACATTGATAATTATCCTTACAACACCTTAGCTTCCCCTCATTCTGATGCTCTTTTCTCAAAAGATGTAGCACTAGTAGGTGAGGAAAGATCTCCTATATGAAAACTTTCTTGGATAGATACTGAGATCACTCAAACCACAATATTTCTTCCATCTCTCAAGAGCATAATGTATACAATTCAACAAGAAAATAATTATCCAAACATTGAACCAAACAAAGACGATCCTAAGAATGAGCAATCTAAAGACAAGGACAAGAATTGGGCTATGGTACCTTATGTCCCACTTTTCTCTAACATTTGGGAGTGGGAAGATGATGATGATTTTCTTAATGAAAAGACTTAGTTTGAACATCCTACTAGGTAACTATCTCTAACCCTTTATCACTAATGATGTGTTTCCCCTGTGATGTGTTGTGTTGTTTAGGCCTCCCGAGATGACCCCAGATTCTCTTGTAAGGTTTGGGATACTAGGAGACTACCTCTATTGTGACCTTCTATTTGTATAATCATTCTTCTATATTGCTTCTCTCTCTGATTTCATTGTTGTGTGTTGTGTCTTACAAACATAGCATTGTAATTGGTGACTTGGGGGTACCCTCCTACGTGACTATCCCTAACACATTTGTTTCTCCTCTCTGATTTAATGTTTCTCTTCCTCTAGTGTTTCTATTTAGTGGGAAAATGATGAAAAACATTTATACTGATGCATACCTCATGTCTCTTTAGTGAGAAATAAAAAATTGGACTTAGATCCTATATGATGATAGGGTTCTATATCTTATTCAACGCTTGGCTAGTAGAAGCACTCCGTGCTTTCTACGTAGTGATTTTGATGATGTTTTTATCTCACAAACCTTAACAATATTACTACTCCATGCACTTTGTTGTCTTTGAATCTCACCTTGGTGACACTTAGTTCTAAGATTTTCATGATATAGCCCCATGGCTATCCTTGATCTCTAAATTTGTAGTATAACCTTGGCTCTTTGTGTGATTAATCATTTGCATTGATGTTGTTGTTTATCATGATTATGGACACTAACATGTTTCTTGCAGGGATGTGTTTGTGGGAACATTTGAAGATTGTAAAGTACATGTCACCTCCGTGGGGTATGGGCTTTGCAAAAGTCCGTGTTCCCTTGTGTGTTTTCTTCCTACCTTAATGTGCTTGATATCGATGCTTGATATCAACCACCTTAAGGTGGGGGCGTATATAAGGTAAGATGTCTATTGTAGATGTTAGCAATATTCTTGTCCTCTGGTGCACTTTAAAGATTGGTGGCAATGAGTCCCTCCTGCACTCTGAGTTTGTTTTCAATCAGTCAATCAATCAATCATCTTAGCCCTCTACGGAGGCTAGGGTGGCATATCTCTTACGGAGATTGCCCATATTGTCATTTTCAAAAGTCCTCTGTGGAGGTGGGGAGCGGTTCTATGACTAACTCAATGCTTAAGCGTGTCTTTGTTGATTGTTGTGGTGAAGCTCAATCATCGATGTGTGCCTGTAATGTGCCTAAGATGGTGATGAACCAAGAAATAGGAGCACTCCATCGCTTGTCTGCCATGTTTTCTTCGTGTCTTCAAAGTGTGTGTGTTTGGCTTTCTTGTTTTGTTTGGTGTGTATGTTGCCCCATATGCAGTCTAAAGACTAGCATGATGAGTGCTTCTTGCATTTTGGGAGGTTTGGTGTGTCTTGTGTGTGTGTTTCCCCATATATGCAGTTTAAAGACTAGCGCGATTAGTTCTTCCTGCATTATGGGAGGTGTGTTTACTTTCATTGTACTTGCATTTGCATTT
This sequence comes from Cunninghamia lanceolata, assembly GCA_027924645.1. Classification (NCBI taxonomy): domain Eukaryota; kingdom Viridiplantae; phylum Streptophyta; class Pinopsida; order Cupressales; family Cupressaceae; genus Cunninghamia; species Cunninghamia lanceolata. The sequence goes on from BSBN01001400.1 coordinate 11,758,597, forward strand.
CATATATATGAGAAAAAGAAAAGAAAAGAAATCATTCATGTCTTCTATACGTTAACTGTCTTCTATGCATTAACTGTCTTCTATGCATCTATTGTCTTCTCCGTGTTTTGTGTGCCTATCATTGTCTTCAATGTGTTTGATGTGTCTTCTCCATTCTTGGCATGTTAGTTGTTTTTGTTGACCATACTTTAATGCATGTAATGATCTCACATTTATAAATACATTAAAGTGGCGGTTAAATGTAACATTAGAAAATGTCCCCTTGGGGGCTCTTCCCTCATAAGGTTTAGCTCCTAGGTCTTTTATATGTATTTAGGACATCTTGAATCATATTTTGGCATCCTGATGAAATAAGCCCTAAGTTTCATGACAAATGGGACCTAGGGGGATCCCTTGAACCTAACCCTAACCAAAATAGGGGGGAAGGACTTGGGCACCCACACCCTAGTCCTGCCCTATTTTGGGTTAGTCCCAAATTTTAAGTGTCAGGTTGTAACCGTTATTTAGGTCCTATGTCGACATGGTAAGTCTGAATTACAAAATTCTTGGCTGGAGTGTTTGGAGTTTCATATATAAACATGTTTAGGCATTCATTTGTAAAATAGATTATTATTAGAGAACAACTAGATGGAAATTTCATGAGCATTGGCATTTTGAAAGTGATTCAAGGCATTCATTGTGTAGCAAGAGCAGATTTGTGTTGTCTATGTGTTTGTATTTGCAGATTTGAACATCCATCTCCTCATGGCATGAATAGCTTCTTCCTCCCATGAGATCTTCACTACAAGGTGACATCATTTGTGTTTTTGAGTATTTATCATTTGGTTTTTACCTTTGCCTCCAAGGGCACACACTCTCTATCTGACAATGGTGTTCAAAAAACTTGAATGTCTCTCCGGGGATTGACTGAGGCAAGTGTCTAAACACCACAACCCCTCTCAAAGTTTCCATGATTGTAGGTTACAAGTTGAAGATATAGGAAAAGTAGAGTTGCAAGAGGGCATTACAGAGTGTCAGGTTTGCAGATCAGAGTTGAAAATAGTACCTTGGACTTGGGCACCTGCTCTTTAGTGCTCTAGATTCCTTGATGGGAAAATCTCTATGACAAAAGGAACAGGTTGTAGACTGAGCTTCCAGATTCAGACAAAAACCTAGGCATTGGACTTGGGAACCTACTCATTAGTCCCCGACTGTTCCACTTCTGAACCCTAAAAATAGGTGCATAGTTATTTGTCATTTTACATCTTTCTATAGTAGCATTTTTTGATATTCATCCATTTGCTTCCGTATTTGCATAATTAGGGTTTTGACGTATAATTAAGTATAATTGACAATCAAATCATACAAATCCAAGTTTCCCTACATCTCAAAGTGTCTTAGGGTATGATAGTACATTGCCACTTGACCCTAGGTCCTTGTATGAAAGGGTGAAAGGACGATACATACACAAAACTACCAAAAACCAACTATCCAAATTCTACCGTTTACAACAACAATATTATTCATGCATGACAATATACATAGCTAACTACATGCAACTACATGAGTGTGTGCAAGTGGGTTCATGCAAGTCAACCTCTGACTTCTAAGTACCTCTTCCCATTGATACTCTCTCTTACAGTGAGAGGGTTGTCTTTAGTCCTGTCACTCACATAAATAAATTTGTAGTTAGTCATATTCCAATAAAACTAAATATAATCAGATTATTACAACATTAATCTCTACAATAATGATAACATAAAAATTAAAATTAATTGTCATCATGCACATCATAATAATCAGTTTTCTAGTTATATTAATATCCCAAAAGTCACAACAACATATATGCTTAAATATTTACACATGTTTACTAGTTTATGTAATAGTATTCAAAATTTGGGCTATGACACAATAGCCATTATCCCTTTTGCATTCCTAGCAAACTCAAATAAAGATGAACTTTTAGCTTTACATTGATCCTAGTCTTAATGAATCATACTATCAAGTTGAAGAATAGAAAGTACATAAGCCTATAGTACTCAATAGAAGCTTGAAAGTAGACCTTCCCTAATCCTCCTTATCGAAGGGGAAATCCTATGAGATAATGAAAAATCTTGGTGGTGGCTAGCCCCTTATCTTTCCTAGCCAAAAATGTTAGGGGGGTCATAACTCCACATGAAGTAATAAAAAAAAGAGAGTAAATAAAATTTAAAAATTCAAAGGACAAAAGAGTATAAAAAAAGGTAGAAATTTACTACCAAAATTTTTTTTTAAAAAAAATCAGAAAAAGAAAGAAATACAAAAAAATTGAAAAAGAGAAAAAAAATGGAGAACAAACTAAAAAGATATGTGCATACTTGGAAATAAATCTAAGGTCAAAGCTACGAGGGTGGTATCTATCGAAGAAAAGAAAAATGAGAGGTACAAAGAACACACACACACTAGCTGGAAAAAACCAAGAGTTTAGGTATATTTTAGGAGCATTTGGAGGTTTGGAGCCTCTCCATTATCCCAAGCCTATCTTGTTTTTCATCTCTGATCTAATTCTAGAATGTACGCACAAAGGTTTTTACTCATCTAAGTAAAAAAAAGTCAAATTGTTTTGTCTACATAAGTCTCAATATTTAGCCTTCTACAAAACCAAGTTTTGAAGTTGTTTCATCTCCTTCCCATATCCCAATGATTCCCTTATCCTATCTCAAAAGGTTTAAGTAGGTCATACTATACTAGGTCAATTTACAATACTCTAAGTAAAAAATCCTACTTAAGAGCATTCACACTATTTGTCCCATTTGCATACATATAATAGAATGTCATTTCATCATGGAATTCATAAGCATCACTTAGAACATAGTACTTTACATTTTCATATAAGTGAATCACATCCATTGCACATCATAAACAAAAAACAAAAGCAATATCATTTTCATCATTACATGTGATGATCATAGGTGTGCATGTAACACATAAACATTTGCATTCACACAAAATGTATTATCCAACCATGTGCACCAAGAGGGAAGTGAAGTATAAGATCTCAACTAAAACTATTTATAAACATCAATCAATTAGGTCTCACAACAATAGGTGAATAACAATGTCAGTATAAGTCAATCCTCCAATGAAGTCAAAAGAGCAAAACTATGCAATAAAATGTTCGTGTCTCCCCATGAAAGAGAGAAAGTGAATATCTAGATTCAATAAACATAGGTCTCTCAAAGACATCAAGGTGTCATACAAGAAAGGATGTCAAATTAGACCTTCAAAAAATCTTTACAAAAATCATAAAAATAAAAATAAAACCCTAAAAATCTTAAACTCTTCAAAAATCCCTAAGAACCAAATACAATCTTCAAGATCTATAATAAACAAGAATTTATTCTTCTATTCTTAGCATGTTTTTATCATCTTTGGTTTCCTTAGCCTAGGTTTTCCTCCTCAAGTTGCATGTCTTTCTCATCATTGCAGGTTGTCATGACAAGACAAATTGACACGTGTAAACTCAAAACTCATACACTGTACAAGTATGTCCCTGTTGTCTTTTTTATACATATTTTAAAGTTGATTATATATTGGATTAACACTTGAATCAGTTTGTATATCAGGTCTAGATTTGGGAAGACAATAACAAAGATAAAACCATGCGTCGGGAATGGTACCTACCTTTCATGTAGACTATTGTCCCTAAGGGGAAAATATGTACATACAAAAATTGTGTCAAGCCAACTTGGCACTCCTATGATGATATGGTGGTCACAAATTACAACCCTTTAAGGCATGATTTTATTTCTTCCCAATAGTTTCATGCCTTGATGACCATGTTTTTCATTTTGTCACCTTTTCCCCCTCTTAGTTTTTTTTTTTTCGACCTTTCCTACCTTTTTTGTTGCCTAGATGACTCCACTATTTTTCCTATTTAGGGTCACACCTGGTCTATTCAGGGTCACCCCTAGTCTCCCCAAGGTCACCCCTATGATTCCCGTAGTGATCCATGATCTCTTGAGTGACCCTGACTAGCAAAAGGGGCAACCTTGGGTCTTTTGCACACACGAAAAAACTCATATTTTTGGCCTTTTCTCATTCATTTTTAACCCATGTTAACTCCCATTTTTTCATGTCATATCATTCTTTTCCTAGATTTATTTCTATTATGAAATCACGATCAATTATTATCCCTTTTAAATACATTTAAAGTTTTCATTGAGTACACTTGAGTTTTCTTTATGTTTTCTTCTAGTTTTCTTCTTATCTCTTTGAGTATTTATGGATTTGTTTCCTATGTCTTGAGTTGCACTTTATTTTAATCTTATCTCTTCTCCTATTACATCCCATTTTTACCTATAAATACCTCTCACCTCTTCATTATTTCAAATCATCTTCTTCTCATCACTTCTCATTCTCACAAGATTCTTAGCTTCTTTTTCTCCAAGATTCTTGTAACCTTCCACATGGGCTTTGACCCTTTTGTTTATTGTTCTTAGTTTAGATATCTTCTAGTACATATATCTCTAGAAGCTTTAGCCTAACTGAGCTTCTCATATAGGGCTCAATCCTCTTTCTTACTTTTTAGCCTTACAATCTTATACCCTTCTTCATTTTGATTTTCTATAAGCCTCAAAGCTTCTTTATAATTTGATTTATTTGTATCATTTTCTTCGTCTTGTCATCAAGTGGAGAACTCCACTTCTATAGAAGAGGACATTCAGATATTAGATGCACCTCTTTGGATGATTTGTTTGGCATTGGTGTGATTTGTATATAGGTTCCCTTTTCATATTTGAGTAGTTAGAAAATATCTTGCATGTGTATAAGTAATTTACATTTCATTAAGAATCTTAAAAAAAAATCTCTTAGAATAGATTATTTCTTCTTTTTACATTCATAGATCATTTTGCATGTCTTTGGAAAAGAAAGTAGTTTAAAGAAGAAGAGTTCATTTATTCATAATTTTATCCAAGAAAAGATTACTTTCTTTTTCTACATCCATAGATTAGTTTGCGTTTGAACAACTTGCATTTAAGAAAGTAGATATGCATTTCTTTAAAAATAAAAAGCCTTTTTAGTATAGGGAAAATATTGCATGTCATTTTTATATTAAAATTGATTTTCAATTATTGTTATATCACAAGAAAAAACACCAAAACATAGTAAAATTGAATTTAGGAAAAGACCTATAGTTTGCATACATATTTCACTTCCATAGTAATTAGATCATCTTTAAAATTCAAAAAATAAAATCATGCATTCATTTAAGATTAATTGCATTAGACATTAATTTTAAACTTCCAAACATTTCAAACATTGAAGAATCCCTTGATTTTACAATGAGGCATAGAAATTCAATAACATTTTCAATATTCAAGAAAGCATAGGAAAACATCAAGGAAACCATTGATCTCACCATGAGGTACACAAAATCAACATTCATACAATACAACAACTCCACTCACACTTACAACGCTCTTCTTCCATGTGAAGAAAGTAATCATCCCAATCACCCTTTCCTTGTTGGCTTTATCGAAAGAAGTGGAAGTGATTGAATTGATTTTTGTAGCAAGGGTGTAGTTCATGTGTTATCTAGAGTCTAATTCACCTACATTATTCAGTTGATCCTATGGTCGAACCATGTCTACCAAAGCATTTCCAACTATAATATAAAACAAAAATCCTCATTCTATTATTCTTTGATAAATGTCCATATCTTGTTGTAAAGCTCTCATTTTGGCATAGGTAGTGAGGATGTTGGCAAAGGTAATGAAATTTGGTTTTAAACCTCTTAATTGCATTTGCTTGAAACTTTGTAAAGCCTTTTCAACAAATCCATTTTGTTCATATCCCACAATCATGTAATTTCATAAGACAAATTTTCTTTGAGGAATTTTCTCAAATAGTTCACATGCCTCATTTGTGCTTCCACATTTTGCATACATGTCTATCAAGGTAGTTGCAACTACAATATTTGATGAAATTTCCTCTATCCTTTATTTAATTTGGAATTTTATGCACTTTTGATTAGGTTGACTAAATTAAATCAATTACCATTATTAATCATTTGTACATGTAGAGGAAATAAATAAAACCCTGCTCAAAATACTCAAGAAAATTGTCAATGATGTTGGCCATGAATGACATCTCCACCTAAATTCTTCCCTTTGGTAATACTACACTAACATTTAAATACCTACCAATGCCACTCCATATTCACTCATCTTTGGTACTAAAGCTATCTTACCAATAGAGGTTGAACTCCCACCCTTGTGCATCTCATTGCATAATCTTATTGATGATGAGGAGTATCAAGTTGCACACCTCCATGAATTAGAACTTCTTGATGAATGATGTCTCAATGCCTTGAATCATCTATAGGCCTATCAAAATCACCTCAATAGAAACTACAAGAAGAATCTTAGAGCCTATGAGTTTGAGATTGGTGACCTTGTACTCAAAGAAAACTAGAGAAATCTTCAAGACTGTGAAAAGAGAGGAAGTTTGAACCTAAATGACTTAGTCCCTATATCACAATTACGAAATATGGTTCAAGTGCATATCATTTGGCTACACCTTAAAAGGTCTAGATCTTGACAAGCCTTTCAATATTACCCACCTTGAATGGTTCCATACCAATCCTATAGAATATCCCAATCTCAAAAAATCATTTTTTTAAATTGTCAAAAAAGAAAAATAGTAAAGAAAAATAAATCATCCTATGGTGAAAATGACTTCTTATTGTGCCCTCAATAAGTACCATTGTGAAAACCTACTTTTAGGAACCATGGGTATAAATATAGGCTCTATTAGCCTTAATGTCCTCTATCACCTAGATCTTCTGCCCCCAAATTTTGTACGCATGTTCCCAATACCTCACCATATGTACTATTCATTGCATTCCATATTGAGTCCCTACACTTATTATTGCATAAATATCATTTCCCATCCCCTGCTCACAAATTCATATACCTTCATCCCCATGCACATAAATTTTCATTATTGAAGCCCTAACATCTAGTAGCACATTGGGAATCCTCCATCCCCCACAACTCAAATCAAAATTACAAGTATTTATTATTGCATGATTATCATTCACCATAATCACCTACTCCTAGTTATCATCCTCTCATCCTATCCTATACACCTAACCCACCCTCTACACACATAGTCCTTGGTGCTTTAATGCATTAGTGTAAGGGATAGACTATCTACTACCACCCATCATGTTGCCTTATCCATACCCCCTCTTTTTCCACATATAACCATCCACAAATGATATTGGGGTCTCAATAAAATTCTATTTCTTCCCCTCATACTATACATAGGTGCTAGGTGGACTTGACACTAATGGTATGTCTTCTTAGGGCTCCCCAAACCCACAATGCCTTGTATCAAAATATTTTTCTTTAAATCCATTGACAATCTACCTAGTTGACTCCCCACCTAGTCCATGGTGTTTTAGTACATTACTATGATAGTTAGACTATAAAACACCACCCCTCATCCTATCCTACCCATCCCTCTTTCTTTTCACATATAATCTTATCAATCCCATACCTTCATCCATCGAAGGCTATATTGTGGTTTTTGTCAAATTCTATTACTCTAAAACACAACCCCCTATCCCTCTATACATCCCATAGTTATTATACAAGGCACATTTCATCCATCTACCTTTCCTGCCCCCTAACACATACCATCACCCCCACAACATTTCCCTCCCTACCTATGCTACTTAGCTAGTGGCATCATTATGTTCACAATTCACACCATGAACACATTCCATCATTGGTCACTTCTCCCACCCCATCATATGCTAGGATAGTTTATTTTCCCTTATCTGGAACTTGCATACTAATTTTCCCACATTACTCATTCCATAATCTATATATGTTCTTGTTAGTAAGAGACACTACTTCAGTATGGACTTGTATGTTGTCATTTATGGAAACAAGGCTCAGAGATCCTATCACCATGACAAGAAGAGATATCTCTGGAAGAACGTATTAGATTCTAGGTTTGATTGATAGAAAATGGATAAGTATGGAAAGGGTGCAGGGTAGAGGACAGTATGCCGCCGCAGATGATGACCTGGTAATGTGGTTCAGGTATGATGTTATCAATTGTTTGACAGTGTTATGCCTCAGGGATTATGTCCTGACTTCCTCCAGAAGTCATCTTGGAGAAATGTCTAAGTTTGGGTAAGCAAAGTTATAGCTGGAACAGTGAATAGGGCATAGTGCAGAGGTCCGTAATCCTCTACAGATAAGTATTTTGTTATGCCATTGTAAGGTGTTGTATACACTTGTATGAAGTATCTTATTCCAAAGTTAAGAGATTTTAAGTTCACCAAAAGGTTAGCTACAAGATGTTAAGTATCAACATAGTGTCTGACAGAGTTTGATAGAGACAGTCTGAGTTTTGATGATCTACATTTCTCCGCAAGATGATATCATGCCTCGTGGTTCTAAGGGTAAGATTGGGAATGTGTAAAGAGTCTTTGATATGATTTGGAAGGTGTTTTGTGATCCACAATAGAAGTTGTAAGTTAGCAGATGAACCTATTAAGCATGCTCTTGAGGAACAGGTCGACTAGGGAGATAAATCATGATGTAGAGAAAGGATATTGTATGAAAGATCTATTCAAGTATTTGAATGATTAGAGATGACCTATGTGCACATGCTTGGGAGAAGATTTGGGTCCATGCGACACATAGTGCATTGGATTGAGCAACAAGGTACATCTTTCTATGTACATGATTCACTTCTTGGATTCCAACCTAGTTATATGGATTAAATAATGAAGCAGATATATAAGAGCGATGATCTTTAGTTAGGAGTGTGGTGTGTAAGTATATGTGTGTGATGCAAGAATGCAAATAGTGGAGCAGAGTTAGAAGATCAACAGTGATGAAGACTTGGAATTCAAAATACAGTTGTTAAATGACTACACCCTGGTATAGTGGAAAATGCTTAAGTAGTACTTTGTTCTCATGTGCAATCCAATTGGAAGAAAGTGTTTGTATTTAAGGAAGTGAGCCTTCAACAAGGTTTAACAACCCTTATTGTAATCTTTCTAGGTTTAGGGTTGAGGCAGTGAGCCTGCTAAACTTAGTTGTACATCATGGCAGTGAGCCAACATGTTCTAGGCTCATGGAGTGACCAAGCCTGAACATCATTTTGTAAAGATTGCAATATATTTATGAGAGCTAATCCTCTTCGTGGTTTTTCCCATTTTTGGTTTTCCACGTAAAATCTTGGTGTTATGCGTCATGTTTTTGTGGATGTTGTTCAATTGTATATTTTGCTTCTATTGGATTATTCTTTTGAAATGGTTAAAAGTAAAAGTGCAAGAAAATATTTATAGCACACTGATTCACCCCCCCTCTCAGTGTTCCTAACAATCAATAGTTCTTACCCCAACCGTGATCTTCATGCACTTACATACCCTATGGAATTAACATATTATACCTTATTATCACACTCAAAACCAAGATCCACCTACAACCTCAAAAACATATACTCCCACTGCCCTTCTGATAAACCCACTTTTCCGCATCCTTTAACTTCATGGGATTCATCACTCCCCACATTAGGCATCATCAAATCCATCCATCAACACTTTAGCGAAAGGATAAGAAATTTTTATGTAATTGACTATTGCTCTTTGATCTTTGTTTATCTTTCGACACATCTCATATTACTCCCACTCAAGGTCACCATGATCATCATATCTTTGTGTGCTTTGAATGGTGTATACCAAGACATGGTCTTGCAATTTATGTGTGTCATGCTTTCTTGGACCTCTTAATACTGCACCCACCAAGGTTGTCAAATGCCTTGAGTTGCACTAGGGAATCCTTCTACCTAGTTGGTTATCTCATCACAATACCCACCAAGGTTATCTAATGCCTTATGTTGTGCTAGGGCATCCTCTTGTATGCTTCTTGAGAGTCAATACTATGCAAAAGATACATTGTCACCTTGGTCTTTATACCCTCGTGCATAATGTCTCTTGCAATATCAAAATGAGTGCTCCCCACATTTTAGTTTAACACCTGCATTCAAGAATGCACTAACTTATTATCCCACTCACCATCTTTTATCCATTGTGCAAATCTTATCTATTATTATCTTAATTAGTCATGATTTGGCATGTGCAAATTATTAAATAATGGTTAGTTTGTTATTTAGTTAACTGTATCATTATCATAAATTGTCCACATCATCATTTCCTATCCCTTTTCATCTTTCTTGCAATACAATTATACCATGAACAAAAAATAATCATGATGGAATTTGCATCTGTTTATTATAATATATAATTCATAAATGGAATGTCCACACATAATGATTTTGTTACGATGTTTATCTCCAACTTATTCTAGATGCATACCCCATACATACACATGCATTATCATCATAAATCATACCATGCAAATAAATCCAAAATATATAATGCATGATCACATCTATCCATGACCATCATATGAAAATAAATTAAACCATTACACAATGCATAATTGCAACATAGAAAATTGCATACCCTTACAATTTTATGCTACGTTTAGTAACCATTTTAGTGTCTTGCACCTCCTCTCTACATGATAGGGTAGATTTGTGTGATTTTGGTCTATTTATTCCCTTTTTTATCAAAAATTCAATATAGTGCTTTAATGTTGACATGGTCCTAAGGTGCCTTGTATGACCAACAACTAGTTTTACTTGAACTCAAGCACCCCGCATAGACATCAATGTGTTGTGCTAGCATCTCACATCTGTGTGATTATAGGTATCCATTTATTGGAATTGCAACACCCCTTCAATAATCATGAAGATTCATGGTAACACCTCTAGGAGTCACATAATGACTCCTTGCATGCATATTCATGATTCTCCCTCCTTTGGAAAGTGGTTGAAAATATTTTTGGGGTATTCACACATTAATTCACACTTTTCTAGACTCTCACTCTTTCAAATTTAGACACTTAGTTTTTTATGCTCTCTACAAATTTTGTTGTGGAATCCAGACTCCCATAGAAGCTATTGGAGATTTGAATGTGGTAAACATTGTGAGATTACTTGTCTTAGATCTTGGGGTCTTGTTGGACTACATGTGAGGCTCTCTTCACCAAGATTTAAAGTTACATATTGTTTTTGAATCCTTGGGAGCTTGCTTCCTCCTATCATTACTCATATTGGTAAGATCTTTCCATTTGGGTTGCACAATTACTTGTTTATTCAATTTTTTTTACTTTGCAAAGTTTTATTATATTGTGTAGACCACCATTTTTATTTATTTTCTTTGGTGTAGACCACTAATTACTAACTAGTTGCACAGGCTACATGTTGTGGTTTCTCTCCCCATAGACCAGGGAAGGAGCCCTTGTTGTTTTAGATGTTTATTTCTATTCTTAACTTCCTAGATGCACTTAGGATAAAAACAAACACATTTTATTTTTTTATTTCTATGCAACATCTTGTATTGTTTCTCATGAAGGTAGAAATACCAACACAAGGAACTGACTAAGACAAGTCCCCAAATAGCCCCATCATTTTCCTCTTCTTCTTGCAGGTTCTTCAGAGTGTTGATTACATAGCTGCATGAAGGTTTTGTATCACTTCATTTTTGGTTTTCTGTCTTCATTCTTCTTAGTTTGTTTGGTCTTATTTCTATTTCTATTTCAACTAGATATCATTAGGTATGGTGTGTGTTAGAATTTATGTTGTGTAGGTAGTTTGAGGTTGTACAAAGTTAAAGATTTTTATTTTGCTTGCATTTTAGACTCCAATGCCCAATGCAGACATCCCCATAGTGCGCTATTGTCCATGGTTGAGGCTCTCTCCTTGTAGCTAGAGGTTCTTCTTTCTAGCCCCTTTTAGTTTCTACTTTTAGATTCTATCATTTTGTTATTGTATCTTTATTTCTATATTTTTCCAAATTTTCAGTCCATTGTCAATCACCTACTTAGGTTGTATTACTTTGGTAGGGACTCAGTGGTTCTGTAGTGATTTAGGATAGATTCACTTGACATTCAATACTTTGAATAACAGAACCCAAGTGTAGTCATAGTGGAAAGTTCACTCAATCGAAGCTAGTAGGTTGAGAAGTAGTTTTCCCACACCAACATTTTGGTGAACCTGACATCTTCTAAGGCACTTAAAAAGATTTGCTTCACAATTGTCATCCACCACATTTTTTGGTGAACCTATCTTGTTAAAAAAAACTTTCACGTTGATTAGTTGTAGTTCACTTACATTGTAGGTGAATTCACTATTCTAAACAAACACTTTTTCAAAAAAAAATCATTTCTTCACTTAATACCATGTGTTGTAAGGCCTAAACATAATTTATGAGCTTTACAACCCAATCTTCAAATTCATAGTACGTAGTGTGTAGGAGTGAAAGTAATTTAAAGAAACTTATCTTAATGGCATTTTCTACTAATCCTTCCACCCCTATGCACTCAGCTACTAAATTCACTAATCCATCTTTTGAACAACTCAATCTCTCTCATTCATCTCCATCTTCTTCTTGCTCTGTGATGATGACTGCATTCCATGATGTGGAACTAGTCTTCAACCATGAGGCAACACTAGAATATGTCCCACCAAAATGAATTAGTGCCTTAGATCGTGAGTTAGGCTATTTTTATAATTTCTTATCACATGAAGACATATCTAGGTATGTTGTTCCTTTGGTCAATGCCCTCCATGTCATGCTGAACAATCATCCTAGGGGTATTATCTTTCTTTGAGGCCTTGTTCAAATTGTGCATACCAAAACTGTACCATTACGTAGCTATATTCCAAGTTCTCAAGACTCCAAGTCTCACACCCCTAGTAATCATCTCTCTATGGGTCTACCTACCATAGGAAATCATACTTAAAGTTCTACACACATGACCACCAATTGTGCTAATTGTGATAGTGTTGGTTTTACCTTATCTTCTATTGGAACCAATCCTATTAATCAACATGGATTAGTTTTGTGCTCGAGGCTCTTAAAATTTAGTCTTCCTCCTGGTTTCCTTAGAATTTTACAACCTCCTAATTCTTTTTCACTTCCTCTAATGTCAAATACTTTTGATTTTGTAATGAACCAACTACTACAAAATGTTTGTTCTTTATTGCAACAATTGACTTCTTTGTCTACTTCATCAGCACAACCACTTGTTCCTGCTTATTGCTGATGCCATCTTCTTTCTCTATCCATCCTTTCTACATCAATTCTATAAGGCTTTGAGGCCACTAAATTGGAAAAGTATATAGACAAGGGTGATTTGAATATTCATATTTCTTCTTTCACTTCTCTTTATAGTGACTTTCTCATCTAGGATGCTTTGTTACCCAAACTATTCCCCTGTTCCCTCAAGAATATGGCATTGGATTGGTTTTTCTCACTTCTTGACCATTCTATCCTATATTTTGATCAATTAGTAAATTAGTTCATACAACATTTCTAGGCTAACATTTGACCTCAGGTTACTTTCACAAACTTGGTCCACTATAGGCAAGGAAATAATGAAAAAGTAACATATTTTATTTGTTGGTATCAATCTTTGTTCTCACAGATTCCATACACCCTACCTGATTCTGATGTGCATTAGGTTTTCATAAGAAACTTATAGCCACATATTCGAGACCAGGTTATGTTGATGCGCTACTCTTCTTTTGCACATCTTTGTACAATATTGTGTGACTATTAGCAGTTGCTAAGCTAGTTTGAGAATTCAACCTCCCTAGCTCCTACTGACCAGTCCAGTGCTTCAACATCATATAACTATACGAAAAAAATTTACAAAAATAACTCATCAATAGTAGTTAGCAATCTAGCAGCTGAAGCAGTTTTACAAACTGCTCTAGCCCTATCTTCTTTAAAAACAAGCAATAATAGAAAATTCACTCCTTTAAAGGAGTCTCTTTATAGTATCATGACGTAGTTCCTGAATAGTGTTTTGGTGCAACTTCCTCCCATCCATCCCCTTGATACTAGAAAGCCATTTCCACCTTCCTATGATGCAAAAGCCTTTTGTGAACTCCATTAAGTCCTGGGTCATGATATAGAGTGATGTTTGTGTCTCAAGCATGCAGTGTAGGACCTCATCTACCAAGGTGTTATCCAGGTATTAGGAGAAAATAGAAAATGTAATAAATTAGTCACTCCTACTAATTACCACTTACATATCTTACAGATCTGATGCCTCACCATAGCTCTAACTTTGTTGACCTTGCTTCTCCCTCCATTGCTCTAGAGTCAACCATTGATGTTTCTTCTTCTCACTCCTATTCTGAGTTGATATCTATGGAGGATTTTTGTTCTCCCACTACCTGAGAATGTCCTATTCCTGATGCTCTTATCTCCTTTTCCCCTTCTTAGATTATTCCTAACACATCAGAAGGCCCTCTCTACATTCCTATGGATATCAACAGGAAACCCATTAAGAGTGTCCTCAATGATCCTATTTGCATGGTCAATTTGTCTACAAAGGAATTATTGTATGTAAATTAACTTTATAAAAACTTTTATGATCCATCTAATGTCTTTATAAGGTCTCATGATGGCATATCTCATGCCACCTTGGGTACAATCACCCTTTTTGTCCAGGTTGGATCCAAATCTCTAGACACTCTGATGTCTATCATTCCTTCTTTTGAACATTTTCATGTGAAGTTGAGTCTACCCTACCTCACTTCAAAGAACGTGGTCCCTTCAATGGTTCAACATTGCCTTATGTTTCCCCACAATTGTGTAGTGCACACAATCTGTCACAATGAATACATACCACTCACCATGAGGGGCAACTTCTCATTGGACTACTTTTGTCTAGACCCACTGAGGCACTTCAACTTCACAATGACTTTTTGTTTCTATCTTATAAGAATTTTAAAGTAAACAAGATTGCTTAATTATCTGCTAGCCCCTCAGTTTCTTCTTCTTCAGCTGCTACCCCTGTGGTGCCTCTATGTTTGGAGGCTTCTTTTGTTCCTTCTTCTGCTCCCCCAGTAGATAAAGGAAAGCAACCCATATAGATTGCACCTCCTCGGTCCCATGGACCTAGTTTGTACTATGTTGTGCCTCCTCCTATCTCTTACATGAGAGCATAAGATAGACCTCTAATACAATGACATTAATCATGCTTCCCTATAGTTTCTCATCCTTCATTGGTTGGTTTTGATCATTTTGCCACCTCAGTAGCACCAAGAAACCAACCTCTATTGAGTACTCCTCTCCTCCTCCTATACTGGTTCCCCAACCTTTAGTGGTTTCTTTCATTCTTCCTTTCCCTCTAGTGGCATGAGGAAAGCAACCCATGGTGTGGGAACCTTCCCCTTCCACTACTCTTATGGTCTCTCAACTCTTAGTGGTTACTTCTCTTGATCCACGTATCCCTATGAACATGGATGACATAGATCCCATGATGGAAGACCCCCCAACTCTATCAGCAGAAGCCTTGGCATGTACAAGGTGGAACTAGCTTGTGAGAGATCACAAGCATCATCACCATGCTACTACTCGAGCATGTGTTGATGATGTGTAGTCTCCTTATGAGGATCCCTCTTCCTCACACCAATACATTGATCTAGTTATTTCTTTGGATCTCCACCTTCCAGTCTTCCCTCCTCTATATCTCCTATATCCCACCCTTGATTTAGTCATCAGTGGTGCTCCTAGCACCACCTCCACTGCTATTATGTCTGCCCAACCTACATTGCCTAAATACAAGCTTGAGCACTATCCTACCCCACCACAACTTTGACCTAAGCACATTCTATAGTTTCCTTCACCACCTAATCACCCTTCTTCTCTTCTTCTTTTCTCTTTGTTGAGAATGTTACTCTACTCATGTCTCCTAGTGTTCTCCCTATAGATAATAGCACTTAGGACCCACCTGTGGTTTGTATTTCAGATAGTGACTCTCCTAATTACTACCCTATGAGAATTTTAGAGTCTATTCCAAACATCATGGCATTGTCCACAATATTTTAAAAAATCATTGATAAATTTTGAACCTAATGCTTAGGAAGATCAAACCCTGACTATTGATCCTCCACACATGGTTCTAGAAGAATGTCCTACTTCTCTTGTTGTTGTTCCATTATCAGCAATCCCTTCGTCCCACTATAAATATCAAGATTGGGACCAGGATGACCTATTTGTAGATGACCCGAGAGAGATTTTCTTTTGTTTTATGTGTTTTCATGACTGTTAGTAATGTTCCCCTATTTTGTGCTATTATGTTTGTTAGTTCTTCCTAGAGGACCCATGATGTCCTTGTAAACATGTGGATACATGTGGAAGACATCTATTGTGATATTCTTCTATTTGTTCATATTTCCTTCTCTATGTTTTCCTTTTTCTTATTATTGTGACATTTTGGGGATGAGGCAAAGCATTAGAAGATTTAGCTTGCTTCTATGTTGACCCAAAAATTTTAAATGTTACATTTTTATTTATTTTCTTTTTATCTCTTCAAGACCTTCATCCTTCATGGTTATGATTGAATGTTTTAAAATAATGGTCATGTATCGTGTTATATTCTCTATCATGTCCATATTGGGCCTTTGGTGGATTGTTTAAGGGATTAGAATGTGGATAATGTATTATTTCTTGGTGTGTGTGTGTGTTACTAGAACTATGCTAGATTGAATTACTTGATTCATTGATTGGATGCAAGTGAATGTTGTGTGAAGTGTTGCGAAGTTTGAAATGGTTGTGTCTTGTTATGGATCACTTGATGTGAGTATATTTATGATTGGTGTGTTTGTAGGCTTCTAGGAGTAAGCCTAGAGCTAGGGGAGGATGTAATGCCCACCCTAGTGTTCATATGATTGTGCATGATAGTTTATTCCAGTGCTTCAACTTCACTATTTTCAGTATACTTGTTATAGTTGTGATTGTTAGGAAAAGTGTATCAACCTTGCAACTATGAAAGGTTAATATTCTTCCTAGTTATGGTCTTTTTGAATACCCTTTATCTTGAAGAATGGTCTAGAACTTTCAAAGTTTCCAAAAGGGATAAAAAAGGTGGGATTTACTATATTTAGTAACTCTACATTTGACCTTGAATGGACCTAAAATTTTCCCAAAAGGCGCAGAATGACTAAGTAAACATCTCAGGTGAGTTTTGACTCAAGATCATACCTGGATTATGAGATATTAAAGTTTATGTTTTTTGAAACTGTTAGAAAACATTTCAAACTTAGAGGTCCCTAAACACCCTAAAATTTTCCATAACCATTGAACCGGGTTATATCTTGAAATATCTCTTCACAATCTTTTTGACAAATCAAACGGTTCATCAATCAGACACCAGGATCAAAAGTTATGACCTCCAAAATTTGGACCTCGTAGTTTTGGGAAATGTGAAAACATGCTGGACACTTAAAATAACTATAAAGGGGAGAGATACATGTGTTGGTGTGTGATTTGGTACATCATAAGGCATCTTTGATTAGATATAATTTGGGCACCACTTTTGGGTGGTTTTGGCTCATGGTTTTGTAATTACTATTGATAGTTTACTATATTGTATCTCCTATATATCAGGAGCTAGAGATGGAGGTTGTGTGTAAGAGTCTTATAGATGTTGAGTTTCCTCCAGATCTCTGGTTGATTAATACTCATGTGAAAGCTTGGTCTGCAAGTATATTGTAATCTTCTTGATTCCTAAATAATATATTAGGTGGCTTTGGAGTGTGGGGTTTCTTACCTGAAAGGGGTTTGCCCACGTATATCTTGTGTTGTGAGTTTTGCATTTGAATCTTGTTATTACATTTCTATTAATGTGCATTTTAATCTGTAACTATAAAAGTTAAAATTTCCATAAATCTTTCCTCAGTAGATTAGTGTAGGAAGCATTTTCCACATACCTTGTGTTTAGGTGGAAAATTAGATTTGTTAATGTTTAGTCTTTTGATGTTTAAATCCTCCTCTCCACTATACATTCAAGGATCTAGGGTTGAATGGCAAGCACTATCATACCCTAGGTCATTGTGAGATAGGGAAACATGGATTAGGGAATTTAACTATCAATTTTCCTTCTCCTATGCTTAATTGACCATTAAAACCCTAATTATGCAAATACGGCAACAAACTGATGAATAACAGAAAAAGCTCTTGTAGACAGGAGTAAAATACCAAATCACAGAGTACCTATTTTCGGGGCTCTGAAGAAGAACAATCAGGGACACTGGAGTAGGTGCCCTAGTCCAAGGTACTAGTTTCTTTACATGATCCAGACCTCCTTCTAACACTGATCAGCCATGTAACTTTTGTTTCCAAAAATTTGTTTGCAGAGTACACTAGAGTGATCGCCCAAGTCCTGGAAATGCTCTAGTGTCCTACTTTTCTTTAGATCCAAAATCCTTGATGCCTGCCAATCCTTCCTGCAACTTCACTTTTCCCAAATGCAACACCTATAACCTGCAATCACAAGACTTAGTTTGGGGGTTGTGGTGTTTAGAGGCTTGCCTTAGTCAAGCCTCAGAGGACACTTAAGTCTTGGAACACCATTGTCAGATCAAGGGTGAGTGCCCTTGTGAGGTAGAGGAAAAAACCAAAGGAATCAATGATGAAAACACAATATAATTTCACCTTGTAGTGAAGCTCTCATGGTAGGAAGATGCTTTTCATTCCATGAGGAAATTGATGCTCAAATCTACAAATATCAACACACAAAACACACAAGTCTACTCTTACAACACAATGGAAGCCTTGAATCACCTTGAGAACACAATAGCTTGCTAGTAACCATCTAGTTGAAATTTAGTTTACAAATGAATGCCTAAACATGCTTTTATATGCAACTACAAGCACTCCCACCAAGATTTCAAAAATCAAAACTTACCGTGTCGGCAAAAGGACAAAATAATGGTCATAAACTGACACTTAAATTATTAGCCTGACCTAAAATAGGGTAGGACTAGGGTGCGGGCGCCCAAGTCCTCCCCCACTATTTTGGGTGGGGTTAAGGTCAAGGGGTCCTCCTAGGTCCACATTTCCATGAAACCTAGGCCTCATTCCATCAGGATGCCAAAATATGAACTAAGATGTCGTAAATGCATGCAAATGACCTAGGAGCTAAACCTTATGAGGAAAAAGGCCCCAAGGGGACATTTTCTGATGTTACATTTAGCCCCCACTTTAATGTATGTATAAACACGAGGCCAATACATGCATTAAAGTAAGTTCAAAAACACAGCAAACACACCAAGCACGGAGAAGACACGCCAATCACATAGAAGACAGTAACAGGCATGCAAAATATGGAGAAGATAGTTATAGTCATGTAGAACACAGAGAATATAGTCAATGCATAGAAGACATATTAATCCATGGAAGACAGAAATGATATCTTTTCTTTTTTTTTTCTCATATATATGAAATGCAAATGCAAGTACTAGAAAGTAAACAAACCTCCCATAATACATGATGCACTCATCGCACATGTCTTTGTATATATGGGGCAACACACATGTAAGACACACAAAATCTCCCAAAATACAGGATGGATATGAGGCAATAGACATGCCACACAAAACAAGCACACCAAAACACACACACTTGAAGACATAGAGAAAACATGGAAGACAAGCAATGGTGTGTTCCCTATTTCTAGGCTCATCACTATCTTAGGCATGTTACAGGTACACACTGATGATTGGGCTTCGCCACAACAATCATCGAAGACACACTTAAGGGTTGAGTTAGTCACAGAACCTCTCCCCATCTCCACAGAGGACTTTTGAAAATACAACCCCACCCGCGTCACGGAGATGCCTTATAATGAAAAGGAAGTATGGCATACAACCCCACCCACATCATGGAGATGCCTTACGATGAAAAGGAGGTATGAGCTCAAAAGTTTACAACCCCACCCACATCAGGTAGACACCTTACAATGAAAAGGAGGTATACGTAATAGATTTGAAGATAGATTGGTTGATTGTAAACAAACTCAGGATGCAGGAAGTACTTATCGTACTAGTCTTCACCTGAGGACAAGCACATTGCTAACATCTATAACAGACAACTTACCTTATATATGCCCCCACCTTAAGGTGGTTGATATCAGTTATCGATATCAAGCACGTTAAGGTAAGAAGAAAAAAACACACAAGGGAACACTAACTTTTGCAAAGCCCATGCCCCTCAGAGGTGACATGTACTTTACGATTGCCAAATGTTCCCACAAACACATCCCTGCAAGAAACATGTTAGTGTCTACAAAATCATGATAAATAATAACATCAATGCATATGATTAACCACACAAAGAACCAAGGTTATACCATGAATTCGGAGTTCAAGGATAACCATAGGGCTATATCATGAAGCTCTCCAAATTAAGTACCACCAAGGCTAGATTCAAAGGCAAACAAAGGAGTACAGAACAGTAGTATTGTTAAGGTTTGTAAATGTGACAAAAACATCATCAAATTCACTACGCAGAAAGCACGAGTGCTTCCACTAGCCAAGTGTTAGATAAGATGTACAACCCCATCATCATATTAGGAACTAAGTCCATTTTTTTATTACTCTCGAAAGGGACACTAGGTCTGCATCAATATAAATGTTTGTCTTCATCCGCCCACTAGATGGAAACACTAGAGGAAGGGAAACAATAAATAAGAGAGGAGAAACAAGTGTCTTAGGGACAATCACGTAGGAGGGTGCCCCTACGTCACCAACTGCGATGCTATGCCCATAAGACACAACACTCAACAATAAAATCAGAGAGAGCAATTTAGAAGAATGATGATACAAATAGAGGTGGTCTCCTAGTATCTTGGACCTTAAAAGAGAGTCAGAGGTCATCCCAAGAGGCCTAAACAACATATAACACATCACGGGGGAAGCATATCATGAGAGAGATAAAGGGTTAGAGATACTTACTTATTAGCACCATTGTTAAGAACATACAAACTTAGGATATCTCTCATGTTGTTTTAATATTGTAGTAACATTAAGTTTAGGACGACAAGAGGCTTTGGTGGGTTTCAAAGAGCGGTATCCTATACCGGTTGTGTAGTTAATTCCAGCAACTTGTAAAGGTACTCTAATTCCTTGTTGATTTACACTGCAACCATTACCATCATAGTCGTTATTTTTGTACAAGATTTGAAATCCATGACCATATAGAGAGTCCATTTCTTTAGAAGAAGGTGAAGCCTCATAGGTATCATAATTTGTAGTATAAGTGAGGGTATTGTCTTTATTTTCAACCAAAGAAACTTTATTTTTTTGGGATGTTTTAAAAGATGGTTTAGATGAGATTGATGAGACTTTTGATGTGTCAGTTTTGTTAAATTTGTATTCCCTTGTACTACAAGGGTTAAAATATAATGAACCCCAATCATCATCAACAAGTGCATTCGATAGTTAAGTGTCTTGCACAACATTAGTCATTGGTGGATCCCTTCACAAATTGTTTAAGCTTATATGATTGTAAACTAGTTTTTGCATTTCAATGTGTAGACAGTTATCTGGTTCAGGATCAACATGAATAGTATGAAGTTTAACTTTGAATGCAAATTTGATTGAACGATGCAAGGTGGAAGGAACTACCCCCAATGCATGAATCCAAGGTCTACCAAGAATCATGTTGTAAGATAAAGAACAAGGCATGACATGAATCAGGGTAGGCACAAGCACATGTCCTACTTGTATAGGTAGAGTTATAGTGCCCACGGATTGTCATCCAACATTATCAAAGCCATGAATGCTAATGCTATTTGGTGTGATTTGTGATGTGTCAACCTTGATTTTATGTAGTAGGTCAATGCTACAAACATTAAGAGTTGATCCATTGTCAATCATAACTCATTTTACCAATCTTCTGTTTATTGTGACAAAGATTATAAAAGGATCATATTAGTTTTGAACTTCAATTGATGGTAATTCTTGTGGTTGAAAGAAAATATCTATTTTTATCACATGTATACTATCCAATACAGCTGCTACATCATTTGGCTTAACAACAGGTGGCACAATCACCTTTTGTAAAGCTTCTTGTAGCATTGATGGTATGTAGGTGAAGTTTCTATCAAATCTGAAAGAGAGATCTTAGCCTGAGTAGCACTAATTTATTTGACAATATCATACTCTTGACCACTTTTATGAGTACGACAAGGTGGTCGAGGGAGCATAGGTTGAGAACATGGAAGAGAGACAGGTACATATGGCGATTGGTTACTTTGCTTGTTATTACAGGTGTTGTATGTGGGAGAAATCACATTGTGGTGTGGTTGTTGTAACACATTTTGAACACCTTGAACCATAATCACCAGTTTTAAGCAAGAGGGTGCACTAAGTGCCCCTCGGACAATCATTTTAGGAATATTGCTATGAAGTCTATTAACGATTATTGAATTAACATTATTTCCCTCTTGATTGAACCCAATATCCATCCCCAAAGGATTTAATGTGAGAGACCTTTTCTTATCCACTAATGCTACATCTTGGTTAGGGAGAGCAATGGGATGAAAGAAAGGTACATCAACATCATCGTCATACTCTATGGTGGAAAAGGGCTTTTCACTCTCATCTTTCTCATGAGTATTCCTAGAGATGAATTTGGTTAAATCTTCTAATATCAAAGGATATTCTCCTATGAGTAAAGTGAAGCTATTAAAATCATGTGTATAACAAAGTAATT
The DNA here is from genome assembly GCA_027924645.1 of Cunninghamia lanceolata. Classification (NCBI taxonomy): domain Eukaryota; kingdom Viridiplantae; phylum Streptophyta; class Pinopsida; order Cupressales; family Cupressaceae; genus Cunninghamia; species Cunninghamia lanceolata. The sequence goes on from BSBN01001400.1 coordinate 11,781,224, forward strand.
AGAACTCATATGTAGAACATATAGAAGTGTCGATACCACTGATATAAGCTATGTGTTCTAGAATATGAGGATTCTCATTAGTGAAATTAGAGAAATTTTCAAAATCTAGGATATACTCATGCAAAGATTTTAGAGATGAATAACATGAAGATGCCATAATGAAATTCAAAATCATATTTTAACAATTTTCCAAGAGTGTGCAAAAGACAAGTGCAAACTATATGTAAAAATGATCTTAAAATGCTTGATTTTTTGTACTTTTTCAATGCAAATGAATGAAACAAAGAATGTTGTAAGGATTTTGATCAGGGGAAGAAAGTTATATGTCTGATATTAGTCTAAAATAGCAATAAGATCTTTCCCAACACACTCTTGATGCAAATCCAAGATAATGCCAAGTCAAACTATAGTGAAAATATGTGAAAATAGGTACTTTTTTCACCAAAACTCAATGCAAAATGGCATAACAAAGGGTGTTGTGAGGAAAATTATGATGAAAATAAAATCATATCAGCAATAAAATCCACTTGGTGCCAAAATACCCAACACAACATGCTTTTAGTGCCACTTAAGGTAGAACCCTAATGAAAATATAGCAAAATATGCAATTTTTCATGGTTTTTCAATTCCAAGACCTAGCAAAGGAGGTGTTGTAATGAATCTCAGGAGGTAAATAAAATAATATACATTATATCAGTCACCTCAATCCATAAAATTGATCACAACGTGCTTCAAGTGTAAACTAGGTCAAACCCTAGGGCAAAAATAGTCAAAATGTGTAGTTTTTCACCGAATTTTCAATACAAGAGCCCGTTAAAAGGGTGTTGTGAAGATTTTTATGAGGGATAGAAAATTATTACCCTGATAAAATCTAATTAATTCAAAAATACTTTTCACAACACGCCTATGGTGCAAGTTTATAGAGTCGATAAGGCCAAATTTAGCGAAAATCATTGTTTTTGAAGCCCTAGGTTTGAGATCTTGGGACAAAATGCTATGTGAATGTTTTTAAGTCTTATTTATGATGAAAATTAAATACTCTCAGATCTGAAAATTATTTTCAAGATTTAACATGCAAAATGCCCATGAAAATTTAATGAAAATGCATGAAAATTACTACTTTTTGTTGAAATTTTCTATGCAAAAATGCAAATATTTTAAATCTAAATGCAAATTTACACTAAAATGCAAGACTACTGTCAAATACAAATTTGAAAGAGCCTATAAAATCAGTATAAAAATCTGAGAAAAGATTTTACCTACTAACCCTAGATTTTGGAATTACTAGGTTATATCAAAATTGTCAAAATTTCCACAAAACCTTAGCAATTAAATGATAAAAATGCAATGCAAATTTCTAAATTTTTGTGTTTTTCTGTATTTTATATTAGATCTAATGCAAAAATCATGAATTAGGAAAATTTAGAAAGAATTGATGCAATTTAGTAAGCCAAACAATGCAATTTTTTTGAATTTTTCTCAATGCAATAAAATGAATGACTATATGAATGAATGAAATAAATCCAAATTTGAAGAAACACACTCAGAAAGTTGCAATTTAAGTCCAAAAATATGGGTTCACCAAAATGTTTAGGTGGAAAATTGGATTTGTTAATGTTTAGTCTTTTGATGTTTAAATCCTCCTCTCCATTATACATTCAAGGATCTAGGGTCGAGTGGCGAGCACTATCATACCCTAGGTTACTGTGAGACATAGGGAAACTTGGATTAGGGAATTTAACTATCAATTTTCCTTCTCCTATGCTCAATTGACCATTAAAACCCTAATTATGCAAATACGGCAATAAACTAACGAATAACAAAAAAAGCTCTTGCAGATAGGAGTAAAATACCAAATCATAAAGTACCTATTTTTGGGGCTCTGAAGCAGAACAATTGGGGACACTAGAGTGGGTGCCCTAGTCTAAGATACCAGTTTCTTCGTGGGATCCAGACCTCCTTCCAACACTGATCAGCCCTGTAACTTATGTTCCTATAAATTTATCTGTGGAGGACACTAGAGTGAGTGCCCAAGTCTTGGAAATGTTCTGGTGTCCTTTTCTTTAGATCATGAATCCTTGATGCCTGTAGCTTCAATTTTCCCAAATGAGACACCTGTAACCTGCAATCACAAGACTTGGTTTGGGGGTTGTGGTGTTTAGAGGCTTGCTTCAGTCAAGCTCTGGAGAACACTTAAGTCTCTGAACACCGTTGTCAGATAAAGAGTGCATGCCCTTGTGATGCAGAGGTAAAAACCAAAGGAATCAATGATGAAAGCACAATATAATGTCACCTTATAGTGAATCTCTCAGGGGAGGAAGATTCTCTTCATTCCATGAAGAAATTAATGCTTAAATCTACAAATATCAACACACAAAACACACAAGTCTGTTCTTGCAACACAATGAAAGCCTTAAATCACCTTGAGATCACAATAGCTTGCTAGTAATCATCTAGTTGAAATCTAGTTTACAAATGAATGCCTAAACATGCTTTTATATCTAATTACAAGCACTCTTGCCAAGATTTTAAAAATCAAAACTTACCATGTCAGCAAAAGGACCAAATAACAGTCATAAATCAACACTTAAATTTTGGGCCTGACCTAAAATAGGGTGCAGGAGCCCAAGTCCTCCCCCCTTTTTTGGGCAAGGTTAAGGTCAAGGGGTCCTCCTAGGTCCACTGTGCCATGAAACCTAGGCCTGATCAATCGGGATGCCAAAATATAAATTAAGATGTCCTAAATGCATGCAAAAGACCCGGGAGCTAAACCTTATGAGGAAAAAGCCCCCAAGGGGACATTTTCTGACGTTACACCTTGCTTCCTTTCAGTTGGTATCAAATTTTGATCACCTTTGGTTCTAGTTGTTGGTTAGAGGGTTTTTCAAATTGATCTTTGTTTGAGTGTGAGCTTGTGTAGAGGATTTTGAAATCTTTGTTGCAGGAAAGAGATAGCGGGCACATCTGGGAGGTTTAAAATAGAGAAGTTTAATGGAGTAAACTTTGAGTTGTGGAAACTCAAGATAGAGAACTTATTGGTGGATAGAGATCTATGGCTTGTAGTATCCAGGTCCAAGCCATTGGGCATCAAACAAGAAGATTGGGATCTGATGGATCAGAAGGCTAAGGGTCTGATAAGACTCTATTTGGTTGACTCAATGCTCTTGAATATCCATGAGGAGAAGACTGAAAATGATCTTTGGAAGAAGCTTGGAGAAGTTTATCAGGCTAAATCCTTGGTGACCAACTTATTCCTGTGAAATAAATTGTATTCTCTAAGGATGGAAGATGGAGGATCTATCACTGATCACCTAAATACATTCAATATGCTTGTTTCCCAGTTGACCTCTCTTGGTGTAAAGATGGAGGAGGGTTGATGTATGACATTACTGTGTTCCTTAATAGATTCATGGGATCACCTTGTTATGGCCATTGGGAGTACCACTACCACCTTCAAGCTGGATGAAGTGGTTTATTTGTTGTTGTCTGAAGAGATGCGGAGAAAGTCTTCTAAATTGGCTAAGGAGGCTCTTATGGCTCATGGTAGATCTAAAGAGAAGGAAAAGAAAACGGATAAGAAGAAGGAAAAAAAAGAAAGATCTAAATCCCATGGGCGATCTAAGTCTCCCAGAAAGTCCAAGGCTCTATGTTAGAACTACGGCAAACCTGGTTACTTTCGCAAGGAGTACAAGGAGGAGAAAAAGAAAAAGAAGAACCATGACTTAGATTCTAAATGTTCTCTTAAGATGAAGGAGAAGTGTTTGTCACTGCCTTGGCAACTCATGCATTTGAGGATGTATGGCTTAATGAATCTGATGCATCTTTTCACATGACCTCGCATTGGGGTTGGTTTTTGAAGTATAAAGAATATGATGGTGGAAAGGTGTGCTTGGGTGATGATTCTCACCTGAAGATTGTTAGCCATGAAAGAATCTTGATTTAATTCTCTGATTGATGAGTGAAGGGGATCAATGGTGTTCTACATATCTCTGGTTTGGTATGGAACCTTCTTTCTGTAAGTAAGTTGAATGATGTGGGTGTGAGGTTTTTTTCTTGAATGGAGGATGCAAGATGACTAGAGGATCTATTGTGTTGGCTAAGGGTGTTTATATTGGCACTCTATTTTAGCTTGATGCATGCATGGTTCAGTGCAATAGAGCCTCTGTTTAAAATAAGAGAGATTTAAAGTATTCATCCTCACCATTGGAACTAGCAGAGAAGAGAACTGTTGCATCTACTTTGGATGGTCATGATTTTCGGGTACCTAAGGGTTCTTATTCTATGGAGATGAAACTTCTAGCTAAGAAGACAATGTTATGGCACCAAAGGCTTGATCACATTGGTGAGAAGGGTTTGAGGACCCTAAAAAATAAAAAACTTGTTGAGGGTATGAATGATTGTAACCTTGAGTTTGATTTCTATGAACATTGCATTTATGGAAAACAAAACCATGTTTAGTTTTATCCTAATTCTCATAAATCTTCTGAGGTGTTGGACTTGATTCATTCTGATGTTTTTGGTCTTGTTAATGTTCCTTTGATTTCAAAATCTATTTACTTGGTTTCATTCATTAATGATTACAGTAGAAGGACATGGGTGTATTTCCTTAGAAGCAAATTTGAAGTCTTTAGTAGATTCAAAGAGTTCAAAGATCTTGTAGAGAATTGGAAGGATAGAAAGATTAAGTGTTTGAGAACTAACAATGGTGGTGAGTTTTGTTTAGTAGATTTTGACAAGTTCTATAAAGAATAGGGGTCTGAGACGCACAAGACAACTCAGTATACCCTTCAGTAGAATTAAGTTATAGAGAGGATGAATAGAACGTTGATGAAGAGGGGAAGGAGTATGCTAAGTGGAGCTGGCCTTGAACAAAATTTTTGGGTTGAAGGTCTTGCAACCACTTGTTACCTGGTTAATAGATCTTTTGCAACAAAGCTAATTGATAAGACACCTATGGAGGTGTAATCTAGTAAAAAGCCTTCATTGAGACACATTTGAGTATTTGGTTGTGAGGCATATGCACATGTGCCTAAGGAGAAGAGCTCTAAATTGGAGAATAATGCTATGAAGTGTATCTTCATTGGTTATGGCATTGGTGTGAAAGGGTACAAGCTTTTGGATCTAGTAGCTAAGAGTGTTCTGTATAGCAAAAGTGTGATCTTCAAAGAGCTCAATCCTTCTTCTATTGTCTTGTAGCTAGAGAAAGAAGAGAAGAAAGAGGATGTGGTTCATCTTCCTTCCACCCCTGAAAAAGTTGCACCAAAAACATTTATTGGACCTAATAATGGGGAGAGCTCTAGTATCTTTTAAAGAACTCTAAAGAAGATGAAGAACATTAACCTTAATCTTTGAGTAGGTCCACATGGAGAAGGCAACAACCTGATAGATTTGGTTATTCATTGCATGATTCCAGTTGTATTTTTTCTTTGATTTCTAACACTGATGAGCCTAGAACTATGAAAGAGGCTATGGGTATGAAAGATGCAGGTTCCTAGAAGGAGGCCATGGAAGAGGAGATGGCTTCTTTGGAAAAGGATAATACTTGGGACTTGGTGCCTTTGCCTGAAGGATGAAAAGCTATTGGATGCAAATGGGTGTTCAAAAAGAAATTTGGTGCAGATGGTAATGTTGAGAAATATAAGGCTAGATTGGTTGTGAAGGGGTGTTCTAAGGTGGACAGGATTGACTATGGTGAGATTTTCTCTCCCATTGCAAAGCTGACATCTATTCAGTTCCTATTATCTCTTACAACAACGTATGATCTAGAAGTGGAACAAATGGATTGGAAGACAACATTCCTTCATGGTGACTTGGAGGCTAAAATCTATGTCACAACAAGAGCACTACATGGTGAAAGGTAAAGAAAATTTTGTTTACAAGTTGAAAAAGTCTTTGTATGGTTTGAAATAGTCTCCTAGGGTGTGGTACCAGAAGTTTGATTCTATTGTGTTGAGTATTGGATTTATGAGATCAAAATTAGATCATTGTGTTTATTACAAGTTTGACAATGATCACGTTCTCATTATTGCATTGTATGCCGATGATATGTTACTCATTGGGAATGGTAAAAGTTTGATTTCTTATTTGAAGTCTCAGTTGTCAGCACAATTGGAATGAAAAATCTAGGGGTAGCTCAGTACATTTTGGGGATGGATATTAGAAGAGACAGAGCAAATAGGAAACTTTGGTTAAGCTAGAATAAGTATGTTAATACTATGTTGGAGAGATTTAGTATGGTAGATTACAGACCTTTGACTACTCCTGTTATGATGGGGACAAAGTTATCTATTATAGATTGTCCAAAGTTTCCTTCTTAGATGAAGGATATAAGCAGTGTTCCTTATGCTAGTGCAGTTGGTAGTTTGATGTATGTGATGGTATGTACTAGACCAGACATTACCTAAGCAATGGGAGTCCTTAGTCGATTTGTGGCTAATCTGGGATAGGTACATTGGGATGTATTGAAGAGAGTATTCAAATATTCATAGGGTTCTTTTGAGTATTCCTTATGTTATCATGGTTATGCTATAGGACCTCAGTATTCACTTTGTATTCATGGATTCAGATTGGGCAGGTGACATTGACAGTAGGAGATCCACAAGTGATTATGTGTTCACTATGTTTGGTGGTGCTATTAGTTGGATGAGTAAGAGGCAACCTATGGTCACTTTGTCCACTATTGAAGCTGAGTACATGGTAGAAACTCATGCTTGTAAAGAAGCCATTTGGCTTAAGAGATTGGGTTCTGATGTTGGGTTTGATGTAGGGAAGATTACTGTTTGTTGTGACCATTAGAGTGCCATATATTTGGCAAAGAATCCTACTTTCCATGCAAGGACTAAGCATATTGATGGCTAGTACCATTTTGTCCATGACATGGTAGAGGATGGGAAGGTAAACTTGGAGAAAGTTGACACTTTGACAAATGTTGCAGATTCCTTGACAAAACTCGTGAGCACAGAGAAGTTTAGATGGTGTTTGGAGTCTATGGGCCTCTCGACCCATAGCAATTAAATAATGGTGATTGATACTCCCTTTGCTCTTGCAAGGTGTTTGACAAGTGGGAGAATGTTAGGAAAAGTGTCTCAACCTTGCAACTGCGAAAGGTTACTATTCATCTTAGATTTGGTCTTTTCGAATACCCTTTATCTTGAAGAATGGTCTAGAACTTTCAAAGTTTCCAAAATGGCTAAAAGTGGCAGGACTTACTATTTTTAGTAACTCTACATTTGACCATGGATGGACTTAAAATTGTCCTGAAAGGTGTGGAATGACTAAGTAAACATCTTAGGTGAGTTTCAACTCAAGATCATACCTGGATTGCAAGATATTAAAGTTTTTGTTGTTTGATACTGTTGAAAAAACTTTTGAACTCATTTTTGGGGCACTTAGAGGTCCCTATACGCCTTGAAAGTTGCCATAACCAACAAATCAGGTTATATCTTGATGGATCTCTTCATGAGCTTTCTAACGCATCAAATGGTTTGTCAATCACACCCAGATCAAAAGTTACAGCCTCTGGAAGTTGGACCTCATATTTTTAGGAAATGTGAAAACATGTTGGACACTTAAAAGATTTGTAAAGGGGAGAGTTACATGTGTTGGTGTTTTATATGGCACATCATAAGGCATCTTTTATTGGATATAATTTGGGCGCCACTTTTGGGTTGTTTTGGCTCATGGTTTTGTAATTACCATTGATGATTTACTATATTGTGTCTCCTATATATCAAAAGCTAGAGATGGAGGTTGTGTGTAAGAGTCTTATAGATGTTGAGTTACCTCCAGATCTCTGGTTGATTAATACTCCTATGAAAACTTTCTCTGCAAGTATATTGCAATCTTCTTGATTCCTGAATAATATATTGGGCAGGTTTGGAGTGTGAGGTTTTTTACCTAAAAGGGTTTTCCCCACGTATATCTTGTGTTGTGAATTTTGCATTTGAATGTCTTTATTACCTTTCTATTAATGTTCATCTTAATCTATAACTGTAAAAGTTAAAATTTGCATAAATCTTTCCTTAATAGATTAGTGTAGGAAGCATTTTCTGCATACCTTGCTTCCTTTCAGTGATTGTCGTATTACTCCCACATTGTGAAATGTTGTCATTTATTCATCATGTTCTTAGATCATGCTAATCGTAGAATATTATAGTGGATGTGATTATTGTATAACATGTTTTATTATACCACGTTGGGGTGAATTATGTTGCTTCAACTATTATGTGTGGAGCAGGTATGACTGATGGTTGACTTGATTGCGTAGGTAACTACAGGTGTTAACCAATGTGGGAAATGTGGAGAAGGTTGACATGGGATGCTAAGCCATCTCACCATTATCCATTTCTTATGGAAACTCATAATGTGTTCTTGAAGTCATTTATGTGTGTTTCCATAACATTCTTGCACTTTATTTTAAATTGGTTTGAAAAACATGTTTTCCATATTTCCAGAGTATTTTAATGATTTAATTGAAAATTATTATTTCTACCTTAGAAATAATTTTTATTGCATCATATTATGTTTAAGGAATAGATTTAAGAGATTTTGATTTATTCCTAAAATTTGATAATTTTTCACCAAAATGTAGAAATTGCACTAAATTAGAGAATCGAATGCTTGGTATGGCGTGTTTGGAATTTTTGGAATGAGACTAAGTTAAAAGGCAATTACCTATTGGGAATAGTTGCAATAAGTTAATATGCTAATTTTCTATTACTAAATGTATTATATAAAAGGTATTTGGAAGTTGAAATATTGTTAAATTACTTTTAATATCCTTAGTATTTTTAGTACATTGCCTATGGTAGTGGAAATGAAATAATTAAGATATTTTAAAATAATTATCTTTTTATTTCATTTTGGTTGAAAAGAAATTATTAGAAATCAATTTTAGTGAATCTGCATCTATTGAGACCATGTGTTTTTGGGACTTTTGGTACATTGATTTTCATGCCACTCTCAGTTGGACAAATTGATGCATTGGGTGTCTAGGAAGAGGATTAGGAGTAGGTAAGGTGTGGCTAACCTATTGTATACCACAACACGAAGTTTTTAGTGGGTGCAACTCATGTGGGGAGTTGTAAAAAGATAAACATTAAAAGACATGGGTAAAACAAAACTAATAACAAGATCATCTACACCAAACTCCAGTACCTCTAGGTGATAACTCCTTGACTTGCTCTAGCAACACCAGGTGATAAGGCCCTATTCTATTGTGATTCAGTTCAGGTGTAAAGAGAATCCATAAGTTGACTACACCCTAGTATGTTATGAGTATGATTACGCCCTCATTATTGTTGTGAGGTTGAGTATGCCCTCGATTTGACACTCCTTATCCTAGGCTTGCTAGTTCACTCTTCCTTATGCTTATCACCACTTGAGTTGGACTCAGTGTGTGTTGTGCACCTTGCAATGTTGTGTTTGCAATGGTTGATTAATGATTTATGGTTTTAGGCTTTATATCATGTTGTATGGCATGAGTAGAACCTACTCCCCTTGTTTTTTATGTGTGTTGTATACATTGTATGGTATTTGTACCATGTGTTATTCATATGCATTGGATTGGTAGTTGTGCCATGTGTTGCATGTGTGCATTGTATGGTAGTTGTACCATGTGTTATTTATATGCATTAGATTGGTAGTTATGCCATATGTGTTGTGTGAATTGATCGGTGTGTTTTCCATATGTTGCTATGTATACCCTGGATTGTGTGAGATGATGCTAGTGGGTTTTCCATGATCACCTTCTCCATAGCTTGGGGTTACCTAGAGTTGCATAGACAACTATTGCGCTCTATGATGGCAATATGGTTTGGAGGCAAACAAAATTTCCCCATTGTTCCTTCATGATGATCTTCAAGTGTTGTATGGTTTCCTTGTTCTATTTGTAGGTGGACTATGTTGTGCTTCATGTATTGTTGCACCTTGGAGAGTGTGATGGATTTTGGTGTACTTATACACCTGTATTATTTCATAATTGTATATTGTAAACTTTGTAAAGTAGGTCTTTGGAGACCTTTTTAATAAGTTGTAATTAATGCTTTGAGATAATTTATGATGTCAATTATGACTCATTTATGTTAAGGATGAAGCCCTTCAAATATTGTAATCTTTCGATGTAATCTTATACTTTTCCATGCCTCCGTTTGTGAGGATGTTGTCTTGATTTGATAGATTTTCACATGTTAGAATCTAGCTATGTTAGCATGTTTAGATGCACTTAATTGGTGTTGTAATTAATGTTTATAGTTATGTTAGTGTTGGATCATATTCTTCCCACATAGGTGGTGAGGATGCTATCATCACTTTTGGCATGTGTCAATGTTGGTGACGAACATGTGTAGCATTATGTAATGCTTCTATCCTTTTTGACATGTGGACATTTTTGGTTCAACCCCTTTTTTTGGTTAAAATGAGCCCTATTTGATGGTATATCATGTTTTGAATCATTGTGTTTGTGATAGAAAAGGGAGTCTAGCCTAAGAGATTAAACTAGGTCAAAACCCTCTTCTATTAAACATTAGAACACAAGCTGAGCTTGGCTATAACTAATGGAGGAGAACCAAACTACAGGGGTTCTATTTTATTTTTTTTGTATAGAGAAGATTCAACCAAGTTCAATCAAGATCTAGCAAGCAAGTTAGGGAAAATGAATACACGTTATTTGACAAAGATCTGTTAATAACTAATTGTCAGAAACAAATATTAGAAATCCAAAAGTACAACAAAGATCAACAAGAAAAGAACCTGGATCCAGATTTGGAGGCACCAAAGACCAGGGTACTTGGGTTCCCTAGACCCTAATTAGGGTTTAGCAGAATCTTTGAGTTTCACCAAATCTGTACCTACGAACCCTTTCATCTTCTCAGATCTTATCTTTAGAAACTTGTATCTTCAACTTGCACACAAGAAAAGAGGAAAAGGTTGTGTTGTGTATAAGGGCTTGCCTTAGTCAAACCCTATGTTGATGTTTCAACCTCCACTATAGTGATGATTAGATCCAAGAGTGTATGCTCTAGGAGGATAGAGGCTAGATCAACAATGTATGATAGAAATATGAATGGAAATGATAATGATTACCACAAGATGTGAAACCATGGTTGATGGAGATAACTCAATATCATGCACCAACTAAGAGAGTGATGAGAAGGCTTGAAACTTCCTTCAAGACCTACAAACAAAATTCATAACATCCACAAGTAGATATCAATTTCATGTATGAAGAACACTTTAGCATAGAAGATCAAAACATGTGAGCAAACTCTAATTTTGCATTAGGCATCTTAGTATTCTCTCTAGGTATAAAAATGAATTGTAAAATTGTTTTATATATGCATTTCCACTGACAAATGATGAATAAAACCAAATGGGGCTGACATGTACAAGATAAGGAGGTGTTCAAAGCCAACACCACAAGAGAGGGACTAAAGGACCCATCGAGGACCAGGGTGCTTGGTGCCCTAGTCCTTTAGCCCCACAAACTCTGGGGAGTGTCTAATGTCATGGGATTAGGTCAATTCTAGGTTTATTCTATCGAATTTATTAATCATGATCAAGATTTTATCATTTAATGTTCAAATGTCACAAACACATAAGCAAAGAGATTTTCAAACATGCAAGACATTGCAACATAATTCACATACATGGAGTTCTAAAAAGAAATCATAGGAATACAGATGAAAGACAAGCAACACACAAGGAAAATACACACCACACATAATGCATACATACTTGACAGGAAGCATAGACATAAGGCACAAATTATACATGATATACACATGGAAAAAATGATGAAGACACTAAAAACACAAGTTCAAGCATAATGCATCAAACAAACAAACATAGAAACATAGGAACAAACACACAAGGCACATGACTGTGATGCTAGCTTGCTCTGTTGCTCGGGGTCATGTGAAAAGAAGTACCCTCATGGATCACACACTAGTAAGGACTACTAAATTACTAGGTGACCATGACAAGTAACATGAAGCACGTGGGCTAGCCAACTTCATTGCACTAGGTAGCTCAAGGACCCAAAAGGAGACATCACAAGCTAGTGAGGACCACTAAATCACTAGGTGAGTTTCATGCCAACTATAATTAACAAGTATGTAATCAAAATAGCATAGCATGTTATATGCCCCCACCTTAAAGTAATTTCTAACTCTAATTGAGGAACAATTTCTTTAAGGTAGAATAAACCACAAGATAGGAACGAGAGCTTTCCAAAAGCACATGCCCATAAGATACATGCTTCTAAAAAAACTACATCGCAACAACATGTTGCCACCACACAAGGCAAAAAAAGGAAATACTATGAGCATGATATACAATGGCTTGTGTAGTCATGGTATGACATTGAGCATAGCAACAAGGTGCCACATAAATAAAAAATATATAAGTAAAGAAAAATAACACAAAGGGATCTACCTAACTGGCATCAGTATATGGGTGGATGTATGATAGGAGATATCTCAAGAATATATATATTTGAAACTGTCTATTGGAAACTTGTTGGTGTTGTCATTAATGTCAACCTCTAGTAGGTAATTCACTTAGTTTCCAAGTGCTTTTGAGAAAATTTGATAAAAAGATGTGCAGTGTGATAGAGGTATGTTCAGTGATCTGTTCCACATTTCTTCATAGTTGAAGAAATGACTGTATGGTTTTGAAGTGATGATTAGATGTGTTCAAAGGTGTTATATCTAGAGTTTTAGGTTCTAGGTCATGTGATAGTAGAAGATGTGTTTGACAAAGTGCTTGACTGTGAAGAAGGTTATCTGGGAGAAATGAGAATGCTTCGCATTTCTTCGCATTATAGTTTCTTGTCTTACAGATCTCAGAAAGTTTTTATAGTGTCTGTATCTACTTTCCTTTGAAGTTTATAGAGTTGGGGTGCTCTGCAAGTTTAGTTCTTGTGTTGGTGTTCAATAGTAGTGTATCCTGATGTGCAAAATGAAGACATTCTCTATTTCAAGTGGTTGTGGCAATGTTACAAAAGATTTTGATAATGCTAAATATTCTAGAAAGATGTGTGGATGCTATGGAGTGTCTCTCTATGGTCTGCATGATGTTTTTGGACTTGGAGAAAAATGGATTTGGTTGTTAGGTCAGGTTTTGCCAACCTAGCTTGCTAGCGCTATTTGCGGAGGTACCTAGTGGATTGTGGATGTGATGACCAACTTGGTGATACAGATTTGAGTCCTAGTTAAACCTTCATCATCCACTTTCAATTCTTTCCACCACAGAAGTGTTTAGTGCCAACCTAATTGGTTTCGCATGTTTGAGGTGCACGTGTTTCATTTGGACTAGCCTAATTGAGCTAGATCTTGGTTGTAGATGGTATAAATGCAATATGAAGCTGAGTGGAGCAAGGTAGAGAAGAGGATGCAAATGTGAATCAAGGGTAGTGAGTTGTGTGCAAGCTTAAATGCTTATGACTCTAGAAGGTAGTGAGCAAAAGGTGTTTACATTTTAGTGTGCTTGAAGTTACTAGAGGTATTAAGCCAAAGGTTACAGATAGCAAGAAGTGGCAATGATGGATTTCTCTTGTTTCTTTGAGATAGTGAATTTCTCTATAATAGTCTTCTTCTTTCTTCTGTCTTTTGGGTAGTGATCCCTTGGCAGTGAGCCTTTCTTTTGGTAGTGAGCCTTTCTTTTCGGTAGTAAGCCTATTTTTTTCGGTGTTGCTATTCATATATATATGTGAGCTAATCCTCTCCGTGGTTTTCCCTTCTTAGATTTTCCACGTAAATCTAGTGTTCTTATGTGTTTGAAAGTGTTTGCATTAATGCTTCATATGTTTAAATTATGCTAATGCATAATAAGAGGTTGATGTTTGGAATTGCTTTGAGGGTTTAATGTTTTAATAGATAAATAGTTCACCCCCCTCTTAGTTGTCCTATGCATTCTAACACTGTCATCATCTACCAGTCGGTAGAACTATGGAGAAAAAGGAAGAAATAACACATGAAACCAAATAAATGGCTCTTTGGGTCAACAAGGGAGAATTTCAAAGCATCCTTCACCTTGCATCATCCCCAAAGGAAACAACAATAATCCAAATTACGATATATATAAGAATGATGATACAAATAGAGAGAATGTCACAATGGATTGTGGTCCCTTTGTATCCTTGCACCTACAAGGGTGTCAAGGGTCATCCAAAGAGAGCTTAACAACAAAACATTACTATAAAGCATCAATCAAGATATTATGATGGAATACAATCACATATACTCATGACAAAATAGAAATAAGGGACCACACTTGTGAGTCAACCTAAAGCAAATTATCTTCCTCCCAATCTTGCTCATCACCAATTTGGAAAGGTGGAAAATATGCAAGAGGAACTATAGCATACTATGGTGTATGGAACAAGTGTCATACATGTATCATTTTTATCTTTAGATTCACTATCAAAATGTAGTACAATAAGTTCCATAGTAGCTTTTGAAGCTTTATCCTTCTCTATAGGAGACAAAATAGTAGTAGATGTCTCTTTCCCATCCATCGATAATAAACACTTGTGAGGAGGGAGATTCTCCTCTCTTGGGGCAAGGTGATCCATAGCATGACAATGCTTATTTATTTATCTCACAATTTTATTTCTCTTATCTTTATTTGTGACATTTGTCAGGGGAACCGTAGTATCTTCCAACATGGGTTCCTTTACTTCCTTTGCTTCAAGAACATTAGAGGAAATAGGAGGAACCACCGAAGGCTAGGAAACCATGGGGGGAGGGTTCCTCAATGCAGGATACTCTTCCTTCTCAACTTGTTAAATAGGTGGAAGTAATTAAGCATCCTCAAGTGATTGAGAAACCTCAAAAAATCATACACACTCAACCGATGGATTTCTACTAGTCTCTGCAGAGGTAGGTGTGACAATTTAAGTAATATTATGATTATAGAGAGGTATGTTTTGTGCTCAAAGGTTGCCTCATTTTCCCTAAAGAGAAGGTGCAGGGGGAACCTCAACATATCTACCAGATGCTCAGGGTCAGGGAAGAAGCTTTGATTTGGGCTTAGCTTCATTCATCACCTTTGGGACAGGGGGAACTACTATCATAGCCTTAGAAGATCAAGGAGGTTTGGAGACATCACAAGGAGGTATGTTACTAACTAATAACTCTTCTATTTTCTTTTCTTTAAGCTTTTGATATGATAAGAAGAATAAATCCTCTCTAGCTCAAGTAACTCTAACTGGTTGTGGCTAGAAGTAGTCAAGTGTAAAATGTCCATGTCAAGCAACGGGCAAGTACCAACTATGATGTACAGTGTGCACACGTCCCTCAAATGGAAACTCTAAGAACTTATGCACCATAGAGGTGACTGCCTTCATGAAGTGGAACCACGGGTGATCCAACTTCACATGAAATGAGTTTGATGCATGAATGATGGAAAAATTGACATCCAAGGTTCTTCACTCACCCTTGACATGTAGGGTCAAGGCAGCAAGAGTTGGAAGGATAGACGCATCATGTGCTCTAATCTCCATCTCTGATACATCATAGGTATCTCGATGTAAACCATGCATGTAGAGAAACTCTTCAGTTACTATGTTTATCATGCATATAGGATCTATCATAGCACCTCGAATAGGTTTATCATTTATTCAAATAGTAATGTAAAGAGGTCCATTGAGAGCTTCAATAGTAGAATCATGTGGAGTAAAAGATATAGTAGGTTTTGATCCCACTTGCTCTTTATGAGGGCAAGCATCCACCATGCAAATATCACCTTCATAATCTTATTCTTGAGATAGATTTACAACTTTAGACTCATGATGAGGTAAAAGATCAATATATTTGAAGATTTTGATTAGGAGCAGCCACCAATTTATTCCCTTTGTCATTCACACTAGCAACCTAGATGACATTGGAATCAATGAGGTCTTGAACTTCATGTTTAAGATGCATACATCTTTCAATGTCATGACCGACGGAGTAGTGAAATTGATAAAAGGCCTTCGAGTCAAAGGAAGATGCTTGCATCTTACTTGAATCAAGAGGTCTAATGGGTGGAAGATTGATGAGATTGTTGTTCAAAACTTAAGTCATTATAGAGTAAAGAGACTTTGATAATGGTGTGAAATATCTTATTTTTGGTTTCAATTTATAAGGGGTGGGAGCAGGAGATGACATTACCGCCACATGTTTTCTTATGTTACTAGTTGGAATTGCATTGATCTTAATGAATTTTTTATTGTGTCTTTTGAATTAATTATTGTGAGAGGCTTTAGATTGACCAACTAGAGTCGATGAGGGATTATGCTCATACTAACTAACCAAAATTTGGTAATCATGAAGAGTTGTGCAAAGATGAGTGAAAGAATCATATCATATCAACAATATCTTATCACAGATGTGAGATTGTAATCTTCCAATAAAGATTCTTTGTACATCAACATCTGGAATAGAATATTGAACTTGTGAGAAGAGGGCTTGATAATGGTCTATAAAATCTATTTTTTTTATTCCTTGTTTGCAATGAACCAAGTCAGTCAAAGAGCCTTGAGGTCCAATGTTCACTTGAAAATGTTCAAGGAATTTATTGACTATTTTTGAGAAAGAAATTATAGAATTGGGAGGTAAAGAGAAAAACCAATCCAAGGTTGTGTCTTTGAGTGACCTAGGAAAGAGTTTTTCCAATATTGCATCCTCAGAGAAGAAATCACTATACATAGCGGTAAAGGCTGCCACATGGCTGTTAGGGTCTCCCTTCCCATTACATTTCTCAAAGTGAGGGGTCTCAAACATCTTGGGCATTTGAGATCTTAGGATTGAATAGGACAAAGGGCTATGAATACAATGTGTTGTCATATTAGTTTTAGGTGGACTATTGCTTATGCTAGCCAATTGTTTTTGGATGGAGGTCATATTTTGCAATAGTTGGTTTATGATAGGGTTGGAAGATGAACCAGGTAGAGATTGGAATGAATTGGAAGGACTAGCTGATAATGTATGAGTAGTCTTTTGGAAAGTGATAGGAGGTTTAGATGTAGGTGGAGTAACATTAAGTGTGGAATTTATGTAATTATATAGAATAGTACTATAATGATGAACATGATTCCTAAGAGATAACCCAACACATGTGGTAGCATTATTACTTGGTTGTGTAGTAGTGGTGAGAATAGTAGAAGTGTATGTAGGATTAGGGGATGTTGATATGGGTGTCAACACTTGAGTCCCTATTTGTTTAGAAGAAGTGACATTAGTGACAATTTCAATGCAACTAGATACAAATAGAATGTTTTTATGCACTATATGAGAAAGGCCATGCAAGACTTCCAATCCTTCTTGACCTTTAAGAAAAAGACTTCTTAGACTCTCAACAACAGGGATGGCCTCCTCAACTATGTGTTCTGAGCTTACAAATTGCTAAAAATTAGCCAACTTCATGTCTAATATTTGGATTTGAGCTTTAGGAACATGAGCCACAAGGTCATGAATGTTGATGGATTCATGGAAATTTGATGCTTCAGGAAGATGTGAAGTAGGGATATGAGGAAGAAGTGATTGACCTTCTTATGTGATAAGACTAGGGAATTGGGGTTCCAATGTGTTGTTATCATCATTATTCAAAGCATGAGAACCCATAATTTGAAGACTTCTTCACACAAGAGTGTTGGAAAAAGGGCACCAGGTCACAAAGCTCATAAAGTGTCTACAAGCTTTAGTAACACACAAGATGCACAAATAGAAGAAATGAATGATGTAGAAAAAGAATGGTTTGAGTTTTTGTTTAAGTGGAGCAATTTTTTGTTCAAATGTAAACAAACATAATGCACACAATATATCCTTGATCAAATTCAACTCTATGCAAATCGACTTAGATATCAATAATGCCAATGCTTAAATCATACTCTAATTTCAATACTTTTTTCAAAATGCAACAACTCAAAATTATTCCTTGTTTCAAACTTCAATGCAAAATAACATTTGAAATATAGCAGATAAAATTAAAATCAGATTTAGAATGCAAATTATAGTAGAAAAATCTGAAACAAATTATCAATAAAAAAAACCCTAGATTTCAACATTAAATAGCTTTTCACAAAATGCAACTTTTTTGACAAAATCTAGCAAAGAAAAGATTCAAGTGCACAATGTAACACTATGAAATTATTAATTACTATAATACCAATTAGATCTGATGCAAAAATAAAAAAATTAATTCATGTTATGATGATCTAACCTTACGAAATGCAAACAAAGTGACAAATATAGTTTTTTCAAAATCTACAAAGAAATGTTTATTTTCCAAATTTAAAATGCAAGGATGCAAGAAGGTTTAAACTAGGCGAAAACCCTCTTCTATTAAACATTAGAATACAAACCAAGCTTGGCTACTACCCATGGAGAAGAGCCAAACTACAGTCGTTCTATTCTTTTGCTATATAGAGAAGAGTCAACCAAATCCAACCAAGATCTAGCAAGTAAATTAGGGCAAATGACTAAACCTTATTTGACAAAGATCTGCTAATAAATAACTATCAGAAATAGATATTAGAAATCTAAAAGTATAGTAGAGTAGAACCTAGATCAGGATTCGGAGGCACTAAAGACCAGGGCACTTGGGCACCCTAGACTATAATTAAGGTTTAGTAGAATCTCTAAGTTTCACTAGACCTGCACCTGCGAACCCTTTCATCTTCCAAGATCTTATCTTAAAAAACTTGTCTCTTCAACCTACACAAAAAAAAAGAGGAAAAGGTTGTGTTGTGTGTAAGGGCTTGCTTTAGTCAAACCCTATGTTCGTTTTTCCACCTCCACTACAGTGATGATTAGATCCAAGAGTGTGTGCCCTAAGAGGGTAGAGGATAGATTAATACTGTATGATAGAAATATGAATGAAAATGATAATGATTACCACAAGATGTGAAACCCTAGTTGATGGAGATAATTCAAGATCATGCACCAACAAGGACAGTGATGAGAAGGCTTGAAACTTCCTTCAAGACGTACAAACAAACTTCATAACATCCACAAGTAGATAGCTATTCCAAGTATGAAGAGAATTTTAGCATAGAAGATCAAAACACGTGAGAAAACTCTAATTTTGCATTAGGCATCTTAGTATTCTCTCTAGGTATAAAAATAAATTGTAAAACTCCTTTATATATGCATTCCTGCACACAAACGATGAATAAAACCAAATGGGGTAGACATGTATAAACTAAGGAGGTGTTCTAAGTTGACACCACAAGAAAGGGGCTGAAGGACCCATCTAGGACCAGGACACTTGGGTGCCCTGGTCCTTTAGCCCCACCAACTTTGAAGAGTGTCTAATGTTGTGGGGTTAGGCTAGTCCTAAGTTTATTCTATCAATTTTATTCACCAGGATCAAGATATTATCATTTAATGTTAAAAAACGTATTAAAATAGGTCCTGATCAACAAGCTAACAGTTTGTATCCAACTAGGTGCTAAACTAGGTGTAAAATGCTAGTGTACACATTTTACTCAATAACACATTGTAGAACTTTTCACCCAATTCTAGGTTGAATTTCTCAAGTCTGGGTCATTCTTGTGATTTTTGCTTTTTGGGCCTAGTTTCTAGAGGATGACAGCACTAGATGCTAGTGTCCAAGGACTCCAATGCTAGGTAGTAGTGTCCTAGGACTCTAGCACTGGGCACTAGAGTCTTGGGTAGTGGGCTCCCTCTTAGGGCTCCATACTCTCCTATGATGTCTTATTATGCATGTTCAACCCTTTTGTGACGTTTGTAGTCAAAATGTGCTCATTTGACCACTTGTGTGTAACCATGGTGTTGTTTCCATGATGTGTTATGCTCTTGGACTATTCCCTCTTTTGTTTTGGAAAGTGTGCCTTTGCACGAGTTTGACTAGTGACCATTCCAGTTGGTTGAAGAATCATACCTCCTAGTTGGACTATCCCGTAGATGAGCATTACCCTTGTGTTTGGGATGTCTTATGTAGTCATGGAATGGACTAACGTGGATGTTAGCCCCATCCTACTCCATGTGTTCATGAGATAGAAAGGTCATGGACGTGTATCTGACCCTTGTCATGGAGTGAGCTTCACCTCTTACTTGATCATCGTGGTGACTTGTCATACAATGGGTGAAGTCTTCATCTTGTGCCACCTTGCATTGTGTAATGGTGATGTTATCTTTGGTGCTATCATCCTTGTTGCAACACCTTCTATGCATGTGAGTGCAATGTAACATGTGAATGTCGCACGTACAAATGTGAAAAATTTGTTGGTTTGGTGTTTGTTCATCTAATGCATTGGGTGAAAACCTGGGGCATTACATCTCATAGTGTGTTAGTCCTAGAACCATACTTGGTATCCTTTCTAGCTCTCTTAGTGTGCTAGGAATGCCTTTTGTTTCTTTGAATTCTTTGTTTTCTTGTGTGTGTGTGTTTGTTGTAGATAGTACTAGACTGTGCATTAGATCATATGATTTGCTAAACGTTGATGTTTGGGAAAATCATATTCTATCTAGTCCTTGTAGGATATTTTATGATACTGGCATTGTCTCTTGTGTAGGTTTATTTTCTAATATTATTGTTTTGCAAGCTCTTAGTCTGGGGGCTTCATACCTCTGCTCAGAGAATTTCCTGCATCCTCTACAACATTCTTGTTGGAGGTATAACATGTTATTTTATTTCCATTATACTTTAGCTTGCATATATGCATGTAAAGTCATATGCCCACTAAAGTGGGGGCTAAATGTAACATAGGAAATTGCATACCCTTGAAATTTCAAGCTATGTTTAGTAACCATTTTAGAGTCTTGCACCTCCTCTCTGCATGATAGGGCAGGTTTGTGTGATTTTGGTCTATTTATTCTTCTTTTATCAAATACTCAATATCGTGCTTTAATGTTGACATGGTCCTAAGGTGCCCTATATGACCAGGAGTTGGTTTTACCTTGACCAAAGCACCCCACATGGACATCAGTACTCTGCACTAGCATCCCATGTCTATGTGTTGATAGGTATCTATTACTAGGAATTACAACATGCCTTTAGTGATCATGAAGATTCAAGGTAACACCTCTAGGAGTTGCAGAATTTGCATGCATGTTCATGATTCTCCCTCCTTTAGAAAGAGGTTCAAAATATTTTTGGTGGATTCACACATTCATTTGCATCCTTCCAGACACTCTCAATCTTTCAACTTTGAACACTTAGTTTTTGATGTTCTCTACAAACTTTCTTGTAGAAACTAGACTCTCACAGTAGCTATTGGAGATTTCAATGTGGTAAACATTAAGAGATTACTTCTCTTAGCTCTTGGGGTTTTTTTGGATTAGATGTGAGGCTCTCTTTACCAATATTTGAAGCTACATATTGCTTTTGAATCTTTGGGAGCTTGCTACCTCCTCTCACTGCTCATATTAGTAAGATCTTTCCATTTTGGCTACACAATTACTTATTTATTCAAATATGTTTTACTTTGCATAGTTTTATTACATGGTGTATACCACCATTTTCTTATTATTTGTACAGGCTACATGTTGCAGTTTCTCTCCCCATAGACCAGAGAATAAACCCTTGTTGTTTTAGTTGTTTATTATCGTTCTTACCTTCCTAGATGCACTTAGGCTAAAAATACACACACATTTTTTATTTCCATTCAACATCTTGTATTTTTGCTTTTGAAGGTAGCAATACCAACACAAGGACTTGATTGAGGCAAGTCCCCAAGAAACCCCATCATTTTCCTCTTCTTCTTGCAAGTTCTTCAGAGTGGAGATCACACATCCTCATGAAAGTTTTGTATCACTTCCTTTTGTATTTGTCCCTCTTCATTCTTCTTAGTTGGTTTTGTCTTATTTCTATTTATGTTTGAAGTGGATATCAAGTTGGGTATGGTGTGTGTTATAATTTATGTCGTCCAGGTAGTTTGAGGTCGTACAAAGTTAAAGATCTTTATTTTGCTTGCATTTCAGGCTCTAACACCCATCACAAATGTCCTTGTGGCATGCTTTCATCTGAGGTTGAGGCTCTCTCCTTGTAGGTACAGGCTCTTTTTTCTAGACCATTTCCATTTCTTCCTTCAGATTCTATCATTTTTGTTACTGTAGCTTTATTTCTATATTTTTCTAGTTTTTACCTCCATTGTTGATCTTTTGTTTAGGTTGTATTTCTTTGGTAGGGACTCATAGTGGTTTTGTAGTAATTTAGGATAGATTCACTTGACATTCAACACCTTGAACAATAGAACCCAAGTGTAGTCATGGTGGAAAGTTCACTCAACTGAAGCTAGTAGGTTGAGAAGTAATTTTCCCACACTATAATAATACATGTTCAACTACATTTCTATCATCATAGAAACAATACATCATCTCACATCATGTTGTTATTATAGTCACAGGAATCAAAGTAGCTTTTTCCTCTAATCTAACAAAAGAACTGGTGTGACAATTTCCACATAACTTATGCATCATACTTCATCATATGAAAACACAAAATTAACTATCATTACATGAATTAAGCAATCACATCATACATAAATGTTAGGAAAAGTGTCTTGAACTTGTAACCTCAAAAGGTTACTATTCTTTCCAGTTTTGGTCTTTTTGAATACCCTTTATCTTGGAGAATGGTATGGAACTTTTAAAGTTTCCAAAAGTTTCCAAAAGAGCTAAAAATAGCAAGACTTACTATTTTTAGTAAGTCCTTCGATTGAGCTTGGATCGACTTAAAATTTTTCCCAAAAGATGCAGAATAGCTAAGTGAATATATTGGGTGAGTTTCGTCTCAAGATCATATCTGGATCACAAGATATTTAAGTTTCTATTTTTGAAACTACCAGAAAAAAGTTTTGAACTCAATTACCAGAATAAAAAATTCTCTAAACATCCTAAAAATTTTCATAACTGGCATAGTAGGTTTTAGGGTGATATATCTCTTCACAAGCTTTCCAATGCATCAAATGGTTCATCAATCAGACACCTGAATCAAAAGTTATGGCCTCCGGAAGTTGGACCTTCTATTTTTGGGAAATGTAAAATGTGTTAGACACATAAAAGAGCTGTATAGGGGAGAGTTACACATGTTGGTGTGTGGTTTGGTACATCACATGACATCTTTGACTGGAGATAATTTGGGTGCCACTTTATGGGTGGTTTTGGCTCTTGGTATTGTAATTACCAGTAATGGTTTACTATATTGCATCTCCTATATATTAGGAGATGGAGATGGAGGTTGTGTGTAAGAATCTTATAGTTGTAGAATTACCTCCTAGATCTCTGGTTGAATTTTTTACCTGAAAGGGTTTTTCCCATGTATATCTTGTGTTGTGAGTTTTGTGTTTGCATTTGGAAGTTGCTATTATCTTTCTGTTAATTTGCATCTTAATCTGTAACTATAAAAGTAAAAATTTGCATGTATTTCCAAAGCATATCAGTGTAGGAAGCATTTCCGCATACCTTGCTTTCTTTCAGTTGGTATCAGAGCCTAATCACCTTTCATTCTAGTTGTTGGGTAGAGGGTTTTTTGAGCTGATCTTTGTCTGAGTGGGAGCTTGTGCAGAGGATTTTTAAATCTTTGTTGCAGGTAAGAGATGGTGAGAACATCTAGGAGGTTTAAGATAGAGAAGTTTAATGGTATTAATTTCAAGTTGTGGAAACTCAAAATGGAGGACATGCTTGTAGATTAGGATTTATGGGAAGCCGTATCTAGTACAAAATAAATGACAATGTCTCAAGAAGGTTGGGATCTCAAAGATAAAAAAGCTAAGGGTTTGGTAAGACTCTATTTGACTGATTCAATGCTCCTAAATATCCATGAAGAGAAGACTACAAAGGAACTTTGGAAGAAGCTTGGAGATGTTTATCAGGCTAAATCCCTAGTGAACAAGTTATTCCTATGAAAGAAATTGTATTCTCTAAGGATGGAAGATGGAGGATCTATCGCTAATCACCTTAATACATTCAATATGCTTGTTGCCCAGTTGACTTCTGTTGGTGTGAAGATGGAGGAGGATCGATGTATGACATTAATGTGTTCCTTACCAGATTCATGGGACCACCTTTTATGGTCATTGGGAGTACCACTACTACCTTCAAGATGGATGAAGTGGTTTCTTCACTGTTGTCTGAAGAGATGCAGAGAAAGTATTCCAAATCAACTAAGGAGGCTCTTGCAGTTTGTGGTAGATCTAAAGAGAAGGGAAAGAAAATGGATAAGAAGAAGGAAGAAAAAGGAAGATCCATTTGAATCTTGTGGGAGATCTAAATCTCCCAGAAAGTCCAAGGTCCTATGTTGGAACTGCGTGCAAGGAGGAGAAAAAGAAAAAGAAGAAGAATTATGATTCAAATTCTAACAAGTCCTCTTAGGATGAAGGAGAAGAATTTGTCGCTGCCTTGGCAATGCATGCATCCAAGGATGTGTGGCTTATTGACTTTGGTTCATCTTTTCACATGACCTTGCATCAGGGCTGGTTTTTGAAGTATGAAGAATACAATGGTGGAAAGGTGTACTTGGATGATGATTCTCACCTAGATATTGTTGGTTATGGAAGAGTCATGATTCGATTCCCTGATGGACATGTAAAGGGAATCAGTGGTGTTCTGCATATCCCCAGTTTGACATGGAACCTTCTTTTTGTAAGTATATTGAATGATGTGGGTGTGCAGGTTGTTTTCTCAAATAGAGGATGCAAGATGACTAGAGGATCTATGGTGTTGGCTAAGGGTGTTCAGATTGGTACTTTGTTTTAGCTTGATGCATTCATTGTAGTTTAGTACAATTGTGCCTCAATTTTGAATAAGAGAGCTTTAGAGTCTTCATCCTGACCTTTGGAACCAGTAGCGAAGAAGACTGTTGCATCTACTTCCAATGGTTGTGCTTTCTGGGTACCTAAGGGTGCTCATTTTATGGAGATGAAACTTCCAGCTGAGAAGACAATGTTATGGCATCAAAGGTTTGGTCACATTGGTGAAAAGGGTTTGAAGACCCTAAAGAATAAAAATCTTGTTGAGGGTATGAATGATTGTAATAGTGAGTTTGATTTCTATGAACATTGCATTTATGGAAAAAAAACCGTGTTCAGTTTTATTCTAGTTCTCACAAATCTTCTGAGGTGTTGGACTTGATTCATTCTGATGTGTTTACTCCTATTAATGTTCCTTTGATTTCAAAATTAGTTTACTTTGTTTTATCCATTGACGATTATAGTAGAATGACACGGGTGTATTTCCTTAGAAGTAAATATGAATTCTTCAATAGATTCAAAGAGCTCAAAGCTCTTGTAGAGAATCAAAAGGATAGAAATATTAAGTATTTGAGGACTAACAACGGTGGTGAGTTCTGTTAAGTAGATATCAACAAGTTCTATAAAGAACAGGGGATTGAGAGGCACAAGACAACTCTGTATACCCCTCAGCAGAATGGAGTTGTAGAGAGGATGAATAGAATGTTGATGGAGAAGGCAATGAGTATGCTAAGTGGAGCTGGTCTTGAACAAATGTTCTGGGCTGAAGTTGTTGCTACCACTTGTTACCTAGTTAATAGGTTTCCTACATCAGCACTTGTTGATAAGACACCTATGGAGGTATGGTCTGGTAAAAAGCCTTCATTAAGACACATTCAAGTATTTGTTTGTGATGCATATGCACATGTGCCTAAGGAGAAGAGCTCTAAGTTGGAGAACAAGGCTACAAAGTGTATCTTCATCAGTTATGGCATTGGTGTGAAAGGGTACAAGCTTTGGGATCCAGTAGCTGAGAGAGTTTTGTATGGCAGAAGCGTGATCTTCAGAGAGCTCAATCCTTCTTCTGTTATCTTGCAACCAGAGAATGAAGAGAAGAAAGATGATGTGGTTTAGCTTCCTTCTAGCCCTGAGAAAGTTGAACCAAAAACATCTATTGGACCTGATAATGAGGAGAGCTCTAGTACCTCTGAAATTTAAAAAGAAGATAAAGAACCTCAACCTCAACCTTTGAGGAGGTCCACACGGCTAAGGCAGCAACCTGATAGGTTTGGTTATTCATTGCATGATTCCAATTGTATTTTTGCTTTGATTTCTAACACTGATGAGCCTAGAACTGTGAAAGAGGCTATGTGTATGAAAGATGTAGGTTCTTGGAAGGAGGCCATGGAAGAGGAGATGGCTTCTTTGGAAAAGAATAATACTTGGGACTTGGTGCTTTTGCTTGAAGGATGAAAACTTGTTGGATGTAAATGAGTGTTCAAAAAGAAATTCGGTGTAGATGGTAGTGTGGAGAAATATAAGGCTAGATTGGTTGTGAAGTGGTATTCTTAGGTAGAGGGAATTGACTATAGTGAGATTTTCTCTCCCATTGCAAAGCTGACATCTATTCGGTTCCTATTATCTCTTGCAGCAGCGTATGATCTAGAAGTGGAATAGATGGATGTTAAGACAACATTCCTTCATGGTGACTTGGAGGAGGAAATCTATATGTCACAGCCAAAGCACTACATGGTGAAAGGTAAAGAAAATCTAGTTTGCAAGTTGAAAAAGTCTTTGTATGGTTTGAAATAGTCTCCTAGGATGTGGTACTAGAAGTTTGATGCCTTTGTGTTGAGTATTGGATTTCAAAGATCAAAATCAGATCATTGTGTTTACTATAAGTTTTACAATGATCACATTCTCATTATGTTTAGCAAAGAATCCTACTTTCCATGCAAGGACTAAGCATATTTATGTCTAGTACCATTTTATTCATGACATGGTAGAGGATGGGAAGGTAAACTTGGAAAAAGTTGAAACTTTGATGAATGTTGCAGATTCCTTGACAAAACTTGTGAGCACAGAGAAGTTCATATGGTGTTCAAAGTTTATGGGCCTCATGGCCCCTAGCAATTAAATCATGGTGTTGATACTCCCTTTACTCTTGGAAAGTGTTTGACAAGTGGGAGAATGTTAGGAAAAGTGTCTCAACCTTTCAACCTTGAAAGGTTACTATTCTTCCTAGTTTTGGTCTTTTTGAATACCCTTTATCTTGGAGAATGGTCCGGAACTTTCAAAGTTTTCAAAATTTTCAAAAAGAGCTAAAAGTAGTGAGACTTACTATTTTTAGTAAGTCCTTCAATTGATCTTAGATTGACCTAAAATTTTTCCCAGAAGGTGTAGAATAGCTAAGTGAACATCTCGGGTGAGTTTCGTCTCAAGATCATATCTAGAGCGCGAGATATTTAAGTTTCTATTTTTTGAAACTGCTAGAAAAAAGTTTTGAACTCAATTATCAGAATTGAAACTTCTCTAAATGTCTTGAAAATTGTCATAGATGGCATAACAGGTTATAGGGTGATAGATCTCTTCACAAGCTTTCTGACACATCAAACGATTCATCAATCGGACACCCAGATCAAAAATTATGGCCTCTGAAAGTTAGACCTTCTATTTTTGGGAAATGTAAAAACATGTCGGACACATAAAAGAGTTGTAAAGGGGAGACTTACATGTGTTGGTGTGTGTTTTGGCACATCATAAGGCATCTTTAATTGGAGGTAATTTGGGTGCCACTTTATGGGTGGTTTTGGCTCATGGTTTTGTAATTACCCGTAATGGTTTACTGTATTACATCTCGTATATATCAGAAGCTGGAGATGGAGGTTGTGTGTAAGAATCTTATAGATGTTGAATTACCTCCTAGATCTTTGGTTGGATATACTCCTATAAAATGTTGCTCTACAAGTATATTGTAATCTTTGTGATTCCTGAATAATATATGGGGTGGCTTTGGAGTGTGGGGTTTTTTACCTAAAAGAGTTTTCCCATGTATATCTTGTATTGTGAGTTTTGTGTTTGCATTGGGAAGTTGTTATTATCTTTCTATTAATGTGCATCTTAATCTGTAACTATAAAAGTAAAAATTTGCATAAGTCTTTCCTCAGTAGATCAATGTAGGAAGCATTTCCGCATACCTTGGTTCCTTTCAATAAATGCATCCATAAAACACATGTATCCATCTATAGAATAAATCTACACAATAATCAAATATCATATGCATCCATCACATAGACATCATCAAATCACATCACATCATAAATAACTCAAAAACACATCAGAGTATAACTATCTCCTCATATATACATCTCATCAAATCTAGGGCATATAACATGAAGCTCCACATAGAACAATAATGTCACTATACATAAAAATATAAATCATCTAAACACAATCCATAAATATATACATCAAAATACTACTAAGTTTGACTGACATGATCTCCATACCACCCTGATGCTTCTCCTCTATTGCTAGGACCCTGTGGAGGTGGTGGTTGCATCCCCACCGACATAGAACTCCTTGATCTCCCAAACCTCGTCACCCTACTCTGAGTATGTTTTACATATGAAGGTGCTCTCTAGTCTATCTAAACCATTGACTTGTACAAGTAGTGATAGTATTGTGCATTTGTGTTCATTGCTAATATCTCAGCCATAGACCATCACATATCAGCATATATTTGACCAACACTAGCTACTATCAGTACATCCTAGCCTAGTCTCAATCTTGATTGAGCATCTACATGTCTACCTAAGAAACCTATAGTTGAATGTACAATCCATCATGCATGGCCTGTAAGCTAGACAATCTTGCCTACAACACATACCTCTCTATTTGTAATCCATCTCTCTCCACCTGCAGTTGATCTCTCAATTGTTGCATAGCCTCCAAACATTCCTACAAATCTTCCCTTCCCTCTACCTCCCTAGGGATCCTTGCCCACATCCTTTATCCCCTCCATGCACTAGCGAACCCCATCATCCATTTCCCCCTTCATCTCCCCCATCTCCTCCATCTCCTCCCTTTGCCCCATCTATATCCATATGGTCTCCATTTTCACCTCTTGGTGACTCCTACACATATACTTTCCCCTATACATGTGTTGGTACCTCTGTCAGTACCTATCCCTATCCCTATCCTTGAGGTTGTAGTGGTGGTGCCATTCCCTATCTCCATTTATGCTACACCCTCTACCCTACTACTACAAATCATCTTTGTGCTAACCTATAAGCTCTATGAATGGCTCCATGAACCTATGCCAACACTAGTTGTGTTAGTCTCATAGGTCGTCTCTAAGCCCATAATACCCTATAATCCCTCTTGACACTCACATCCTCCAAATCTTGCCCTAGTGGCACCCATATCTATGGCCTCACATGGGCCCAATATAGTCATGTCTTCCATTGATCCACCCACTACCCTAGGCTGAATACTCTTCTCACACAACCCACATGAACACATGTGGCCCCTCCACCAGAACCCCCTGCCTCAAGCTGAAGTGATGTTGCACCCTATCCAGCCTATATCACTTAATAATAAACACTGTCTACCAATGCTGTAATATGGGGTCAACATGAAAAAAGGTGTCCTCACATCCTCGAGTCACTACTCACAATCCTGATATGGCCTCCAAATCAACCTGTTTATGTCATCAATAACCCATTTCCAATGGTCCACATCTTGCACCTGTGTATTACCAATGACCCCTCTAGTTGAACACATATGACTCCCCTAGAATTTTTCTATCCATATCCCCAGTCAACTTGAGCACAACAATGTGCTCCCATGCCCATATCTGTAATAGTGTCACATCAACTAGGCTCCGCCCATCCTATATACAATCAGATGCATATCCCTATACAACATTTTCAATACACATGGCACCCAAGAAACATCTCCTCTCCACAAAATGTCTCCCAATACATGTGCCAAGTGAATAAAAAAGAACCTTCCAATCTTGTTAAGAAGTAGTAAACCCGTAACAACAGCTACAATCACCAAAGGGATGTCATCTACCATCCTAATGCTCCCATCAAAGTCCATCTGCATACCCTACTAAGGTAAGTTAGACCTCCCAAATACTTATTGTAGTGCCCATGTATCATACCACTTTGAATAATACATCCTCCATCCATCAATGAGTAATCATAGAATCTATCATATGTCATCTAGTGTCATTGTCATCTATCCTATTGGGAGATGGAACATACTAATCTTAGAATGTGATCTCTCCAATAATGAAATCAACATGGCCCTATGTGCCCTGATACATGGCATAAGGGCCACGTGCCATATCCTCACCATCTCCAAGCACCCTCACTCTTCCTCCTACTAGTCCTTTGTCAATTCTAGCATAGTTGACCTATGCTCTCATATCACTATTAGGCTGAGTCATTCCTACATCCATCTAGAATCCATATAAAAATTCTCTTCATGCAACTTTCTTTCCTTCTTCCTATGTAGGTGCTCCATTTTCCAATGCTCGCACTCATCTCCAATGCTTGCACTTATCTACACTAGCATTCCATTTTTCTACAGAGTCACCTTTCCACCACATAGGTGCTTGTCTATTCTAGCACTCTATTTTTAATAAATTTACTTATCCCCAATGGATGTGATCATCAATGAGTGCACACTATTTTTCTATATGCATGCTCATTCATGTATGCAAGAACTTATCTATGTAGGAACTTGGTTATCTCATGTCCGCACTCATTTCTCCCATGCTCATGCTCATTTCTTCCATGCTTTCACCTAGTTACCCAATGCACATGTTCATTCACATTTTTGTGTAGTTTTCCCCTAAAAATTGTTTAATAATTACATCTAATAAATGATTAGGAGGGTCGACATTTTACATATTAGTAAACCCCATGTCATTAGTTGTTGATACTCCCTTACTTACTTTGATTGGTGGGTGTGTACGAGTATGTGCTTCATTATGCTTTGTGCTCCTCTACTTTGCTCTAATTCTTCTAAGCTTGATGGTGCAAATGAAATATCCACCCCTCCCTATAACCTATTTATAGCCCCAACCCTAACTTTCACCCCTAGCCCTAATTTTTCATCCCCTTCCACTCATTTATCTGTGTTTCATCCATTTTTCCCCATTCTTATTTTGCCGCTCCTATTTTTCTCTCCCCAATCCAATTTTTTTATTCATTTTTCATTTGAGAGATCACCCATGCTCTTTTTCACTCAGATGACCTCTCAAGGGGGCATGGACTGTCATCATAATTCTATATTTTTCTAGCCAATTAGGGCATCTTATTACCCCTTCTCCATTAGAAAAAGCTATATTTTATTTTTCTTTGAAATAATGTTATTTTAATGCCATTTCAATGAGGAGCAAAATGTAGACACCTAAAATTATCTCACCATTATTCTGACCTCAATTAGGACATCAACTGACCACTTCTTTTGTAATTAATTGAATAAATACATATTTATTTGATTAATTATTTATTTTCATCCCCACATTATTTAAATAATTTTATTATTATTATTTAATTAATAAAATCACTATTCATGTATCTCTTGACATTGTTTATCCATAATTAATTCAATAGTCTTGACTATTTATTTAAACAGTTCCTCCTATAGTTCAACATTAGGTAAATAAATAGAAATATTTAATTACCTAAGCCCATCTCATGTCATAAAAAATTAAATAAAATTCTATATTAATTTAATTTAGCATTTTTTACACTTTTGATTAAATTGACTAAATCAAATCAATTACCATGATTAATCAAGGCATTATATGCTCAAGGCTCCATGCAATTACATTTGTCATTCGACATGTATATGAGGGGTACTTGGAGGCATGGGGAAGATTTGCACAAGCTTCCAAGAAATCACTTTTTGATCTCCACCATCAAGCATTTTCAAAGCACAATCTTGACATTTCATTCTTGGGGCTAACACATCCAAATAAGATTTGAAGAATTCTAGAATCTCTGAGACGATGAATAGGAAATGAAATATTGCAGATCAAACATAAAGCATATGAAATTGATGTAAATCAACCAAATCCACCATAGAATAACTTGGAGAAGTTGAGTACAAATAGATGAGAGGAAGTTATTAGTTGAGGAAATGACTCCTCAACTATGAGTGGTGGCGAGTTTCCTCCCTAAAAACTAGCGTGAGGTGGCTAGTTAGTGGACAAATTGGTGACAACTCTCCTAACCACCCAACAACCTTGACACCTTATTGGTTGTTTTAAATTCCCAACTTGATCTCAAGGAAAACAAATCTATAGAATAGTCATTTCTAATAACTGATCTGCCTCGACGGATTGGCCAACGAACAAGAAACTAGGATTTTCAATCCCTCTTTCCTCTGCACTTTAGGCTCTATGAAACCAAGGAGGGTGTTCCTATTTTGGATCTTTCCCTTTTGGGGAAAACAGTGTTCTACTCAAATGGATGGGGGATCCTCAAGATACTTGCTCAATAACACTATTCCTATAACAGATGTGTTCCTTCTAGATTGCTTAAAGAATGTCTAATAAAGTAAAGAGATGGGCTAGATTCTTAAGCTTTTAACCCTGTTCTTTGCAGAGGAACATGCAAAATGAACTTAACTTCTAAAACCTATTGCTAGAAGGGAACATGTGTTGATTCCTTTAAAATGATGAGGATGATTAAAGGGGTGTAAGCTTAGTATAGTATTCATGAATAGATTAGTGCCTATCCAAGGGCCATAGAGTCAAGAAACTTATAGAAACATTAAAGAACTGTGATGTAATAAAACTTAGTTTATTGTAAAGATATAATAATGCCTTACATTGAAAATACTTTACTAGTCTTGGAGTTAACCATGCTTAGTTATCCCTATAAACCAATACTACATTCAATATTCTCTTGTAGCCATTTATTTTACTACTTGAGTAAATGCCACAAGAAAAATACATAAACACAGGAAAGACTGTGATGATGAATAAAAATGACCCTTAATCAAATATATATTCATTAATGTAGAACTGTATACATGAAGTAGGAGACAATACACTTCAAGACTCAACGGGATTTGTAAAGTAAACTGTTCAGTAAATTATAACACAACCTTTGTAGTCCTATAAAGACATCTTAAAACTCAGAATGAAAGACTTGAAAATAGATGACTAATTCAATTTGCAGAAAATAAACTATTTAAAACTGCTCCTTAACCAGATTAATCCCATATTTTAGACTAAGTCTAGAGACATGACCTCGAAACAATAATTTTCACAAGCCCTGAATTCCCTTTTATAGAGATAAGGGAGTAGACAAGCTATAGGTGTCAAGACAAAAGAAGCTACAAATTTGAGTAACCAAAAGATGAAGCTGTGAGAGGAAGCCGGTGTAACCACTTCACAACTATATGCTCAGTTTCCATGGTATATGCTAAGGAACCTATATTTAAATTGTGTGTCCTCTTAATTTAGGCAGGGAAAACAGGCCATGATGTTGATGAGGGACTATTTGTTAAATGTTTTTAGAGCTCACATACCCATCATATGCCATGTATTTGTTCTATAGGAGCATTCACTGCCCTGCTTATCCACCTCAATTAGGAATGACTGCGAGTGATAATATTAGAAGAAAACCCCATTAACTAGAGTTCTTCATTTTATGCCCATTGTCATTTACAGGAATGTGATTCCTCTTTCATAATTGATTGGTCACCAATCAACTCAACTAGATAGAAACTAGATGAAATCACATTAGGCTAGATGTGGCAACACCATCCATCCAACGAGGGGGGTAGCAGCAACAACAAAATGGGAGAACTCTATCCTTATATGCTACATCTGGAGAGGAAACATCCCCACTACTAAAGCTGATGCTTTTTTAGGAAAAGTAGCAGAGGGATTAAGGTAGAGAGAGAAATGATTTCCCTCTACACTTCATTCTAATCTGCCAAATCACAGACATAAGGAAAGAATGGAATCTAGAAATTAAAACCCGCGGTCCAAATCTGGATGAAACAATAGGAAGAAGGAAAGCTCACAGAGATTTGTAAAATATTGTTACTGTTCCCAAATTTTTCTTGCACCACCTATTCCAAAGGGAAAAACTCCAAGTCTCCTAATTCTATAAGGACAAGTTGATAGCCATGAGAACAACGAAGAGAATCTGATAGAACATGGGAGCAAACAAAACACACAGGAACAAGGGAGAGCCATAATGTCAGTGCATTTTAAATAGTATAAGGGGTAACACTAGCAATGGCCTATTTATAGAAATTTTTTGGATGCAAGCATATATCCGCACATCTTTGGTCTAATAAATTCTTGTCATTTCAAAGCATTCCTGTCATAAATGGAAATCTTTTGAAGATTATCATAAATGAACAAAAAGATTGGATCTCATAATTCTGCATAACTAAGAACATCACTTCTTACATTGAAAATGCTAGGTCAGGTGTCTTGATTTCCTAAATCTAGCATTGTCATCATGTCAAATTTCATCACACAGCAGATGAAATGTCATTCCTGGTAGAAGCACAGATTTCCAAAGGTTGAGCCTGGATAAGCCAAATCTTTTTGTTAGTAAATTCCTTCGTAGTGGTAATGATGGAGACTCTACACATGCCTGAGAAGTTAATGCTTGTAATGAAGCATCGTCTGATCTAGTGCCAACTCATCTCTCTGACATACTTTTGGATTTTGGTTGTCGATCATGATCCTAGCTAGTTTGACCCAATGGCACCAATTTGGCCTTTTACTATAGTAGGAGGGTATTATTCACTTCTGCCAATGATGACCTGCCACCTGGATAGCTCTCCCAACAATGATCTCGATAAAATATCCTCTTTACAGTATAGTTAAGACAACATCTGCAATTCCGCACTCAAAGGATATGGCCGGAGATATGATCTTGGTGGAATGGTGGATGACCATTAGATTAGTTGCATGTGAACATGACAACTCTCCAAAAAGTGTCACATCCCATAGGACTATGAAATGTTAGGTCCCTATTATTTAATGCACTAGTCCTGTCCTTCAGAAAGCCATGTGTCAAGATTCCATCATTCCACGATCCTCAGAAAGAGCATTTGGTGATGTATGGTGGAACGCCAAAAATATAAACAAATCATTTTATATTGCCCAAGACCCACCATCTTTCCTTCCTTGATAGTCACTGGCCAGATGTCACCCTTTTTGCAATTCCAGAGGCACCAACTCCATCAATATTTTATTGCTGGCAGATTTGCGGAAATGAATCCACTATCTCCACCTGTCAGAAAAAGAATTAGTAGTACTGGACCTTGGCATATATGCTTTAAAAATATCTTTTTCCTTCTAGGAAAAAAGGGATCAATGGGTTAACTTCTTTTAAAATAAAGCTTTTCTAGGCACAGGCTAGAAACAGTAACTGTGTGGCGAGGGGCCGGTCAAATAACATTCAAGGGGACATAAGGAAGCAACTTAAACTCTCGGTAATAGGAGACAAGCAATCATTGAGGAAATATAACGAATGTGACCTTTAAATTTTACTTTGGCATGGGGGTTTAGGGTTTAACACTTCTTTTGGTATGGAAAGAACCCTAAGTCTAGAAATCTTCCAACCTAATGACATAAGCCTAAGGACAAAAATACCAGAACTATGAAAAATTTTATATGGTTCCATCAGTGGTTCTAGTTGGGGATGCTTGTTCAACTTGAATTGGGTGAAATCTTAGAAAAACTCTAGAGGATCAGACCAAACACATAATAACCCTAGGCCATTATGCAGAGAAAAAGTCGAGCCTACCTCTGTCAAATATTCTGTTCTCCAGTGACTTCATTAGGCTGCTTCTAAAAACTTAATTGAAATTCAACCTGTTTTTGTCATAGATACTTGGATATTCTTTTGGACAACTATTTTCTTCAAAGTCTCCCCAATTGTTTTGAACCATAAATATTTGAAAAATATTGTTAAAAATAGAGTTAGCACCTAGTTCAATTATATCCAACCACTTGAGATAACTATTACTCTCTGACTTCTATTTTTTGCATACATCTGTAAAATAAAAGCAATCATAATCCATTTCATAGTTGGTAGTGAGGGAATTTTTAGATTTTACTGGGTCAGTGTCAAACCTAAAACAATCATACTTAGTTTCTTCTTTAAAATCTGACACTCTGACTTTATTTTCCAGTATTTGAGCTGGCCATTCCATTTGATGGTGAATATGGGATTGGGAATCATCCAGGTCCTGATCCATTAATGAAGTATTTGTTCCCCTAAATACTTCTGTATGTTGAACTAATAATAGTTCATTAGCCTCCTTGGGACTCTCTTCAAAGAGTGGATTATCTGTGTATACATAAGGCTCCATACCTTTTCTTGCTGATAAGTCCATAGGCTCATCAAAAAGTGGATTATCTCTTATATGCATTGTATTTGCACACTCTCTAATATCACTGTCCTAATAGCCTGCATCATTATCTGACTCAGAGCTTCCACAACTCTGGTGTGAACATTCTGATAACTGCTTACCACTTTTTGTATTATTGTTAAGAACCAATCCCTCCTGATGTTTAGACTCAAAACAAGCTATCTCTCTAGGAGATGAAATCTTGTCATTTGATATAAGATATACATCTTCATAAATAGGGGAAATATCCTCACAACTTGCCACATATTCATAAGATAGAGGAACCTCCTTAATTGATATTTCTTTATGCACCTAGGTATTAGTTATCTCATAAGTTTCCCTATAAGGTTCTGGTGATTTCATGTTATTCTAATAATAAGGGGAAGAATGAGCAACATGATTATATTGATTTTGAACTCTTCTATTTTGATCACAATGCCCACCCCTTTTAGTATACTGAGTTTTATGTATTGATTGATCTGACATGGGTTTATTTGAACTATCCAGTTTGCCTCCCCCTTGGCAAATAGGGGAACAGATGGATCCATTCTTCCTCTTATAACTATTTCCCATAAACTCACAATCTTTTATCCTTGTATGTTTTAAATGATTTTCTATACTCATGGCCAAAGAATATGCTTGCATCATAGTAGTAGGGTTCTTATCTCTTAGTCGATAACTATCATTTTCATTGAATGTACCTAACTATATAATCAAACACATAGACTCATTAGGTCTAATATTTTCAAGAATATCCCTCATTGTTTTGGAAAATCTTAAATTGAAAGCTGGGATTGATTCCTTATCTTCTTTCTCAATCTGCATGAACTCTTTGTGATATTTTATTTCAGGGTTTAACTGCATAGTTTTTGAGTCAAACACATGACCCATATTTCATGAGTAGTGGTTCACATGAACTTTTCTCTCATGTTAATGAATGGTCCACTTAGAACTCAGTGCATCTAGGTGATGCACACAGGGGTGAACTCTTTAATCAATATACCAACATCTATTCTTTCCCCAAACTGTTCCATAAAAGCAACTTTAAATCTTGCCATGAAAAAATAAACTAATTGGGTAAACATGCAAACCAATCTCTAACTTCTCATATAAAAGTTTGAACAAACAACTTTATGACAACATCCTCATGATCTATTTCACAATCTCCCATTAAGTCACAGAATTCTTGTAAATGGTTGCTAGCTATTTTGGATCTATCATTATTGAACTTTGTTATCTGACCCCTAACTTCATTAGGCACAGGGTTTGGAAACCCACAAATATTATTGAAATCAATAGCCTTATACCTTTCCATGACAAATCCACCTTGATAAAAGAAGTGTGATTGTTGAGTATACATCTTAAATTTCTAGAAAAGTTCCTTGAACCTTTTTCAAATACCTGAAAGAACCTTTGCTACTGGTATAAACTTTGTTTTGATTTAATGAAAAATCAAGAACACCAGACTACATCACTAGACCTCTTCTCTCATAGAGTCACCACCTTTACTTATAGAGGAATAAATTTTGAAAGCCTACCGATTCCTTCTAGAATCAATTTATGAATCATGTTTCATAGTAGAGTTATGTAGAACATTCTAGCACATAAAACTTATGTAATATATTTGTATCTATCCCAACTATGAATGAAAAATAGTAAAGTCACCATCCTTTTCTTGTAAGGAACATAACAATCTCACCTCTAACTCTTCAACATATATGGGGATTAATTTAGCTAAGACCCTAGGATAAAACATAGTTTTACCTTCATGTTCCAATAGAGTCACAAATATGTGGGTGGCTCAACTAGACATAAGCTTCTTGATCCTTAGCTGTAAGAATGTTGGCAATTGCAAGAGATTATATACTTTTAGGATAAGACACAACTCTTATTTTAAATCCCCAGTAGAGTCGCCAATCTATTGGTTGTTTTAAATTCCCAACCTGATATCAAGGAAAATAGATATATACAATAGCATTTCCAATAATTGATTTGCCTCGAGGGATTGGCCAACGAATAGGAAATTGGGGTTTTTAATCCCTCTTTCCTCTGCACTTTAGGCTTTGTGAAACTACAGAGGGTGTTCCTATTTTGGATCTCTCCCTTTTGGGGAAAACACTATTCCTATAACAGATGTGTTCCTTCTAGATTTCTTAAAGAATGACTGATAAAGTAAAGAGATGGGCTAGATTTTTAAGATTTTAATCTTGTTCTTTGTAGAGGAACACATAATTTGAACTTAACTTCTAAAACCTATTATTGGAAGAGAAAATGTGTTGATTCCTTTAAAATGATGAGGATGATTAAAGGGGTGTAAGCTTAGTATAGTATTCATGAACAAATCAGTGCCTATCCAAGGGCCATAGAGTCAAGAAACTTACAGAAACTTTAAAGAATTGTGATGTAATGAAACTTAGTTTACTATAAAGATATAATAATGCCTTACATTGAAAATACTTTACTAGTCTTGGAGTTAACCATGATTAGTTATCCTTGTAAACCAATACTACATTCAATCTTCTCTTGCAACCATTTATTTTACTACTTGAGTAAATGCCACAAGAAAAATACACAAACATAGGAAAGACTGTGATGATGAATAAAAATGATCCTTAATCAAATATATATTCATTAATGTAGAACTATATACATGAAGTAGGAGATAGCACACTTGAAGACTCAACAGGATTTGTAAAGTAAACTGTTCAGTAAATTATAACAAAGCCTTTGTAGTTCTATAAAGACATCTTAAAACTTAGAATGAAAGACTTGAAAATAAATGACTGATTCAATTTGTAGAAAACAAACTATTTACAACTGCTCCTTCACCAGATTTATCCCATATTTCAGACTAAGTCTGGAGACATGACCTCGAACCAATAATTTTCACAAGCCCTGAATTCTCTTTTATAGAGATAAGGGAGCAGACAAGCTTCAGGCTTCAAGACAAAAGAAGTCACAAAATTGAGTAACCAAAAGATGAAGCCATGAGAGGAAGCTGGTGTAACCGCTTCACAACTGTATGCCCAGTTTCCATGGTATATGCTGAGGTACCCATATTTAAACTGCATGTCCTCTCAATTTAGGCAGGGAAAACAAGCCATGATGTTGATGGGGGAGTATTTGTTAAATGTTGTTAGAGCTCACATACCCATCATATGCCACCTATTTGTTCTATAGGATCATTCATTGTCCTGCTTATCTACCTCAATTGGGAACGACTACAAGCGACAATATTAGAAGAAAAGCCCATTAACTGGAGTTCTTCATTTTATGCCCATTGTCATTTGCAGGGATGTGATTACTCTTTCATAATTGAGTGGTCACCAACCAACTCAACTAGACAAAAACCAGATGAAATCACATCAGGATAGATGTGGAAACGCCATCCATCTAGCGAGGGGGGTAGCAACAACAACAAAATGGGAGCACTCTATCCTTATATGCTACATCCGAAGAGGAAACATCTCCACTACTAAAGCTGAGTCATTGTTAGTAAAAGTAGAAGAGGGATTAAGGCAGAGAGAAATGATTTCCCTTTGCCCTTGATTCTAATATGCCAAATCACAGACATAAGGAATGACTGGAATCTAGAAATTAAAACCCTTGGTCCAAATTCGGATGAAACAATAGGAAGAAGAAAAGATCACAGAGATTTGTAAAATATTGCTACTATTCCCAAATTTTCCCTACACCACCTATTCCAAAGGGAAAAACTCCAAGTCTCCTAATTATATAAGGACAAGTTGATAGTCATGAGAACAAGGAAGAGAATCCAATAGAACAGAGGAGCAAACAGAACACACAAGAGCAAGGGCGAGCCATATTGTTAGTACTTTTTAAACAATATAAGGGGTAACACTAGCAATGGCCTATTTATAGAAATTTCTAGGATGCAAGTATACATCCACACATCTTTGGTCTAATCAATTCTAGTCATTTCAAAGCATTCCTGTCATAAATAGAAATATTTTGAAGATTATCATAAATGAATAGAAAGATTGGATCTCATAATTCCACATAACTAAGAACATCTCTTCTTGCATTGGAAATGCTAGGTCAGGTATCTTGATTTCCTCAATTTAGCACTATGATCATGTCAAATTTCATCACACAACAAATGAAATGTCATTCCTGGTAGAAGCACAGATTTCTAAAGGTCAAGCCTACATAAGCCAAATCTTTCTATTAGTAAATTCCTTCG
The DNA here is from genome assembly GCA_027924645.1 of Cunninghamia lanceolata. NCBI lineage: Eukaryota > Viridiplantae > Streptophyta > Pinopsida > Cupressales > Cupressaceae > Cunninghamia > Cunninghamia lanceolata. The sequence goes on from BSBN01001400.1 coordinate 11,821,513, forward strand.
TAGTGGTGGTGATTAAGCCTCTACACACGACTGAGTAGTTAATGCTTGTAATGAACCATTGTCAGATCCAGTGCCAACTCATCTCTTTGTCATACTTTTGAATTTTGGCCATCAATCACGATCTTAGCTAGTTTGACCCAACGACACCGATTTGGCCTTTTACTGTAGTAGGAGGGTATTGTTTGCTTCTCCCAATGATGAACTGCTACCTGGATGGCTCTCCCAACCATGATCCTGAGAAAATATCCTCTTTGTAGTATAGTTAAGATAGCATCTGCAATTCCACACTCAAAGGATATGGCTAGAGATATGATCTTGGTGGAATGGTAGGTGATTGTTAGATCAGCTACACATGAACATGACAACTCTCCAACAAGTGGTCATGTCCCATAGGACTATGACATGCTAGGTCCCTATTATTTAATGCACTAGTCCTGTCCTTTAGAAAGCCATGTGTCAATATTCCATCATTTTGCGATCCTCAGAAAGACCCTTTGGTGAAGTATGCTGGAATGCTAGAAATATAAAGAAACCATTTTATATTGCCCGGGGCCCACCATCTTTTCTTCCTTGATAGTCATCGACCAGCTGTCACCCTTTCCACAATTCCACAGGAGCTAACTCCATCAATATCTTATTGCTGGCAGATTTGTGGAAACGAATCCACTATCGCCATCTATCAGAAAAAGAATTAGTAGGACTGGACCTTGGTGTATATGCATTAAAAATATATTTTACCTTCTAGGAAAAAAGGGTCAATGGGTCAACTACTTTTAAAATAAATCTCTTATGGGCACAGCTAGAAACTGTAACTGTGTGGCGAGAGGCCAGTCAAATAACATTTAGGGGGACATAAGGAAGCAACTTAAACTCTTGGTAATGGGAGACAAGCAGTCATTGAGGAAATATAATGAGTGTGACCTTTACATTTTACTCTGGTATGGTGGTTTAGGGTTTAGTACTTCTTTTGGTAAGCAAAGAACCCTAAGACCAGAAATCTTCCAACCTAATGACAAAAGCTTGAGGACAAAAATACCAGAACTATGAAAAAATTTATATGGTTTCATCACATCTCAATGAGGCATGTGTCAAGATTGTATAAAGGCACACCTAACTAGGCTTAGCCCTAAGTGTATGAAATATATATGTACTATAAAAGCCCTCAAATCCATCACAAAAGTAAAACAAAGTAAAATGAATAATAATTCACTTAAATACAACATCACAAGAAATGAAAGTAAAATGATGTATATAATCTACTTAATTACAATATTTAATCATAGACAGTAACTTCATCAAGAAGAATCAATAGAGTCAATAAATCTTCAAAAAGAAAATCTCATCAATATAAATCAAATAAGTCTTTAAATCTTACATATTCACATGCTAAATCAAGGTAATAAGCACTATGAATCAATATACATAAATCCTTTGGCAACATGCCATAATACATACAAATAGGTACAATAACAAGTACATCAATAAATAATAAATCGACACTTTCCAACTGCACGAACCAAGTGGTCTACCACCTACAAACTGAGAGATGGGAACATGGCTTAGGTGTTTTTCCACCCAACCATGAAGTATTTACACTTCCCCGGATCCCTTTATGAAATGAAGAAAACCCAGCCCTACACGAAATGTCTAGCTACCTAGAAACAACTGGCAGGAGGGAACACCCGATGCAACCCTGATGTCTAAAAGTGCAATTCTAAAATGAAAAGCAAATTGACTCACAATAGGATGTGACAGAGATATATATAATAAGTTTTGCTAAACAAAATAAACATCTTTTTCAATAGCATTCCAATTAGATCTAATCATTTCAAGTAGCTTGGTCAATTCACAAAAAGAGGAAAAGCCATCTCTGATATATCAACATTCGTCATCCTAGTCCCAAAAGTAACCCAATCACATTCCTACATAAAAATCTACCTTCTTTCTCCAAGAAATAAATAAGTAAATAACTAATTCAATAAATAATTGATCAAATCACCTATAACCACCTCTAGTCCATTTCTCATGCATCAATAAAGAGCACACATTTTGATCAAGAAGTAATAAAGCACATCATAAAGTAATATATATCTGATTAGATTTTCAATTCATATTTCCTTGGTTAAATATATAGTAGATACTAATGCCTTTGTTTCATATCCAAATACCGTTTCATAAATCACGCAATAAAATCAAATGAGGAGGTTTGAATACTCCACTCTCATACAATGAGGTGCCATGCATAGCTTATGTCAAATATTATTTCTATCTTTCCTCAAGATCAAATAGATAGAATAATAGAATAAAACAATTAATGTTCTTCTATATATCATTTCAAAAATCTCAAAACACCAATCAAGGAAACATACTTTCCAAACAATAATTCCATTCTTTGTTTCATAATTTTGCAACCATAAGTTTGTCATTTTGATACAATCACTTTATCTATAAATCAATTATAATTCACAATATAATATCCATTCTAAATATTTTCAGCAATCCTACTGTCAGACCATTGACAAGAGACAATTCTGACCATTTGTCTTACAATAAACACCTTTTATTCATCCATAACACCTTACTGTCATTTTAGTGACAGTAGGTTCAGAATAACCAATAAGAAAATAGAGACAGATCTCCTGACAAAATAGTGACAGGAGTTGTCAAAATAATTTAAAACACAAAAACAGACAACAACAATTAATCCAAAGGTTTGTCATTCGAAGGTAAGGTTAAAGATAATGTTTAACAGCAAAATAATAGTGTAAAATAAGATATGGAAACCTAAACAATTCTATCTATGTGGAGAAGTTTCTAAATCACATATTAATTCTGTCAATGAATAAAAGTTGGTTCTTTTTGTCAAAATTGATTTCTACAGCAGAAAGAAAATTTAATATTCTGAGTTCAGATCTAACAGAGGTGAGTTTAATTAGTTTGAGATTGCAAAAACTCCATTTCATAGTTTTGAGCCAACAACTTAGTTTACTAGCCAATCTTAGCATGAAATCGGAATGCACAAAGCAAGGAACAATAGTTTGCAATAGCAATAAGAAAATAGTGAATAAAATGAGGGAGGTTGATCTATTTTAGCAAGGTAAGATTGGCCAAGGTAGATTTAGACGAGGTCATCTCAGAGAAAAATAAAGGTCGAGCATAAACAAAACAAATGCCCTCCAAACAAGCTGAAAACTATTAATTTGACAGTCACAAAGACGTGATTTCAATGCAAACAATTCTTAAGAAGAAAAACCTAGAGATAAGGTCAGTCAAGGGGTTGAAATTGAAGCTGATGTTGCTAAGGATCTTCCTTCTATCATTGTTCATCCAAAAGCATGACTATTCTCTTTTTCTGCTACTACAAAAGGTTCGTCTCTACTAAAATCTTCGGTGCCTTCTCTTGCTGCTCCATAAAAACATGTCATTTTCATTTGCAAAAATGCTCACTACAATTTGTGAATTTTTTAAACATATTTCTGGGTTTTGTTCTACTCTTCTCCAGCTTTCCAGAACATTTTACGGTTTCAAATTTTGTTTTAATATGACAAAGTTATCCCCATTTTACTATCGCTATTCTTGACTAGTTTTTCTCTCCTTTGCCAACGCTTTTTCTTTCTTTTCTTTTTTTTTTAACAATTCCCTTTTTTTCTTGTTTTTGGCGTCCAAAATTTAAGTTTTTAACTCATTTCAACTCAAGTTTTTTTTTTTTGTTTGCATGAGAATTTTAATTTAAAAAGACTCAATTTTCTATTTAAATTAAAACAAAATAACTTAATTTATCTTTCTATCACGTGCATGACATTAATTTATTTAATTCTCTTTAGCTCTCTAAATATAATAATACTATTATTAATACTATTTATCTATTTTAAATAACATAAGCACTCCAATGAACTCAAGATGTGATAATAATAATAATAATATTTTTTAATTAGCTTGTTGTCGCATGCATGACAATAAGTTGATTTTAATTCTTTTTATTTAAAATTCTAAATATAATATTATTATTATTATTAATATAAGTCAACTATTTTTACTAAAACACAATTACTTTAAAAAAATCAAGAAGTAAATATAATACAATAATACATATATATCTATTATAAGTTAATATAATTATTTAAATCTATTTTACATATTGTCTTTCAAATATCTATAATCATGTAAATAGAAAACATTATTTTTTATTTATTTATTAAATTACAAACATATATATTTCCTTATTTAAAATACAATACACCATTTAAATATAATTCGAAAAGACATTTAAATTTAAGTAATCACATCATGCATTTGAAAGCAATTTTTAACACACTAATTTTCTAACATTTAATCATCATTCACGATTAATAATCACACATCAATGCATAGAATAAGCCATTCAAAAAATGCATATGCAACTACGTGAGTGTGTGATTGCATCAGGGTTAACCATCCCAAATAGTTCTTGCCAAGTGGCTAGAGCATTTCTACCTCAGCCATGCTCTCGTCTTCGACGAGTATCTGCATCCAATTACACTCAATCTTGACATCAATAGGTTAGTATATCAAAAATATAGCCGAAGCAAAACATCATAATCATACCAATAATATTTAATATTTAAATCAACTTTCTAATTTATGTAAATATATCATCATGATAATTACCTTTACACGTGTAACTTAATTGAAGTAAAACAATCATGGTAAATGTTCACTAATCTAGAATAATAATATTGTTCATAAAAATGAGACGTGACATCCTTCCCTAGTTGGAAGAGAGATCGTCTCGATGTCTTATTACAATCACCATGAAATAAAAAGAGTAAACACAATCCTGTTATAAAAAGTAACACATCGTGCAACATGGTATCATAATAAGTATCTCAACTAGAATAAGGAAATTAAGGGTATTCTGAGTCTATGCAATGATTCGTTGTAAAGAAAATTACCAATAATTATTTTTCCTTTCTATTAGTTTCCATTTTCAACCTCCATTATCACTATAATGATTTCTATCTCATATACTAACTCAAGAGGGATATCTACCTTTTGCAAAACACATAACTGCTCATATAAAGATATCAACAATATGTTCAGTTTTGTCAAGCATGCCTACCCACATGAGACATCTGAATATTGCCATCCAAGGTTGATAAACAAGCATCTCATACTACTTGTTATTATCATCGGCAAGTACTTATCAACATTAAATAAAGGTAAGGGTTTTAGCAATAAATCCAAGATCAACTCTAAATAAAAAGAGAAAGTTTCCATCAACGAAAAGTCAGGATCATCAACACTAAAATAAGATCATCAACATTAAAATAAGATTATCAACACCAAAATGTTCAAAATTACAATATTAAATCATGATTGCAATCAGATGGTCAATCATAGAAAAATCAACATGTTTCCAACAATAAACTTTCAAAGAGTCAACAATAAGGTAAGTAGATCAATATGTTTTTGATACTAAATTTAAAAGTTTAAAAAAAAAAAAAAAATAGTTTGACATAATGTCGACATTTAAATAAAGAAGATCAACATTAAATAATTTCAACAGTAAATCACAAAAGATCAAAATTACATATGTTGACTTGTTTTCAACACTAAATTAACAAAATTTAAAGTCAACATTAAATTTCGAAAAGAACTTGTACTAAACTGAATTTGGTTAAGATTATGGTAATTGAGGTATTCATAAGTCCCAAGCATAAATAATAAGATTTTTAAATCAAAGATAATCAAATCTCAAAAGAGAAAGGAGTAACTTAAATGTAAAAGGTCATACAAAAGGAAGATCTCAACAAGAAGCTAATACATCCAGATAAAAGTTATTCAACGTCAAAGAATGGAAGCCATCATATTTTCAACACTAAGTTGGCAATTCTAATAATAAAGGACATGAACCTTCTAACTTAACCATAATTGAAGAATCAACTCAAACTCCACATTTCTCAAGTAAAACAAGATAATATAATCTTTCTTATTCAATTTCAAATTCACATGCACATAAACCTAATGTACTTAGAAGTACATTTAATACATAATCCAAAATTTATTCATCTTAGGCTTGTAGCCTATCAAGTCATCCTAGCATCAATGATGGATTACAATATAAGTATGAAATATAAATAATATCCAATATCAATCCAACGTCTATGGCTACATCTATGAGCCAAGGGATGAGATCATGGTTCAGCGCTTTTCCGCCCAACCATGAAGCTTATGCTTCCCTAGGATCCTTCCAACATGAAGGATACCCAATCCTACTCATATAGCCTAGCAATATATATATCAGTATGCAGGATAGAATCTGGTGCATGCCTGTTAACCTACATGCATCTCTACATGAATGCAACATCTCATTAACAGGATGAGGCAGAGAATTATATCAATAAAAACTAGGCATACGTCCATCTATTTCAATGGTCCATTCGTCTATTTCAACGTCAAAAATTAACTTTGGCCAAAGTCCGAAACCAATTTTTACGGTGGTGTAGATTTTGAAAAAAAAAATTTATTTCTCTGTAATTCCTCATTCGGCCCCCATCCCGGAAAGTAAGTTTCCCAAAACACATAAAGCATAGAAAACAATGCAATCACTTTCTTTTCTCAATAAAATATTTATTTTCATTCAAGCATGACTTAGGAAATAAACAAATCTTTATGTTTGATTTTAGCATACTTGTGTAACTTTCCCCAAAACCAAAACAATCATAACAAATAAGGCTATAAAAACTTACATTTTTCTTTGATTCATAAAACAAAAATTAATCAATCTTTTTGTCTATTCAATGTCTATTTTCTTTCTCATAATGCAATTGTTTTATAATAATGCATAAGATTGTTCCAATGTGTATATTCAATTTTATCTCATAATAATGGTTTATTTCTCCTTTGTTTTGCAGGTTTAAAAGACAGAGTTTCAGTCATGTTATAAATGGATGTTTTCCACATGTATGATCTTTCAAGACTAAGGAGTATACATATATATATAATCACTCACAAACAGAAAAACAAATAGATTTAGTGACCTCTATTTTTCACACTTTCGGCATAGTACTTGTCCTCAATCATTTTTTTTTAACAATAAGGTTTTCAATGTCTAATGCTCATTATAGTAGCAAATCAGTCTCAGATGTTCTAAGCAGCCATGAAGTCAATCTCAGTGGCTTTACACAGCATATTCATTCATATTTCAAGTCGCTTCACAAGGTATACGACATATTCAGTTCAGTTTCCTTGTCAAACAATGGTATTTAGCATAAAACACAATATTATTCCCACATAACTAAACCAATCATAACAAAAGATACCAAGCAATAAAAAAAAATGCATAGCATTCAAAGAAGTCACAATAATCATGTGATGACACACATATAGCCATACATAAGCAACATCTAGCAACCAAAAATCAATTCAAGATAGAATCAGGTTCCACATGTCTATTCACATCACTCTCACAACAGAGAGTAGTCATGTTTCTCCCAAACATAAGGGTAATACATTAATGTACTACATACGTAAAAGGTAAACAATAAGAGGGAGAGTTAGGTCGGTGATTAAGTTCTCACCCAACATCCCATCCACTTGATGGCTAACTTACTCCACAACAGGACATGATAGGAATAACTTAGATAGCACGCACATCTAACTGTAATGTAAAAATACTACAACTTCACTCAAAGGGAAGAATTATGTCAAGCATCACTCAACCATATCCTCAAGAACAATCATCAGGGTCTATCTAACCCCGTAAAAAAGAAAGCACATGCTATTCACAGCAGCCAATACACAAGGACCCATACATGCTCAATCAAATTGAGCAACACACACACCCAAAGCCCCCAATGTTGGAACCGCGCTCTGATACCAAATGTAAAAGCCCTCAAATCCATCACAAAAGTAAAACAAAGTAAAATGAATAATAATTCACTTAGATAAAACATCACAAGAAATGAAAGTAAAATGATGTATATAATCTACTTAATTACAATATTTAATCATAGACAGTAACTTCATCAAGAAGAATCAATAGAGTTAATAAATCTTCAAAAAGAAAATCTCATCAATATAAATCAAATAAGTCTTTAAATCTTACATATTCAAGTGCTAAATCTAGGTAATAAGCACTATGAATCAATATACATAAATCCTTTGGCAACATGCCATAATACATACAAATAGGTACAATAACAAGTACATCAATAAATAATAAATCGACACACTCTCCAACTGCACGAACCAAGTGGTCTACCACTTGCAAACTGAGAGACGAGAACATGGCTTAGGTGTTTTTCCACCCAACCATGAAGTATTTACACTTCCCCGGATCCCTTCATGAAATGAAGGAAACCCAGCCCTACACGAAATGTCTAGCTACCTAGAAACAACTGGCAGGAGGGAACACCCGATGCAACCTTGATGTCTAAAAGTACAATTCTAAAATGAAAAGCAAATTGACTCACAATAGGATGTGACAGAGATATATATAATAAGTTTTGCTAGACAAAATAAACATCTTTTTCAATGGCATTCTAATTAGATCTAATCATTTCAAGTAGCCTGGTCAATTCACAAAAAGAGGAAAAGCCATCTCTAATATATCCACATTCGTCATCCTAGTCCCAAAAGTAACCCAATCACATTCCTATATAAAAATCTACCTTCTTTCGCCAAGAAATAAATAAGAAAGTAAATAACTAATTCAATAAATAATTGATCAAATCACCTATAACCACCTCTAGTCCATTTCTCATGCATCAATAAAGAGCACACATTTTGATCAAGCAGTAATAAAGCACATCATAAAGTAATATATATCTGATTAGATTTTCAATTCATATTTCCATGGTTAAATATATAGTAGATACTAATGCCTTTGTTTCTTATCCAAATACCGTTTCATAAATCACGCAATAAAATCAAATGAGGTTTGAATACTCCACTCTCATACAATGAGGTTTCATGCACAGCTTATGTCAAATATTATTTCTATCTTTCCTCAAGATCAAATAAATAGAATAATAGAATAAAACAATTAATGTTCTTCTATAAATCATTTCAAAAATCTCAAAACACCAATCAAGGAAACATACTTTCCAAACAATAATTCCATTCTTTGTTTCATAATTTTGCAACCATAAGTTTGTCATTTTGATACAATCACTTTATCTATAAATCAATTATAATTCACAATATAATATCCACTCTAAATATTTTTAGCAATCCTACTGTCAGACCATTGACAAGAGACAATTCTGACCATTTATCTTACAATAAACACCTTTTATTCATCCATAACACCTTACTGTCATTTTAGTGACAGCAGGTTCAGAATAACTAGTAAGAAAATAGAGACAGACCTCCTGACAGAATAGTGACAGGAGTTGTCAAAATAATTTAAAACACAAAAACAGACAACAACAATTAATCCAAAGGTCTGTCATTTGAAGGTAAGGTTAAAGATAATGTTTAACAGCAAAATAATAGTGTAAAATAAGATACGGAAACCTAAACAATTCTATCTATGTGGAGAAGTTTCTAAATCACATATTAATTCCGTCAATGAATAAAAGTTGGTTCTTTTTGTCAAAATTGATTTCTACAGCAAAAAGAAAATTTAATATTCTGAGTTTAGATCTAACAGATGTGAGTTTAATTAGTTTGAGATTGCACAAACTCAATTTCATAATTTTGAGCCAACAACTTAGTTTACTAGCCAATCTTAGCATGAAATTGGAATGCACAAAGCAAGGAACAACAGTTTGCAACAGCAATAAGAAAACAGTGAATAAAACAAGGGAGGTTGATCTATTTTAGCAAGGTAAGATTGGCCAAGGTAGATTTAGACGAGGTCATCTCAGAGAAAAATAAAGGTCGAGCATAAACAAAACAAATGCCCTCCAAACAAGCTGAAAACTATTAATTTGATAGTCACAAAAACGTGATTTCAATGCAAACAATTCTTAAGAACAAAAACCTAGAGATAAGGTCAGTCAAGGGGTTGAAATTGAAGCTGATGTTGCTAAGGATCTTCCTTCTGTCATTGTTCATCCAGAAGCATGACTTTTCATCTTTTCTTCTACTACAAAAGGTTCGTCTCTACTAAAATCTTCGGTGCCTTCTCTTGCTGCTCCATAAAAACACGTCATTTTCATTTGCAAAAATGCTCACTACAATTTATGAATTTTTTAAAAAATATTTCTGAGTTTTGTTCTACTCTTCTCTAGCTTTCTAGAACATTTTACTATTTCAAATTTTGTTTTGATATGACAAAGTTATCGCCATTTTACTATCGCTATTCTTGACTAGTTTTTCTCTCCTTTGCCAATGCCTTTTCTTTCTTTTCTTTTTTTTTTTAACAATTCCCCTTTTTTCTTGTTTTTGGCATCCAAAATTTAGGTTTTTAACTCATTTCAACTCAAGATTTTTTTTTTTTGTTTGCATGAGAATTTTAATTTAAAAAGACTCAATTTTCTATTTAAATTAAACAAAATAACTTAATTTATCTTTCTGTCACGTGCATGACATTAATTTATTTAATTCTTTTTAGCTCTCTAAATATAATAATACTATTATTAATACTATTTATCTATTTTAAATAACATAAGCACTCCAATGAACTCAAGATGTGATAATAATAATAATAATATTTTTTAATTAGCTTGTTGTCGCATGCATGATATAAGTTGATTTTAATTCTTTTTATTTAAAATTCTAAATATAATATTATTATTATTAATATAAGTCAACTATTTTTACTAAAACACAATTACTTTAAAAAAATCAAGAAGTAAATATAATACAATAATACATATATATCTATTAGAAGTTTATATAATTATTTAAATCTATTTTACATATTGTCTTTCAAATATCTATAGTCATGTAAATAGAAAACATTATTTTTTATTTATTTAATAAATTACGAACATATATATTTCCTTATTTAAAATACAATACAGCATTTAAATATAATTCGAAAAGACATTTAAATTTAAGTAATCACATCATGCATTTGAAAGCAATTTTTAACACACTAATTTTCTAACATCTAATCATCATTCACGATTAATAATCACACATCAATGCATAAAATACGCCATTCAAAAAATGCATATGCAACTACGTGAGTGTGTGATTGCATCAGGGTTAACCATCCCAAATAGTTCTTGCCAAGTGGCTAGAACATTTCTACCTCAGCCATGCTCTCGTCTTCGACGAGTATCTGCATCCAATTGCACTCAATCTTGACGTCAATAGTTTAGTATATCAAAAATATAGCTGAAGCAAAACATCATAATCATACCAATAATATTTAATATTTAAATCAACTTTCTAATTTATGTAAATATATCATCATGATAATTACCTTTACACATGTAACTTAATCAAAGTAAAACAATCATGGTAAATGTTCACTAATCTAGAATAATAATATTGTTCATAAAAATGAGACATGACATGTACACTAACACCCCCCTTAAGCATAGCTTAGGTGGGTTGAAGAAGGATGGGTCTTGGCTACTAGGCCTGGTGAGGTACCCATTTACAAAGTAACCTCTCATGAAGTAGAGAAAGGTAGAAAATTATGTCAGAAAAAAACTACCCTCCAAAAGAGAGAAAATATGCATGAAAATTATACAGGTGAAGAAGTACTACTTCTTTCACTGAGTACAATATATGATTCCCCCCATAGGAGAGAAAATGATAGAAGGTCTATGAGACCCCCCATAATACATGTCTTGTTGTAGTGAGGCTAGATAGTCGACAAAGGATGTAGATGTAGATCCAAAAATGCCGAACAATGTTCCTTCCCTTGGGAAGAAATGAAACAACCTGAAGATGTAGGATATCTTCCCTTGTGAGAAGATGTATGTATGATCTTGAATCATGCTGAATTTGATCCAAGAATGATGATGCCCATGTTGATGTCTTCAAAGAGTGCTCAGGTTTCCCCATGTTGATGCCAAAGGATGCCATAATCCAATTAGGTGCATGCACAATAGATGAGGATGATGACAATCCAGAACCATGTGTAGACTGATGTAGAGCATGAATATCCAAAGAGGATAATGGAGATGTAGCTTCATCAAAACTGTCATCAAAGAGAAGAATGGTGTCCTCAATGTGTGCTTCCATGTTAGCAATGTGACTCTACAAACAGACAAGTAATGTTAGGTAGAAATATGTCCCAATCAGCAATGCTAGGAAGAATGATATCATGTTGCAAAGAAGCACCGAAAGTTTTTGAAGAAGTGACGTTGGAATCTGATGAAGCAATAGTAGGAGGTGGAAGAATATCTACCAATGCAAGAGTGGTAGAGAGGAGTTGCAAGAGGATATGTCTTTGTGTCATCACTACAGTCAAGACTTTCCCAATACACAAGTTCCTCTTCAGTATCATCGTCATACAAAGGATCATCAACGTCATCAAGGGAAAGAAGTATGTCTTTAGCAGGATCATTTGGGAATGGAGGTTCATTAGGGTCTCCATATATTTCCCATAGTTTGGTCCAAAGAGCTCTAGGGTAGTCAATGTGTGATAGAGGAACGCACTAAGTGTGGTTCATAACACTTAAACCTATTAATCCTAAGACATGATTATTCTTATTTTCCCATACAATTTTCTACAAATATGTGCTTGGTTCAGGAATAAGTCCATACAAATGTGGCAATAGGTGAATCCATTGGCAGTGTGCTAGGGTACCATTGCACAAGGACTTGTAGTTTCTATTTTCCAAGGTAATGATAGATAGATGACTTGTTATCCCCATTAGTTGACTTAGATAATTTACCCCCCTTTTGAACTTTATGTTAGTTCAATGATTTACAAAATGCCTATATAACCCCCCCAGAATCAATACATAAAGGTGGCACTTTATAAGATTAGTACATGGTTAAATCCCTTTGCTTAATCTAACATCCCCCTTAAATGCAACACTTTATAAAGTTAGTGCTTTAGGTCTAAGCAGGTCGATATAATCGAGCCCTAATACTTAGCCTTATTACAAAAAGAATTGCAATTAAACATTTACATTTGAAAAGGGACCTCTAAATTTTTTCAAAGTTTAAATTACCCCCTAGTTTGATTTTTTTAAATTGTCTTAATGTTTTTAGACAATTAAAAATAATAATCATATATTAAACACTAAAAAAACATAAATTTGTATGCTTTGCAAAATGAAAAGAACAAAAAAAGTTTGGGGCCCATAGATACAAAGCCCAAGTAATGGGGCAAAATTTAGGGCAAAAATGCCCAAAAAATTGGTAGGAAAAAAAATAGGGGCACCCAAGGTTGCAGAGAAATGGCTACCAAGCAAGGTGTCTTGAGGCCGATTTGAGGCCAATTATGGCGATGGCGGCCAAGCAGGGGCTTGTTGCAGGAAGGAAAGCACCTTGGGTACTTGGATACAGAGCTTTGACCCTTCCAAACAAGGTGCAGGTTATTCAAAGGCCTACTGCCTTTTTGATAGGCCCACAACCTTCTCAACTGGCCTGCGGCCCTTCCAAAAAACTAAATAGTCAGCGTCCCTCCTTTTCCCTCTTAATGAAAGAGCATTTCTCTATGAACTGTGGTCTTTGGTGACCGAACAAGGGTGTGTGTGGCATGATCTCTAGCCCAACATGGACGCCTGAAGCATGTGAGGGCACAACATAGCACGTGAGGCTTATGACCGCAAGTACTGGGTGCAACATAGAAGGTGACTTGCAAGTCATGTGTGAGGCATTTGGACACCACAGCAGAGGCATCTTGATATGCTACAATAGAACAACCAAAACCAAAGAAACCTTCCCAGTCTCACCTCCTCTGTGCAAAACAAACCCTTTCCTCTGGAGTCTATCAAATTGAGCCTTCAATTGGCCTTTTGCAATCACAATCCAGAATACATAGAGAAAAGACAAACAATATCAATCCAAAAAGAACAAACAATAATACCCCCTATCTCTGACCTCAAACATACTTTGATACCATGAGGAATTGTAGAATCTTTGAGATGATGACTAGGAAATGAAATATTGCAAATCAAACACAAAGCATACGAAATGGATGCAAATTGACCAAATCCACTAGTATCGAATAAGTTGTATAAGTTGAGTACAAATAGGTGAGGAGAGGAATTTGTTAGTTGAGGAAAGGAATCCTAAACTGACTGGTGGTGAGTTGCCTCCCTAAAAGCTACCCTGAGGTGGAGAGTTAGTGGGCAACTTGGTGACACCTCTTCTAACCACCCAACAACCTTGACACCTCAATGAGGCATGTGTCAAGATTGTATAAAGGCACACCTAAGTAGGCTTAAGCCTAGAAGTGTATAAAATATATATACACTAACAATATTTATTTATAGTAAGGTTGTATTTCTAAATATTAATTAGGATGAATAGTTGGCACTATGCAATCACCTTGAGGTGTGTAAATTTACAATTTCACCCATGCAAGAAAATTTAAAATTTTCAATCAAGATTGTACATGTTTGACAAGGATGTTTTTGGACCTATGGTTGAGCCATGTCTACCAGAGCATTTCCAACTATAATATCTAACAAAAATCCTCATTCCATTATGCATCAAGATAAATGTCCATATCTTGTTCTAAAGCTCTCATTTTGGCACATGTAGGGAAGATGTTGGCAAAGTCAATGGAATTTAGTTTTAAACCACCTAATTGCATTTGCAAGTTTGTCAAGCCTTTTCAACAAATAAATATCCACAATCATGGAATTCCATGAGACAACATTTTTTTAGGCCTTTTCCCAAATAGTTCACATGCCTTGTTTGTGCTTCCACATTTTACATACATGTCTACTAAGGCAATTGCAACTACTACATTTGATGAAATTTCCTCTATCCTTTATGATTTGACTGATGACAAGAAACTAATCAGGCATTGGCATAGTAAGATTTTCAATCAAGTTTGCTTCAAATAAGGTAATGGCCTATTATTATGTCTACATGACAATCTAATTTCTCTACAGTATGTTTGACAAAGATAGTCCTAGTCCTATAGTTGAGCCAAATGTCTACATATAGATATCCAATTAAATATATCCTACTATCTTTAGGGGAAAGAGTGCAACCATGTTGATCACAACATTTGTGAAAGAATCGAACCAAAGTATACCAGAAGTTTAAGATGATCTCTATTATTCATAGTAGGGTTATATTTTGAAACCTAAGTAAGGCCCTTGTGCAAAATAATTGAAGAAATATACATACTGGATAGTCTCAGATAGTTTACCTATCAATCTAGTAAGCAATCTCTTAGCCATCCAAATAAATTGACTAATCTAGTAACAAATGAGCAAAGGGGTCGCATTAGGGAAATCCGTGTTTGAAGCTAGTTGCAGAGAGCAAACATGATTTCTAGGAGTTTTAATTTTGTTCTAGCTAATACTTATGATGCAGCACCTCAACTCACATAAATATATTCGATATTTGTCATGAAACACATATTTAAAAATAAACAGAAAGTAGTATAATAGAATAATAGTATTATAGTGAATATACTACAATAGCTTGTATTTATTTGGTTGATAGGCCATTCTATATGTGCACACATTTTGTAACTGCCAAAACAATTTGGTAGTCCTAATAAAATAATAATTTCTTTGGTAGTCCTTCCATTTTTTGTTTTATTGGAGACCAATTTTAGAAAATGTGAGTAAGTGGGAGTTGTTGGAAAATTTAAATGCTTTTGCTATTTTATTTCTGAGTGGAAAATTGAATGCATTTAATCTCTAGAGCATGCATTCTCATAATAGGCTTTAAAAATGTTATTTAGGGGGGGAATAAAATGGGATTTATGTAATTCTTGTCTGTGGAGGACAAAGACTAGGAACACTATAAATGAGTGTAGCTAGAGATTACTCTTAAAAAAATAGAGGAGTCTACATTATATCTATTTATGGCTGGAGAATATTTGTGCTTATATTTTGGGTTTTGGTGCCTGGTCTGCCCTCAATGGTTTAACCATATTATACAATTTCAAAGTTATGTGGGGCTTCGTGGGTAGTATGCCATTGTCACGCCTCTTTCCAAGATGGATATGCAGCTTTGTTAAACTTGTATCAGTTTATTATTATTGGTTTCAATTTTTTAAGTGGTAAAAAGTAGGAGATTTTAATTTAGGATTCCTTTGTGATTGCAAGATCTAGATTAATATCTCAGGACCTCTATTATTTCAGCTTCTTCAGCACTTCAATTAAGTTACCAGAGGACTACACGGCAGGCATCGTGACAGCTTTCTATGTAATCTGCACTGAAAATCTCACTCATTATACCTACATGTTGAATGAAATTGAATTGTTATTGAATATGGTGATGTGTTTTGTATCTTCAGATGTCAAACGGAGATATATTTGAACACAATCATGACAAGCTGGACTTTGAATTCCTTTGGAACATTAGGGGCAAAGAATGGTGTGTTGAAACCAACGTTTATGGCAACAGAAGCACTGACTTTGGGCGGCTCTTGTTCTTCTCGGTGGTGTTGTTATCGTTTGGTTCAACATTAGGTAGGTTAGAGTCATTTAACCTTTCCCAACTACAAAAGTCATTTACCCTTTTGTGGTGGTACCTTGTTGAAAATGCATCTTTCTGATCTAATCTCCGCTGATTTTTCTATGCTCTATCTATTATTTTGCAATGCAATCTCTATCCTGAGCACTAGGCATTGAAGAGAGAAAGAAAGGTAGGCATTGCAGTAATAAATTAAGGGGAGCACGGAGGAAAGAAGATGAGGAGAGAAAAAATTACAATCTCTTTTGACATTTTTTATGAATATCTTTGACACTTTTGATCTTTTGAATTCATTGTAATTTATGTTTTATTTGTGTAAAATTTTTATAGGTAATTTTTTTCCTACCCAATCTTATTAATTTAATTTTATTGGTAATAAACAATTATATATCAATTTAAAATTTTAACTGTAAAGATAAGGTTGTTGGTGATTATTATATTTTATAAATAATCCAAAATGGAAACTTTAGAAAAGCTTTTAGTCCATACATGATGGGACAAAGATGACTAGGAAGGTGGGTATTAGGTTTATTTGAGAAGAATTGCTCTACCAGCAACACTCAAGTTTTGGAAGTGCAAGGTTATTCCTAGATATATAAAAAGTGGAAAAACTCATTAAAATTGTATTAGGGTACTATTTAGAGTCTTGGTTAGATTTTTAATCAAAACAAGCAAACTTCTCATTGAATAATAATAAATTTATATTTCTGTGTTCTGCTTCTAACTAAGTCCACTAATCCTTCCTCTAAGTGCAATAACCTATAAAAAAAATGGTTTCCCAATCTTGGTGGGATTTATTTGGTTGAAATCAAATAGTTTATTAGAAAGATTCATTTTTAGTAGATTATTTAGATTTTTTTTTTAATTTTCATTAAGAACTCGAACTTTCTAATTTTAAATGATTTTTTGACCTTAATGTGACCTTTATCTTTTAATTACTAAATTTTCTTGGAGTCTCCATAATCATTTTAGTGATTTTATCTATGTTTCTATTTAGAAAAATTGTTTGGATTAAAATTTAGTAATTGTTTCAATTTAAATCTTTTCTTACAATTTAATTTATTTATGTTAAAGTAAAATTAAATTTAGTTATATTCATTTTTATTTTTATTGATTTAGTCTAACATATTTAATGACGAGGAAGTTAAACTAGCCATATTAATGATACTCAATACTATTCTTATTAATAAAGCTTTTCTTCACTTAAAATATTGTTCTTGGCATTAAAATTCAAATACAAAAGCTAAAACCATTATGATACCAACTGCATTTTTTCAAAAGGAGATGCATAATATATCTTAAATTAGTTAAATATATAAAGTAACTCAATTATTATTAAGTAGTTTTATTTTAAAAATAATATTTTAATCATATAAATTGTATGTTGCTGAGTGGAAATGGTAATATATAATATTAAAGTAATAATATTTTGTTTGGAAAAATGTTATTTGTATTTTAGGTAGTGATTTAAAGTATTTGTAAATATATAATATGAGATGTAAAAGTACAACTTTCTTACTCACCATTAAACCATTTTAAGGTCATAGAAAATCAATTATGTGGAAAACCAAATCTTTCTACAAATTAAATCTTCACAATGTAAAAATATCAAATCATAAATAATGCATGTAAGTTATTAATATCATTATTTTCCCATCTCTAAACCCTTTGTACCTCTTAAAGATGCATAAATTTTAAATCATATAAGTACAATAAGCCTAGACTAATTTAAGACCTAACTCTAGCACACCCATTGAAGAAAGGAGGCATTGCTTCTAAAAATGGCATAAGCTATACGAATGATGTGCAAGGGAGTGGTAAACAACCATTCATATATCCATTCAATGCAAGTATTCCAAATGTTCTGCAAGGGTCTATATATTGAAAAGAGTGCAAGGATTCAAAATATTATGCAAACTCTTTACAAATAAAGCAATAATAGAATGGCAGAAGACATAGTTCAAAATAATGAAATTCAAAATATTATGCAAACTCTTTACAAATATAGAAGTAATAGAATGATGCAAGCCATAGTTCAAAATAATGACACAAAAGAGACAATCACTTTGAACATAATGCACTAAAACATTGTGAAGTTTGGGACCAAAACATTCTCCTTGAATCTAAAGCATCTGAATCTTTAATATTATTGTCAAAAATACATAAAAAATTAAATTTAGAATTAGTGAATGGTTTCTAACAATTTAGTCGATTATCCTTGAAAATGTTCACAAATAATTTACTGAACTAAAACTATATCAATAACAATGTAATGGGTTCCTTCCTCACAAGCCCTCGATCTAGGTCCACTTTGGAAAGTGTGTCAAGGGAAATGTTCACAAATAATTCACATATATCAAAGTGAATGTGAAAGTTTGTTCATACACATATTACTCACAAAAAGTGAATGCCAAAGTTCATTCACATAAACATGTGCACACACAGTGAATACCAAATCTAACTTTCAAACCTACCCACCCACATAATGAAAACCATAGTTAATTCACACACACATACACTTGACTCAAAGTGAATATCAGTGTTTTTGTACACACATAGAGTGAGTGCCAAAGGTCATTCACAGACACATGCATGCACACACAGAGTGTGACAAATTTCATTCAAATACATAGGCACACACTTCACACAAACTGAATGACAAAACTAAATAACTTTCACACACACACACACACACATGAAGTGAATGTCAAAGTTAACTTTCAAACATGCACACAATGAATGTCAAAGTTTATTCACACACACACACACACACACACACACACACACACACACACACACACACACTGAAAGTTAAAATTTATTCAAACACACAAAGACTCACAATGAACATCATTGAAGTTTGTTTGTAGACACATTTCACAAAAAGTGAAAATCAAAGTTTATTCATACATCACACAAAATGATATCCAAAGTTCATTCGTGCACACACACACAGAAGGAATGTTAGTTCTTTCAAGCACATTACACATAAAGTGAACATCAAAGTTCATTCATACACTCTACACAAAATGATATCCAAGGCTCGTTTGTACACACACAAAATAAAAAAATTTCAAATCTTTCAATTGCATTCTACACAAAGTGAACATCAAAGTTTGTTCATACACTCCACAAAATGTGATAGTTGAAGTTCATTCATTCCATAAAATGTGTTAGCTTAAGCTCATTCATAAATAAAAAAAACTAAATGTAAAAGTTCTTTCAAACTCACATTGATACACAACAAATTCCAAAGTTGGTTCAAACACATATACCACACAAAATGAATACCAAAATTATTTTTTAAAAACACACACCACAAAGTGAATGCCTAAATTAACTTTCCCCAACACACACAATTTACAGAAACAAAAAGTGAATATGCCAATGTTCAAACATAATCCATTCATACAAATTTAGTACAAGCATGCATTAAAACTTAATCTCAAATATTTCAAATTCTAAACACACTCATAAAGTGGGTGCCAAATTTATAAAACACGGTAAAGTTCAAATACACACACTAGACAAAGTGAATGCCCAACTTAAATTTCACACACACAATTCACACAAAATGAATGTCAAAGTTAAAACACACACTTCACATATAGAAAGTGAACATGTGCCAAATTTTAAACATGCTTCATGCACAAAGTTAGTTCAATCACACACAAGTAAACACTTGAGTTCAAATATACCAAAGAACAAACACACACAAAGTGAAAGCCAAAATTAAAGCACACTCTTCACACAATGTTAGTTCAATCACTTCACACATAGTTGATTCAAACACACACTTCATACACATATGTTTTTTAAAAGTTATTTTGTGCAATGCTTGGTCGATAGGAAATTAGTAACATGGATTTTTATTATCCTACATTATTTAGGTACTGCACGGTTCACCTAATCTTTTGATTGCTTAGAATTTATTTAGTTCATTCACGATTTACGATTTACTTCATGTGATTATTCATTTAATACCACTCAATTATTTTTATTTGCAAAAAAAAAATTGAATTTCTTATTGTATTTATAGCCTGGTCTACCAACAACTACATGTAATGACTTTCCATAAAAATAAAAATATAAACTATTTAATGACAGGCCTATAAATATTTGTGCCTATCAGCCATTTGATAGCACCTTTGGTGCTTTTACTAGTAGATAAAAAGATTTTACATCAATTAATCTCTAGGGCCCAACAAGTTAGTTACAACACCTCAGAACACTCCTTCTAGGAATATAACTATCACCACTGCAAAAAAAAAAAACTTTGGGGCTGCCTACATTATATGCTAATATATTTTTCCCATCGCCAGTGAGAGACTACTGATTTCCCTCTAACTCTCCAAAATTACCATGCTCATAATGGCAGTTCCCTAAGTGGCTGAGCCATTACCAACCACTCTTGAAACTAGTAAATACAATTAATTGTGTCACCTATTTTTGCAGAATCGATCTATACGAATTGGTTTACATCAACTTACTAGAGTTTGATAATGTTATAAGGCAATCCACTGCCGCAAGGGAAGAGCTTATCCAGTCGATAAGTTGTAAATTTGACAATAGTCAAAATAACATCGACCAAAAGCCAATTACATCTGTACGCACGTAAGCATAACAGTCAATAAATTTGATTCATTTGAAACAAGCAAGTCATGGGTCGAAACCTTTTAAAGAGTCGACACATTGTTGTGCCAACTGTTTCCGTGAGGTGGGTGCGAACGGTGATATCAATAAGTGAGCTTACAAACTACTTTGGTGACTTTTGAATCCACTGTCAATATATTTAAAGTTTATGATAGGAGGGAATCATGACTAATTTTTAACAATGTATATCCTATATAATAGTTAGCAGTTAAAGGGAACTACCGAAACGTAGTTGAAGGGGAGGCCACAAGCCCCATAGGAAATTCTTTATTTGTGTTGGATAAGAAATTGCCAATGCAAACTAAGTTATTTTTTCTACTATTGATTGTTTAAAATATTTATAAATATAGTAATTTTTAGTTTATATTGTGGGTGTGGGACCACTCTACTTAAATATGTATCCTATTTTTATTAGCGAAAATTGACATTTAATTATTAAAATAGATGATATTTAAGAATAACTGCACATTCAAAGTCCAAACCATTACCCAAGATGCCCATGTGAAGTATTAGTCAACGATTCCAGTGAATGCGCAATCGTTTCATACAATCAAATTAATGTTATAAACCTTTTCTTGGAGATCAGTGACAATTATTATTATTTACATTAGTAGTAACATTACAATTTAATGATAATGAATCAGCATCCCTTCTACTGGAAAATATAACCTTTTCATAAATTTAATTTTTATGGAAACTGTGTAAAATCTTCCTCGAGGGATTCCGACGGTAGCAGGCTTGACATCCGGACGTATTGTAATTCATCCATCCAATCTCCATGCGGCGTACTGCTGTAGACTCCCTCCATTCCATTACAGCCAGCATCTGTAGAATTCTCAACTTGTTCAATGTAATTAGAGAGAAATGACATTTCCAAGTAATTACAGGGACTTGCCTGTAACTTTTCCATTCCAAAAGCTTCGGGAGAATATTGACCATTGATTTCAACAGACGGAGATTCCAGTTGAGGCGCCATTGTAAAGTCGATTAAGTCAGAATCATGGTCTGTCATCTGTTGCTGTTCTTGTAGCGACGGGAGATATGAAGAGACACCATATGAAGAGTCACCACATGAAGAGACATCATATGAAGAGACACCATATGAAGAGTCCCCGATGCATATGAAGAATCACATTGATTTGTATATACAGAAGACAATGTTCATTCATTTGTGCATCAGTTTTTTTTTTATGCATCAAATTAGTCTTGTAATTCAGTCAAGCTGTAAGCAGATTTCTGTTCTTTTTATTCAATATATAAGAGATATATTTGTCTGGGTTTTTCTCCCTCAAGAAGGAGGGTTTTCCCAGGGTACCTCTGTGTTAAAGTGTTATCATTTCTGTTTTTCTGTTTATTTCAATTCTGATCATAAAACTAACATGGTATCAGAGCAGGTCTAAGAAAATATCAGATCAGATTTGTTTAAGCAGCGAAGTCTTCTTCTCATCTTAGAGCGTCTATTCAAGCATTGAAAATGGTGAACGAACTCAAGGTTGAAGATAGACTTGATGGTGCATCTAACTTCACCTCTTGGAAGTTCAGAGTTCTTATTACATTGGAAGAGAATGATATTCTCGAGTTTGTAGAGAGTGAAGTACCTGAACCTTCCGATGAGTCTGAGAAAATTCAATGGAGGAAGAATGGCACGAAGGCCAAGAAGATCTTGATTGATTCCATGAAGGATCATCTTGTGCCTATCATCTCCAAGTTGAAGACGGCTAGAGATATAAAGACTTTGAAGGGATTATATGAAATCAATAACACCAACAGAGCTCTTGCCTTGAGCCAACAGCTACATCACATCAAGATGGCTAAAGGAGATTCAATCATCTCTTTCTTCATGAAGATTACTGAATTAAAGGATCAACTATATGCCATTGGAGATATAGTTGAAGATAGAGACTTAGTCATGTTGGCACTCAATGGTCTTCCTCAATCTTGGGAGCCTTTCATCCAAGGTATCAGTGGAAGATCTAAGTTACCAAAGTTTGACCGTCTTAGAGCTAATTGTATTCAAGAAGAATCAAGATTGGTAGTAAGAGGTAATGATCGAAGCTCTCCCAATGAAGACAATCAAGTTCTTGCTGCTCAAACTTCCAGAAGGAAAGGAAAAGAATGGAGAAGAGGAAACTTCAAGAGAAATAGAGACAGAAATTCAGATGCTGCCCCTGAATCAAAGAAGAAGAAGGATCTCTCCCACATTCAGTGCTTCAGATGTGACAAGTATGGTCACTATGCTAGTGATTGTCCAACAAGACCAAAACCACATGCCTCTACTGCAGATGTGTATGATGTCTATCCTCAGAAGGAATCAAGAGATAACTCAAGTGGATTCCTATTCATCTCTGCCCTATCAAGCAATGTTCCAACCGATAGTAGCACATGGTTGATTGATAGTGGTGCCTCTCGTCACATTACAGGTTATAGAAAACATCTTTCGGACTTAATAGAAAGAGAAAACCACCTTCAAGTTATAATCGGAGATGATGCATGCTATTCAGTAAAGGGTGCTGGAGCCATCTCTCTTCATTTAGATTCCGGCATCTCTCTCCATTTGAGTGATGTCTTGTTTGTACCAGGTATCAAGAGGAACCTTGTATCAATTTCAGCATTGCAAGACAAAGGATATCAAGTTGCATTTTCTAAGGGAAAAGTTCTTGCTTGGCCAAAGAACTCCAGCATCAATTCAGCCCAAGTAATTGGTGTTCGTCAAGAGAGTCTATACAGACTTTCCACTCGTTCAATTCAAGCATTGATGCATGACTCCACTAGTTCAAGTGAGTTATGGCATAGGAGACTTGCTCATCTTCACTTCATAGCTCTTCCATTTATGGAAAAGATGGTTATTGGCCTTCCGAAACTTAGTCAAGAGCATGATGGTACTTGTAGAGGATGTGCAATGGGTAAGAATACTAAGGGTCTTTTTCATAATAGTGAAAGTAGATCAAAATGCATTCTAGATCTTATTCATTCTGATTTGTGTGGTCCAATGTCTATGGCATCTTTGAGTGGTTTTTTGTATTATATAATTTTCATTGATGACTACTCCAGAAAGACTTGGATCTATTTTTTGAAGTCTAAGGAATCTGAAGAAGTGCTTGAGAAATTCAAAGAATTTAAGGCTCAAGTAGAAAATTTGTCTGGGAAAAGGATCAAAGTTCTGAGATCTGATAACGGAGGAGAATACACTTCTGGAGGCTTCCGCAACTTTTGTATTGAGGCAGGAATTAAGAGGGAGTTTTGTGTTCCTTACAATCCTCAGCAAAACGGAGTTGCAGAAAGGAAGAATAGATCTATAGTTGAGGCAGCCAAAGCTATGATCCATGACCAAGGCTTACAAACCTTTTTTTGGGGCAGAAGCATCCAGAACTGCAATGTATGTTCAGAATCGGAGCCCTCATCGAATATTAGAAAATATGACTCCTGAAGAAGCATTTACAGGTATAAAACCTGAAGTTAGTCATTTGAGAATCTTTGGTTGTCCAGTTTATATTCATGTGCCTAAAGATAAAAGATCTAAGTTAGAACCATCAGGCAAGAAAGGAATGTTTGTGGGATACAGTGAGACTTCCAAGGCCTACAGGATCTACATTCTAGGGCAGAAACAGATTGAGATCAGCAGGGATGTCACTTTTGAAGAAGAAGTTGCATTTAAAAGATCTAAAGGGCCGTACATGAAGATAGACAGTGAAGAACAAGAGACACCTCAGAATATGGACATTTCTCCTTATTTGACTTCTGAGATTCATAGGGAGTCTACTAAATTAGAAGAGGCTAGTGATCTAGTTGATTCTATAGAACCAACTGATGGACCTAGAGATATTGTAGTAGTACAGAAAAGGCCTCGACAAACCATGCAAGAGGAGGAAAAATATGCAGCTCCTCGAAGATCTTTTAGAGAAAGCAAGAGACCTCAGAAGTTCTCAAATTATGTGTTATTGATGAGTCACATCATTGATTCTGAACCTTCCAATTTTGAGGAAGCATCCAATCAGTAGGTATGGAAAGATGTAATGACAGAAGAATTTCAGTCTATCATCAAGAATGATGTTTGGGATATTGTACCTAGACCTGAAGGAAAATCAATTGTATCTTCCAAGTGGATTTTCAAGATCAAGCATGCAGCTGATGGGAGCATTGAGAAATACAAAGCAAGATTTGTGGCTAGAGGATTCTCTCAGAAAGAGGGAATAGATTATGAGGAGACATTTGCTCCAGTTGCTCGTTATACATCCATCAGGACTATTATTGCTATTCCAGCAGCTAAGGGATGGAAACTACATCAGATGGACGTGAAGACAACATTTCTTAATGGTATAATTGAAGAAGAAGTATACATTGAGCAACCGGATGGATTTGTGATTCATGGGAAGGAATCTCATGTTTGTAGACTAAAGAAGGCTTTGTATGGCCTTAAGCAGGCTCCTCGTGCTTGGTATGAGAGGATTGATCGATACTTGGTGAGCCTAGGCTTCTTCAAAAATGATGCAGATTCAAATCTTTACTTCAAGGTAATCGATGGTGAGGCTCTAATTTTAGTTCTTTATGTTGATGACTTATTCCTTACTGGTGAAGAACATCTCATTGTCAAATGCAAGAAAGAGTTAACTTCTGAATTTGAAATGAAGGATTTAGGTCTTATGCATTACTTTCTAAGGTTGGAAGTATGGCAAAGACCCAATGAGATTATTCTAAGTCAAGGGAAATACACCATAGATATCTTGAAGAGATTTGGGATGATGGATTGCAAATCTATGTCTACACCGATGGAAACAAATTTGAAGAAATTGAGTGAGTCTGTAGCTAGTTCAGATTTGGTAGATCCCACCATGTTTAGGGAGTTGATTGGATCATTGATGTATCTAGTCAATACTAGACCAGATATTTGCTATGCAGTGAGTGCCCTTAGTCAGTTCATGTGTGAACCAAGGCAAATTCACCTAGTTGCAGCCAAGCATATCTTGAGATACTTGCGTGGTATAGTTGGATATGGCTTGAGATATACTTCTAGTGTAGATCTAAAACTACAAGGGTACTCTGACTCTGATTGGGCCGGGAGTGTAGCTGACAAAAAGAGCACATCTGGATGTTGCTTTAGCTTGGGGTCTACAATGATTTCTTGGTGTAGCAGGAAGCAGTCTTCAGTGGCACTAAGCACTGTAGAGGCTGAATATATTGCAGCATGTGTAGCAGCTCGAGAAGCAGTGTGGCTTTGAAAGCTCCTTGCAAATTTGTTTGCAAAATCATTGGAGCCTATTGTTATTCATTGTGACAATCAAAGTTGTGTGAAGCTATCTGTCAATCCAGTGTTCCATGACAGAACAAAACATGTGGAAATCAAATATCATTACATTAGAGATATGGTATTAAGGAAAGCTATTCAGCTGAGATACATTTGCATTGAAGATCAGACGGCTGATATTCTCACCAAGCCTCTCTCCAGAATGAAGTTTGTATAGTTTCGAGACAAGCTTGGAGTTGTGGAGAATGAAGCCCTTGCTGAGAGGGAGTCTCAGCATTAGTGATTTGTGTTATCTAATATAATGCATTCCATCTCTGAGATAGGAGATGTGGTTCTTTCCACCCTCTGGGAGTAGCCATGGTGGACGTCATGTTGAGTGACTCCATGACGATATTTTTTTTCACTAATGGGAGTAGCCATTGTGAACATCACGTTGAGAGACTCCGTGATGATTCTCTTGTACTTGTGTTTATCCACCCTCTGGGAGTAGCCATGGTGGACGTCATGTTGAGTGACTCCAGGACGACATCACGTTGAGTGACTCCGTGATGGGCACTTGTACACTAGTTTTCTTTCACTCATGGGAGTAGCCATGGTGGACATCATGTTGAGTGACTCCATGATGATATCACATTGAGAGACTCCGTGATAAATTCTTCTCACTAATGGATGTAGCCATTGTGGGTGTCATGTTGACATGTCTGGAAAGATATCTCCCTAGCTAAGAGGGAGTGTTGCTATTCTTGTAGCGACGGGAGATATGAAGAGACACCATATGAAGAGTCACCACATGAAGAGACATCATATGAAGAGACACCATATGAAGAGTCCCCGATGCATATGAAGAATCACATTGATTTGTATATACAGAAGACAATGTTCATTCATTTGTGCATCAGTTTTTTTTTTATGCATCAAATTAGTCTTGTAATTCAGTCAAGCTGTAAGCAGATTTCTGTTCTTTTTATTCAATATATAAGAGATATATTTGTCTAGGTTTTTCTCCCTCAAGAAGGAGCATTTTCCCAGGGTACCTCTGTGTTAAAGTGTTATCATTTCTATTTTTCTGTTTATTTCAATTCTGATCATAAAACTAACATCATCAACTCCTCTACTAATAAGTCAGAACAGGTTCTGGAGGCCTTTACTGTTTGTGCAGGATCAGTGGTTTGATGATTTGAATTGCCATTGTCGACATTTTTGTTGCAGCCTTTTGCTATTCTAATCGCCGTTGGTTTTACTGGAGCGACTTTGAAGAATTCATCAGTTGCAGGAGGAGCCTTTACTATCCATGCAACCATCGCTGCTATCAGCGTACCTTTGTCCTCATTCAACCATCGCTGCTGTCAGTGTACACGTAAAATAATAATTATCGCAACTGTACTCCCAGCCTAGTTTTAGGTTTTAACTTGTCATTTTTTGTTTTAAAATTTTCATAATATTTTAATTTTAATTTAAAATATGAACTTGAAATGTTTTATTAAATATAAATATAAATTTGTAATTTTGAATATTAATATTATATTTTTATTTTTATTTATTTTATTTTATATTTTATTAAATATAAATGTGAATTTATCATTTTAAATATTACTATTATATTTTCATTTTATTTTATTTTATTGATTAGAAAATATGATTATTAATAGTTTAAAAGTCTTGTTTAATATGGTCATTTGTCATTTTTTATTTTTATTTTTTAAATAAAAATATATATATTTATTATTTTTATTTAATATAGATAGTAATATAATTTAATATTAAATTATAATATTATTATATTATAATAATATTATGTATTTCCTGCCATTTTTATATTAATATATTCATCCATAATATAATAGAATATATTTATTAAAAATATATTGGTATATCATTATATTAATAATAATAATTATTATCTAATTTACAAATATATTTATTAAAATTAGTTTTCAAATCATGTAAAATCAAGTCATAATTTTATCACATTGATAATTAAAAATAACAAAAGAAATAAGTTTTTTTTAAATATAAAAAATATATATAAAAATTCATAACTTTTTAAATAAATAAAAAGAATAAAGAAAAAACAATAGTTAAAAATAAAAGAAAGCATATTAAAAACAAGTCATAATGGTATTCAAGTTGAAAATTAAAAATTAAAAAATTATATATATCCCTTACAAATCTTATACATTTTTAACTTACACATTTTTAAAAACTTAGAAAACTACAAGGTAAAAGAGAAACATAATAATTGTTTTATTTGGTTACCATATACATAACAATTGTATATTAAAATATATAAAAAGGCATTTTCATATACAAGAGTTAATTATTTAACTAATTTGATATGAATTTAACTATATTTTATTTCTTCTTTTAATATATAATAATGTAAAAAATATATAATAATGTAATAGATATCAAATTTAAAAATCACCTATCATATATAAAATTTAGACATCACTTTTTACTTTATCTTTTACAATAAAATATATTGTTTTAAGAAAAAAATTGAAATTAGTATAATAGAGATAATATAATAGAATTTAAAATAATAATAAATAAAAAATAAAACAATTTATAAAAATTTAATAAGTAATAGAATTTAAATAAAAAAAATAAAAAATAATACACTTTATATAAATTTAATTTTTTGAATTTTTTTGAATTTAGTTTACAAGTTTACAACTATATTGTTATAAACCATTCACTAATTCTAAATTTATTTTTTTATGTTTTCTTGACAATAATATTAAAGATTCATTCAAGGAGAATATTTTGGTCTCAAACTTCACAATATAACTATATTAAATATATTGTTATAATATATTATATAATAATTATAAATTATTATATTTAATATATACACTTGAATATATTATGTGGCTTGATAGATAAAACACATATATACACTTTGTCACAACCTGACCTTGTGTTGCAAAAATGTAACAAATATCTTCATATTTTTTCCTTAGGTAATGTTTATGTTTGTTAAGAATGTATACATATTCTTAAGTTTCATAGGTTATGGATTCATCTGCTAGGAATTACAATTTGCTAGCAAAGTGTTTAAAGAGACATCATAACCTATGAGAAAAGTTAATAAGATGTACAAGATTTCCACTTTCACAATCAAATATCTGTCGATCACGTGACGATATTTCAACAAGTGCCACGTAGTGGCTGCCTTGTAGATATTTCAACAAGTAACAAGTGCCATGTAGTGGCCAGTATCTGCCTTGTAGTGTTGTTATTATAGTATTTGTTTAATTGTAATTTTTTTGTTGATAAGCTATTGGTTGTATATAGTATTTGTTTAGTTGTAATTTTTTTTGTTGATTAGGTATTGGTTGTATAGACAAACTGCATTCCAATAATTGAAAAGTTAATTTTTGAAGAGCGTTGAAATGTCTTGGATAAATAAAATTGAAATCTCAAAAATAATCTAATTTGGTAAAAATAAAATAGGACTAAAATATTTCCTTAACTATAAAACTAAACTTTATAAAGCTTATTAAATAACACAAATATTTCCTTAAAATGTAATAATACTAATACTTTTATAATTTAAAATGCATTGTAAGTTTGAAGAATAAAATAAAAATGTAATAGCATGGCGAAATATTTTTCGTGATACTACAGATTTTTAACTTTTGACTAAATAAAATTGAAATCCTAGATTTTTAACTCTAGTAAATAAAATTGAAATCCTAAAAATAATCTAATTTCATAAAATAAAATGTGTAGAACCCTAACCCTAGTTGGGTGTGGAGATATTAAAATGTAATAATATTGAATACTATTACAATTTAAAATGTATTAAAATATTGTAAATTTGAAGAATAATTACACAATATAATAACAATAACATATTCATATTTAGATCACTATAGTATTTTATCTTAATCACTCAATTTTTTTTGTTTAAGTAATAATAGTTTAAAGAACATGATTTTATTATTTTAATTAATCTAATATTGTAGTTTAGTAATAATTTTTTCTAAAGATAAAGAATTGTTTATCATTTCAAATTTGTAACTAGAACTAAATTTATAAGGAAAAATTTATGTGAACTTGTTTTGAAATGTTGTGGGTAAATAAAATTGAAATCTTAAAAATAATTTAATTTGGTAAAAATAAAATAGCACTAAAATATTTACTTAGCTATAAAACTAAACTTTACAAAGCCTATTAAATAACACAAATATTTCCTTAACTATAAAAATAAACTTTACAAAGCAGAGAACCCTGGCCCTTGTATAGAGATTTGAAATGTCTACTTAACATATTAAAATGAAATAATATTAATACTATGATAATTTAAATGCATTAAAATATTGTATGTTTGAAGAATAAAATAAAAAATGTAATAACATGGCAAAATATTTTTCATGATATTGTAGATTTTTTTACTTTTTATTAAAAAAAATTGAAATACTAGATTTTTAACTCTTGAGTAAATAAAATTGAAATCAAAAAAATAATCTAATTTCATAAAATAAAATGTGTAGAACCCTATATTTTTAATAGAATTATTAATATTATAGCTTTGTCCCTTTGACAAAAAGTAATTTTTACATTTATCTACTGAAGCAAAAAAATTAAATTCATAAAAACTGATGATTCTTCCCTCTCATAATTATCGCCATCCATTTAAGCATGACTTAGACAAAATTTGTGTTCATAAATTGTTACTTGCCACATCCTCCCCTCAAACTAAAATTATCTCTGCATTTATAGCTTTTTTGTTGCACTCTCTAATAATCAGCATAGAACAAGTCATTTTTTCCAGCCGATGACAATACATATAAATCATTTTTCAATAATTTTTTGTTAAAAATTTATCATGTTGACATAGGAAAAGTACAAATTTAAATGAAATTTGTAGACAAGAAAAAGAATCCTATCTTTTGATTGGTTTACAATCAATATATTAATAACTAGATAAGTGTGATTGCAATAGTACTGGCCTACTAGTAAAGATTATTATGAATCTTTTGATTACATAGATAAACATTCTCTTCTGTAACTATATTTTATAATTATATGAATTATTATAAATATATAATATAATATTATAATATAGATTAATTATATTATTAAAATATATTATATAATAATTCTATATGAATATATTTAATATATTATAATAATTATTATTATGGTTAGGGTGAGGATTAGGGTCATGTTTAAAATTAGGGTTAGAATAAAGTTTGAATGTAATTGAATTATTGAAAAATTAAAGAATGGAGTATATTTAACTATATTTAAAAAATTTAATATAGAAAACTATTTTTATGTTGACTAAATATTGCTATAAGTTGGAGTATGACATATAGTCAGTTAAAAAGTTAAAAGTTACTAATATTTTATTTAATGGATCTAATTAATCAAAGTGTTAAAAGTTAATAATATTTTATTTTTAACATTGAATTCAAGTGTAAAACTGCTTCGGATTTAACTATGTGTGTTTTTAAATCAAGTTTTAATTTGGCTTAGTGATCCAACATTAAGAAGAAGATAACATGATATAGATTGCAATGGAACCTCTTAAAAGGAAGGGAGGTGGCAAGAGAATAAAATAATAAAGAGTAGGATGGGAAAGGAGTTAAAAGGAGTAGTAAATAGGATTAAATCACAAAAGAAATTAGATGAAAAGACATACACTAATATATATATATATATATATATATATATATATATATATATATATATATATATATATATATATATATATATATATATATAGTGAAATGGAAAAAGAAAGTGTAGGTTTAAACTTCATAAAAAACTATCAATATAAAGAGGACAATATAAAGACAATCATAATATTATTTTAATATGCATATATATGCACAAAACATGTACTAGGTGGATGTTTATATAAAAAATAGAATAAAAATGTTAGAAATAGGATAATTTGATAGGAATTTAATTGACGATGTGAAAATTTATTTCAGAATTTAGGGTTGGTATAAACTTTTAATCTAATTAGGGTTAAGGTAATGTACCATATTATGGTTAAGGTTAGGGTAAATTTTGTAACAATCTTGATAGGAGATCTAGATGTTGTAATGTACTTTAGATATATATTCAAATAAATCAATGCCAATCAAGCAAGATTTTGTTTCATTCATTACAAACCTAAGTAAAAGGCAAAATTCAAAAAACAAGTTTGTGAGTTGATAAAAATTGAAGAAAAAAATTATAATTAAGTTCTAAAAATAAAAATAATAAATATATATATATATATATATATATATATATTTAAAAAATAAAAAATGATCTTATTAAACAAAACTTTTAAACTATTAATAATCATATTATCTAATCAATAAAATAAATAAAAATAAAAATATAATATTAATATTTAAAATTATAAATTCATATTTATATTTAATAAAATACTCAATATAATAAATAAAAATAAGAATATAATATTAATATTCAAAATTACAAATTTATATTTATATTTTTTATTTTAAACATTTTTAAGTTCATATTTTAAATTAAAATTAAAATCCTATGAAAATTTTAAAATCAAAAACTACAATATCTTCCAATGAATAAGTTTTTTATATATGACATGTTTAGATTGCATGGGAATGGTGGCATGTTATAAATAAATAGTATTAGTACAGATATTTTAAATATATTTATTGAAAAAAATGTTTAAAAAATAAGTCAATGAGTTCTTGGTCTACTAATGAAGTTGTATGGGTATGATCCATTCCTCCAAATTTGCCCGAGGCATGATCCCAACCTCATCCCTTATGGTGTTGGAGGCCTTGCACTTAGGAAGACTTGATCCCTAGTAGGATCATTCAAAACCTTACAATTTCATCGGTAGACCAAGGGCCCTTTGACTGTCTATTTTATTTATTTAAAGAATTATTTTATTTTATTTTGGAACTATATATATTTAAGAATTCTTTTTTTACACATTGTTTACTTTATTTTTATTTAAAGAGTTATATTACTTTTGTATGTAACTTCTAATTTTATTTTTGAAAAAGCTACAATTTATATTTATATGTGATTTTTCATAATTTTATTTGTAGACATTAATGAATATTTTGAAATTTTGATTTCTTTATATTTAAAAAATAAATGATAACTTATCTACTAAATAAAAATTAATTACTTTATAATATATATTTGTTTTGTTTTTATTTTAATTTTCTTAGCTCCTATCAATTATATAAAAAATATATAAGAAGTTTTTCAATTTTTGAAAGATGCTTTTAGACATAGAAAAGAAAGAAATTCCATTTGAAGCCTCCTAATATTTTTTAAATATGTATCTATATATCTTTGAACAATTCACTTTTTGCAAATACTATTCAAATATTTAAAAGACTTTTTTTAATTGAAACATAAAACAAAATTAATATTCTAATTTTTAATATTTTATAAAATAAAGATAATAAAACAAAACAAATAACACATTTATTAAACATAAATTAAGAATTTATATTTCAAATTTTAATATAATAATTAAATTAAATTTTAGTTTAAATATTACAAAACTCTAAATTCAAAAACAACATTATTAAAACTAGTAAATATACATTATAATTTAGCATAATAATAAATCATTCACCAAAATGAATTGATTTTCTTACATTAAGTTCTTCATTTAGTGAAATAGGGTTGCTCACAACATTTGTATATCATTTGACAAATTAATGAAGATTTTATATAGATTAAAAGGTATAAACAAAAGTACAATCATGACATTTAAAACCATAGTTTTTTATAGTTGTATTAAGCCTTTAAATTTGAGGTTTGGATGAAAAAACTTGGTACAAGTCAATTGAATGTTAATGTGTAAATTGGGAAGATATGTTGTAAAGATAAAGAAGTCTAATAAATATGTACAATAGAAGTTGTGTATTTATAATTGAAACATTAACAAAATAAATATAAAGCAAAGACAAAGACATTGTACAATAGAAATAGTGCATATATAATTTGAAACAATAACAAAATAAATAGAAAGCGAAAAAAATATGTAGTATTCTAACTTAGGAAAAAAATTTCTTTATAAGTGAATTAGGCATAAAGTAGCTATACTCCATAAAATTAATTGAAAAGTAAAAAAAGTTACAAAGTTCAAAATAGTTGCTCCAATAGAGGGTCAAAAAATACTCCTATACATTTCTATTGTTCCACATATTTACTATCTTATGTTTACCCTATATACAAGCTATATTATCATCCTAACATTATGTATGCACCTTTTTTCTTTTGAATTGTTATTGTCTTGTTATGCTTGCTCATTAAGATCGCCCAAGTCTGAGTCCTCAGTTTCCATGACGAAGGACCAGTCCACCCCAGCAACATCTGACACCCCTGCAACCAGTTTTAGAAACTCCAATCCCCATTTTGTCGTATTCCTACGCTCCTCCTCCTTCTATCCAATTTCCCTAATAATTAAGGGAACCCATGGCCTTGATTAATGAGGGTTGATGGAAGGCGAAATACCTTGTTTTGAAGGAAACCCCAGACCTAACACCACATCATCCAATATGTTTTTTAGACTTCCTTGCCACCTTGGTTTAATCAACATCTCTACAATCTCCCAAATAGAATCTTTTGGCTCTCCTAAATCCAGCATCATAGCTACCAACATGGAGGCAATATTCATATTCACCTGGTGCCTGTGGGTCGTCAACAAGAAGGTGTTGCCTAATACCATTATTATCATATGTAGAACCACTGTATATTTTGTCTTAAACACCTTCTTCAAGCACAAATCAAATATCTCTCCCGTAAAGGCAATTTGCCTCTTCTTCGTCGTTAAACACACTATTGTATCCATTTGTTCCAAATGTCATGGTCATCTCCAACTTTCCAATAAAATCTCCCTTCGCAACATCCTTGAGGTAATTATCATCATTACTGCTAGTTCAATTCGCATACTTTCTCTGAAATGGGCAAAAGGACTGGGTGTACTTAGCATCAGTTTATTATTATTGCATAATGCGAAGGGATGGTGAATCCCCTACCATATTCCTCCACACGATTTCGTCCCCACCAACTATAAACTCTTCCTTCATTTCAATTTCCACATTCACAAGCTTGTCTACCTCCACGTTTGCTTCATGGTACACGTGTTTCACTTGGAATACATCAAATTTAGTTATAAACTCTTGGCAATAGTATAATTTATTGTCTAATTTCCAGTTTGAGCATTTACCATTTCTTATAGAATTAACAATTATCAATGAACCCCCCTCTATGATTATTTTCTTCAATCGAAGTTTAATTCTCAATCAGAGCCCTGAATACATTGCTTGGAGTTCTACTTCGTTATTTGTTCTTGTTGGCAACCTTTTTGTTGCTGCTCCAATCACAACACCATCTTGATTCTTAATTATGCATCCAGCTTCTGACATTCCCGGGGTTTCCTCTTTAACATTTTGTCGAAATTTATTTTGAACCTTCTTCTGGTGGCATCCATCTAACTTTTGTTCTTGTTTTCACTTTTGGATGATTCAAAAACTTCCAATAAATGAGGGACTTAGGAAAACTTTTTGAACAAATAACATAGCATATTAAAATTCTTCAGTATTGTATAAAATTAATTGTTCTCCAATACAATAATGAATCTATTACTTCAATCTTAAACATGTGTAGATATAAATAAACACATCCAAAGTAGTTTTTACATTACATGAATCATGCAAAAGATAAACATAAATGCTTTAAAATATTAAAGAAAAAAAGAAAACATAACACCCAAAAATTTTTACTAAAAATTATGAAAATTTGATAACTAAAACGATTAACTCCATCCCAACTATTAAACATAAAAAATATACAACCCCTACCCAAATGCAAGTCTCTATATGTCAATGATAACTAAAAGATAGTAGGCAAGCCATTGAGCAATCTAATTCCAACCGACATTCCTGCAGTTTCCAAGGTCAAAAAAGGGCACCAACAACCGTTCTCAGTGTTTGAGACTTTTTATGCAAGGCGCAGAGAAGAGCAGGTTGAGAGTGAAAACGACTGCGGGCATGCTCCATACTACAAACAACGGCTTCTGTCCACTCAAGTATTATGACATAGAATGTGACGTTGCTTGGATTTTATTCCACGCATTCCTCACGTTTGCTATAATAAACTCCAATTTCCCTCACCGATGTAATAATTTAACGCAGAGACGTCGAAGTTTGTCGTTTAGGAATTAAAAAAAGCCTGTCGAACGATGCGAACGAGTGGGAGGACAGTTGGAGGTGTCCATGCAATAGGTTTCTTTTATTGATAGGTTTCTGATGGCCGTATGACCGTATTTAGGTATTGGAAGACAATAGAATTGCTATTTCAGGAAGCTATCACATGAGAGGAGATTTTGGGTATGGCACCAAGAATTATTTAAGATTATAATTATATTTAATTTATTTTATATTTTTAGAAGGTTCTTAATTAGCCGATAGACTTTTACATGTGAGCATTATAGTGTTCGGAATTGTCTCAAGCGATAAAACAATTCATGCGGATAAATTTTCTAAACTCTTTTTAAACTCTCCTATTGGGTATTCCTTGAACTTCATATGGGTGCAAGTGCTAGTTTTTATCTTTAGGGAAGATAGGTCACTAGTTAGACAATAGTTAATATTTGTTATACAAGTTGATTTTAAAAAAATATTTATTGGATTATACATAAGTTAAAATCTTTCTAATGATAATATAAAATATTTTTATTTTTAAATTATTTGTAGAGTATGTTTATAGTTCACCACATTCAATTGCACTATAAATTTAAAAAAACAAGTGAATTTGCATTTAGTGTATACAACTAAAAATGGTTCGAGATCAATTAAATAAATATTTTAATATTTATTTTATTCTCATTCTTCTATCAATAAATAAACATCCTAATTTATTTACCTAATTCACATTCACCATATTCTTCCAATAATTAAATAAAAATTTAATTTATTTAATTAAAATCATCCAAATCCCTCTAAATCATCCTTAATTGAATAATCCTAAATTATTTAATTAATCATCATTCCAAAGTCTAAGTCTATAAATCCACATCACTTCCACCTCACTTTACACCTCATCATGTTGCACACATAATTGAATATTTTTAATATTTAATTAGGTAATTATCCCCACCCACATGCTCTATTATTCCTCTAACCATTCTTATTCTCAAGAACTTGGTTCTTCCATGTCATCTTGGTCAAATGAGACTTAGAGACACATGCCTCATTAGTTCCTAGATTCTTTCCAACCTCCCTACAAAGAAGGACTCCTTCTTTGACCCATGTTCTTTGGTCCTTGAGAGCATTGTGACAAGTGGCCTCATGCTCACACCTTTCTCTCCACCTTGTCATCGTAGGAAGAACATCTACTCCTTTTATCTCCCTCAACCCAACTAATCAAATCTCTACCATACACCTCATATGACTCATTCTCTATCGTTGAGATTGTGACACTTGGATCTTGGCATTCTCAGGCCTATAAAAAGCACCTCTCATTCCTCCATTTGATACAACTCAAGCTTTAGCAAACTTATGCTGCAAAAATTCCACCATAGCTATCAAGCATGGCTTTGGCTCCCCTCATTTACATTGTAATCTCATTATCCACATTGCATAATCATCATCCATGTCTTCATATCATAATCTTCATCAATCATCTTAGTGTTGCATTGTAGTTTATCTCACTTTGCATAATCCTCCACAAAGCCATTCTCTCTTTGTCATCTTAAAATAGCAAGGAAGTCTACTTCTGAGAACTCAATCATAATCTACAAAGATCATTGAAGAGATAGGAAACAATGGAAGATACGAGGTAAATCGGTTCAACAAGGTATAACTTTGGTTTATTGCATTTATCTTATTTTCATTAGAGTATTGAATATTTAAGTAGATTCTACTATAGTTCAGATTTTCAATCACATTTTGGTGCCCACCGTGGGGCCACTGCCTTGTTTTTAGTTTCCATTTTGAGTTTTTGGTGAAGTTGCAGTCGTGACAGGTCGTTCTGGGGCATTCAATTTCTAGTTCTATGCATTTGTCAAGAAAATAGCAGTCCTACACAATTAAAACTTCTTTTAGCGCATATGAAACTTCTTTCTACACATTTGTTTTTGTATGCATATAACTGATCTTTTTGCACATATGATGTCTCTTTTGGCACATATGAAATTTGTCAGTCTTTAGGGTGTCTTTTTGGTAATTTTTTATGCTACATTTGGTTGCAGGTATCATCAATTGTCAAAAGGAATATATTTGAACTACTGACAATGGGTTTTTGCAGATGTTAGAGTGTGGTTTAGGCATCATCATATAACTTACATATGTAATATTCACTTAGTTTTTAATTAGGAGGAGTAAACTTACATCTTGCATACAAATGTTCATCTAGTTTTTAATTAGAAGGAGTAAACTTACATCTTTGCATACAATTTTCACATAGTCCCAAACTAGGAGGTTAAAATTGAACAAATCTTTCATTCAAATCTTACATTTACAAATCCACATCTAGCACAAATAGGGGAAAGTAACTTGATCAAATCTTCAATACAATCATCACATAGTTTGATTAAGAGGTTAAAATCAAGTATCTTTTCATTTTTGTGCTTGGTAGATTAAATCAAATTTAGATTAACTCTAGAAGGTCAATGAACCAGTGTCTACTATGTTTGTAAAATAGTGATAGGCATATGCTCTCCTCATCTTGGGTGACCAAAACACTAGACCCATTATTTCATTTGTTTAACCTTTAGAAAAGGCCTGCCCTTGGATTGTCTTTCATCGAAGTGGGATGACCTTGAGTGGTAACAAGCTAAAGCCAAGCTAATTCAAACTGGTATGAATAAAAGTGTTTGTGAGGAAAGTCATAAACAACAGGTGTTATTGTGTCATACCGATGAATGTTTCCCTTAGTACCCTTGTGGTTAGTGAAAACCTATAGAGCTTAACCTCTACATATTTGGAAGGCTCCTAAACAAAGTGAATCACCACACATATAACCACCTGAACAAATGCCCTTATTAAGAACCAACTGTTGAGCGGGTGCAAGAAGTAGTACATTTAGGAATCATCAACATATGCATTAGGTCATCATAAATTATAAGCATATAGGATCATTGCACATTAACATTACGTATAGATATTGGTCATCATGTAAATTAATAGGTGCATCATATTGTAAATGTCATGTACATCATAAGATCAACATGTTAGAATCATCAAATCATAAGCATAAACAATAACATCCATCAATAGTATAAAGCATACATCCATCAAAAATACATGCATGTAGTCCATCGAACTTATATAGATCATCATCAAAAAATAATAATAATGTCCACGTATACAATGATGTTATAAATGTGTATCCTGACCTGTCAAAAATAATGGTATATAAAAAAATGATATAGACATGATACATGTCTCATAGAATGTCTAAGTGGTGCTACCGCTAGATGGTGCTGGTTGCTGAGGTTGAGGCTGAGGTTGGGAACCTGTAGGACCTATAGGATAAGGAGGTGGTGGCCCCATAACTCCTCCACTCTCTGACAGCGTATGCCTAGACATGTTGCGTGAGCTCGGGTTGAAGTTACTCACCTTTTGCTCTGGGGGCAGTACCTGTTCATACAAGGATCTCCAGTAAAAGATCTCCTATCCATCTTGAACCATATTTGTAACAATCTGCCTGTGGGAACCCTAAGCTATGGTTTACTGCATCTATTGCAGTAGGGTCTCTACCCTGGTGTATCTTCATATCGCAGTATGTCTCTAGGATGGCAGTCCTCACGTCTTCCTGTAGCTGTCTAACTGAGAAAGAGTAAATGCTTTATTGTTTTATTTGGTAGCAATAAACATATTTATAAGGAAGGTGTAATGTAGTTGTAATCGACAGTGTAGTTTTGTAACTGACTGTATAACTAACATCAGTAACCAACAATGTAATAACCGAGTAACCAATAATGCTAATATTCCCCCCTTATTACATTGTTCCTACAATAGTACCAAGGGACCCCCCTGAATGCTAATATACTCAACAAAACAAAGTTGATTACATAATATGAATGCATATTTTATAGAAGATCTTCTCCCAAAGAACAAATCTTGAACCAAGCGGGGCTCCATCATGCTGTCTCATCTACCCTTGGAAAGGCATAGCTTTAAACTGTGTTCTTGAGCTCTTTAGTCTCGAACTCTCAAATCACAGAGTCTTGAATTATTCGACAACAATCCCTAAGAGATACAATAGATCTCTATCATTGTCTAGTGACCGCGAAAGGGTATAATTCTCGATCATATACTCTATAGCTCACTGGACAACAATCCATATTGAGCTCAACACTGAATCCCAAACTTGTCTCCAAAACAAAATTTTCACAAAACATACATTCTTCAAATCTGTCAGCATCAACAAAGAAAAGAAAAACAACCAAAACCAAAAACGCTTCTCATGTAAAGCATCATCTCAAAGAAAAAAGATAACTTGAGATGATGGAAAATCCTCCATCCTTCGATGCCGCCTGCC
The DNA here is from genome assembly GCA_027924645.1 of Cunninghamia lanceolata. NCBI lineage: Eukaryota > Viridiplantae > Streptophyta > Pinopsida > Cupressales > Cupressaceae > Cunninghamia > Cunninghamia lanceolata. The sequence continues at coordinate 11,862,422 of BSBN01001400.1, forward strand.
TCCAATTTGACCCTGCTACACTTTATGTCACATTAATCTCTTTGATAGCACAAGAATGTGAGTGTTTAAAGTCCTTGTAAGCACAAACAACATTTGTTATATGTGTACCATGATTAAAAAATGGTGATATCAATTTCAACCAATAATGAACCCTTAACCTTATAACTCTAAAACATGTAATTTCAACTTTAACAAAAACATTTTACTTATTTCTCCTTTAAAAAACCCCTTATAGCTATTTATCACTTATTTCACCATAATTCCTTTATTTCTCCAACAAACAAACCTTATTTCGCTTTATACCAATGTACTTCAACACTTCAATACATACTTTTTCTTAACTGATCGCTTCCAACTTGAAACAACGAGGACAGGTTAACCGTCCTTTCTTTACTCGTGATTCCTGTGACTAGAAAATTTGTGTGATGTGGCAAGATAAATGACAAAATCTTGAACAATGGCTTTAACAAAAATATAAATGTCAACAACACCCACTACTAGTATGATAACACCTTAATCATATTCAAGGATCCAATTTGTAGGAAGCATACCTTAATAGCAAAAGTCACTATAACAATCTTTCAAACAACAAAATTTTAGTGAATTTTGTGTCACAATGCCTCCTCCTGATTGTATAAAACTAAAGAAATTCTTGCAGAAAATCCAGATGGATCAATTGATATATGCCTCCTCCTGTCCCTTGCCAACAAATAACATAAGCCAACATTCAATGCAACACTTTTTCTTCTTAGCAATGGCTAGATCTACAACGGTTGAATCTTTGCATTTCATACAGGCACAATGAACTCATATGGCTTAGGGATTTCCTATAGCTTCTATGGAGACTATGCGCTGCAAGAGATTATAGAAAAGCTTATGGCAGATCAAGTGGCTCCAAGACCACGTCATGCTCCAATGCCCTCAGAACATTCTCCATAATGGTAAAGCAGAAGAGAAGAATATGTATTCAATGCTGAAAAGTATTACAGCATCAGTATAAATACTAGGTAACAGTTGTATAACTACAGAACCAGAACGTAACTATATATGGTTACGTAACAAACAAAACAATGTAATATTTATGCTAACATCCCCCCCCTATTACATTGTTTTTACAAATGTACCCCCTAAATAGTTCAAATTTGATCCTACCAAGAGATTTGGTGAACATATCTGGGTAAAAGCAAGAAACTCGGTCCACATATAAGGGAAGTCATGTGGGCAAAAAAAATGCCGCCAGTAACGGGTACCCGTTTTCAAAGAAACGGGTACCTATTTAGGAACGGGCGCCCGAACCTAAACTGGTACCCATTTAGTAACGGGCACCCGAGCCTAAACGGGTACCCATTTAGTTTTAGGTGTGTTACTAAATGGGTACCTGTTACTAAACGGGTACCCGTTACTAAACGGTACCCGTTTTCAAAAAAATATATATTTTTAAAAAGAGCCTTGCGGGCTCATTTTCTCCCATAGAGGCCGACAACGACAGCGGACTGTTGAGAACGGGTACGCATCGCTAAAGACCAAACAAGGAAAATAGTAGAGATTTTTTTGCCCTCTCACCTCCTCCCGCCACCTCGTCACCACTGAGCTCTTCCAGGTTGGTTCTCTACCTATCTTTAGCTTGTTTTAAATGTTTTTTTTTCTAATTGTAGGGTTAAAATGAAAATTAGGGTTTTATTTGTTATTTAAGAGTTTTACTTGCTATTAGAATTTTATGATTTTTTTGTGATTGTATGTTACTGTAAACCCTAAAACCATGTTACTGCAAACCCTAAAAAACTTAAACTATAAACCTTAAAAAACTTAAACTATAAACCCTAAAAAACCAAATTATAAACCCTAAAACCATGTTGTACTACAAACCCTAAAAACCTAAACTATAGACCCTAAAAAACCAAATTATAAACCCTGAAACCATGTTGTATTGCAAACTCTAAAAATGTAAACTATAAACCCTAAAAAACCAAACTATAAACCCTAAAACCATGTTGTCCTGCAAACCCTAAAAACCTAAACCCTAAACCCTAAAAACCAAATTAGTATATGTAATAATGATAAAAGGGATAAGTTTGAAGATGAAAATGTATCAAGAGGGCATGTAGGATGCTTCAGTGTTGATGATTAACTTAGGGTACACTAATGATAAAAGGGATAAGTTTGAAGATGAGGAAATCATGTCTACATGCAAATAATTTTAGAATGAAGACCTAGGAGGTCTATAACCAATACCATTCATAGCATGATATTCATTAGGATCAATAAGGACCTTAATGCCTTATTTTTGATCTAAGTGACTATGCCTATAACTAGATTTTGCGAGGATATCAAAACCAAGCCTATAAATTTGATTGCAACTCTTCAAAAGAAGTAGGATCAATGTCAGAGGCATGCCCAACACAAGAGGTATATTCAAATGATCCTTTAATAGAGGAAATGGATGCCTCATTAGATTGCGATGCCAATGTTGTAGTTGTGATTTTAGGAATCTCAAAATGTGACAAGTCTATCTTATACTCTCCAAAAAAGAAGGTGTGAAATCTAAGGGACCCCAATCATCACCAGTCCATGTACTAGAAGAAGAGGTGAATATTTAGCCACATCATCAATAGGAGTTGTATTTTTTGTGAGGATAAAGAAGGCATCACATTTTGAAGCAGTAGTGAAGAATTATGCTTTTTCCCAAGTTTAATTTGTTGACAATATTGTAATGGATTGGGGTCTACTTTTATTGTAATTTTTTTATTCCCATGGACAAATTGAATATATTAATATTTAAATTTGATGGGATGGCACCCATGGTATGAATAGATTGCCTACCTAAAAGGAGATTATAAGAAAGGAAAACCAATATCACATGCACCATGGTTGGTAATGTGATAGGGCCCAATTCTATAGGAAAAGTGATGTTTCCAAGGGCTTTCCAACTTATGTTTTAGAAACCCATAATTGATATAATAGAAGACGAAATACAAGTTGTATTTATATTTATGTGATTTAGAAAATCTACCCCAAATACATTAAGACAAGAGATATTATATATAAGGGTACACTTTCCTACAATAGAATTTACACCAACAATAATCAAAATGGGTTCATTTTGTTTTTACAGTTCAGTAGAAGGTAACTCATATTGTTGGAATACAATGTTGTAGTATTGGTATAAATGTAGTCTAACAAGGTCACTATTGGTATAAATGTAGTATTGGTAATAAATGTAGTATAAAAGTAGCATGCAATGTTCAATTAAGTCATAATCTGTACCGCTCTTTTGAGACACATGAGAAGCCTATAGTAAAATTGGAGTTAATATAGGAAGAGAAATAGGAATGAATTTTTGTTGCCTATTCCCATAGGTTATAGGTACATGAGCTACCACTTGATAGTCAAGAGGAGGTACTACGTGATAATTAAGAAGAGTCTTAGGTGTATTAGATGTGATAGCTCTAGCAAATTGAGTATAATGCTATTAATTAGAAAATATAACTTTTCTAAGTTAAGAGCAATAAATGAATAGAAATGAAATACTATTTACAAAATTTTGGAATTTTTTTTTATGAACTAAAGTGGAACTAAAAAATACAATACAAAATAGACCTATCATTAGAGAGAGGGAGCCTCCACCTATAATGTCAGGGCATCACATAGACATCCTCATGTCACACCGTCATCTATTTGGAGGAGTAAAAACAACAGGATCTAGAAATTGATATAAAAAACTAAAGCTAGGTTTAAACCAAGGTTTGAAGGAGAAAGAGGGAATTTAGGAGATGGAAAAATAAGACTCAATGAAACAAAGTAAAGGGGAATAATATGGATATAGAGAGGACTAATATGGGAGAAGAAAAGAAATAATATGAAAGATACTAGTGATGAAAAATAAAGTAGAAATGAGATTCTAAAATGAAAAATTGAGGAAAGAAAATGGTTTAGAAAGAGGTCTAGGCCGATTTTATATATTTTCATACAAAAATAGAAGTCCAAATAATGTGATAAATGATCAGAGGAAATAATCAATGATAGTTAAACAAACAAGACAATGGAAATAGAAATTGACACCGGATTAGGAAAAAGTAAACTATAAATACAAGGGTTTACATGCACTTGTAGGAGATGGTTACCACTACAAGTGGACTCAAAATAAACATTAACTAATAAATTAATACAAGGGTTTACAAATGGACTTAAAATAAACATTAACTATAAATGGACTCAAAATAAAAGTAGAAGATGGTGCAAAATAGTAAAATATGTCACAATTGAGCTTAACTTAGAAGCTAGAAGTAGCTTAATTAATAGAGAAATGGGAATCTAATACACTTGGCATGCACTTTTAAATTTGGACTATATAAGGTGTCAAAATGTAACTTCCATTATAATTTTGAGAAAAATGATGATACGACAAGGTTGTTAGGTAGAGTGACACCTTGGTGTATGACTAGGACCTAGAACCTGCAACCTTGTCCACTATGTGAAAATGATCTAAAAATTTAGACATAGCTTTATGTTGTAATTTTTTGCATAACTTCCTCTTGGTAATTTGTGAGATCATTTTTCTAATTATTCCATATTTTATCTATAAATACCAATTCGATAGTTTAAAAACCCTCTAAAAAATGGTTAAAGAGGAATGAAGTAGGAAGGAGAATATAATATTTTAGGGAAATGTTGGATTAATTTAAGGAGACATTGATATGAGGCATCATCATTTGATCATATTATATGATAAAATTGTGCATATGTTTAATTTTCAAGTATTACGTGCTCTCTAAATTCAAGGATATTTTAAACTAAATCATTTATAGATCTATTCTAGATTAAGTTTAAATTTATAGATATTTGTTTGTAAGTTTTCAATATGTATATATATTTGTGAAATTATACATTTGTAAGTTTTTTATATGAATTTACATATTTGGAAATTTGTAGGAGATAGATCTAATGGATGACCAGAGTCTAGATGAATTTTTAATAGATGACATTCTTTATGAAACCCCCCCACCCCGTGATCCACCTCAAAACCCCCCACCCCCTCCATTTGATGAGGCCCAATTGCGGAAAAACATTAATGAAAATATTAATACAATTGAGGAGAACATTAATTTGATTAATAATCAACCTCACTTGATGCCTCCTTTGATGCAAACCATTATTGATTCTGTTAGGTCTATCGATGCAGACCTAAATAGATTTCAGCTTTGGCAGGAGGAGAGGAGGCAATTCTATGCAGATGGTCTTTCATATAAAGACATCCATGACCTCCACATTACAAAACAAACATTAGCCCCATTTTTTTGTCACCCAAAAACTAATCAACCTATAGTTGCAACAAAAAAAAGAATATCAATTAAGTGGTGTATGCATGAGGGGATTTCGAGACATTTTTGGGATCGGTGGTGGATGGTGTTTAATCACCCACCACATGCTAATTGTGAGGTGCCGCTATATTTTTGAGAAAATTATGGTTGGAGTTTCAATTGGGTCAAAAACCCAATTATTTTGATATGAGAGAATTTCAGGGTGTTGGTCGTGGCATGCCACAACACAGACTAGGGTGAGTTGACGCCAATCGACCTGTTCCTCCTGCTCCTATGGTTGCTCCTATTTTGCCCACGATTCCTGCACCTATTCAGCAACAGGCAATTTTTTCGACATTAGGAGCATTGAGTAGACTCTCAGGCAATCTCACTGAACAAGCTGTCCACATGGCAGCTGAATTCAGTGGTGGAGAGCATCATGGAGGAGTCGATGCATCTTAGCATAGAGCCCCAGGCATGTCAGGGGCATATTTGTTTACAAATTGCAATCAACCATGTTATGGTCCTGTTCCTACATCCACATCAGATGCAGCTATAGCCGGAGTGGAGTCATACTTGGATCTACTATATTCGGATGATAATCCTACATAGGTACATTGACCACATTTTATTAAATATTTCAAGTGTATAATTTGAACGTAGATCAAAATTTTTATAAATAATTTAATGAATTAATATATAATTGTAAACTATTTGTTGTACAGATCTCAAGTCGCTCTAGGGCCACATCACGATTTGATACATTGAGTTTTGCATCGACAGTTGTAGAGATTGGCACACCTTATGGGGTAAACCAATATATCTTAACCCTAAAACCATATGTATCTAATTCTAGTTTAAATTTTCTTTTGAAACTTATCAATATTATAATTTAAATTAACAAGTGTATAATTAAATAAATAACTATATACATCCATGTATGTGAAACACTACTATTACAACAAGGCTCAGGTCATGTGGTAGTTCCCATGTCTAACCGACCACATGGCTCAGGTGTTTCTTCCATTGATCTACCATCGTCAGCTATTATGCCTGAGTATTCCCTGGTGTGTGTTTTAAAAAATTGTACTAAATTTGTACTAAGTTTCTTTTTTTGAGTTTATATAAATTTATATATGCACCCATATATATGTAAGTGCAGGATGATAGGAGTGAGACTATTGGTCAGGTTGGTACTCAGGGACAAATTCATGAGCCATCTACACATTTTCAGGTCCTAAACTTTACTTTAAAATTTTCTATATGTGCAATTTCTAGGTCTTTATATGCTAATTTTAAATTCTAACTTATTTCAAACTTGCTTTATTTGAAATTCTAGCAATTAGCAAGTCAAACTTTTGGTCACGAAGATGAAACAGTTATACCACCTGCACAACAAAATGTGGGAAGTGAGACGGTAATTTAAATGCACACTTTAAAGCCTACATTTAAATATTTAATTTCATGTCATTTTTAAAATTTTTAAATCTAATTGCAAGTTCTTTCTCTTGTGTGTACAGCATGAGGTAGATCCATCCATTTCACGAGGAAGAAAGAGGCCTCTTTCAGATTTGAACTTGAGTGATGATCATCCCTGACATAGAGTTTTATTTCATAGACTAAACTGTATGATGTGCACATTATGTTTTATTAATGCTGTTCCAGGACTTTGACTATAGATGTCGAACTTGCTATTACATGTTCTTCTAGATATATTTCAGTATTTCATGAACTATGATTTGTATTTATTTATATGCTGATGATGAGTAGATGTTTTAAAGTACACATTTCATGGGTCCTACCTAGATATTTTATAGTATTTCATGGACTTATCTAGATCTAGATCTACATGTATATATTATTGAGTATATATGCTTGAATGTAGTTTAGTATGTTAAATATGCTTCATTATTAAATATGTTAAATATGATTCATTTTTCACTTCTAGATTATAAATTATTTAATTGAGACATGTTAGAAGATTTCTCTCTACTATATTTTTAAATTTTTAAGAAGTGATTAAATGCATTATGGTTCAATAGTTTTTCTTGAAATAGTGAACAATCTATTAACTGCCTCACAAACTTAAATTAAGTTAATTTACATAGTGGAATAGATAGGTAAATGGTGTTACAATTATCTAATAGATAAGTTTGGTGTTACAATTATCTAATAGATAAATTTAGGGCACTTTATAACAAGGTAATTTACCTAGGATAAACCTACAAAATCACGATAAAATGATAAGGATGTTAGACTCACCTAGTTAGCCACAATTGAGATACATGTTCCTTTAAATGATTGTGGTCATCCTTTGATTACAAAACCTTCAATATAGATCATTTGTATAGTCCTTGAAATTTTATTAATTTGCAACCGAGACTTTGTTATCATCTTTCTTACTTAACCACTATAATAGCCAAAACTTCCTTGCAATTTTACGCATTCAGTTATTATTCAACTCAAGTCTTTTCTGATCTTTTCTTACTTCCCCCTTGGCCTTTGGAAGTTGAATCACATATAGTTTCTCATAAAGGAAAGGAATTAAAGAAGAGATTCCTATGAATATTTTCCCAATTCAAAATTACTTTACATCTTCAACATACCTAGTTCCTAGTGTGGATTTCATATTTGTTTGGTTTAATTTTTTTGAATTATAATATAGGTGTTCTACATAGGGTACCCATCCTTACTAAATAGTTTAGAAAACATATATAAATGAGTGTGCTAACAACCCAAGACTAGGCATAGCAATAGAAAGCACAACATCCCATAAAGGTTTCTAAACTACCCATATGCAACTATATCAATACCCCAATACATATAGCAAGCACAAAATTCCAACACAACTAATAGAAAGCTAAAAAATAGACAAAACACCAAACCACATCAACATCTTGAGGGAGCTTTGGCACTCCCTAATGCATCGTTCCCACTCCTCATAGAGGGATTTCCATTTGTCATAGGCCCTATTGTGCACACCATTCCCAGACACACTTACAAGCTCCACCAAAAGAACCTTTGGACACTTTGCATTCTCTAGTCCATGAAACTTGACACATTTCTAGACCTCTACACATTGTATAGAACAAATGACAATTAATCCATAAACTCGGGGTAGCTAGATGCGTCACTTCGATACATCACATATGGATTTAAAAATGAGATACTTCCAACTTCCTTTACCTTCAATCAACCACCTCTAATGGCTATCTAAAATGTGCCTTAAAATACTAAGACAACATCTCAAATGTGGAACATTTAAACTTGCATCACACATAAATAAATAATATACAACACAAGAATGAACTTGGGAGAAAATCTCAAGGCATAAAATTCTCAAAAGAGTGAGCAATGCTTCTAATGACACTAATTCATAATATATAATGGCTTTTACATAGCCTTAACATGACTTAAATTATCCAAATGCACAATTCTCTAAAATGGATCATGACCTACAACTCCTCTTGCAATGGTGGAGAATGTAGGATGAGAGCTCCATGCATGGGTTCCAAAGTCCACTTAAATAGTAGTCCAAAATTTTATTGTAACAATCCCAATTGACTTTGCATGCTCTTCCAACCATAATCAACTATCTAGTTAGTCATAAGGCTTTGAATCTTTATCAACCAACCGGCTTCACAAGCTCTACTATAAACTTACAACATGGCTCCAGTCTATTTGCAATCTATACCTCTATCAAGGACTCTCAATAACTGTATCAACCTACATACAATCAACGCTTATGTTTTCAAGATGCCACCAACTTTTCTAAGCTTTGTCTCCAAAAGACATCATTCTTTGTCCTTCAACCATGTATGGCTCTGTCTAATACAACCTACTTTAAATGACTCCAGCACTATACTAATCACATAGCTAGTTCTGTGCAACAACCAACCAATACCTATATTAAGTCTCTAAGCTTTGCCCAAGCATGTTCAACAAAGTTCAACCATCCATGGCTCTTTGCAAGCCTCCGTCACAAATCTCAAATAATTCAAATCAAGAAGAAACTAGAAGGTTCAATTCAAATCAAGTATCCACACAATATAATCTACAAAAAAAATTATCACAATTTGAAATTATTCAAGAAGTAGCATTCAATTCTTGTAGAGAAACTAAATCTTTTAAAGAAGAAACTATCTAAGGAAATTCATTTGAATCTTATCCACACAATATAAGCTACAAAAAAAATTATCACATTTGGATTTAATTATTCAAGTAGTATTCAATTCTTGTAGAGAAACTAACTCTTTTAAAGAAGAAACTACAAGGAAATTCAAATTTCTTATCCACACAATATAAGCTACAAAAAAATTTATCACAATTTGAAATTATTCAAGAAGTAGCATGAACAATTCTTGTAGAGAAACTAGAACTCTTTTAAAGAAGAAACTATCTAAGGAAATTCATTTGAATCTTATCCACACAATATACTTGATCATCAATCACTATGAAAACATCTTGACTAACATGATTGTCCTATTTGTGTCATGAGTGTCCTATTTGTTTCATGACTATCCTAAATTTGTTTTATTATTGTCATATGGATTTTTGCAATAGAATTTAGATGATATAACCTCATTATGACTAATTTTTAGATTTGAATTGCTCTTGTGAGAACATCTCAATGATTTATGACAGTCTAGATTGGATACATGGCAATAATCTTCATGCATGACTATTTAATACCTTACCTATGCATGATAATCCTCATTATTACCTTAGCAGTCATAAATAGAGTTCTACAACACCAATGATTACACCTAGGCATTCATAGAGGTGATATTAAAACATGTTTCAAATATGCAAACTATCCTAGGACTATTTGGACCTTTAAAGTTATCATGACACTACTTTTCAACATTTGTGCATTTAAATAATATTTAAAATAAATGCTAAATCAACACATCTCAAAACATAGCTAAAGTGGGTACAAAAATGATACGAAAAATACAAACTATATATACTTATTAAACCTCTACACTAATAGCATAGAACATAAAATAATATTCAATCTGTGAAAATTAAATGCATAGATCATAAAAAGAGTCTCAAAACAAAAAATAGGCCCATTATTAAACATATGAGTATATCTATACAATTAGCTTATAGGTCCATGTTATTAGTTTGACATGACTACAAAATTGATCTACAATTTACATTATGATGAAATCTTGTAGTGGCAATCATGGAAAAATCTACGTGTAGGATACACCTGCAAGAAATAATGAATGTAAATGAAAATGAAAGAATATGTACCAAAAACACAAAATATTAATGCAATATGTACTAAATAATAGAAAAGAGGATACAAAGACGATGACTTAAGGGGAGCTAAGAGGATGTCTTAAGGGGATACATAAGAGGATGGCTTTAGGGGATGTATAAGAGGATTAATTAAAAGGGGAGCTAGAAGAGGATGTCTTAAGGGGATACAAAAGAGGATAGCTTACTTGGAGAGATGTACACTAGTCAATTTACAAAGTATAAAATAAAACTTGATGGCTTAAGGGGATGTAAGAGAATGGCTTAAGGGGAGCTAAGAGGACATCTGAATTAAGGGGATGTACAAGCGGGTGTCTTTAGAGGATGGATAATAAATATTTGAGTGTATATATATGTAATTACCTAATTTGCATTCACTTTTATTTGAAGACTACAAAATTGACCTCACATACTTGTATGGTGAAAACTTCTATTGACAATCATGTAAATTTGACTACTTGTCTAGGGTACACCTACAAAAAGTAATGTTCAAATGTACAAGTAAATTAACTATATATTTCCATGAGTCGATACAAAATTTAAGACAAGGGGAATAATATAGAAGCTGAAATGAGAATGAAAGAATTTAACTTGGGGATGTAAGAGTATGGTTTACTTACCTGAAAATTTATTCCATTGTACCATCTACATCCTCATTTTTTTGTAAGGCATTTATAATACTCATGTTGTTCCATCGAAAGTGTCCATAACTGTTTATTAGAAGGTTTGCCTTGATATCTGACTAGTTTTATATTTGTTGCCACAACCAAATGCAAGTAGTGTATGATCTTCTTATGTGTTTCATAATCTTCAAATGCAGGCACACCATTCCTTCTTATTAGATATTTTCGTAGCCAAGTGCCAACAACAACCACATAACCTGTTGGATACTCCATGTTATCATCATCTACTCTAAGATGTAACAACTTTTGTTTTGTCTCAACACATCGAGCCAACCAATACTCGGTTTCCTCTTCATTGCCCTTAGGTGCAATAACAACATAGACATGTCCTACAAAAACATTATGTAATTCAATAAAGTGTGACATGTATCTAAATCACATAAATTTGTGCATGCATACATATATAATTAATTATATACAGGATGTACAAAAAAATGACAATAAAAAAAATTGAAAACAAAAGTACTTTCTTGTACAAGGTCTGAAACATGATCATAGTCATCTGATGCAAACATTTGATTATCATCTTTAATTGTTGTTTCAAGTTGATCTTGTGTTTCTGTAGGTGTCAAGGATCTTTGTTTCCATTCTTCAACCCATTCTGTATTTTCACATGCTCCCCAATAACCTGTAATACAAAATTGACAAAAACATGCAAGCTCCCTAGTCCATATAGTCCATGTGCTTGCATTTGAACTCTTAAATGAATGCCATTTTGTTGATCCAGTTATTGTCTCACAATCAAGTCAACTAGGAATATTCTCTTCTTCAACTAACCAAAAGAATCGTCGAATTGTAGAGTTCTGACTTGATCTCGTAGATAACTTTTCCTTATACCAATCCACAATTGCACGTGCATCTCTAAATTTGGCTGTATCCTCAAATTTTAGTTGCTCTCTAGCAAGAGCTCTTTTCACACATGCTCTAGCTCCATCATGTTCTCCTTTACCATGTCTAGCTTCAAAAAAAACTCCACATATGTTGGATATTGATTTCTTTGTGAGCCCTACATAACCAATAAAACATTCTTGCATTTTTGAATTGCCTTGTACAATTATCTGACCATATGAAATGTTGTGTCATCTGGATTCCTCTTTCTTTTAAACTTTCATAAAACTTTGTGAAACAATATTGCACAAACTCTGAAGAGTGTAACTGGTTATCACTCAAATAGAAATGATACTCCCTCAAAATTTTTCTATTATCTTCTGTACTATCATCTGCATGTCTATATACAATATGAACAAATATGGCCACCTACACTGAATTATAATACTGAGATTGAATTTCCTCTTGTGGAGCAAGAGTATAGTTTTCTGCAAAGTCAACCACTAATAGGATAGTTCCAATTGGAAAGGTGTTTTTACATGAACAGAATTGTCCATCAAGCCACCAAGCATATTGGGAGTGTTTGACATATTTGGATACAATATTATCCTTAAAATCTTTGATGAATGCATGCACACAAATTTTTTCAGCGACTAACTCAAAACGCTTTCCAATTTTTCCATCCTTTAAAGAATATTCAACATTCTTGAATCTTTTCACATCCACTAATTGTTGTCTAAATTCATGTGAAATATTTTCATGCATACATTCTCCTAACAATGCAAAGTTGTCACATTTATTACATTGTCCAGAAATACATGCTTTTGAATAAAATAAGTATCCAGTAGATGTTTCACAAAACAAACCTGCTACAAACTCCTTAATTGTTTGAGGTAGCATATTAATACCACATTCCTGCATAATTTCGTCAGTATGCAAAGTAGAACGTATATATCGAAAAAGATCATAATAATAACGAAATTGCACATGAGTTTTACAACAACAAGAGATTCGTTGTTTATTAATTTTCACATACCAAGGTTTACATTTCTCAAAAGATCTTTGGCTTATGGTAATATTAAAAGGTTCTAACACTAAATCATCTAAGAATCTTTTATATAATTCAGTTTGAGTCATGTCTAATAGATGTTTTAGATAAGGATCACGAATTTTTGACCCCACTCGTAATTTTAAAACATCTCTAACATTAGATGATACCCTTGTATTATCATGCCAATATTTTTCAATTAAAGATTTGATTTCACTATTTAATTTCATGTCATACCTTGGGAATCTACCACTAAAACTCCAACATTGGTTAATTAGATCTTTTTCAATAGATTCTCTTCTCTTTGCTGCTCTTCTCAAAGTTTTAGGATTTATCTCTAGAATTTCACTTGTCTTACTTATCATTCTTTTATTAGAAGATGATTTATTGACTAAAGCAGTTGTTATAGCTCTTCGTGCTGCATTGCTATCTTTAGATCGACTCTTTTTACCATTAGAATCAATAGCATTAGCAACACTAGATAAAACTTGTTTCATTGATTCATCTTTTTTTTTAGGTTTTACAAAGATGCCTAACTTTTTCATTACTTTTCGCAATTTCCACATCTTCATCAATTGCATCATAAGTTGACATTGAAATCCAAGATTTTTTCTATAAAATTTTTTTTTATATAATCTATTTGCATGAGTTCTCATTTGCCTCCAAGAAATCTTACTAGGAAGATTATCTAAGACATTTTTTTCAATCTCAAATAAAATATTTTTATTTTCACTCCTAAAAGGGATATCATTCTCATTCATATCATCAATAGGTGGGTTTGAAGACATACCTGGATTTGTTTCTATAGTCGTGTTTTCCATATCATTGAAAGTTGTCTCCGAAGACACACCTGAATTTGTTTCTATAGTCATGTGTTCTATATCATTGAAAGTTGGCTCCAAAGACACACCTGGATTTGTTTCTATAGTCCTGTTTTCCATAACATTGAAAGTTGGCTGTGAAGACATACCTGGATTTGTTTGTATAGTCGCATTTTCCATATCTTCGAAAGTTGGGTTTGAAGACATACATGCATTTATTTCTATAGACACATTTTCTTCCAAATTCACCATTTCCACATTTGTATCATCTACATTCATCCCATCATTTATACTCTCTTGAATGTCTTTCTCTTCAATACTCATGGAACTAGATGTTTCAATATTCTTCATCTCTTGAATCCTTGCTCTTCTATCTCTTTACCTTTTGGCTTCCTTCTCTCTATTTGCTTCAATTTCTTGAGGTGTCATTACCCTCCTTTTTTTTTCTTTGACGTTGATTTGATCCCATGATTACCAAACCCTTTTGATAAAATAACAATTGATACTTAATCTAATTTTATAATTGATGTCCTTATTTGAACTTTTGAAGTAGAATTAGATGTAGATCCTTTTTCCCTAGATTTTGAAGTAAAAGGTAGATGTAAAAACAAAAACCCTCTTTCTTTATTCCTCTTGAAAATAGCTCATGCACTTGATTTCATTTTAGAATTGTTCATATGATTTGACTCCTTTCAAAATTTGAATAGAATATGACCTGTCAAGAGATTCCACAAAATAATTGTAAGTAAAAAAATGTAGAAATTGTTGCTGTCACACCGTACTGATCAGACTTGCAAGTTGCAGGGATACAGTGAAACTACTTTTTTCCCTAATATGGAAAATAACGGGTATAATAGAAACGGGTACCTGTTATAAAATGGGTACCCATTATTGAAAACATAACGGGTACCCGTTATTTGAAATTAGAAATCTCCGCCTGCCTTTTCCCTTACCTTTGCTTGGGTTTTAGGCTCGGGATAGGCATGGTTGACCGACCTTGAGCCTTGGACCTACAAGTTTTTTTCTAAGTACAAAACAAGAAGAAACACTAAGTTTACCTATATGGCTGAGGGCTTTTTTTTCTAAATTTTTTTACGAAATGAAAACCCATTACAGATGACATTGTCTAGTTTTCAAATATATAATTTTTTTTGTTATTGGACATGTTCTTCTATTTATTATTTAATTTATAAGCAAACTAGTCCAAAAACTTGAAATGACAGGTGTTTGTATTTTTTTAATAACTTTTAATTTTTAAATTTAAAAAAAAATTATATGTCATCAATCTACACATCATTCTTTACACAATGAAAAAAAAATTTAATTTTATAATTTTTTTTGCTCAAATTATGTTGGCCGTACACAAGGGGTTTTCAAAAGTACCAATTAGGCCTAATAAAAAATTATTTGGAAAAAAATTATAAAAAAATATCCTTATCAAACTTCACTATACTACACATGTTTTCCCAAAAGAATTTTGAAAAATAATTTTATTTAGGTCAAATTATGTTGGCCGTACACGTGCATGGTATGGTAAAAAAAATTGACTTTTAAATAGTGGTTTTTAAAAATACCTATTGAAATTTAATTTGTATCATCTGGGTATTGAAAAAAATTACATATTTAAAAACTAGACTCTGAGTACTACATTTTATATTTAGTGACTTTTTTAAAGATTCCATCTCTAAGTGCTTCAAATTTTAAGGTCAAATGTGACAAATTCTGAAAATCAGGGAAAACACTTCCACTTTTTGGCCAAAAAGTGGACCCAACTTCTTGCACTGACCCTTCTGCTATTTGAGAGTCTGTAGGGCAGTATTGGAGCTGGATGTGGTGGTTTAAAACTTGATCCTGAATGTAATGACACTTGACCTCAATATGCTTAGTGCACTCATGGAAAATTGGATTCTTCACAAGTTTTAACACACCCTGATTGTCGCAATAGAGAACTGGTGACTTTTCTTCATGAATGTCCATATCTGCCATAATGTGACATAACCAAATTGCTTCACACATAGCTCCTCATGCGGCGCGATATTTAGCCTCAGTGGATGAAAGAGTAACAACAGTTTGCTTCTTACTAACCCACAAAATTGGCCCAGATCCAAGATGAAAAACATAACCTAAGGTGGATTTCCTATCATCTACAGATCCTGCATAATCTGATTCTGTATATCCCTGTAAGAAGAACTAATTGTTCTTCTTATATTCCAGACCATAATCAACTATGCCTCAGATATATCTCAACACATGCTTTGCTACAACCTAATGACACTTCTTTGGCTCCTGCATGAATCTAGCAAGATAGCTTACAGCAAAACACAAGTCTGGTCTAGTGTAGGTCAAGTAGATAAGGCTCCCAACCAGCTGCCTATAGAGAGTGACATCTACTTGAGGTGAATCCTGGAAATAGGATAGTTGCAAACCTTTCTCCATTGGAGTGGAAATAGGCTTATAGTTTACCATTCCATACTTTTCCAGGAGTGTCTTGGCATATTTCATTTGGGAGATGAATATGTGGTTCTTCTTCTACCATATCTCCAAGCCAAGACAATAATGAAGTAGTCCCAAATCTGTCATGTCGAAGGAGTTCTTGAGATCATTCTTTACAGCATCAATGAGACTGTCTGAGCTGCCAATGAGAATAAGATCATCCACATACAAAACCAAAATGACAATCTCTATGCCTACCTTTTTAATATACAAATTAGGATCTGAGGGGCTACATGTGAATCCATGCTGTAATAGGTGACCATCAATCTTGATGTACCATGCCCTAGGAGTGTGCTTAAGGCCATAAAAAGATTTGATAAGACAACATACCTTGTGTGGATGATGTTCATCAACAAACCCTTCTGGCTGGGTCATATACACTTCTTCTTTGAGATCACCATTTAAGAAAGCACTCTTGACATCCATCTATTGAAGCTTCCATCCCTTCTATGCTGCCAATGTACAGACCATTCTGATAGTTTTGATCTTTGTAGTGGGTGCAAAGGTCTCTTCATAATCAATGCCCTCCTGTTGAGTATATCCCTTTGCTACAAGTCATGCTTTATACTTGTCAATAAATCCATCTCCCTTGTACTTGTTTTTGAAGATCCATTTGCAGCCAATGGGTTTCTTCCCTTCAGGGAGATCGACAAATTCCCAAGTATGATTTTGCATCAGAGAATCATACTCTGCATCCATAGCCTTCTTCCACTAAGGTTGGCTTAATGCCTCTCGAACTGTGTCAGGTTCAGTGCTATCAACAATAGTACTCATGAGTGCAAAATTCACTTCATTTCTTGTTTGACTCCTAGTTCTGATTCCTGGCTGGAAGAGTGTATAGGTTAGAGTCCCTGATTTTACTTTGGACCCACTTTGGAGGTTGACTGTGCTGCTACTGGTGTGTAATATTTTCTAGAGGGCCCAAATCAACATACAACTCTCCTTGTAGTTCACTTTCTCTGTGAGAGTCTTCCACATGCTCATCATCTGATTGTGAGAGCAATTTATGAGAAGTAGGAGGCTGTTGCTCTTCTTTTTGTGATAAGGAATCGAATGATGATTCATCACATACCACATCTTGACTCTCATGTATCTTCATTGTCTCAGGATCTATGAGATGATAAGCTTTTGATGTAATATTGTATCCCAACAATATACACTGAAGTGTCTTAGGATCAGTCTTCTTTCTCCTATTGGCAGGGACATGCATGTATGTTGTGCAACCAAACACCCTTAGATGAGAAATTGAAGGCTTTTGTCCAGTCCATACCTCTTCTAGTGTCTTGTGTTGTAGGATCTTTGTTGGTGCCCTATTGATGAGGTATACAGCTGTCTGTACTACTTCAGCCCAAAATCTTTCCTCCAACTTGGCTGTGGAGAGCATGCATCGAGCCATCTCCATGATAGTCTGATTGCGACGTTCTGCAACTCCATTTTGTTGGGGTGTATAGGGAGCAGTTAGGTGCTGCTTGATGCCATGATGCTTCAGGTATGCCATGAACTCCTTGGAGGTGAATTTCCCCCTCGATCTAAGTGGAGGACAAGAAGAGACTGGCTGGCTTCTTTGACAACTTGCTTGTGAAAGTCCTGAAAGTTGGCAAAGGCTTCATCTTTCTTCTTGAGAAAATACACTTAGGTCTTTCATGAGAAGTCATCCATGAACAATTGGAAGTACTTATGTCCTGAAAATGAAGCAGGCATGGGTCCGCATAGATCGGTATGTACCAACTCAAGGCAATGTGTAGCATGGAAGCTACTAGCCTCGAACGGATCCCGGTGTTGTTTACCTGCAAGGCATCCAGGACATATAGGAAAGGAATTTGAAATTGGAGGAAGACCTCTTACCATTTGTTTGGAGCTAAACTAATGCAAGGAGCTGACTGAAAGGTGTCCATAGCGATAGTGCTAGTCTCGTAGATTCTATTGTTGAGGCTAATAGAGCTACTGTAGGGGAGGAGACAACATCTAATGCAAATAGTCTATCTTTCATAAATGCTCTAGCAAGTATCATACCTTCTCTTGAGATTAGACAGGTCTTGACCCCATCCTTCACCTAGAACTCAACTTTCAGTTTGTGGTTCAAAAGCTGACTAACAGAGAGCAGGTTTGTTGTCAAACCAGAAACATACAACACCTTGGTGAGGGTACAACAGCTTGTCCCAAGAGGAATGATGACCTTTCCTATACCCTCTGCAACATACTCCTTGTTGTCAGCAATTCGAACTCTATCTCGAGTAGGTTGTTCTGTCAATGCATTGAACAACTTGCGATTGCCTGTCATATGCTTGCTGGCACCCGAGTCTATCAACCAAATATCCCTCGTGAGCTGTGAGGTTTGGGAGACAAGGACTAGATTGTGATGAGTGCCGCAGTTGGCTATTTCTGGTTCATCTTCTTCTGATGCATCATCTTGTTGGGCCGCTACATTGCCTTTGTGCCTTCTGCGACGATGACAGCGTTTGGATGGCTGAGTATCACTGCAACCAGAAAAGCCTTCTTTACTTGAATTGCCTTGTGTTAAGGCATTGTACCAATAGTTGATAGTGTGATGATTGTTCTTGTTGCATATATGACACCATCGGTTTGCCTTTGGAGGCTTCGACTGTTAATGTTCTTGTTGTTTCTATGGCTACTTTCCACAAAACTTCTGACCTTTTGATTGTCTGGAGATCAGGGCCTTGTCTTCAAGTTCACCTTGGACAGATTGAATGGCTTCTTCCTGCTGCAACAAATTCACCAATTCGTCAAATGACACATTTTGCTTGGTGATGTTCAATGTGGTGACAAAGATTTTGAACTGAGATGGCAGTGCTCTTAGTGTAATTGGGACAAGTAGTTTATCCTCCACCTTTTCTCCAAGTGCAACAAGCTCAGCTCGTAGTTCAGATACCCGCCATAAGAATTCCTCAACTTTCTCGCCAGCTTGCATACTGAGTGTATGTAGCTTGGACTGTAGATGAAGGATCTTTGTCTGGTTCTTCGCTTGGTAGATTATGGAGAGAGAATCCCATGTTGCCTTTGATGTTTCCACATCCCTAATGTGAAGTTGAACTTCATCGGTGATGCTGAGTGTTATCAACATCAATGCTTTGGCATCGGCCTTATCAAACTTTTGCTTTTCATCTAGGTCTTCCGATCTGGTTATGTCACCAATGACAATTCCCCATAGCTCTTCAAAACTGAGAATTATCCGCATCTTTGTCTTCCATGTGGCATAATTGGGGTTGACATTGTTCACCACAAATAAAAAATAGTCTAGACAACAAATTTATTATTATTTTATTTGACAATATATTCACTTTCAAGAGGAAATTGTGGCACGGAGATGAGAACGATAGGCCTATGCTATGAGACGGGGATGCTTTGGTGTGTGTTCTACCTCGTCTTCGTCATCAGCATCATAACCTTCATCTAGTTTTTCTCTAATCTTCCTTGCTTGACATTGTACATCAAATAGAAAGTAATCTAGCAATCCTTGCCTAAAAAATTCATCGAATTGAAGATTACCAATGTTTTACAGGGCATCTAGAAGGGAAAAATAGAAGCCTAAGCTCTCTCAAACAGCACGTCTGCCTCAAGGTGGCTCATTCGCATGATTACTAGCCACACTGCTAGCATCTGGTGCAATGGACATCCACAGATTTGCAAGCTTTCCCTTGCTCAATGCTTATGTGCCTACAAATGGCCTCCAAACTCAACACCAAACTCCACGCCAAACTCCACACTCTTTTCCTATGCTATCTGGTTTGGGCACTATAATCAATTCTTCTATTAGGCTTTCTAACTTTGCTATGCTCCTTGTATTTTCTGCTAACGTTTTCTTAGTCTCCTCCTCCAAGTCATTGTCAGAGAAACTTCAAACCATCAACAACATTTGTCTCCTTCTCCAAGTCATTGCCAGAGATCAACAGCATCTTCTTGCATGTAGGAGGAGTAACTGTAAGAACTTCTCCAGTCTCCTTTCAGCCAGCAGACCTGAATCTTTAGCACTCACTCCTACACAGGCTCTCCAACGCATGCCTTCCTTCCTTATCGCTGTTGGACTGCACTGTGGGCGTTCCTCCTTGTAACTCAATAGTACTGCATCACCAGCCATGACTCTGATACCATTTAATGGTAAAGTAGAAGAGAAGAAGATGTATTTGATGCTGAAAAGTATTACAACATCAGTATAAATACTAGGTAACAGTTGATGAAACTGTTACAACAGTTGTATAACTGCAGAACCAGAACGTAACTGTATATGGTTACGTAACAAACAAAACAATGTAATATTTATGCTAACACTCCACACTACTCTCCCATCAAATTTATGCAATAGATTGACACCTTCCTCATATTGCACAAGGCTCTAATACCAAATGAGAAAGAGTAAATGCTTTATTTTTTATTCAGTGGCAGTAAACATATTTATAAGGAAGGTGTAGTGTGGTTGTAACTGATGATGTAGTTTTGTAATCGATGGTATAACTAACATCAGTAACCAACAATGCTAACAGTAACCTACCCCTGAAGTTGATCCACCTAGGCTCGTATTTCTGCCATAGCCCCATCATCCTATCCAACCTGGCCCTGTGCTTATAACTGTGCCTGCACCTATGGTTGTGCCTACACATGTGGTTGTACCTATATTTGGGGCACCCCTTCCAGCCTCTGTCTAACTCTCCTCTACCCTCCACCATCTCCATCATCTCCGTCATCACCTCTACCTCCACCACCTCTACCACCCTTGCCACCACCATCTCCTCCAGCTCAACTAGCTCTCCCTAAATTAGAATCTATAGAATCTGATGTACATCCTCCAAGGTCACTGTCATCTCCCTAGTAGGCAAATGAAATGTACCTATCTCACTGTGATACCTCTCCCCAAGAGTAGTCAACAATCCTAGATTCGCCCGCACCTTGAGCATAAAGCAAACAAACCACAGTCCCACTAATCCAAGCACCAAATGATATGTATTAGTCAAGTAGGGTCGTAGAAGCTACGTAACTGAGAATCTCTCCCACTAAATCAAGACATTATCTAGTACCTCCTTCAATCAATAACAAAGTGTGTTAACCAATCAACTAAGCTACATATCTAATCAATATGTCACATCAGTTACCTAGCTATCCTATAATCTTTTTGGAGATTCTATCAATCTCCAAGATGACTTATCAATTAGCCAGCATTGATCGAGATGGCAACTTAACCCAATTAGCTAAGTAATTTGACCAAATTTTTCATGTGTGGCTCTATTAATTAGACGCTCGGCTTTGTATTGTACGCGCTGAACACCTTTTCATTTGCTGAAATGTAGGTAAATGTGCATAAATAAACATCAAATGCATGTTTTAAAACCAAATGCACGTTTTCATATTATATGTGCAGGGTTGTTTCTTACATGCGCTCATTTATTTTATATGTACAACATTATTCTAGATGCCTAGGTTTTTTGTTTGAATGCATGCATTCACATACATGCACTGAAACCCTAATTATTTGCATACAACTATTTATCAAATGTGAAAAAATTGCATATGCACAGATTCCTTTATCACATGCATGGAATCGCGTTATATGCGTAGATTAAATCATCAATAGCACAAAAACATCAAAATGGTGCATTTAAAAATGACATCTTTGACCCAAAAATTTGACCCTAATTAATGCACTTCGACCAAAATTGAAAGCGTAAATACTAGGTGTCCATACTCTGTTGGCCGCCTGAATCATCAGATCCTCTTGAATCTGTGGTCCTCTACTAGAATTCACACCATCTTTGTTGATTGCTCTAGTCTGCAATAAACTAGGGCTCCTATAATCTCTCCTCAAATGACAAGTGTGCAAATGAGTAGAATGGAGACCCCGCAGCACTATTTATAGCCAAGTGAACCCTAACTGGAGGTGTTTGACCTTACACATGATGCCATGTTCTTCATCCATTTTTCATTCTCTATCATCCAAATTTTTCACCTGCCCATCGTGTTGTCAAATTTTTATTTGTTGTGAGATCGTTCGTTATCCTTTTCCAAAGTCCATCCCAACCAATCTCTCGAGGGGGCATCCTACCATTATCAAACCTATACCAGGGGCAAACTAGGGCATATATCATACTCGGAAAATCTTTATTCTTTGAAACAATATAATAAAACACATTGTCTCAAAGAGGGGCAAAATGTATACACCTAAAAATGGTTCGAGATCAATAAAATAAATATTTTAATGTTTATTTTATTCTCATTCTTCTATCAATAAATAAATATCTTAATTTATTTACCTAATTCACATTCACCATATTCTTCCAATAATTTTCATGCTAGTTTTATTTTATTTCATTAGTTTAGTTTCTATTTATAATTTTCATTCTAATTTTTAAATTTTCATAGTTTACATTTTAAATTTTGAATAATTAAATGTTAAATTTGTAATAGATTAGTTAGATTTATAAATTTTAATAGTTTAAATTTAAATAGTTTGATTTTATTTTTTTAATAAAGTATAGTATTTTGTAATAGGACGTATTCGGCAGACTTCCTTGACATCACTCCTCTCCGCTTCTACCTATCCTCAACTGCTCTGCCACCGTCCTCTCTATTGCAACCTCCTCCAAGCTGCCAGACTCCTGCTCTCCTTCCTCCTACCCCTTTCGTCATGACTTTGGGCTTTCACATTGTAATTTTAACATAGTTTTTAATTTAGTTTTTCATATAAGTTTTTAATATTGCATAATCTTTAAAAAGTTTTTAGTTTTTAATATAGTATTTAATTTAGGTTTTAGTTTCAATATAGTTTTTTTTAATTCTAACATTGTCTTTAATATAATTTTAATGTTAAGATAGTCTTTAATTTAGGTTTTTTAATTTAGCCTTGGTTTTTAATTTTATCCTAGTTTTTAATTTTAATAAATAAGTAGTTTCTAAGGATTTTAATTTAGATTTTGACATATCTTTTAGTCAAAATTTCTTTAGTTTAATTAGTTTATTTTTCAATTGTATAGTCATTTTTTACATTTTAATAGTTATTTTAATCATAGTTTTATATATTTTTCTTGTCACTAACCCTTTTATTGTAGCAATATCCACTTGATGAAGACTCATTTTTACAAACTACTAACAAGTGTGTTGCAAGTTTGATTGTCAAAGACTTATCATTAAAACTGATTTGTGTGCTTGTTTAGCATTGTTTGATGAATTTGGTGTGCCCTAAGGTATGTGTACGCTCTTCCCTTGCATTGATAGGTGATATTGGGAATCAAAACACCTTTTGAACACATTACTTTTCATCCCACACATTTGAATTTTAAGGTTAATTAATCTTGTTTGGTGTGTTTGTGTGGACCAAGTGAGTGTGTATGCTTTCCCCTTGCATTGAAAGGTGATCTTGGGGATCAAAAACACCTTTTGGCTCACTTTTGTCTATCTAAAGAATCCAAGTTGTGTATGCTCTTCCCTCACATTGAAAGGTGGTCTTGGGAATCAAAAGCACTTGGAATTATTTCCCTTTAGGGTCCTACCTAAGGATATCATCAGGTTAGGGGATGACCCAAACTACATGTTCTAATAGAGTATACAAAGGAGGGAGAGAAAAATATGTCTCTCAAAGGATTCATCATCATGTCTGGCACAACCTTGATACCCCTTTGTGTAAGGATTCAAGGTGAACTGGGATTAGATTTGACCACGAGCACATGCTTGCATATGGACTATAGTTCATGGACTTAGGCCTCACATACCTTTAGGTAACTCAAAGATATCCCCTAAAAAGCTCATGCAACCTAGTTTAGGACCTATCAGTCATCTTTTTGATGGTGCATTGGATACCAGTTAGGCCCAGGAAATTACTCACACTATACTTTTGAGTTTCTAGAGATATAGCTCATTGTGGGGAGAGCCTTGGCCTCCATGGTAAGGGGTGTATAAGTGGTACTTTACCTTGCATTCCATGGCTATCCACAACTTAGTAGCTAGTATAATTGTGGGCCCATAACACCCCCTTCTCACTAATCAAGGTTGTTGATGTGTTTTCTTTGTTTTCTATTATGAAAGGCTCATGCTTGTTTGTAAACATTAAACCAAACCAATCCCTCAAATCACCACATTATATTGAGACAACATAAATCATAAGCCAATGTTTGAAGCCAAGGACCTTAATCTATCAAACCTTTGAAATCATAAAACATTTCTTATCATTAAATCATTTATACAAATTCACAACCATCCTATCTAAACCTTAACCCAAATCATTTCACCTTTCTAACCCCTAATCATTGATCCACAAACCTAAACTCCATCATCCTTATGACAACCCTAGTCACCACACATTTAACCCTACCATCACTAAATCACCCTTCCACACATAATTATCCATCCCTTTAGGATATCCTAAACCAAAACACATCCTCCCCAAATCAATCCTTGGATACTTTGAAACTCACCTTTGGATCCCCAAATCAAACAATCATATCCAATAAATCTATCGATCTTAATCATCCTTACACTCCACAACACAAATCATCATCAATCCAACCTTGGGACCTTAATCACCCTTAGGCCCCACAATCCAATCAACCAACAATCATCTTAAGGATCTAAAGCTTGACTATCCAATAGTCCAATTTCCCCAACATCATCCAACTTGGTCAATTATCATATCCATAAATCCAATTATCCCATAATTATCCTTGCAACCTTATTAACTCCCATATCCAACTGAATCAATCACAATCCTTGAATGCAATCTCTTATCCACCTTTGGGAATTCTCATCATCTATCTTGTAGCAACTCATGTCCAAAACTATCCAAATCAAGCCATTCATAATAATGCAACATTGATCATCCCATATTCCAACGTATTTAATCATTCTTAGGGTTTTCCATCCCCTAATCCACATCCCTTTAATCCTCACACAACCATCTTAGTAGTTTCCCAAATGGATTACCTTTTGGAGATCTTGATCTAAATTCAAGGTTCACCATCTAACCAATAACCTTAACCCCATCAAAAAATCCAAGGCCAAACATAATCACCCTTCCAAAACTCACTTCCATGCCTCCTATCACAAGGCAACAAGTTAAGTTAAGGATGTAGTTCCATTAAGAAAGACCCTTCCTTACTTTTCCCTACCATTCTCATGGGGGAGGGCCATCGCATCCTCACGATAGAGATAACGACAATGAGGCCTAAAAACAACTTGGGTACACTTTTGATTATGACCAATTCTTTAATTTCCAACAAGGACGTGATATTATAAAAAGGTTCATCAAAATGAACCCTAGACTTCCTTCATGAAACAATCAAATCAAGGGATAAGTTTCCTCCAAACTATATGACCTCTCAAACCTTGATAACATAGTGTAATCTGAAGTCCCTAATAATGGTTGTAACCATGTAGAAAATCCAACCCAAGCAACCATCACATTCCTGACGAAAGCCATGACCATACTCATCATATCAACCTTAATACCAAGGATACACCTAAATCACCCCTATGATAAAGGAGAAAAACATAAAAGATGAACCAAAATTGTCTTCCCACCAAATTGATCCCCTTATGATCACATTTTTTACTACTAAACATAAAAAAAATGCAAACATGTAACTTCCCATTTTTCAATTGCATTTTAGAGGTATGAAAAACATAATAGGTATTATTCCTCGAGCACGTTTTGAG
Source organism: Cunninghamia lanceolata (assembly GCA_027924645.1). NCBI lineage: Eukaryota > Viridiplantae > Streptophyta > Pinopsida > Cupressales > Cupressaceae > Cunninghamia > Cunninghamia lanceolata. The sequence continues at coordinate 11,888,514 of BSBN01001400.1, forward strand.
GAAGATTACTTGGGAGAAAGCACACAAATACAATGTTGCATCACTATTCACATCATGCATGAGCTCAACAAAGATGAAAAACTCAAGAAGGTAGGGTTTTCATCTTTTCTCTACACTTGAAAATGAATTGAATTTGTTTTTCATTGTTTTGATTCAATTTCTATTTTCAATTTTCAAGCAATCAATCACTGCAAAACTCTAATCTAGGAGATGAGATTCCAGTTAGAGAGGAGGCTCAAAACCCTCCTCAAACTCTACCTTCACTTCATCTCCATCCACATGACACACAAGAAAACTATTTAGGGTAGATCCAAGAGATTAAAAAACAACTTGAAACCTTAATTCAAAAATTTAAAAGTCCAAATGCAAGCAATGATCATAGGAGATCCCTTGCTAGTTCATTAGAGTCCATTATTGCTCACATTGACTCAGTGACAAACCAAATTAACCAATGGGTAGACTATAGGGATAGATGTAAAAAATTCTATGTGGCCAAATTGTCGTACAAACATGTTAAAGATAAGAAAATTGTCGTACAAACAAGTTAAAAAAATCCTCTTATCTTTCCAATTCTTTTCTTCTACTCCACAATTTTCTTCTACTTGTTTTATCTTTATTTATTCTTTACTGTTTTGTCTAGGGTCTCGACAATAGAACCAAATGTTGGCAAGAAAAAGAAGGAACATAGTTTGGAGATCTAAGCATTAGTTTATTCTTTAAGTCTATTTATACCTCAAATGTGATAGTGATAGAATAATAGATAAATTTAGTAATGTATAACATGGTAAGGTAGAATCCTATATACAACATCATACACAACATAAACAATTAAATATTACACTATCAAGCCTTATATATATATATATATATATATATATATATATATATATATATATATATATATATATATATATATATATATATAGATACACTATAGTACATCTACATCTCTACTCTGCATTATTCTTCTATATATACTATTATCATATCTCTTTCCTTACTTCTTCTATCATACTATCTATTACACATACATGGTATTAGGGACGTGTCCCTTATGGAGCAACCTAGGAATCATCTTGTATGTCGATCCTGTCCTCCGCACTTTTTTTACGGTGAGTTACGATAGGTTATGGTTGATGCACTGCTTCCTGCCAACAATACTCATCCCCAACTATGGCCACAATTCAAACCATAACCACATCCCTTCTAATAACCCAAACCATCACTCACAACATCAACACTAGCAATAGAACTACATCCCTCTTGCCCTGCCTCATGGTACCCCTTTTGATCTCAAATGATAGGCCATGAAACATGCCATTAAAGGGTTGCAATAAGGGACACAATAAAAGTCCTATACATTTGAGGAATTATTTCCTTACCCCCTTTATCCTTCTATCTCACAAATTTTGTTCCCCCTTTCTTTGAAATTCCCAATTTTGAAAAATACACAATTAAGGGTGACCATAAGAAACACCTAAAAGAATTTTACATAGCTTTCCAAGAAGTTGTGCATAAGGACATGTATTTGCTTCTTCACCTTTTCCCCCAAAGCTTAGGGGACCAAGCACTAGATTGGTTCTCTCACCAACCTAAAGGATCCCTTACCACTTTTCCTGACCTCATGGAGAAATTTGTAAACCATTTCTCCTACAATGTTGAACATGAACTGACAATGATGGACCTTCGCAATGCCAATCAATGCTCAAGGGAGAGGTTTTCTTTGTTCCTCTAGTGATGGAGGGGCCTAGAAAGCTGATTCTCTTGGCTCATCCCAGAAAAATAATCAATTCACATTTTTGTCGCCAACCTTAACTTGGAATTGGTATTTCACTTGCAATTACATCGCATGACAACATTCAATGAGATCATCGAAAAATGCATTCATATTGAAAAAACTTATTGCTAAAGCATTAATCAAAATCTATTCAAAGGATCATAATCAAAATGACAAACCAAAATTATTTAACAAAGACAAGAAGCTAGTTGGCGATGGGGTCACTGACTCTAATCATGTCGAAAATTTGCAAAAACCTTCATCCATCATAGTCCCCTTGGGAAAAACTAAACAAGAGAAGAAAAGGAGACAATTCACTCCACTCAATGAGCCTATTGAAGTTGTCTTCCAAAAGCTTGTCAAAGCCATCACTTTTCCTCTCACCCAACCCTTCGATGAAAACTAACCTAAACCGTCTTGATTCCATGAGAATGAGTATTGCGATTATCATTAATGAGTATATAGAAATCATCAATGAAAATAACATCACATAATTAAGATATACAAGGGGTCAAATACTACAACCCTCATCAATAAAAATGAATATAATAAGCTGTGAAGCAACCACCACAAATACAAGTGGTCATATATAATGTACATCATAAATAATATCTGAAGAACTCTAAGCTCAACTCTGCAAGCTGATCCTCGAAGCTCTCATGCTCTTGTTGCTGATGAGGGAAGAGATTGAACCCACCATGAGGATGTCCCTTTCCTCCCCATCTATCAGTCAAGATAAAGAAACACCATCCACAATCCAAAAGTGTGATATAACGTAATACTGATGATTATCTTATTTAATTCATTTCTTAATTTATACATAAGAATACACATGAAACCATAGATCTAACCATTTCAAAGACATGGAATTAGATTACTCATTCATTGCACATCTAGGATCTAATACATATATAAATACAAAGTTGTGAACGAGTCAAATATGACTCTCAATAATGACCACACGTCTTTATAAACCTTTTCTTCGAGATCGGTGACCTTTATTATTATTTACATTAGTTGTAGCATTGCAATTTAATCATAATCAATCAGCATTCCTTCTACTGGAGAATATAACCTTTTCATAACTTCAATTTTTATGAAAACTGTGTAAAATCTTCCATCTGGAAATATTGTAATTCATCCATCCAATCTCCATGCTGAGTACTGCTGTACAGTCCCTCCATTCCATTATACCCAGCATCTGTAGAATTCTCAACTTGTTCAATGTAATTAGAGAGAAGAGACATTTCCAAGTAATTACAGGGACTTGCCTGTAACTCTTCGATTCCAAAATCTCCGGGAGAATATTGACCATTGATTTCAACAAACGGAGATTCCAGTTGAGGCGCCATTGAAAAGCCGATTATGTCAGAATCATGGTCTGTCATCAACTCCTCTACTAATAAGTCAGAACAACTTTTGTAGACCTTTACTCTTTGTGCAGGATTAGTGGTTTGATGATTTGAACTACCACTGTCAACATATTTGTTACAGCCTTTTGCCATTTTCACCGCCTTTTCTTTTACCGGAGTGACATTCAAGAATCCGTCAGTTGCAGGAGCAGCAGATTTTGATTTTTTGTTGGGTTCCTGAAGAGATTTGTCTTTTGACACCCTCTTCTTGCTGAGACGAACATTCCAGTAGTTCTTGATTTCGTTGTCTGTTCGACCAGGCAGTCGACCTGCAATTAGTGACCACCTGCATAGAATTTAAGGCTGTTCTTAAATATCATCCATTGCAATAGTCAAAAATCAATTTTTTTATATCACGACTATATCTATTAATCTTCCTCCTTAATATCTACTATGTAAATGAGCATTCTAAGCATGAAGCTGCTACCTATTGCCAAGGAGGCCATGTAATCTAACAATGAGATCCTCTTCATCAGATGAAATGTTTCCGCGCTTTATATCAGGCCGAAGATAGTTCAACCACCGTAGTCTGCAGCTCTTCCAACACCGCTTCAAACCTGAAAAAACAAATTCGCTTTTAATTGATAGAGTTACAAGTGTGGGAATTTGAAGACAGAGCAATAATACATTCGTTTACCTGTTTTTCGGGGAATGGAGGTCCAAGTAGTCTCGCTATTATTTTTGATGTATTCAGACAAAAGTTTATCCTCCTTGGCAGTCCAGGCATCGCGATAGAGGACTTGGTCTTTTAAACAGACGGGAGCTTTTCTGGCCATAGTGATGAGGCACGACATGCTTCAATGGCACTGAAATGATCATCGATACATAGATAAAGTTGCGTGGTTGTAACCTTTCCACGTGAAGACTGATTATATGGTTACAGCCAAACATTGATGTCAACATCTCCTAAGGAATAAGCCTTTTTAATTGGATGAGAATTGGATGAGAATTGGATGAGAATGGTGACGTGTATCAAATAAATGGTATTAATATACATATTCTTCTTCGGTCCTTATCTTTTTGTTCAATAGGTTCAACTTAAGACTTGTGCTCTTTATAGTAAAATGATCTTGTGGATGATATAAAATCTTAAAAAAAAAGAATCAAATTTTTTTGTCTTTTATTTATTTAATTTTTTTTTTAATTTAATTTAATTTTAAAACTATTTTATTTACTTTACATATGGACATATAATAAGAAACATCAAGTTTCCACAGTGCATAATGATTGCAGTTAGATACTTCAGAATTTAACTGTAAGTTTGTACTTCAACGTTTCCAACCACACTCCATGATCCATCATTAAGAGAAATAGTAAGAGAAGAGAAGTGGAAGGTAATTTGCAGACTAAGAACTCTAAATAGAATGAGGGAGGGGTGCGGGAACCCATATAAATTTCAATTTTATTTATTTTTAATGGAGATCATCCACCAGATGGTTTTGATACCCAAAAAATAAGAGCATGAGCCTTATGTTGAACCTCTTCAGTTGAGAGCCAAGGACTTAGGGGTATCCATTCCGCCAAATTCGCCTGGAGCACGATCTAGGCCTCATCCCTTATACTATCAAGAATTTTGATTTTTAATTAAAGATTATTTTGTTTTATACATTATTTACCTTGTTTTTATTTTAAGAATTATTTTACTTATGTATGTAACATTTAATTTTATTTTTGGAAAATCTAGAGTAATTATTTTGTTCTATATTTATATATTATTTTTTAATAGTTTTATTTGTAAACATTAATATATATTTTAAAATTTTGATGCCTTTATATTTAAAAAATAAATAATAACTTCTCTATTGAATAAAAGTTAATTAGTTTATAATATATTTGTTTTAATTTTCTCACTTCTTATCAATTATATAAAAATTATAGACAAAGTTTTTGAATTTTGGAAACATGCTTTAAGACATAGAAAAGAAAGAGCTCTCTCTCTCTCTCTCTCTCTCTCTCTCTCTCTCTCTCTCTCTCTCTCTCTCTCTCTCTCTCTCTCTCTCTCTCTCTCTCTCTCTTTTTGCAAACACTTGAGATAGAGATACAAATATTTGAAAAACAATTTTTTTATTAAAACTTCAAACAAAATTAATATTCTATTGTAATTTTTTAATATTTATTAAAATAAAAGTGATGAAACAAAACAATTAACAAATATATTAAAACATAAATTAATAATTTAAATTTTGAATTTAAATATAATAATTAGCTTAAGTTTTACTTTAAATATTATGAAACTCTAAATTAAAAACAACTTTGTTAAAACTAGTAAACATACATTATAATTTGGCATAATAATAAATCGTTCACCAAAATGAATTGATTTTTGTACACTTAAGTTTTCCATTTAGGAAAATATTGTTGCTCATAGCATTCCCATATCATTTGACAAATTAATGAAGCATTTATATAGATTAAAAGTTATAAACAAAAGTAGAATCATGACATTTAAAAGCATAGATTTTTAATAGTTGTATTAAACCTTTAAATTTAAGGTTTGGATGGAAGAATGTAGTACAAATCAATTGAAATGTTAACGTGTAAATGAGGAAGATATGTTGTAAGAAAAAGAAGTCTGACAAATCTGTACAATAGTAGTAGTGTATATATAATTGGAACAATACCATAATAAATATAAAGCAAAGACAATACATTGTACAATAGAAATGGTGCATATATAATTTGAAACAATAACATAATAAATAGAAAGCGAAGACAATATGTAGTATTTTTATTTGGGAAAACCTTAATGAATAAATAACATAACATCTTAAAATTCTTCACTATTGCATTAATTGTTCTCCAATACAATAATGAATCTATTATTTCATCCTTTCTTTCTTTTTTATATATTGCAAAGTAGAGAGGAATAATAGTGAAGCAGGAAAGAAGCTGCAAAATCAGCAGCAAGAAAGCAACCACTGACAAAGTATTGAAAACAAAGCATGCCAACATGGCAGTATTACAACAAGCTCACAATAAAATTAAAGAGCGAGAATAAGTGAGAACAAGCAAAATTACTGAATTACTGTGTCGCATTGAAGTTAAATAAAGGTGGATCTTAAAACACAATGCCAAAGGCCATACCATAAATAAACATGTGTAGATATAAATAAGGACATCCAAAATAGCTTTATACATTACATGAATCATGCAAAAGATAAACATAAATATTTTAAATAGAGGGAAAAAAACTATTACTAACCATTAACCCATCCCAACTATTATTAAATATAGAAAATATACAACCCTTTACTCAAATGTAAATCTCAATAACTCAATTTAAGTAAAAGATAGTAGGCAAGACACTTAGCAATCTAATTCCAACCGACATTCCTGCAATTTCCAAGGCCAAAAAAGACACCAACAACCGTTCTCACTGTTTGAGTCTCATAATGGAGGGCGCAACTTGCATGCTCCGTAGTAGTAACAACGCCTCCTGTCCACTCAAAAAATATCACATACAATGTGGAGTTGCTTCGATTTTATCACACGCATTCCTCTGGTTTCCTATAAGTAATAAACTCCAACGTACCTCACCAAAACAATAATTAAAAGATGCCTGTGGAACAATGCAAGTGGGAGACAGACGGGGTAAGGATAGTCGCAGGTGTCCACACAGTACGGTGATGCCTGATAGGTTGATGGCCGTATGACCATATTTAGGTATAGGAAGACAATAGAATAAAAAGGAAGGGGATATCATTTACACCACGTTTGGATAGAAATTAAAAGGCATGTAGAATTGTTTCCATTTATAATCTACGAATTAATGCAAAGATCAACCCTTCCATTTATTGTACACTCTACCGTTAAGTGACAAGTGGAGAAACTAGTAAGAAATCATACCAACAACCAAAAAAATTATGAAAATTTAATAAGAAATATTTGGATTTAATTCTTTTAATATATAGATGTTAATATTTCAATCACATTACTAGCCACATGGTAAGAGCAATTGTAACAATGAATTTTTTTAAACAAACTCACCAAAAGCTATGTATTAAGATAAAATTTAGATTAGAGGGCCATGCTTACAAATAAATGTTGACCCATACGCCAAGGTGAACAACTACTAAATTTAATTGAGATGGTAGTGTTGGCATGGGAATATGGACTTATAAGCTAAGGTGAACAAATACTAGCACATCTCCCTTATCATTATTAAGAGACATGAAATAGAGATCAATACAATAATTAACTTTCATTGCCCCTTCAGCTGTCACCAAATTAAATATGATGTATGATTTGATTGACATGACATGAACATTACTAAAAAAAAAATCATTATATTACACTCACTATTGATGCAGAAATTCTATTTTTTCATTTCATTTCACTATATACATACTACTAACAAAGTTGATATAACTTTTGTGTGTATTTGTGTGACAAAATATGTTGAACGTACAAGAATAAGAGAGGATGATCCCTACCTCCCATGTCAACCATATTCATCTCCATGGTTATGAAGAACATATGGTAGAACTAGAGCTTGATCAAGTTGGAAGCATTGAGGGATAAAGTTTAACACAACCTTCCATGCTAACAAACCTAGATTCAATAGACTCAAACTTACTAACATTTTTCATTACTGTGCTAACATGGAGTAAATTGAAGACATGGGTAAGAAGATAGTTGATGAAGCTAACAATCAAAATGATTTTGAAAATGTAACTACATGGATAGATTAACTTTGATTCAATATGAATGCCAAAGTGCATATGAGACTTATCATTAATCCAAGAATGATGGAGAGCTCAAAGGAAACTAAAAGATAATTATCATGTCTAGTTTTTTAATATGTTTACATCAATTCTCATGGATAAATATCAATGTTATAATTATGTATATAATTATCTCAAACCCTACAAGAGTTTTTACAACAATCAAGACATTTATAATCCACATAAATGTTTAGGATAATATTGAACCTACAAATGGAGAATGGATATCATAGTATTACTTTATCTCCAACCATAGAAACCAATTTCTCCATGCACCATCCTAGACCAAGATGTGACGCTATTCTTTGATCAGGGGATTTAATACAAAGTATTCTTGGAGAGATAATAATGATGTTGATGAATAAACATGCATATGCATATGAAACATAACAATCATGGAAACAAAAACAAGTCAAATTTAAATAAACTAATTTTCTAAACTTTCCAATGGTTGATGTTATCTTAAAATATGGATCATATAATTTTTATAGCTCATTGACACCTCCCTTCCCATCATATGTGTGTACACTTAAAAAAGACATGACTCTGTCTAAATAAATATTCTTAATATTTATTTCAATTTAATTCCTCTATCAATAAATAAACAAATCAATTTATTTATCTGATTCACATTCCTCCACAAAATTAAAAAAAATCATTTATTTAATTAAATCCTTGATATTCCTCCAAATTAAATAAACTCATTTATTTAATTAAAATCCTCCAAGTTCTTCTAAATTAAATAATACCAAATCAATTGAAATGTTAACGTGTAAATGAGGAAGATATGTTGTAAAGAAAAAGAAGTCTGATAAATCTGTACAATAGTAGTAGTGTATATATAATTGGAACAATAACATAATAAATATAAAGCAAAGACAATACATTGTACAATAGAAATGGTGCATATATAATTTGAAACAATAACATAATAAATAGAAAGCGAAGACAATATGTAGTATTTTTACTTGGGAAAACCTTTATGAATAAATAACATAGCATCTTAAAATTCTTCACTATTGCATAAAATTAATTGTTCTCCAATACAATAATGAATCTATTATTTCATCCTTTCTTTCTTTTTTATATATTGAATCAAATGCAAAGTAGAGAGGAAAAAGAGTGAAGCAGGAAAGACGCTGCAAAATCAGCAGCAAGAAAGCAACCACTGACAAAGTCTTGAAAACAAAGCATGCCAACATGGCAGCATTAACAAGCTCACAATAAAATTAAAGAGCGAGAACAAGCAAAATTACTATCTCGCATTGAGGTTAAATAAAGGTGGATCTTAAAACACAATGCCAAAGGCCATACCATAAATAAACATGTGTAGATATAAATAGGGACATCCAAAATAACTTTATACATTACATGAATCATGCAAAAGATAAACATAAATCCAGAGAACAAGTTGGTTGTCTCTTCTATGTGGTTGTTGGCTTTCTTGTTGGGCTGTATGCTTTTGACAATTCGTTGTTGGTTGTTGGTGTCTCATGTTGCTGCTCAATACAATTAGTTACAGTAGAAGATAGACATAAAGATATGCTAATGTATTTTTGTTATTTTACATTGTTTATGTTGTAACTGTTCTTACAGCCGTACACTTTTATTGTAATTTTCAGATTTACTTTTTTCCAAAAAAAAGATAAATATAAATATTTTAGAAAAAAAAAAAATACCCAAATTTTTTTCCCGAAAACTATTACTAACCATTAACCCATCCCAACTATTATTAAATATAGAAAATATACAACCCTTTACCCAAATGTAAATCTCAATAACTCAATTAAGTAGAAGATAGTAGGCAAGACACTTAGCAATCTAATTCCAACCGACATTCCTGCAATTTCCAAGGCCAAAAAAGACACCAACAACCATTCTCACTGTTTGAGTCTCATAATAAAGGGCGCAACTTGCATGCTCCGTAGTAGTAACAACGCCTCCTGTCCACTCAAAAATTATGACATACAATGTGGAGTTGCTTGGATTTTATCACACGCATTCCTCTCGTTTCCTATAAGTAATAAACTCCAACGTACCTCACCAAAACAATAATTAAAAGATGCCTGTGGAACAATGCAAGTGGGAAGACAGACGGGCTAAGGACAGTCGGAGGTGTCCACACAGTACGGTGATGGCCGTATGACCATATTTAGGTATAGGAAGACAATAGAATTAAAAGGAAGGGGATATCATTTACACCACGTTTGGATAGAAATTAAAAGGCATGTAGAATTGCTTCCATTTATAATCTACGAAGTAATGTAAATATCAACCCTTCCATTTAATGTACACTCTACATTTAAGTGACAAGTGGAGAAACCAGTAAGAAATCATACCAACTACCAAAAAAAATTATGAAAATTTAATAAGAAATATTTGGATTTAATTCTTTTAATATATAGATGTTAATATTTCAATTATTTCAATTACTTTATTAGCAACATGGTAAGAGTGATTCTAACAATGAATTTTTTAAACAAACTCGCCAAAAGCCATGTATTAAGATAAAATTTAGATTAGAGGGGCATGCTTGCAAAGAACTGTTGACCCATACGCCAAGGTGAACAACAACTAAATTTAATTGAGATGGTAGTGTTGGCATGGGAATATGGACCTATAAGCTAAGATGAACAAATACTAGCACATCTCCACTTATTATTATTAAGAGACATTAAATAGAGATCAATACAATAATTAATTTTCACTGCCCCGTCCCCTGTCACCAAATTAAATATGATTGATGATTTGATTGACATGACATGAACATTACTCAAAAAAAAATCATTATATTACACTCACTATTGATGCATAAATTCTATTTTTTCATTTCATTTCACTACATACATACTACTAACAAAGTTGATATAATTTTTGTGTGTATTTGTGTGACAATATATGTTGAACGTACAAGAATAAGAAAGGATGATCCCTACCTCCCATGTCAACCATAGTCATCTCCATGGTTATGAAGAACATATGGTAAAACTAGAGCTTGATCAAGTTGGAAGCATTGAGGGATAAAGTTTAACACAACCTTCCATGCTAACAAACCTAGATTCAATAGACTCAAACTTACTAACATTTTTCATTACTGTGCTAACATGGAGTAAATTGAAGACATGGGTAAGAAGATAGTTGATGAAACTAACAATCAAAATGATTTTGAAAATGTAACTACATGGATAGATTAACTTTGATTCAATATGAATGCCAAAGTGCATATGAGACTTATCATTAATCTAAGAATGATCAAGAGCTCAAAGGAAACTAAAAGATAATTATCATGTGTCTAGTTTTTTAATATGTTTACATCAATTCTCATGGATAAATATCAATGTTATAATTATGTATATAATTATCTCAAACCCTACAAGAGTTTTTACAACAATCAAGACATATATAATCCACATAAATGTTTAGGATAATATTGAACCTACAAATGGAGAATGGATATCATAGTATTAGTTTATCTCCAACCATAGAAACTAACTTCTCCATGCACCATCCTAGACCAAGATGTGACACTATTCTTTGATCAGGGGATTTAATACAAAGTATTCTTGGAGAGATAATAATGATGTTGATGAATAAACATGCATATACATATGAAACATAACAATCATGGAAACAAAAAACAAGTCAAATTTAAATAAACCACTTTTCTAAACTTTCACAAGGTTGATGTTATCTTAAAACATGGGTCATATAGTTTTTATAGCTCATTGATAATGATATTTCACCTCCCTTCCTATCCATATGTATCAATGAATCTTGATACATACTTACCTTCCTTGATGATTTCTCTTAATTCACTTGTGTCTACCATAAAAGAGAATTTAATTTACTATTAAACTTATATTACATTATGTGAGCCATGTTGTGGAAACAATGAAAACTAGAAATAACTTAATACTTGAATATAAGAATGGAAAATAAAGTGCAAAATAGAAAAGGGAAATAATGGAACTTGGTAGAAAACTGAGGAAGTTCACTACCTAGGACATTATTATAGCACATGTTGTCATCTAATTGGTGTGCTGGCATCCATTTCATGCATTGGCATCCAGAATTGGTGCAAGACTTAGATTTCCATATAGACTTGAAAAATACCTACACATAAGGACAACAATAATAAACTACTAGATATGATAGAAATGTACAAAAATAATGAAATCACTCTAAAATAATGTTTTTAAATAACATATTGAAGTGACAATAGTGATGCAGAGGTGCACAAGGGAAGCAACAAGACAAGGTAAGTTTGTTCTCCTTAGCCCACTCACCCACTTCACTTCTTCAATCCAACACAAGTCACATTCAAGGGCATATGAAGGGTTTGATATCCGGGTGATGACTCAACCTTCAAGTCTTCTCTAATACCTTAAGACAGATCAATAAACACATTCTATGTAGTTGGTTTGACCCCCAACTTCCCAAAACTCTCCAACCTATACCTTGACTAGTAAGGCTACTAGCCCTCCAAACTAGGTTTTCTTCACACAACTTGACAAAATCCCAAATGACCAGGCAAGTAAATGATGGTTTTAGATACCCTTTAGGGGACCCTATCAAACTTCCAAGTCTCCTGTTCCAACTCTACTCCAGCAATCCAGAACACCTACTAGGTCTCTAGGCCTAATTGATCAGTTTAGGGCTAGGTTACAAAGCAAGTGGTCAATTTTGGGTGCATAGATTAGGGAGAAGAATTTGGAATGCTTCTACCATGCCTAATCAACACAAAACCATCATCCATTCACTCACTTTATCAGGATTATGTCATCTACAACCTCAAATAGCATAAAATTGGTCAAATACAAGGAAATACTTGACCTAGGGCATCACCTTAAAATTTGAAAACAGCATTTCCCGACCAAATGCTTTTGGAATCCTATAGAGTACATCCCTAGCCTACATTTCACTAGTTTTTATGAATTTTCACTAGTGGGAATGCATTCTAGGACCGGATTTCTATGACAAACCCTAGAAAATAGGGTTTCTAGACCAGTCTTCAAAGAAAATTCAATATCTTTTAACTACGACCACTTCAAGATCTCAAACTAGTTGCATTTGAACCCTGACTCCAAGCACTTTCAAAAAAATAACATTTTCTCACTTGACAAGTCCGTATAAGCCGTACACAGTAAGAAAAGTAGGGAAAAGTGACTATTTTCTGTTGTTTGAATGCCCAAAACTCCGTACTAGACCTCCTCTGCCATACAGGAGTAAAATCACAATCATATCAACCCCTCCAAGTCAGTACATAACTTCTACAAATAGTTTCATCGACCAAATTGGAGTTGTAACCGGTCAATGTGTCATTGACACTATTGACAACACTTGACATTATGGCATTTTGCCTTAGCACAAAGAAACTGATTCCTTTAACTTGTGTAATGGATCTCAAATGACCAATATACTCCCTAAAACATGATAAAACACTAAAACAACCAAAAAGACTCAAAACCAATCCTTAGACCTACTAGGCCTAAGTGGCACAACTAGGTCCAAGTGGACTAAGAAGGATATGAGGTTTATACAGTTACCCCAAACCTCTTGACCACACAAAATAGACCTTCCAAACATGGCTATGAAAAGCCTTATTACAAAACACATCAAACAAAACTCAACTTATCAAAGATGCTATCAAAATGCTTGTAGGGATCAAACTACTCCTAGGTTCCCTGCACCATACACCCACTGTCAAACAGAACTCAAGTCTCTTGAGTTGGAATCTTGTCAAATGTGAAACCTGCCTTCTCAATGGCTACTTTGCTCATCCAAGTAGCATCCTCCTGGGGTTTATTGAGCCACTTCACCAAGTACTCATAGTATGTGTGCCTCCTAGTTTGTTTTGTAATCCTCTTATCCAAAATGCACTCAATCTGATTAGGAGATGAAGGAATCATTCTTGGAGTGTCTGATCAGTTTGGTCTTCTTCAACAGTAGTCTTAGGATCAGATCCTTTATAGGGATAACGGTCTGAAATATTAAAAATTGGAGACAAGGCAATGCCATCCAGAAGTCTGATTTTATATGCATTTTCTCCACATTTCTTGAGCACTTCACAAGGCCCAATCTTCTTCATGAGTAGCTTGGTATGTTTACCTGTAGGGAGCCTCTCCTTCTTCAGATGGACCATTACCAAATCACCTTCTTTGAACTGCAGATCCCTTCTTTTCCTGTAAGCAAATTGTTTATATTTCTGAGAAGTGGACTGCAACTTTTGTTTCACTTGTTCATGGACATCTTTCATCACTTGAACAAAGTCTTCAGCCAAGGCACTGCTGTTTTCCAGTCCTTTAACCTCCCTAAGTTCCAAAATACCCCTTGGGTGAGTGCCATAAACAATTTGGAAAGGAGACAGGCCGGTGCTTCTGTTGACAGTGTCATTGCATGAGAACTCTGCCAGAGCCAAAATTGAATCCCAACTAGCACCTTGCTTCTTTGTTAGGCATCTTAGGAGGTTACCAAGTGACCTATTAATCACCTCTATTTGTCCATCAGACTGAGGGTGATAGGTAGATGATAATGACAAGTTTGTACCTAGTCTCTTCCAAAGTGTCCTCCAAAAGTGTCCTATGAACTTGGGGTCTCTGTCTGAGATGATTGACAAAGGTAAACCATGTAATTTGACTATTTCCTTGAAGAAGAGACCTGCTATGTGTGAGGCATCATGTGTGGTTTTACATGGGATGAAGTGAGCCATTTTTGAGAACTTATCTACAACCACAAAGATGCTATCATGTCCATTCTTGGTCCTAGGAAAACCAAGTGCAAAGTCCATGTTTATGGAATCCCAAGGCTTTGAAGGAATAGGTAGAGGAGTGTATAAACCTGCATTTGATGTATGCCCCTTTGCTCTTTGGCAAATTTGACAAGTTTCAACAAACTTCCTTACATCAGTTGGCAACTTGGGCCAAAAATAGTATCTCCTAACCAATTCTAGGGTCTTATCAATACCAAAGTGGCCTAAAATGCTTCCACAGTGCTTTTCCTTGATTATATTCTCTCTAACAGACCCTCTTGGGATACACAACATGCTACCCTTGAAAAGATATCCATCTTGTAAGAAAAAATTAGAAAAATCAATGTTATACCTTCCTGTCATGGCCTTGCAAGATAGGTATGGTTCTTTGAAGTCTTCATCTGCTGCATACTAATCTTTGATGGCATGAATACCTATACTTTCCAATTGAATAGTTTACACTACAAGATTCCTCCTACTTAAGGCATCAGCTACCTTATTGGCCACGCCTTTCTTCTGTTTTATGGAGAAGGTGTATGCTTGGATGTACTCCATCCACTTGACATGTTTGTGGTTCAACTTCTGCTGCCTGTTCAAGGAGCTCAATGCATGGTTATTAGTAAAAACTATAAATTCCTTAGGCAATAAATAGTGTCTCCACTTCCTCAATGACTAAACCATGGCATATAATTCTAGATCATAGGTAGAGTAGTTCTATTTTGCCTCATTTAACTTCTCACTAAAGAAGGCTACAGGCCTCCCATCTTGACTTAGGACTCCCCCTATAGCCCTCTTACTTGCATCACACTCTACCACAAAAACCTTGTCAAAATCAGGAAGAACAAGGACCGGTTGTTCTGATATTTTTTTCTTTAACAGTTCAAAGGCTTGGTTGGCCTCATTTGTCCATACAAACACACATTTCTTGCCCCCTTTTATGGTGTCAACAAGTGGAGCACAAATGCCACTAAACCCTCTAATGAACTTTCTATAAAAGCTACACAAACCATGGAAACTCCTTACCTCAGAGGCTGTTGTAGGTGTTGGCCAATTAAGAATGGCTTCAACCTTACTTGGATCCATTTTTAGGCTACCCTTGGAGATGACAAACCCCAAGAATATCAACTCTTCTTGTAGGAAGACACATTTATCAAGGTTGATTCTCAACTTCTCCTCTTGAAGCCTCCTGAGCACTTGATGGATATGCCTTATGTGGTCTTCCTTGCTGTCACTAAAAACCAATATATCATCCAAATACACAACAATTAACTTGTTAAGGAAAGGTTTTAGCACCTCATTCATCAATCTCATAAAGGTGCTTGGTGCATTTGACAAGCCAAAAGGCATGATAACCCATTCAAATAGTCCTTCATTGGTTTTGAAGGCAGTTTTCCACTCATCCCCCTCCCTTATCCTGATTTGGTGATAACCACTTTTTAGATCTATCTTGGTAAAATACTTAGCCCTACCCAATCAATCCATTAAATCTTCCATTCTAGGCATTGGAAATCTATACCTGATAGTGATGTTATTGATGGCCCTAGAATCAGTGCATAGTCTCCATGTTCCTTCCTTCTTGGGTGCAAGTACTACAGGTACTGCACATGGACTAGTACTCCTCCTGATAAGCCCTCTATCCAAAAAGTCTTGGATTTGTCTTGCCACTTCAGCATTTTGCTCTGGAGTCAACTTGTAGGCTGCTTGGTTTCGTAGGGTGGATCCAGGGATGAGATCAATGCAATGACTAATCTCCCTCTTTGGTGGGAGGGCATCCTTTCCTTCATCGGCTATCACATCCTGAAACCTCTCCAATAGTTCTTCCACTTCCTTTGGTCCAATCCTCCTAAGAGGTTGCTGCATTTTGGCCTTCTTGGGATTTACATCCTTGGGCTTGATAACTACTGCAAAACATGGCACTTTCTCTTCCTTGAGGTTAGCCAAAAACTCTTTTTCACCTACCAACATAACTAAACTAGAAATGACCTTCTCTTTGCAATCATCAATCAAAGGAGTCATTGTAAACTTTTCACCATTTTTGGACAAATGAATCACATTTTGCTTACCATCATGTTGGGCACTTGTGTCATGTTGCCAAGTCCTTCCAAGAAGAATGTGGCATGCATCCATATCCACTATCTCACAAAGAATCCTATCATGATATTCACCTATCTTGAATTCAACCCAACATTGCTCTTTCACCACAATTTGTTGTTCCTTGGTTAGCCAAAAGACTCTATAGGGGTTAGGATGAGGTATTCTTTCCAATCCTAACTTAGTCACCATTTCATTAGAAGCCAAATTTTTAGAAGAACTTGAATCAACTATTACCTTGCAAACTTTTCCTTTCACCTTGCAAGTCGTTCTGAACAAGTTGTTCCTTTGGGGATGCTCCTTGGTGGCTAGCATGATGAGGGATCTGTTAAACATGATGCACTCTCCACTCTTAGGTGCTGCAGACTTGGAAGAGGTTGTTTGATAACTTGTGGTGCTTTGATAGTCCTCTTCTTGAAGGAGTTGCACCCTTCTATCCTTCTGATTTGCAGCAGTGTTTCCTATCTTCTCTGGGCACCTAAAGGACTAATGTCCAATCTGATTGCAAGAGAAACACCTTCCAGTAAACACATTGGGACCTCTGCCCCCACTTCTTCCTCTGCTATTACCTCTCCCTCTAAACTGACCCTTATCAGCACTATTTCTGTCAGCTTGTCCTTGGCTACCTTCTTGTGATCTGCCTTCTTGGAATCTAGGAAAGTTGTCTCTGTTTTGAAATCTACCCTTGCCTCTAAAATTCAGATTGCCTCTGCCCTTACTGCTGCTGTTTGACTCACCTTTTCTTCTCTGCTTATCCTCAATCCTTAGTGCCATTTGAAAGCACTTATGGACTGTCTCTGGATTAAAGAGAGTTAATTCATCTTGAATGGAGAACTTGAGGCCATTGAGATACCTTGCAAGCTTCTGTTTTTCATTCTCAGGCATCTTGGCTTTCAATGTCATCTTGTGAAACTCCTCTGTGTAGGTGCTCACGTCCATGTCCTTCTGTCTCAAGTTGTGCAACTTCTTGTTCAAGTTGACCTCATAGTCTTTAGGAACAAATTGCTTCTTGATTTCAAGTATCATCTTCCTCCATGTAGAGATAGGGTTTCTATCATCCTCTATCCTCTCATTTTGAATGCAGTTCCACCAACTTAAGGCTGGCCCTTTCATTCTAGACTTGGCAATCCTTACCTCCTAATTTTCTGCCACTTCTTCACATTCAAAATAGTTCTCCATTGCCTCAATCCAATCAAGGCACTCCTCTGGGTTCATCTCACCAGGAAACATAGGCAAGTCCACCTTAGTGTCCTTCCTACTCAACTTTCCAAGTGCATCTAGGAATTGTCTCTCTGACATGCCTCCTTGTGGCTCTTCCATAGGCACTTCTTCTTGTTCATCTTGATCCTCTTCATCTGAATCCAAGATGACCTTTGGCTTCTTCTTCTTGTCCTTGTCTTTCTTCAACTTCTCTATCTTAGCCTCCATCCTTTTGTTCTTGGTTGCTTGCTCTCTCACTATCTTTGCTAATTCGGCATTAGTTACCCTTGTAGGAACTTCCTCCTCTTCTTCTCTATCTCTCATCTCTTTGATGGCTCTGATACCACCTGATGTAGAGGTGCACAAGGGAAGCAACAAGACAAGGTAAGTTTGTTCTCCTTAGCCCACTCACCCACTTCACTTCTTCAATCCAACACAAGTCACATTCAAGGGCATATGAAGGGTTTGATATCCGGGTGATGACTCAACCTTCAAGGCTTCTCCAACACCGTAAAACAAATCAATAAACACCTTCTATGCAGTTGGTTTGATCCCCAACTTCCCAAAACTCTCCAACCTATACCTTGACTAATAAGGCTACTAGCCCTCCAAACTAGGTTTTCTTCACATAACTTGACAAAATCCCAAATGACCAGGCAAGTAAATGATGGTTTTAGATACCCTTTAGGGGACCCTATCAAACTTCCAAGTCTCCTATTCCAACTCTACTCTAGCAATCCAGAACACCTACTAGATCTCTAAGCCTAATTGATCAGTTTAGGGCTAGGTTACAAAGCAAGTGGTCAATTTTGGGTGCATAGATCAGGGACAGGAATTTGTAATGCTTCTACCATGCCTAATCAACACAAAACCATCATCCATTCACTCACTCTATCAGGATTTTGTCATCTACAACCTCAAATAGCATAAATTTGGTCAAATACAAGGAAATACTTGACCTAGGGCATCACCTTAAAATTTGAAAACAACATTTCCCCACCAAATTCTTTTGGAATCCTGTAAAGTACATCCCTAGCCTGCATTTCACCAGTTTTTATGAATTTTCACTGGTGGGAATACATTCTAGGGTCGGATTTCTATGACAAACCCTAGAAAACAAGGTTTCTAGACCAGTCTTGAAAGAAAATTCAATATCTTTTGACTCCAACCACTTCAAGATCTCAAACTAGTTGCATTTGAACCCTGACTCCAAGAACTTTCAAAAAAATAACATTTGCTCACTTGACAAGTCCATACAAGCTGTACATAGTAAGAAAAGTAGGAAAAAGTGACTATTTTCTGTTGTTCGAATGCCCAAAAGTCCATACCAGACCTCCTCTGCCGTACAGGAGTAAAATCACAATCATATCAACCCCTCCAGGTTGGTACATAACTTCTACAAACAATTTCAGCGACCAAATTAGAGTTGTAACCGGTCAATGTGTCATTGACACTATTGACAGCACTTAACATTATGGCATTTTGCCTTAGCACAAAGAAACCAATTCGTTTAACTTGTGTAATGGATCTCAACTAACCAATATACTCCCTAAAACATGATAAAACACTAAAACAACCAAAAAGACTCAAAACCAATCCTTAGATCTACTAGGCCTAAGTGGCACAACTAGGTCCAAGTGGACTAAGAAGGATATGAGGTTTATAAAGTTACCCCAAACCTCTTGACCACACAAAATAGACCTTCCAAACATGGCTATGAAAAGCCTTATTACAAAACACATCAAACAAAACTCAACTTATCAAAGATGCTATCAAAATGCTTGTAGGGATCAAACTGTTCCTAGGTGCCCTACACCAAATAGTAAGAGGGAGAAGAAACACAAAACCTCCATGCAGTTGGAGTCCTTTGAGTACCTATAAGGCTGAGAAGGGGAGAAAGGGGGTGGCTATGATAGAGCATTCCTTCAAGTCAAACCCCTATTTTGGTCTTTCAACCTCCATGGGTGACCAATGATATAGAGGAAAATAGAAAGTCTGTACATGCTTTACCTATGTGAATCTAGGACTATGAAAAATCAAGCCAAAGTAAACTTTTAAGTATGAAATAGGTCTATAAGGATCAATTCCCTAGTGTGTGTAGGAGGAGAGAAGTGGAGTGGAAAACCCCTCTAAGTGCCAACAAGGAAGTTACAACACAAGGAGAGATTAAAATAACAATGGAATAATAGAAATACACACAATATCACCTACAAACACCAAAATGGAGATGATAGTTGATGAAATCACAAGCATGAGCCCTTAACCATGAAGTAGAATCAAAGAACACCAATGTTGGGAATGTACAATTGCTACTTAGAAAGCTCAAGAATTCTAGAATGCTTTATAAAGACATGTAAAATTTTGAATATAGTATTTCTTGCAAAAAGATTGAAAATATTGATTGATTAGATTCAAAAAGTTGAGTTGAAAGGGAAGGTGAAGGGTCATGGAATGTAAATTGACTAATGGAATTTGCCTAGTGGATTGTGGGTCAATTATATTCACATGTTCAAGATCAACAAGGTAGCACTTGAATAGAATAAAATAGTCGATGCATGATTGTAAAGTTAATGGATGCCATTGTGCTAAATAGATATCCACATGTCATGCTTCCATCCAAGTGAAAAAGGGCTAGAAATAGGTTAGAATGATACAAGAACATTATGTTTACAAAGGAAACATATTCATGAAGGGTGAAAATACATTTTCATATACAAACATATAGTTATTGTCGGCACCGAGAGTAGGACAAAGGCAAGGATAGGATCAAATGAACCTATAAACATACTGTTGAAGGAACAAGACAACTAAGAGGGGGGGTGAATTAGTTGTATCAAAAATTTAACTTCTTTAAACAAAATCACATTCACATTCACTTACTTTAACTCCTTAATCTATTATGAAGATTAAACATGAATAGAAAAATCAAAACATAAACACATCACCACCAACACACATGAACACTAGATTTTTATGTGGAAAACCCTAAAATGGAAACACCACGGTGAGTGTTAGCTCACGATATAATGTAGTAACAATGCTGCATAACAAAGAGGCTGACTACCTTAGGGGCTCACTATCCAGGGGTCACTACCCAAATGAATGCTCACTACAAAAAGGCTCACTACCAAGGGGGGTGAATTAGTTGTATCAAAAATTTAACTTCTTTAAACAAAATCACATTCACATTCACTTACTTTAACTCCTTAATCTATTATGAAGATTAAACAAGAATAGAAAAATCAAAACATAAACACATCACCACCAACACACATGAACACCAAATTTTTATGTGGAAAACCCTAAAATGGAAGATTAGTTGTATCAAAGAGGGGGGGTGAATTAGTTGTATCAAAAATTTAACTTCTTTAAACAAAATCACATTCACATTCACTTACTTTAACTCCTTATCTATTATGAAGATTAAACATGAATAGAAAAATCAAAACATAAACACATCACCACCAACACACATGAACACCAGATTTTTACGTGGAAAACCCTAAAATGGAAACACCACGGTGAGTGTTAGCTCACGATATAATGTAACTATAACAATGCCGCATAACAAAGAGGCTCACTACCTTAGGGGCTCACTGTCCAGGGGTCACTACCCAAATGAATGCTCACTACAAAAAGGCTCACTACCAAGGGGTGGCTCACTGCCAAAGGGTGGCTCACTGCCAGGATGGGTGGCTCACTACCATGAACTGATATAGTAGCATCTACAACATGCTTGAGTTCAATTCCATTGAAGTGCAATATATCTCTTATGCTCTGCCTTTACAACACACACACTTTATCTTCGCATCTTCACACTCTCTCTCATCACTCACAGATTCATTGCATATATTTATACCAATTATCGACCTTGGAACATACATCAAGGTCAGCAATACAATTTACAACCACTGGAACTATTTCCAAGGTCAGCATACATACATAATTCAAATTAGGTCTAGATCTAAACAAAATTGCAGAGTAAAAGAATGAAGAAAGAGCACTTCATGGCTTAGCTCAGACCCAAACACATCCTTACACACTTCAACACACTTCCACAATCCACAAATCACCTCTGCAACAAGTGTAGGTAACCAAGTTGGCCAAAACTAGTGCAAACATCAAGACTACTTAGATACATGCTTCCAATAACTTCATTATAGCTTACGGATCAAGTACACACCTTCAATACATTTTAGAGACATCCACAAAGAACATAGAATCACCTAAGAGTTGAAAAATCCAACCGTAACAGATCTCACTTGAGGACAACAAATATCACTTGAAGACAAAATTATAGATGTTATTATATGGAGCCTAATCAGACTCGGAGGTTAAATTTTCCCCACTTTTATTGGTGTGGTTTCCCCCAAATTATTTAATGTGGGTTTGGGGTAGCACCCCCAAGACGGGGTTAAGGGGTAGCGCCCCTTGTAGGGCCCAGGGGTAGCTCCCTGTCATGATACATGGCGGGGTTGAGGGGCAGCGCCCCTGAAACCTCAAATGATTTTTTATTATTTTATAAAGGCATCAAGAATTATTATTTTTATTGGCCAACATAAAAAAAGCCTATTTCTCCCCATATATGTCTCCTAAAGTTTTTTTACCTCTATCCCCAAGTATTTTACCTAAAAATAAATCACATACTTTTGGTTTATGTAATTATTTTAAGGTGGGGGCATACTTTTCACTTTTCATATTTACACATACTTTGCACTTTTCATATTTACACATGACACATTGATAATGCACTCTTTGAAGCGTTCACTCCTTACAACACTAGTAACTTGTGGTCCTAAGCAGATGCACTTGCTTAGACTTCTAAAGGATGAAAAAAGGGTTAATGGGATCGATGGGTAGTTTGATTAGATCCTCCTTTCACACAATACATTTAAGGACATTTAACTGAGTTGAATCACAACTTTTGCAAGAGGACTCAACTATAGGTTGGTTGTCACTTAGAATGATAGGGAAATTTGGAATTGATTGATTAATATGTTAATTTTAGCCCAATTAAGCTTAAAACCCTAATTATGCAAAATTATAAACAAACAGACGAAACCTGATAAATGCTCACACACGAAGAGACTAAATAGAGATTAGATACATACCAGATTTTGAGTTTCGGAAGATGAAAAAGTTGGGGGTGAAAGAGCGGGTGCCCAAGCCCAAGGTGGCACTTTTTTAGTAGGTCTAGAGCCAAATATGTTGTAGACTGTGCCTACTCAGTGATTCTCCATGTCATGAAATTGGGGGGCAAAAGAGCAGGCACCCTTGCCCTTTCTAAGCTATTTCTGGCCTTTTTTTCAGATCCTAATTCCTTATGATCTGGAACAATTCTCTACAACTCCTCTTCGCAATATTTGACACCTATCACTTGCAATCACAAGGAGAGGGGTTGGCGGTTGTGGTGTTTAGGAGCTTTCCTTGGTCAAGCCCTAGAATCACATTCAAGCCTTTCAATACCATTGTTAGATAGAGACTGTGTATCCTTGCAGGATAGAGGCAAAAACAATGATAAATTTGATTGATTGAAAGCACAAATAGATATCACCTCGGAGGTGAAACTCTCATGGAAGGATGAACCTCATTCATGCCATGAGGAGATGGATTGATAAAGACAAATCTGCAACAAACACAATAACACAAGTCTGTTAGATTCAAGATAGACAACTGAGAGGGGGGGTGAATCAGTTGTCCCAAAACTTTCTTCCTATTAATCACTTAAATCCTCTTGTAATTCAACAGCATAATAATAAATCAATCGTGGAAACATAATGCAACAATTCAAGAGCAAAAACACATTAACACATATGACACCGAGATTTTAACGTGGAAAACCTGGTTAAGGAAAAAACCACGGAGTGACTAACCCAAGATTGTATTCTCTGTTAAAAGAATAAGAAGAACAAAATGGCACATGCCAATTAGGGCTCACTACCCAAGCACACTGTTCACTAGAGGCCCACTGCCTACAGGAGACACATTGTCTACAGAATGATAGATAGTACATACTTGAACTGAAGAATAGCATCTTCATCATGCTTGAGTCAGTTCCATTTAAGCCCAATTCTTCTGCTCTGCCTTTCGCTTCTCTGCTCTCTACCATACTCTCATCTCTTCCAAGATGCTTTTGAAATGACTTCACAACTCTTATTTATACAAGACATCGACTTACGGATAATCATCCAAGTTAGCACACCTTACAGAGCAAATACAACTTGACTAATTACAAAAGACTTCATGTGGATCATCACACTGTCGGCCACACAGATTTGGGACTTCAATTTTCTTTTAGGAACACTCCATGCTTCACATAACATCTTCAAGATCATCTGCAGGATGTGTAACTCATTTGGTCGGCCAGACTTTGGAAGAACATCATCATCCGGAAGTAATTATTCAATTATGATCTCAATCTTCAATGCGGACCACCAACACGAACTGGACACAATCCAAAGACCTCCACAAGCTTGCCTGAATCACCAAGAACATCCACACTACTTCTGCTTGCTAAAATCATTCTCTCCTTCATCCAGAACCTCAAGAACACACTCTGTCATCACTGTCATATTGGAATAGATGCTTGTGGACCTCCAAACCATGAACCAATTGAGTTGTCAATTCACATTAACTTCCTAAGCACTCCACCAAATCCGCAGAATAAGATATTACATTTCCAGATCTCACCGGACCTATCTATGTCACTTTGTCACCTCTGAACATCTGCCAGAACCGGTTTTACTCAAGTGGCCATAACTCCTTCAGATCCTCATGCGGACCTCTCAAATCTTTACTGGATCATGTTAAGACACATATCTACAAACCCTTTGATGCGCATCCTCTGATCATCATCTTAGCTGGGATCTTTACCTTACTGTCTTCACTGTTCTTCTCTATTCCTGATAGGACTAATTTTCTCAATATCCTCACCATACAACTCATCCAATCCTTATCATCAATGCAATAGGAGTATGTTGACATCAATGACAACATTGGTTAGGCCCATACTTGCAACAATCTCCCCCTTTGTCATTGATGGCAACATATGATGTGAAAAACTATTTTAACCATCAAGACAAGAACTTCTCCTTGCTGACATAGCTCCCCCTATCAACAACAATTGGATTCACATGTCTTCTCTTCCTTTACTTCTCCCCCTTTGATCAACAACCACTTGTTTTTCACATGTCTTCTCTCCCCCTTTGACATCAATGGCAAAGGGCACATACTTGCATCACTCAGAATCATACCAACTGCTCCCCTTGAGTAGCAGCTTCCCATCATCAATCTAGACCACAAGATATGACTGTGAGATCCACCAGACTGATGCACATCAATGCACCTTAATTCAAAATTGGAGGGGTAATAACCCCTAACTTCTCCCTGAGATACTCAAAAGAGTCCTTAGGTATAGGTTTAGTAAAAATATCTGCAATCTGATCCTTGGAGGGCACAAACTCCAGTCTGACTTCATTCTTGTTCACTTTCTCTCTCAAAAAGTGAAGGTTGATGGATATATGTTTTGTCTTTGAATGCAACACTAGATTTTTTTATATATTTATTGCACTTGAATTATCACAGAAGATTGTGATAGGTTCCTCATACTCTACTCTGATTTCTCTTAGCATTTGCTTCATCCACAATACTTGAGTGCAACTACCTGCTTCTGCAATATATTCTACTTTTGCAATGGACAGAGATATTGCCTCTTGTTTCTTGCTTAGCCAAGAAACCAATCTTTTCCCCAAAAATAATGCTCCACTACTGGTACTCTTCCGGTCATCCACATCTCCTGCCCAATCCGCATCTGTATATGTATGAAGAGAGAAATCATGATCTCTAGGATACCATAAACCATACTCAACTGTCCCTTTTAGATATCTAAGAATCCTCTTGATTGCCATGACATGAGATTCTCTAGGATCAGCTTGGAATCTAGCAACAAGACTAACAACATTCATAATGTCAGGTCTAGTTTGAGTGAGATACAATAATCCTCCAATAATTGATTTGTACTTTGATGCAGAGGTAAAACGCAACGGGAGCTTACAAATGGGAAGGAGGTGTCATTGATACAATCGGCATGTTAAAATCCTATCGGCTTAGCATCATCATCATATTTCCTGCAAACACAAACAACATCATCATATTTCGAACGAGCATGAAATATCCTCCTGCTGACTACTGTTCACTTCCTTATCACCTTCACCTTTCGCCTGTCAGCAGCATCATGATATTCGACTACCAGCAGCATCATCACATTCGGCAGTGCAAACATCCTCCTGATGATCACTATTCACTTAGCGCCAAACTCTATCTTCATCATCATGATGTTCAGCATCACCTTCATCAGTAGGATATAAAATATCCAGTTCCTCCGATATATCCTGATGACGACCGCTTCAAGCACCTTTCCTTTGATGCTTACGTCACCCCGATATCCTGATGACGATGATGTCATATGCAGCTCCTTCAATATCCTGCTGCCCGATATCCTGATGACGATTATCCTGATGACGATGACGTCACATGCACCTGATGATGATGTCATCCGGATATAAGATCCTTATATCTTCCGTAGCATGATAATGAATATCCTGATGACCCTTTCAATATCCTGATGATGACCTCTCCGGTACTTAGCCAAAAAAATGAACTTTCACTTCCGCATATGATAGCGATATGCGGATGATGAATACACACGAAAGATGATCCAGACGATGATATACACACTGAGTATATATCCAACCTATATCATCCTGATGCACTTGAAACATGCAAACTTCATCAGTTTCATAACCCGATCCTGATAGCGATATACTCACAGTTGACGATGCGATTCACTCCGACTGGAAAAGCACATGCAGACCCCTGTATATCCGTCCGCTGCATGCAAACGCACAGAACCGCACAATTTCACAAAGGAAATATGATGATCGGGCCGGATCACCTTCAGATCAAAACTTAACAGTTTATCTTCCTAAACCTAGCACATGAGGATGCTAGGTTGATTCACAGCATGCTACCAACTGATCTCTTGAACAATGAAATGTATAAACAGAAAACTAAAATGCAAACTAAACTATCATACATGACCATTCCACTGATTCACAGGATCAACCGGTGGAAGGGTTGAACGAATCCATTAACATGTAATCAGAACAAAAATTCAAAACATAAACAGCTGATAAACCAGATAATGCAATTGATGAGATCTTATTCAGATGAAACACAAATGTCCTGTTCAATGTTTCACAATGTCTGGACTGATATCTGGAACTCACTCAATCACCAGTACAACATAACACAACTACTACTCTGATATGATATGATCTCTCATATTAGATATCAAACCCTAACTGATCTGAGTTATTTATAGCAATATCCTACAAGTACTACCAACTCGATTCCCAGCGGCTGGGAGCTTCCAAGCGGCTGGGAGAGGACAGCGCATACTACCTGATCACGAACTCTAACTGCCTGCACACTCTCCTAGGCTGATCTAATACATATGCATTGGTCCAATGGACCTTATTACATTATGAAGTCAAACATACTAAAAATAGACTAATGTCCTGTCATGCAGACAATTAACCTATATCCTGTCTTGTAGGGGTGCTCCTGCACCATACTCCCCAGAAGAAGAAATCTCAAGTCCACTTGAGATGAGAGTATGAAGATCTGTACCATGTTTCTGGATCTGCTCTTCAGTCATCCATACTACTTCAGAATTAGGTTTTCCCTTCCAAGAAACTAGATACTCCAAATACTGTTTGTTCCGAGTCTGTTTGACCACTCTGGTGTCTAAAACCTTCTGCAACTGTGGAGGATCATGCTTTGGAATGTCATCATTGACTGTATCCTGTAGGAGTTCCTGATCTGCATCTGGATAAGACTTGTATGGAGTTAAATCACATACATTGAATATAGGGGACAAACCAAGATCAGGTGGGAGTTGTATCTCATAAGCATTCTGTCCATGCTTGTGCAAAATCTGACATGGTCCAACTTTTCTTTGCATAAGTTTAGTATATTTTCCCTTAGGAAGTCTGTCCTTCTTCAAATGAACCCATACCAAATCTCCAACATCAAACTGTACATCCTTCTTCTTTTTATCAGCATATTCCTTATACTTCAAGGTAGTTTGCTGCAGTTGGGTCTTGACTTGATCATGAACCTCTTTGATGGCTTCTGCAAAAGCTTCTCCTTCTGCACTAACAGGGTCTACTGTAGGTAGATCTCTCAATTCCAAAATTCCTCTTGGATGCATACCATAAACTATCTGAAAAGGTGATTTCCCTGTGCTCCTATTGACAGTATCATTATATGAAAATTCAGCTTGAGATAGAATATTATCCCACTTTTCTCCATGTTGTTTTGTCAAACATCTAAGCAAATTCCCTAAGGAATGGTTCACTACTTCAGTCTGTCCAACCGTTTGAGGATGATATGCAGAGGAAAAAGACAAATTTGTTCCAAGTTTCTTCCAAAGAGTTCTCTAGAAGTGACCAATAAACTTCACATCCCTATCTGACACTATACTCAATGGCAATCCATGGATTCTGACAATCTCCCTGAAAAACAAATCTGCAATGTATGAAGCATCAGCAGTGGTTTTGCATGGCAAGAAATGTGCCATTTTGCTGAATCTATCCACTACAACAAAAACACTGTCAAATCCTTTCCTTGTCCTTGGTAAACCCAAGACAAAATCCATACTTATGCTTTCCCATGGTCTGGAAGGGATGGGTAAGGGCTGATATAAACCTACATTAGTTGACCTGCCTTTAGCTTTCTGACATATCACACATGTCTCCACAAACTTTCTGACATCTGATTGTAACTTAGGCCAAAAGTAATGCCTTCTGACAAGATCAAGAGTCTTATCTAGACCAAAATGACCTGCCATAGCTCCACAATGTTTCTCCTTAATGATGTTTAACCTCATAGAACACCTTGGAATACATAACTGTCCACCTTTGAACAACAATCCATCCTGAATCAAAAATTCAGAGAATTCAGCATGATATTTCTCTCCAAAAGAAGTACATACATGATATATCTCTCCAAAATCTTCATCAGACTCATACATGGTCTTTAGTGAATCAATGCCAACACTTTCTAACTGAATCTGGTTGACTGTTAGAACTCTCCTACTCAAAGCATCTGCAACTTTATTCTTGACTCCTTTCTTATGCTTCAAGGTAAAAGTAAAAGCTTGTAAGGTTTCTACCCATTTCATGTGTCTGTGGTTCAGCTTTTCCTGGCTGTTTATGAAACTCAGAGCCTGGTTATCTATGAATACTATGAATTCCTTTGGCATCAAGTAATGCCTCCATTTCTTGAGTGACTGGACTAAAGCATACATTTCCAAATCATATGAGGAATACCTCTTTTTAGCATCATTGAGCTTCTCACTAAAAAATGCAATAGGTCTACCTTCTTGGCTGAGTACTGCTCCAATGGCCATGTGACTGGCATCATATTCTACCTGAAAGATTTTATTAAAGTCTGGAAGTGCAAGGACTGGCTGCTGTGCCACCTTCTTCTTCAATGTTTCAAAAGAATCATCTGCTCCTTGAGTCCAAACAAATCTGCACTTCTGTCCTCCTTTGATGGTATCCAGCATGGGTGCACAAATATGACTAAACCCTCTTATAAACTTCCTGTAGAAGGTTGCTAACCCATGGAAACTTCTGACATCATTCATAGTCTTTGGGGTTGGCCAAGACAATATGGCACTTACCTTCTCCTTATCCATTTGTAACTTTCCTTGTGAAATGACAAAACCCAAATATGTGATCTCCTCTTGCATAAACAAACACTTGTCTAAATTTATCATCAGCTGCTCTTCATGTAACCTCTTAAGAACCAAATCTATGTGTCTGAGATGTTCTTCTTTTGTGTTGCTGAAAATTAGAATGTCATCTAGATATACTATGACAAACTTACCAATGAACTCTTTCAAAACCTCATTCATCAACCTCATAAAAGTACTAGGTGCATTAGATAAACCAAAAGGCATAACCTTCCATTCATATAACCCTTCATTAGTTTTGAATGCTGTTTTCCATTCATCTCCTGGTCTAATCCTAATCTGATGATATCCACTCTTCAAATCTATTTTTGTAAAATACTTAGCACTTCCCAAACAGTCAAGTAAATCCTCTATCCTAGGGATTGGAAACCTATACCTGATTGTGATCTTGTTAATAGCTCTGGAATCTGTGCAAAGCCTCCAAGAACCTTCCTTCTTTGGTGCTAGTACAGCTGGTACTGTACATGGACTTAAACTTTTCCCAATCAGACCTGAATCCAATAATTCTTCAATTTGTCTGGCTACTTCTGCATTCTGTTCTGGAGTTAGCTTATAGGCTGCTTTGTTTGGAAGTGTTGACCCTAGAATTAAGTCTATGCAGTGACTAATATCTCTGACAGGTGGTAGGGATCTTGGCATTCCCTCTGAGATGATACCTTTGTACTTATCCAATAGCTCTTGGATAGCTGGGTCTATAAACCTTTGCTTTTTCTCTTCCTTGACTTCTTGCTGCTGTTCTTTATTCATCCTCATACATGGGATTAGGGCATATGCAACTGCACCTTCTGTTGCTACTTCTTTCATAAACTGTTTACCTTCCATCAGCATTAACTTCACCTCTTTTCCTTTAGATTTCTCCTCCTTCTCTGTCAATGGTAGTAACTTTATATCCTTACCATCTTTAGTGATTGTATAGATGTTCCTAACACCATCATGTTGTGCCTTCAAATCATACTGCCATGGTCTACCAAATAAAAGATTGCAAGCATCCATCTTGGTAATATCAAACAACAACTTATCCTTATATGCACCAATCTGAAATTCTACCCAAGCCTGCTCTTCTACAGTTGTCTGCTGACCTTGGGTAAGCCATGAGACTTTATATGGGGATGGGTGAGGCAATCTCCTAAGCTTAAGCTTTGTCACCATTTCTTCAGACACAAAATTTTCAGTAGAACCAAAATCAATCAAAACTTTACATGCCTTACCTCCTGCTTTGCAAATAGTCCTGAAAAGAGACTTTCTTTGAGGGGATTCTTTGTCAGGTACCTTCATTGTATTCATTGTTCTTCTCATCATTAGAGACTCTCCACTTTCTGGGTATCCATAATTATCAGGAGCATTCACACTCTGAAAAGAAGTAGAGCCTGTCATACTTTGATTATCAGGTTCTTGGATCAGATTTGTTCTCCTTTCTCCTGTTGAGCTTGTGGCCTTTTCTGGACATCTGCTGGCTATATGGCCTTCTTTGTTACAGTTATAACATCTGATGGATCCTCTGCCTTGGGATCTTCCTCTGAAAGGTTTTCTACCTCTGAAGTTTCCTTGCTGACTATAATTTTCCCTCTGGTTCTGACTATTGTTTCCCTTACTATTGTCATGACTGGATTCTCCTTGATATCCCTGTCCATGTCCTCTACCTCTAAAAGGACCTCTTCCACCTCTTTGTTGTCTTCCTCTTCCTCTATTGTGTTGTTCTTGTTTTCTCTTTAACTTCTCTTCCACTTTCAATGCCAACTGAAAGCATTTCTGAACTGTATCTGGATTATGCAAACTTAAATCTTCCTGAATGTTGAACCTCAATCCATTAAGGTATCTGGCTACCTTCTCTTCTTCACTTTCCTTTACCTTTGTTTTCATACAAAGTTTCATGAATTCTTCTGTATATGAGCTGACATCTAGCTCCTTCTGTTTTAGGTTTTGCTTCCTCTTGTGTAATTGGATACTGTAATCCAATGGGACATAAGCTTCCTTTACTAATGCCATCATCTTCTTCCATGTAGCGACTCTACGCTTTCCTTCCTGTACTCTATCATCTTGGACGAAATTCCACCATGTCAAGGCAGCTTCTTTCATTTTTGACTGGGCTATTTTCACTCTCTGTTGTTCTGGTATCTCCTCTGTTTCAAAGAAATTGTTCAAACAGTCTATCCACTCCATCACTGAATCAGGTTTCATCTTTCCTGTAAACACTGGCAAATCCAGTTTCACATCCATGGTTCTCCTCTCCATGGCCTTGAGGGCGTTCAACAGTGGTCTCTGGTCTGCAGGAACGACCTCCTTGCTCCAACTAGGGATCTCTTCTTCTTCCCTATCTTCTTCTCTACCAGAACCTACTCTGCTCCTCAACTTCGCTAACTCATCCTTCAATTCCTAATTCTGAGCCTTCACGGCCTTGCTCTCTGCAATCTGTTTCTTCACCAGAACTGCCAACTCAACGTTGGTCATCCTTGCCGGAACCTCCGATGTTCCTTCTTTGTCTGACATCCTGCTATATCCTTATCTTTTCCAGAAGATCCTTCCTTTGCTCTGATACCACTATGATGCAGAGGTAAAACGCAATGGGAGCTTACAAATGGGAAGGAGGAGTCATTGATACAATCGGCATGTTAAAATCCTATCGGCTTAGCATCATCATCATATTTCCTGCAAACACAAACAGCATCATCATATTTCGGATGAGCATGAAATATCCTCCTGCTGACTACTCTTCACTTCCTTATCACCTTCGCCTTTTGCCTGTCAGCAGCATCATGATATTCGACTACCAGCAGCATCATCACATTCGGCAGCGCAAACATCCTCCTGATGATCACTATTCACTTAGCGCCAAACTCTATCTTCATCATCATGATGTTCAGCATCACCTTCATCAGCAGGATATAAAATATCCGGTTCCTCTGATATATCCTGATGACGACCGCTTCAAGCACCTTTCCTTTGATGCTTACGTCACCCTGATATCCTGATGACGATTATCTTGATGACGATGACGTCATATGCAGCTCCTTCAATATCCTGCTGCCCGATATCCTGATGACGATTATCCTGATGACGATGACGTCACATGCACCTGATGATGATGTCATCCGGATATAAGATCCTTATATCTTCTGCAGCATGATAATGAATATCCTGATGACCCTTTCAATATCCTGATGATGACCTCTCCAGTACTTAGCCAAAAAAATGAACTTTCACTTCCGCATACGATAGCGATATGCGGATGATGAATACACACGAAAGATGATCCAGACGATGATATACACACTGAGTATATATCCAACCTATATCATCCTGATGCACTTGAAACATGCAAACTTCATCAGTTTCATAACCCGATTCTGATAGCGATATACTCACAGTTGACGATGCAATTCACTCCGACTGGAAAAGCACATGCAGACCCCTGTATATCCATCTGCTGCATGCAAACGCACAGAACCGCACAATTTCACAAAGGAAATATGATGATCGGGCCGGATCACCTTCAGATCAAAACTTAACAGTTTATCTTCCTAAACCTAGCACATGAGGATGCTAGGTTGATTCACAGCATGCTACCAACTGATCTCTTGAACAATGAAATGTATAAACAGAAAACTAAAATGCAAACTAAACTATCATACATGACCATTCCACTGATTCACAGGATCAACTGGTGGAAGGGTTGAACGAATCCATTAACCTGTAATCAGAACAGAAATTCAAAACATAAATAGCTGATAAACCAGATAATGTAATTGATGAGATCTTATTCAGATGAAACACAAATGTCCTGTTCAATGTTTCACAATGTCTGGACTGATCTCTGGAACTCACTCAATCACCAGTACAACATAACACAACTACTACTCTGATATGATATGATCTCTCATATTAGATATCAAACCCTAACTGATCTGAGTTATTTATAGCAATATCCTACGAGTACTACCAACTCGATTCCCAGCGGCTGGGAGCTTCCAAGCGGCTGGGAGAGGACAGCGCATACTACCTGATCACGAACTCTAATTGCCTGCACACTCTCCTAGGCTGATCTAATACATATGCATTGGTCCAATGGACCTTATTACATTATGAAGTCAAACATACTAAAAATAGACTAATGTCCTGTCATGCGGACAATTAACCTATATCCTATCTTGTAGGGGTGCTCCTGCACCATACTTTTTCTGATCAGCCTTAGGAGAGTCATCATCTTT
This sequence comes from Cunninghamia lanceolata, assembly GCA_027924645.1. NCBI lineage: Eukaryota > Viridiplantae > Streptophyta > Pinopsida > Cupressales > Cupressaceae > Cunninghamia > Cunninghamia lanceolata. The sequence goes on from BSBN01001400.1 coordinate 11,922,492, forward strand.
GCTCAATTTACATCTGGTTGCCACGTGAGTACTCATTGGTTTTAAGTCTTCCATCCCAAATTTCTTCAACAATTCTTTCACATATTTGGTCTATGAAATAAAGATTCCTTTCTTTATTTGAATGATTTACAGACCCAAGAAGAAATTCATTTCCCCAAACATGGACATCTCAAATTCACTTTTCATTTGATTTGCAAAAGTTTTGCACATACTATCTCTTCCTCCAAAAATGATATCATCAACAAACACTACAACAATTAAGATATTTTCATGATCAATTTTGAAGTACAAGTTACTGTCAGCAGTACCTTTATTGAAACCAATCTTCAAAAGATGCTTATCTAGTCTTTCATACTAGGCTCTTGGGGCTTGTTTGAGTCCATATAGTTCTTTCTTCAACTTGCAGACCATATCACCATGATCAGACAATTGAAATCCATCTGGTTGCTCAATGTAAACTTCTTCTTCCAAGTCACCATTCAAGAAGGTAGACTTGACATCCATCTGATATACCTTGAAATCCTTGAAGGCAGCAAAGGCAAGAAATAATATGACTACTTCAATTCTTGCCACCAGAGCAAAAGTTTCTTCAAAATCAACTCCTTCTACTTGAGAGTAACCCTGGCAGACCAATCTGGCTATGTTTCTGACTACTTCACCATCTTCATTTAGTTTATTCTGGAAGACCCATTTGGTTCCAATCACATTCTTGTTTCTAGGTCTGGGAACAAGATCCCAAGTGTGATTTTTTTTAATTTGCATCAGCTCTTCCTCCATTGCTTTAGTCCAGCTTTCATCATTGCATGCTTCATTCACTGTCTTTGGTTCAATTTTTGAAATTAGACAATACTCTTCTGAGTCTTGAGAAATTTTTCTTCTTGTTTGATCACCTTTTCTTTTATCACCTATGATCTGATCTTTAGAGTGATTCAATCTTACATACCTAAGAATTTTGGGACTTTCTTGCACTTCTATTTCTTGAACAGGTTCATTCAAACTTATCTCTTCTTCCTGATTCTCTGGATCAGTCTGGAACTAAATTTCAAAAGGGGCTTGGACTTTTTGGACCAAAACATCATTCTAATCATCTTCATCATATTCATAAAACCTTGAGGGTTTTTCAATGCCTTCATCGACCTTCACATTTGTACTTTCTATAATCTTTCTCAATCTCTTGTTATAGCACCGGTATGATTTTCTTTGAGTAGAATAACCCAAGAATATTCCTTCATCACTTCTAGCATCAAATTTACCAAGATCTTCATCTCTTTTGATGTAACATTTGCTACCAAAGACTCTGAAATACTTCACAGTGAGAGTGATGCCAAACCAGAGTTCATAAGGGGTCTTACCAGTATTGCTTCTGATTTGTACTCGATTTAGAGTATAGAATGCAGTGCTTACAGCTTCTCTCCAGTAGATCTGAGGAACATTTGCTTCCATCATCATGGTTCTAGATGCTTCCTAGATGGTTCAGTTCTTTCTCTCCACTACTCCATTCTACTGTGGAGTCCTTGGAGCAGAAAACTATCTTTTTATCCCATGTTTTTCACAAAATTCTATGAACTCATCAGATGTAAATTCTCCACCTCTATCAGACCTCAGACATTTTATGTTTAATTCAGTTTCATTCTCTACCATAGCCTTGAATATTTTGAATTTCTCAAGAGCCTCAGATTTCTCTTTCAGAAAAGTCACCCACATCATCCGGGAGTGGTTATCAATTAATAACATGAAGTATCTATCACCTTGCATACTCCTGATTCTTGCCAGACCACAGATTAATATGAACTAAGTCCAATAATCCGATAGAAGATTGTTCCTTACTTTTGAATGTGACCCTGCTTTGCTTACCCAATTGACATTCTTTGCACAAACTATTAGTAGGTTTCACCAGTCATGGAAGATCTCTTACAGCCTGAGTGTTGCTTATCTTGATGTTATTATCAAAATTCACATGACACATTCTCCTATGCCACAACCAACTTTGATCAATTTGAACAAATAAACAACTTTTACCAGTACCAACCAAGTGGAAGATATTACCTTTTGTTTGAGTACCAGATGCAATCTTTGTTCTGGAACTTTCAAAGATCTTGCATTTTTCATTTTTGAATCGGAGATCATAGCCTTTGTCCACCAACTGTCCAACACTAAGAAGATTGTGCTTCAGACCTTCAACATATAGTACATTACTGGTTTTGTTCTTTCCATCAAAATAAATAGTTCCTCTACCTCTAATTCTGCCAACAGAATTATCACCAAATTTTACTACTCCTTCATATCTTTCCAAATCTATGAACTTATTTTTGTCACTTGTCATATGGTGGGAGCATCCAATGTCAATGACCCAATCATCCTTTTCTTCAACTTGGGTAGCCAGAGCTCTTTCCACAATTTTATTATTGACAAATTTAGAGGGCATTGAATCTTCTTCCTTGATGGCAATAAACACCCAGTCACTTCGAGATTTGTTTCCTGTCTTTGATTCATCATCTGTTACTCCATTATCATCATCTTCATGAACATAGTAACATTTCTTTTGGAATCTTGATCTGTTAGGATTTGGCCTTGAAAATCTTTTCGGACACCTTGAGGCAAAATGACCAATCTTATTGTAGTTGAAACATTTAAAAGGCAATTTCCCTTCATACTTACCGGATCCTCTTGGTAGTCTTTTTGCAATGAGGGCTTCAAGTTGAGCAGCTTCTGCTTCGTCTTCTTCTAGATCTTTTCTTGCTTTTTCATACCATGATAATTTCTTTGAAGAGTTCTCTCCTAGATCAAACTTTTGTTTTCCTTTTATAGAGGCACTAGCTTTGAAAGCAGATTCAGTCTTGGGGGTGCATCTCCAAACTCGGCCAATTCAAATGCAGCTAATTTACCAACCAATTGATCTCTTGTGATATTTGAAAAAGATCTGAATTCTTCAATAGCAGCAACCTTGTATTTGTAAGAATCAGGAAGGGATCTGAGAACTTTGGCAACAATCTCATCTTCATCCAAGATTCCACCAGCACATCTAATGCAACAAACAAGCTCATTTACTCTTGGCATAAATATAGTGATATTTTCATCTTCTCTCATCTTCAGGTTTTTGAATTTTTCTTTCAGACTCTGTAGCTTGGCACATTTAACATACTTGTCTCCTTCATGCAGAAGTTCTAGTTTTTGTCAAATCTCATATGCAATCTTTAGATCAATAACATTTGTCAGCTTTGAATTAGATAAGGCACTTCATAGAGCTTCTTTAGTCCAAGATTATTTCCAGCATCTATGATTTCATCTACAGTACTCAGACCATTCTGTGAAGGAACATACTTCTTTGAAGCCATGATCCAATATTGCATTCCCATACATTTCAAGTGACATTCCATGCAACTTTTCCAAAGAGTAAAATTGGTTCCATCAAACCTAGGACTATCCTTCTTGTAGGATGACATCCTAGATCTCCTCAAGTGGTTAAGCTCTTTTAGAGGAACTTAGCTCTTATACCAATTGTTAGATTCAAGACAAACAACTAAGAGGGGGGTAAATTAGTTGTCTCAAAACTTTCTTCCTATTAATCACTTAAATCCTCTTGTAATTCAACAGCATAATAATAAATCAATCATGGAAACATAATGCAACAATTCAAGAGCAGAAAACATTAATACATATGACACCAAGATTTTAATGTGGAAAACATGGTTAAGGGAAAAGCCACGGGGTGACTAACCCAAGATTGTATTCTCTATTAAAAGAATAAGAAGAAAAAAATGACACATGCCAATTAGGGCTCACTGCCCGAACACACTGCTCACAAGAGGCCCACTGCCTACAGGAGACACACTATCTACAGAATGATAAATATTACATACTTGAACTGAAGAATAGCATCTTCATCATGCTTGAGTCAGTTCCATTTAAGCCCAATACTTCTTCTATGCCTTTCTCTTCTCTACTCTCTACCACACTCTCATCTCCACCAAGATACTTCTGAAATGACTTCACAACTCTTATTTATACAAGACATCAACTTAGGGATAATCATCCAAGTCGGCACACCTTATAGAGCAAATATAACTTGACTAATTACAAAAGACTTCATGCAGATCATCACACTGTTGGCCACATAGATCTGGGACTTCAATCTTCTTTTAGGAACACGCCATGCTTCACATAACATCTTCAAGATCATCTGCAGAATGTGTAACTCATCCAGTCGGCCAGAGTTAGGAAGAACATCATCATCTAGAAGTAATTCTTCAATTACGAGCTCAATCTTCAATGCAGACCACCAACACGAACTGGACACAATCCAAAGACCTCCACATGCTTACCTGAATCACCAAGAACATCCACACTACTTTTGCTTGCTGAAATCATTCTCTCCTTCATCCAAAACCTCAAGAACACACTCTGTCATCACTGTCATATTGGAATAGATGCTTGTGGAGCTCTAGACCACGAACCAATTGAGTTATCAATTCGCATTGACTTCCTAAACACTCCACCAAATCCGTAGAATAAGATATTGCATTTCCAGAGCTCACTGGACCTATCTGTGTCACTTTGTCACCTCTGAACATCTGCCAGAACTGGTTTTACTCAAGTGGCCATAACTCCATCAAATCTTCATGCGGACCTCTCAAATCTTTACTAGATCATCTTAAGACACATATCTACAAACCCTTTGATGCACATCCTCTGATCTTCATCTTAGCTGAGATCTTTACCTTACTGTCTTCACTGTTCTTCTCTATTCCTGATAGGATTAATTTTCTCAATATCCTCAGCATACAACTCATCCAATCATTATCATCAATGCAACAGGAGTATGTTGACATCAATGACAACACCGGTTAGGCCCATACTTGCAACAAAGTCTACTCTGTAACACAATAAAAATCTTGAATATCCTTAGCATAAGATCACAAGTTTGCATTATTCATCTAGTTGTAAAATGAAGTCATTAATCTACTTAAATATGCATTCCCACTGAACATTCATAATTCAAATTGAATAGGCCGACAAAGGGAAACCTTTTAATAGTCACTTTGCGGTCATTTAAAATTGGGACCCCAACAAAATAGGGTAGGACAAGGGCACGGGTGCCCTTGTCTAGGGACCTATTTTAGGGCCTACGATTTAGGACTCGCCCCTAGGTCCCATTTGACATGGGTTTCAGGGGATTTTGCTTTGGGATTCATTTTAAACATGCATGATTAACTCTAGAGGACCCAAGAACTAAACTTAGGAGGTAAAAGTCCTAGGGGGACATTTTATGACATAACATTTAGCCCCCACTTTAATGTATGTATGATCTTACAACCCATACATGCATTAAAGTATGGTCAAAAACATGTCAGACACGCCAAGCACTTGAAGCTAAGGCATACCCAAAGATTAAGATGTTGCAAGTATGGACCTAACAGGTGTTGTCATTGATGTCAACATACTCCTATTACATTAATGACAAGGTTTGGATGAGTTGAGTGTTGAGGATATTGAGAAAATTAGTCTCAATCAGGAACAGTGAAGAACAACGATGACATAAGGTAAAAGTCCAATATAGAATGAGGATCAGAGGATTTGGATTAAAGGGTTTGTAGATATATATCTTAAGATGTTGCAGTAGAGATTCTAGAGGTTCGCATGAAGATATGAAGAAGTTATGACAACTCAAGTGAAATCAGTTCCAGTAGATGTTCAGTGATGATAGAGTGATATAGATAGGTCCGGTAAGATCTGAAAATGCATTCCCCAGTTCTGTGGATTTGAGGAAGTGTTGGGGAAGTCTGTGTGGTGTGTCAACTAGTTTGATACATGGTTTGAAGGTCCAGAAGTATCTAATCCTTTGTGACAGTAACGACAGACTGTGTTCTTGAGGTTCCAAATGAAGGAGAGAAGGATTTCAGTAAGTAGAGGAAGTGTGGATGTCCCTAGTGTTTCAGGAAAGCTTGTGGAGGACCTTGGATTGTGCTCAGTTCATGTTTATGGTCTGCATTAGAATTGGGGTCCCGAAAATGAAGAATAACTTCCGAGTGATGGAGTACTTTGTGGGATTAGCTAACCGGATGAATTTTACATCTTGCGGATGTTCTTGTGGATGTTTTCTGACTTAGATGTTTGTTCCTAAGTTGATGTCATATATAAATAAGGGATTGTGAAGTCAATTAAGGATTGAAGATGTGGAGATAAGTGCGTGGTAGCAAGGAGAAGGGCGAGAGGCAGAGCAGAGTAGAAGGTTTGGGCTTAAATAGAACTGACTCAAGCATGGTAAAGATGCTATTTACTAGTTCAAGTATATGAAACTTATTCTTTTGTAGACAGTGAGTCTCTTGTAGGCAAAGAGCCTCTTGTGAGCAGTGTGCTTGGGTAGTGAGCCCTAATTGGCATGTGCCATTTTGTTCTTTCTATTCTTCTAACAGAGAATATTATCTTGGGTTAATCACCCCGTGGTTTTTCCCTTAACCAGGTTTTCCATGTCAAAAATCTTGGTGTTATGTGTGTTAATGTATATCTGCTCTTAACTTGATGCATTATGCTTTCATGATTGATTAACTTTTATGCTCATGTAGAGTTAGGATTTGATTTGCAAGAAAGTTTTGGACAACTGATTGACCCCCCCTCTCAGTTGTTTACCCTAAGTCTAACAATTGGTATCAGAGCCAAGTTCCTTTGAAAGGAGCTTAACCGCTTGAGGAGATCCAAGATGTCATCCTACAAGAAGGATAGTCTGAAGTTTGATGGAACTAACTTTGCTCTTTGGAAAAGTCACATGAAATGTCACTTGCAGTGTATGGGATTTGCATACTGGTCCATGGTTACAAAAGCTTATATACCTCCATAGGGTGGTTCGACAACCCTAAATGAAATCTCAGATGCTGAAAACAATCTACGGACCAAAGAGGCTCTTTTAAGTGCATTATCTGACTCAGAACTCTCAAATGTTATTGATCTACCAACTTCCTTTGAGATCTGGAACAAACTGGAACTTTTGAATGAAGGAGACCAGTATGTCAAATGTGCAAGGTTACAAAGTCTAAAAAGAAAATTTGAAAAACTGAAAATGAGAGATGATGAAAATATTACCTCTTTTATGCCAAGAGTGAATGAGCTGGTTTATGGAATTAGAAATGTAGGTGGAATCCTAAGTGAAGAAGAGATCATTGGTAAAGTTCTTAGATCCCTTCCTGCCTCTTATAAAATCAAGGCTTTTGCAATCGAAGAATTCAGAGCTCACACAACAGTCACAAGAGATCAATTGATTGGTAAGTTGGCTGCTTTTGAAATGGCTGAGTTTGGCGATGATCCTCCAAAAATTGAATCTACATTCAAAGTTAGTGCATCTATAAAAGGGAAACAAAGATTTGATCTAGGAGAAAACTCTTCAAGGAACCTATCATGGTATGAAACAACAAGAAAAGACTTGGAAGAAGAAGAAGCTGAAACTGCTCATCTTGAAGCTCTTATTGCAAAAAGACTACCAAGAGGATACGGCAAGTATGAAGGGAAATTACCTTTTAAGTGTTTTAACTGCAATAAAATTGGTCATTTTGCCTCAAAATGTCTGGAAAGATTTTCAAGACCAAATCCTAACAGACCAAGGTTTCAAAAGAATTGTTACTATGTTCATGAAGAAGATGATAATGAAGGAGTAACAGATGATGAATCAGAGACAGGAAACAAATCCGGTAATGAATGGGTGTTTATTGCCATCAAAGAAAAGGAACCAATATCCTCTGTATCTGTCAATCATAAAGCTGAAGAAAAAGCTCTGGTTGCCCAAGTTGAAGCAAAGGATGATTGGGTCATTGATAGTGGATGCTTTGACCATATGACAGGTGACAAGAATAAGTTCTTAAATTTGGAAAAGTATGAAGGAGGAATTGTAAAATTTGGAGATAATTCTGCTGGCAAAATCAGAGGTAGAGGAACTATCTCTCTTGATGGAAAGAACAAAACTGGTAATGTACTGTATGTTGAAGGATTAAAACACAATCTTCTCAGTGTTGGACAGCTGGTGGACAAAGGTTATGATCTCAGATTCAGGAATAGGAAATGCAAGATTTTTGAAAGTTCCGGAATAGAGATTGCATCTGGTACTCAAACTAAAGGTAATATCTTCCACTTGGTTGGTACTGGTAAAAATTGCTTATTTGCTCAAATTGATCAGAGTTGGTTATGGCATAGGAGGATGTGTCATGTGAATTTTGATAATATCATCAAGATAAGCAATACTCAGGTTGTAAGAGATCTTCCAAAATTAGTGAAACCTACTAATAGCTTGTGCAAAGAATGTCAGTTGGGCAAACTAAGCAGAGTCACATTCAAAAGTAAGGAATTGTCTTCTACCGCACTGTTGGACTTAGTTCATACTGATCTTTATGGTCTGGCAAGAGTTAGGAGTATCCAAGGTGATAGATACTTCATGTTGCTAATTGATGACTATTCCCAGATGATGTGGGTAACCTTTCTAAAAGAAAAATCAGAAGCACTTGAGAAATTCAAAATATTCAAGGCCATGGTGGAGAATGAAACCAGATCAAGATAGAAATGTCTGAGGTCTGATAGAGGTGGGGAATTCACATCCGGTGAATTCATAGACTTCTGTGAGAAACATGGAATAAAGAGACAGTTGTCTGCTCCTAGAACTCCATAGCATAATGGAGTAGTTGAGAGAAAGAACCAGACCATCTAGGAAGCATCCAGGACCATGATGATGGAAGCAAATGTTCCTCAGATCTATTGGAGAGAAGCTGTCAGCACTGCAGTCTACACTCTCAATCGAGTTCAAATCAGAAACAATACCGGTAAGACTCTTTATGAACTCTGGTTTGGCATTACTCCAACTATGAGATACTTCAGAGTTTTTGGCAGCAGATGTTTTATTAAAAGGGATGAAGATCTAGGAAAGTTTGATGCTAGAAGTGATGAAGGAATATTCTTGGGTTACTCTACTCAAAGCAAAGCATACCGGTGTTACAACAAGAGACTGAGAAAGATTGTAGAAAGTGTAAATGTGAAGGTTGATGAAGAAATTGAAAGACCCTCAAGAATTCATGAGTATGATGAAGATGATCAGAATGGTGTTCAGATTCAAAGTATCCAAGCCTCTTCTGAGAAACAAAGTCAAGTTGATCCGGTAAGACAGGAAGAAGAGATAAGTCTCAATGAATTTGATCAAGAGTTAGAGGTGCAAGAAACTCCCAAAGTTCCAAAGTATGTAACTCTAAACCACTTTGAAGATCAGATCATAGGTGACAAAAGCAAAGGGGTGCAAACAAGGAGGAGAATTGCTCAAAATTCAGATGAGTATTGTCTAATTTCAACGATTGAACCTAAGATAGTGAATGAAGCTTGCAATGATGAAAATTGGTCAAAAGCAATGGAGGAAGAACTAATCCAAATTGAGAAAAATCACACTTGGGATCTTGTTCCCAAACCTAGAAACAAGAATTTGATTGGAACCAAATGGGTCTTCCAGAACAAACTGAATGAAGCTGGTGAACTAATCAGAAATAAAGCTAGATTGGTCTACAAGGGTTACTCTCAAATTGAAGGAGTTGATTTTGAAGAGACTTTTACTCCAGTGGCAAGAATTGAAGCAGTCAGATTATTTCTGGCATTTGCTGCCTTTAAGGATTTCAAGGTGTATTAGATGGATGTCAAATCTACCTTCCTAAATGGTAATTTGGAAGAAAAAGTGTACATTGAGCAACCGGATGGATTTCAATTGTCTGATCATGGCGACATGGTCTACAAATTGAAAAAGGCACTGTATGGATTGAAGCAAGCCCCAAGAGCTTGGTATGAAAGATTGGATAAGCATCTCTTGAAGATTGGCTTCAACAAAGGTACTGCTGACAGTAATTTGTATTTCAAAATTGATCATGACAATATCTTAATTGTTGAAGTATTTGTTGATGATATCATTTTTGGAGGAAGAGATAGTATGTGTAAAGCTTTTGCAAGTCAAATGAAAAGTGAGTTTGAGATGTCCATGCTTGGAGAAATAAATTTCTTTTTGAGTCTACAAATTACTCAAACAAAGGAGGGAATCTTCATTTCTCAGTCAAAATATGTGAAAGAATTGTTAAGAAAATTTGGCATGGAAGACTCTAAGACAATGAACACTCTAATGGCAACTGGATGCAAGTTGAGCAAAGATGGTGACTCTCCCAAGGTTGATCAGACAAAATATAGGTCAATGATTGGAGGACTGTTGTATCTCACTCACACTAAACCAAATATTATGCAGGCTGTTGGTCTTGTTGCCAGATTCCAAGCTGATCCTAGAGAATCTCATGTTATGGCAATTAAGAGAATTTTTAGATATCTAAAGGGGACAGTTGAGTATGGGTTGTGGTATCCTAGAGATCATGATTTCTCTCTTCATGCATTTACAGATACTGATTGGGCAGGAGATGTGGATGACCGGAAGAGTACCAGTGGTGGAGCATTCTTTTTAGGGAAGAGATTGGTCTCTTGGTTAAGCAAGAAACAAGAAGCAATATCTCTGTCTACTGCAGAAGTAGAATATATTGCTGCAATAGGTAGTTGTACTCAAGTTTTGTGGATAAAACAAATGTTAAGAGACATCAGAGTGGAGTATGAGGAGCCTATCACAATTTTTTGTGATAATTCAAGTGCAATAAACATTTCTAAGAATCCTGTGTTGCATTCAAAGACTAAACATATATCCATCAAGTTTCACTTCTTGAGAGAACAAGTGAATAAGAATGAAGTCAGATTGGAGTATGTGTCCTCCAAGGATCAGATTGCAGATATCTTTACAAAACCTTTGCCTAAGGACTCTTTTGAGTATCTAAGGGAGAAGTTAGGGGTTATTGCCCCTCCGGTGATAAACTAAGATGCACTAAGGTGCATCAGTCCGGTACATACCACAATCACATCTTGTGGTCCAGACTTATGATGGGGAGCTGCTACTCAGGGGGAGCAGCATATATGATTCTAAGGTGGTAGAGTTGCAAGTATGAGCCCTTTGCCATTGATGTCAAAGGGGGAGAGAAGACATGTGAAAAACAAGTGGTTGTTGATCAAAGGGGAAGCAGTAATGGGAGAGAAAAAATGTGAATGGTGGTTGCTAATAGGGGGAGTTGCGATAGTAAAAAAAAGTTCTTGTCTTGATGGTCAAAACAGTTTTTCACATCATATGTTGCCATCAATGACAAAGGGGGAGATTGTTGCAAGTATGGACCTAAACAGTGTTGTCATTGATGTCAACATACTCCTATTACATTAATGACAAGGTTTGGATGAGTTGAGTGTTGAGGATATTGAGAAAATTAGTCTCAATCAGGAACAGTGAAGAACAGTGATGACATAACGTAAAAGTCCAATATAGAATGAGGATCAGAGCATGCAGATTAAAGGATTTGTAGATATATGTCTTAAGATGTTGCAGTAGAGATTTTAGATGTCCGCATGAAGATATGAAGAAGTTATGATAGCTCAAGTGAAACCAGTTTCAGCAGATGATCAGTGATGACAGAGTGATATAGATAGGTTCGGTAAGATCCGGAAATGCATTCTCCAGTTCTACGGATTTGAGGAAGTGTTGGGGAAGTCTATGTGATGCGTTAACTAGTTTAATTCATGGTTTGAAGGTCCGAAAGTATCTATTCCTTTGTGATAGTAACGACAGACTGTGTTCTTGAGGTTCCAGATGAAGGAGAGAAGGATTTCAGTAAGTAGAGGAAGTGCGGATGTCCCTAGTGTTTCGGGCAAGCTTGTGGAGGACCTTGGATCATGCTCAGTTCGTGTTTATGGTCCACATTAGAATTGGGGTCCTGAAAATGAAGAATAACTTCTGGATGATGGAGTACTTTGTGTGACTGGCCAACCGGATGAATTTTACATCTTGCGGATGTTCTTGTGGATGTTTTCCAACTTAGATGTTTGTTCCTAAGTTGATGTCATATATAAATAAGGGATTGCGAAGTCAATTAAGGAGTGAAGATGTGGAGATAAGTGCATGTTAGCAAGGAGAAGGGCGAGAGGAAGAGCAGAAGGTTTGGGCTTAAATGGAACTGACTCAAGCATGGTAAAGATGCTATTTACCAATTCAAGTATATGATACTTATTCTTTTGTAGACAGTGAGTCTCTTGTAGGCAGTGAGCCCTAATTGGCATGTGCCATTTTGTTCTTTCTATTCTTCTAATAGAGAATATTATCTTGGGTTAATCACCCCGTGGTTTTTCCCTTAACCGGGTTTTCCACATCAAAAATCTTGGTGTTATGTGTGTTAATGTATATCTGCTCTTAACTTGTTGCATTATGCTTTCATGATTGATTAACTTTTATGCTCATGTAGAGTTAGGATTTGATTTGCAAGAAAGTTTTGGACAATTGATTCACCCCCCCCTCTCAGTTGTTTACCCTAAGTCTAACATAAGGAACTATTTCTAGCCCCCAGTCTTAGGTAAGCCCTAGAAAACACATCGCAGACACGCAAAACATGGAGAAGACAGTAACAAGAATGTAAAACACAAAGAAGATAGTATTGAAGACATGTAAAACATGATGACAACACTAATATATCATTTTCATAACATTTCATATATATACACATGGAAATAAAATTGCAACATAAAACCCCAGGTGTGGGTGGAGACCAAACAAGGGGGGAAAACGACAAACAAACCTTGACTGTGGGTGGAGCAGGTAAATGCAAGAAGTTGTGTCCACTTAAGGTGGAAGTTTCAGAGTTAGAAAAAAATCTGAAATCGGGTTAACCAAAACAGGATCCCGCTTTTTATGAAATGGGATCCCATTTTGCTTCGAAATCCCGAGCCAAAAGCGGGATCCCGTTTTCAAAAAATGGGATCCGGTTTTGAGTTTCATAAAAGGTTAATATTTTAACCTTTATGAAACGGGATCCCATTTTGAAACGGGATCAAACAAGATCCCGTTTTCAAAACGGGATCCCGTTTCATAAAGCTTAAAATATTAACCTTTTATGAAACGAGATCCCGTTTTAAAACAGGATCCCGTTATTTAAAATTTGAATTTTAAGCTCGAGTTTTGCTTTGTAACCCGGTTCGGGAAATGTTTTGGGGACCCGAACCTGACCTCTGGACCAGGTTTGACTTGCAACTTGAAGGTCCTGTCAATGTCATAACAAAATAGTGACTTTGGGCATATATCTGAAGGTCTATTTTGCAGAATATTTTGACGAAATTAAAACCCATTATAGATGAGATAGTGTAGATTCCAAATATGTAAATTTTTTTACAATTGGATTAATTTTTCTATTTTTTAATCAATTTCTGATGAAATAGGTCCATAAACTTGAATTATTAGGGTTTTTTAGTATTTTAATAACTTTTTATTAACATATTTTTTTGTAAAAAAACTGTAGGAAAACGTACTTTAGACAATTCTTTTCAATTTAAAAAAAAAAAATTTAAAAAATGTTAAGTTTAGGTCATCTTATGCGTGACGTACACGATGATTTTTTAAAAGACCAAAAATGGCCAATAAAAAATTAATAAAAAAAAATATTTAATAAAAAATTACAAAAAAATATGGAAAACGTGCTTCAGTGAGTTAAAAATCTTTTCCCAAAAGGATTTTGAAAAATGTGATAATTTAGGTCAAAATATGGATGACGTACACGTACATGGTATAGTAAAAAAAAAGTGACTTTTAAATAGTGGTTTTTAGCAACACCTATTCAAAATCACTTTCTATCATCTGGGTATTGAAAAAAATTACATATTTGGAAACTAGACTCCGAGTACTACATTTCATATTTAGTGACTTTTTCCAAGATTCCACCGTTAAGTGCTTCAAATTTTTAGGTCAAATGTGACAAATTCTGAAAATCAGGGAAAACACTTCCACTTTTTGGCCAATAAGTGGACACAACTTCTTGCACACACCTGAGCATGTTGCTACACAAACACAAGAGGGGAAAAAATGTCATACAAAGCCCAAGTGGGGGTTAACCACACAAGGGGGAAAACAAATGGAAGACACACATAATACATGAGTACCATATAGCATGACAAAGACATACTATGTCTTAAACACGACAAACAAGGCGATGGAAGGAGCTTATTGCTAAGTCTCACCATCTCAAACACATTGTAGATACACCTGATGGTTGGTCTTATGCCACAACAACTGCCAAAGACACACTTAAGGGAGGATAGTCTCAAGATCCAACCCTGCCTCCACAGAGAACTTTTGAAATAAAAAGATGTGCATTAGCTCAAGAGATACACCATCCCCGCCTCCATAGAGGGATTTTGGATAAAAGGATATGCTCTAGCTCAAGTGATATGTTATCACGCCTCCATAGAGGGTTTCTTTGATTGCAATATAAATAAAGATGTGCACTCGCATTGGAGATACAACATCCTACCTCTGCAGAGGGCTTACAAACATGCTTTCTTAGTACCAAAATCATCAAACAAATAACCTTATATATGACCCCACCTTAATGTTGTTGATGTCGTGTATCAATATCAAGCACATTAAGGTGGAGAGAAATTAACACACAAGGGAACAAGAGATTTCATAAATCCCATGCCCCCAAAGGTTACATGTGCTCATGATCGCCCAATGTTCCCACAAACACATTGATTTGATAAGATAAAAAGAGAGGTTACAAATCTTACTCTAAGATAATAACCAAAGAAAAACATGAAAGCTATCAAAGAAACCAAGGCTACACATATGGGTTCAAAATCCTAGTATAGTCATTGGGCATATAGTGTAGGTACCTCAGAACTGAGTGTAATGTAATAAGGTGAGATATAAGATAATCAAAGTGAACGGAGCAGATGTATTGTTATGGTTTGTTAGAAAAGATAAGACAACATCAAATATCACATAGAGTGATTCTACTAGCCAAGTGTCAGATATATAAATCAACCCTGTCTTCATATATGGACTAGGTCCATTTTTGCTTTGCTTGATGAAGGGACACGCAGTCCGTATCAGTTAGTTGTTTGTTTTCATCATTCGTTGACTAGGTAGAATCACTAGAAGAAGGTAAATAATAAAATGAGAGAGGAGAATAAGTGCCTTAGTAACAATCATGTAGGAGGATGCCCCCAGGTCATCAACTGCAATGCTATGCACCTAAGAAATGACACACAAAAATAGAGGAGAGGAACAATAGAAGAACATGATGAAACAAATAGAAGAATGGTCACAATAGAGGCGATCTCCCAGTACCCTTCACCTTACAAGAGTATCAAGTGTCATCCAAGGAGACCTAAACAACACATATAGCACAACATGGGGGAACACAACATGATTCTAACTATATATATATAGGAGGCCACCCTTGAGAGAAACTAGAATAGATACTACAACGAATGTGGCTAAAGGGGGGGGAATACTTGATTCAATGGGATATTTCTTGGTGCACAATTCTTGTCTATCAGCTCAGGATATCTCGCATGGCATTTTAGTCTCATTGATATTGCATTAACATTAAGTTTAGGATGACGAGAGGCTTTGGTGGGCTTCAAAGAGCACTATCCAATACTGGCTATGTAGTTAATTTCAGCAACTTGTAAAGCTATTCTGATTCCTTGTTGATTTACACCACATCCATTACCTACATATTCACAATTTTTGTACAAAATTTTAAATCCATGGCCATAGAGAGAGTCCATTTCTTTAGAAGATGGTGGAGCCTCATAGATCTCGTAATTTGTAGAATAAGTAAGAGTGTTGTCTTTGTTTTCTACCAAAGAGGCTTTGGGTTTCTTAAGGGTTTCCAAAGATTTCTTAGATGAGATTGATGTGACTTTTGATGTGTCAGAGTTACTGAGTGTATATTATCACATATCGGGAGAAGTAAAATCTAATGAACCCCAGTCATCACCAAGAAGTGCATTCCATGGTTTAGAGTCTTGCACAATATTATCTATGGCAAGAGATATTGTTGAATCAACTTGTAAGTTGTTTTGACTCCTATTCAATTGTTGCTTGATTTTACTTTTCAATCTGTAAACAACTATCTGGTTCAGAATCAGCTTCCACAGTGTAGAGCTTGTTTTGATAAATAAAATTTATTGATCGATGAAGGGTAGACGGAACTGCCCCCATGGCACGGATCTATGGTTTTCTGAGAATCATATTATATGAAAGTGAACTAGGCATGACATGAAAAAGGGTAGATAAAGTCACATGACCAACCTTTACAGGTAAGGTTATAGTACCTATAGATTGTCTACCATGATCATCAAAGCCACGAATGCTAATCCTATGATCCGGTTTGATTAAAGATGTGTTGATCTTGCTTCTATGTAGTAAGTCAATGCCACATACATTAAGAGTCGATCCATTGTCAATCACAACGTTCTTTATCAACTTTTTATTTACTATGAAAAAGATTATAAGAAGATCATATTCATCTTTAATTGATGGTATTTCATGTGGTTGAAAGAGAATATCCATTTTTTTCACATGCATACAATCTAATAGAGTTGCTACATCATTTGGCTTAACAATGGGTGGTACAATAACCTTTTGTAAAGCTTCTTGGAGCATTCCATGGTATGTAGGCGATGTTTGTATTAAATCCCAAAGAGAGATCTTAGTTGGAGTAGCATGAAGCTATTTGACAAGATCATATTCTTGACCACTTTTATGAGTAAGATGAGGTGGTGGAGGGAGCATATGTTGAGAAGCTAGGAGAGAGACATGCACATGTGGTGCTTGCTTACTTTGTTTGTTATTAAGGGTGTTGTATGTGTGAGCAATCATGGGATGCTGCGGCACATTTTGAACACCTTGATTTCTTTGAGTGATTTATCTTGTATGATTTAGAATGTAATCTGGGGATCGAGGCAGTTTTCGATCACGTAGCCATGCTATCCTCTATAATCTCTAATATCGTATTGACATGTGACCCACCTAGTCACACAATGCTAGCTAGTTGTGCTCTATTTCTACTATTTTTTGGTAACTCTTTTGAGTCACCTAGTAATATAATTTACTAGTTCTTGTGATTCAAATAGGTTTTGTGTGGTTCCTATCCCTCGTAGTGTTCTATCTTTAGAACCATACTTGGCATCCTTATAGTAGCACAACACTAGAAATACCTTCTCTTTGTCTTCTCTTTATCTTTTTTTGTATGTTCTGTGTGTTTGTTTTTGTTTGTATTTGATGTGCATCAGATTATATAACTTGCTAACATTCATATTTAAGAAAATTATATCCAGTCTAATCCTTCCTCATATATTTTCTGTGTGTGTGTGTGTGTGGTTCTGACATTACCTTTTGTGTAAATTTTTGTTGCCTAATATTATGGTTGTGGAGGTCTTTCAACCTAGGGGCTTCATTCTTCCACTCAAATAGCTCTCTGAATCTTGAGCACAATGTCCTTTCTAGGTAATCCTTTGTTATGTTATTTGCTTTATGTACTTTAGCATAACATATCACATACGGTCATAAGCTCGCCAAAGTGGGGGCTAAATGTAATGTAAAAAATTGCATACCCTTGTAATTTCATGCTACATTTTTCATTCATTTTAGTGTCCATTCTCTTGGCATATTGTTGGTCCACTTTTAGCCCTGCCTTAGCCTTTTCTAACTCATAAAATACAATGTTTGTGTTATGTTTTAGCACTTGTGCTTGTTTTTGTGAAACTCTATTTAAACGTTATGTTGTTCTAGATGCCCTAAGGTGTTCTAGAAGTTTAGAATCAGATGTCACTAAGACATTAGTGCTTCACATAGACATCTGTGCGACACACTAGCATCCTATGTTAGTTTACCACCTAGTAACCATTTTTGAGCATTTCTTACCACCTTCCATGGCATGCAAGATTTGGTGTAACACCTCCATGAACCTTGAATGGCTTATTGGGACCTACTCTCTCCTTTTCTCCCTCTAAGTTACCTTTTTGAATGATCTTACTAACTTGAAACTTCTTCTTACAACTCTATAGCTTGAGTTTTTGCATTCTATCTTCTTCAACACTCTATATAGCACTCTTTGCATTCTTCACTGGTGTCTATAGCATATAACAAGCTTGTATTTAACTCATGTGATTAAATCTCCAAACTTTGGTACTTTTGCAGGGTTTGTGGAACCACTACTTATTGCTAGTCCCTTCCTTGGGTCTTATCCTTGGCTGAGTAGCTTTCATCTTTGTTTGTGAGGTGATTGTATTATATTTTCTCTCTCTTATTTGTTCTCTTTTTAAAATCCACTTGTGTATGTAAAGTATTTTATGGGTTCATTTATTATCCTTCTCTTTATTACACAATAGTTTTCTTTAGTTTGAGTAGATTTTGCTTTAGCATTCATAATTTTATCATTATTACTACTGTTATTTTTCTAGGTACACTTAGAAAATAAGCATGCACTTATTTTTCAATATTCTCCATTATTGGCAATTTGTGGAGGTTGAAAGACTAACATAAGGGCTTGACTTGATGGCAAGCCTCAAACAACCCCAACATTTCTTTATTTTCCTACAAGATATAGATTTGAAGGAGAAGATTTCAACCGCACGCTGGTTTTGTAAATTTTCCCTTTTATGTTTGTAATTTAGTATGTTTCAAGTATGAACTTAGTTATGATATTTTTCTTATTCTAATTCTCATTTGTCACCTGGAAATCTATGTGCCTATTGTCGTTTATTCCTATGTAGGTTAAGTGAAATAGTTGAGAATAGACTTTGAGAACTTGATTTTTTGTACCATACAGACTACAGTGCGACACACAGATGTCTGCGCGACATGCTAGCATCCTAGCTAGTGCACTCTAGTTTGTTGCCGCAAGTTTCTCTAAATCTCTTGTTTGCATTTTTGTTTATTTTTAGTTGAATTTAATGTTTTGTTTCCAGTAAATTTCATTTTTCATCAATTAACATAGTGTTTTAGCTTGATTCAAAAATATAGTATTATCAACAAAACATATAGGTTCAACTAGTAGAAAATCTACTCTTCTGATAGGATGGTAGTGGATTAAAGTCATTTAGGTGTGCTAGTTGTTCTTAGTGTAGTCATTGAGATCATCGAGTAAAAGAAAACATGCTTTTCTTTGTCGGGGTTGAATTTCATACACTACAAGTAGAACATTCCTTTGTTGGGTTAGACTGTTATGCAAGAGTTATTCACGAGGTATTTGGTTTTACACAAATTTTTATTGTTTTTGCATTCTTATATCTAGAAGGGATTATATAAAAATGAATAAGAGATTCGATTAATTTAGTGCATACATAGATCACAAACAAGTTTCTTCTAACTTTATATTGCAAAAACTATAGAATTTTTACAATAATTTTTATCCTACAAACAATTGATATAAAAATATTACATATATTTTATATTATCTTTTATATAATTAAAAATAAAGTAAAAAAATATTGGCCTACCCATTAAACCTTAGGTCCAATTACTAGTTTATTTCCTTACAATAATTAGAAACATAATTAGAAACGTAAAAGCCCAGTCAAATTTAAACCACATATATCCTCATACTGGCTTGGCTAGACGGACGCACATAAATACGCACACGAGAAAATCGAGATCCTTCCGTGCGTTGTTTGTACGGGAGCACACGAGAAAATCGTTTTCTAGATAATTTTGTCAATGGCGTCCTCCCTTCATTTAGTTGCCTACAATCACTGGATACCGTGTTTAGTTAATTGTTCAGGACTAAATTTAGTGTGTATTTAACTGCATTTTGTCGCATTCCGGCACAATAATCGAAAATAATTATAAAATTTAAATGATCTAGATGTTGGGATTATAGGATAATAATAATAATAACGGAATATTTCCACAGTCAAGGGGAGATATAAGCTACCGTTCTAAGTTTCAATATGCTGAATAAGCAGCGAAAGCTCCCTCATGTGGGCTATTTCTCTTCTTTATTCTTTACACAGCTACTGATGATAATTTCAGTTACGTTATTTATTACTCGCCTGTTACCATCTCTATTGTTGAATGGAGGCTTGTTTTTTTTTTTCTCATAAAAAGGGGATTTGGTAACTTTCTTCTGTAGTTAAATTTGGGTTTGAATCCAGAGAGCTGTCCCTGTAGACTCCCCCATTTTCAATAAAAATACGTATGAAGTAGATGGCTGTCATTCTACATAAAAAGTGGTAAATATTTGTTCTATTTTAATTGGCCAAAATTAACTTTTAACTGTTGAAGTGGGATTGCTGTCCCGTCAAACAAATTAAAATATAACACAGACATCCGCACAACAGGCTACCTAGTTCTACTCACAAACACTAGCTGCAACTAATTAAGTATCTCTCGAAAACAAAAAAAAAAGTGTCATTTCTTTCTGTAAAGTTTAATCAGTGGGTACGTTGTAAAATGGCCGGCTGGTCGAAATCCTTTTGACAAAACTATATTCATATCAATACACAGTTTGATCTGAAAAAGCAATACACCAGAAACTCTGCAATTTCATATCATGGACTGTGGAAACATCATGTCTACTAAAACTATATTCGACAAACTGATCTACGAACAATGTATTTGAATAGGTTGAAGGAATGTGGATGAACAGGTGGACAACAAAGGGTAAAAATGAGTAAACAGTCAGCACGACAACATACACTGTTTAGATGGAACCTTTCTGAGAGTATGTTAACCCATGATATTAAGGCTAAGCCACAGTTGTTTGAAAATATCAAAACAAGGTGTCCGTCCCTATTTACTATTGAGTTGTTAATAGCAGATACAATGGCATGGAGTGCATAATAGGATTCCCTTTAATAAAAGATAAATCAATAGTGGTAGACCAGGTGCGTATACAAACTTAGTAAAATCTACTAAGGAAGGTTTGCCACTTATTTATTTCCAATCCTCCTCCGATTCCAGCAGCAGTATACTCAACCATTGCATGCTAAATTTCTGCAAATGTTGCGATTCAGGTATCCCATAATTTTCCTGCGTGTTAATTTTTATCTCCATTTCTTGCTCTTCTGTAAAATTCTTCGCTTGTTGCACATTTCTTTCCAGAAAAGAAGCAGCTTGTTCCAATTCACCGGTGCAGAAATCTTGTATAGAATAACAGGGAAACGGAAATCCCGATTCGACAATATTAAACTCTGCGCTTTTAGAATCATCCTCTTTCATGTAATCGTCGACCAGTGACCAGCACCAGGATTTGGAGATCTTTGTAATGTGTGCACTACCAGTGGAATTCATGTCTTGATGATTTATCATTCCACTGCCTACATATCTGTTGGGGCCGCTTGCAATTCTTACAGCTCTTGTTTTCACGGGAATAGATTTGCACACACGCTCACTTGCTGGATGCGCAAGTTTAGAGTTAGTTTTCTGTTTGGAAAGAGTTTCTTTTCCTGGCGGGGTCTTTTTGCTGAGATGAGTGTTCCAGTAATTCTTGATTTCATTGTCTGTTCGACCCGGCAGTCGTCCTGCTATCAGTGTCCATCTGCATTTACACACAAAACAATTATAAACATCTGCCCTAATATTTTAAATGGAACTGTAATTCATACAACATAGATCAATAAAGAGTCCACATGGTACTTATACATGTTCAATATTGCGTACTATAATTTCAGTTTAAGAACTGTGCTAATCCCTCTTCCCAAGGATTCCAAACAATATAAACATAAGCTCCATATCAACTTCAGTAAGAGATTGATTCACAAGTTCTCAGGCATACCACCTATACTTCAATATTACTCACTAACCCTGAGTGTAAGGATTGTGCTAATTGTAGAGAAAATATACATTGCAGAAATAACAAATATATAAAATAGAGTAATATACAGAAATAACAAATATACAAAATAGACTAAATACAGAATTAATGTGGAAACTTGGTTATGTACCAGGGAAAACCACGGGTAAAGGTCTCACAATATTTTTATTATCTCAGGAACAATTCACTGTTACAACAAGTCAAAATATTCATCAAGCTTCACTAACTGAAAACCAAAAAAGCCTCTAAGTTACAAATCCATTTTGAAGAAGGATTTCTAAAAATAGAATGTGCGGGTAAAGCTTAACCAGCCGGTGCGTAAAATGGTTGGCTGGTCGAAATCGTGTTGACGGAAGTAGTTTCGACCAATTGATCATTAAACTGGTCGATTAAACAGGTTGATTGAAATGTAGTGAAGAGGTCGATAGTAAAAGTTGACAGAAAATAGAATCAAAAAATCTGTAATTAGTCGACATGACAACGTACCGGCAGTTTACGGTGGGTGAGAGTGGTATCCCCACATGTCATACACATTATCATATGGCCAAAAAATACCTATTGTGCGAGTGGTATCACTGCATAGAACTAATGGTCAACTGCTTTATCAATGCTAGAATAAAAAACTGACTTCAGATACTAACTAATACCTATTGCCAAGGAGCCCATGCAATCTTATGATGAGCTCCTCTTCATCGGCTGAAATGTTTCCCCGCTTAACATCAGGGCGGAGATAGTTCAACCAACGCAGTCTACAACTCTTCCCGCATCGCTTCAGACCTGCAAAACAAATTATCCAGATTCACAATAATTGAGCTGCTGCTGCAGATTTCAGAGTTAAAAGCTGCAATCTCATTATAAAGGTGAAGGATCAAAATGAATGCATCAACTCACCTGCTTTTTGGGGAAGAGATCGCCATCCACCCTCTCCATGAATTTTGATGTATTGGCCCAAAATATAATCCTCGTGGGCAGTCCAAGCCCCACGGTTAAGTGTAGAGTGTTCAGAGCAGCAAGGAGTCCTACCCATTGTGCTGAGATGATTAACAACTCAATGCCTGACTCTCCTCTTCACAAACCATCTCTATATAACCAAAATTTTACTACATGACAGTGATGGAAGGCTGATGGGCACGTTACAAAACATTAATATTATTATAAAAAATTCATTGCCGTAAGTCAGAAGCAGGCCACAATTTCTGAGTACTATTCATATATTTGTCGCTTACTGTACAGCTAATTCTGGAAAAATAGTCTTCTTAGGAGGGGCTTCATTGGTACTGCTTTTGTCAACGTTTTTCTAATAGGCTATTCTTCTATCAAGAAATCCGATCTGATTCACCACCATTAATACACACATGCCGAATCTGTTGACAAAATTTAGCTAATTAAGAATGTAGTTTATAAGAATGGTTCAACAATACAAACGACACGAAAATTGAGAAAACTGACAGCATTATTTAGTAATAATTATTGATTTTTTAATTTAGTTGGGCACCCTAGGGAACAATTCTTTATATATAATGAATGGAAACCTCTAGATGCCGGGCTTTGGAAGCAGTATAATGATTTGTGAAATGTGTATATCAATAAATTAAGTAGCAAGTAAGCATAGGTAACTTGTTTCTGCAAAGTAAGCTAGTTGTTATTTTTAATTTCAAAATTTGAGGTTTAGATTTGAGAGTATCAAAATGATTTGGATCAATTATATATTAAATGTTTTTAGACACTCAAAAGATACATATCTATTTGAAGTATGCAGATCATGGATGCCAATCGTGTGTACTCTCCTCACCATGAATTATACATCTTGAGATCCTAGAAGCATAGAAGAAAACGTTGTAATGATCAACATTTGCCAAGCATTTAGAAATGACTGTAATCACAACTTGCTAAAACTATCTATAAAGATGTAAAAGGAGTAGGACGAGAAAATTTTGACTAACAACGAAGTTGTACTGTTCTAATCAATCAATAAATGGATTCAACCATGTGGAAAAATATAAAGGACATAGACCAAGTGGGAAAATGTGAAGGACTCCAACCAAGTAGATAAGATACCAAATGACTTTGATCATGTGGAATATGATCCCACTTTATAGATAACATGATAAAAGGGATCCATCTATATGGTAGTGTACATTTTTTGGATACAATGATGAAGCTCTATTTAGTATGAGAAAATTATCATAACAATAATAAATACATCACTATGATCACAACCATGACTAAACATCTATGATAATATATGCCCCTCCAATTGGTTGCATTCCAAGCATGCTAGGAATTGGAGGTAAGGGAAAATTGATAACATAATGTGGCAAAAGTATGTGTTAACTATCAAAGATAACATCATGTAAGCATACAAAAAAAGTATATAATAAATATCAATGGATAACATCATGTAGGCACAACAAGCATGTGATAAATATTGATATATAACATCATCAAGTACACAATGAGCATGTCAAGCAATAGGTATGAGATAATAATGTAATCACATAAATCCTCTATATATAGAAGGGTAAAAAGTGAAAGGGACATTTGATTTGCATTGGCATCCACTAGAGATAGATTTTATGATGGCATTATGGTCCATTGAAGAGGCCACATAACCTCATGCATTGAGAGAATGTGCATCCATATAGATGCAAATAACCCTTTGGAGGTAGTAGGCATACTTTTTTTGTTTTTCGTCAAGTTTTTCAATTTTAAAAAATGGTCAAAGTATCATAAAAGTTGTGTAGGACATGCTACTAGTTTTACTCTATAGATATAGACGTGATCCTAGATCTAGGGAAGTGAGCTCACTTCCATGTGTATGAACCAATATATGTGGAGATGATTGATGGATTT
The DNA here is from genome assembly GCA_027924645.1 of Cunninghamia lanceolata. Lineage (NCBI taxonomy): Eukaryota > Viridiplantae > Streptophyta > Pinopsida > Cupressales > Cupressaceae > Cunninghamia > Cunninghamia lanceolata. The sequence goes on from BSBN01001400.1 coordinate 11,947,019, forward strand.
TATTAATACATGTAGACATGATCCAAAATGCATGATGTTATATCTTTTGTCAATTCAACTATGTATTATCAATTTTATTGCATGTGTGCTACTAATGACCATTTTCTTTTCTATTATTATGTAAGGTGAGATCAAGGATAGAAGTAGTTAAATAACCACTAAATACAAAGCCTTTGTGACCTAGATCTCACACTTATAGGTATTTAGATGGTGGGCAAGGTTAGTCTTGGTCTTATAAGAGATATGTCAACATTTGAGTATGATATACGAATGCTTAAGACACCCATGGAGAGGTGGAACTCTAATACTTGCACCTTTCACCTACCCTAATAGAGATGACCATCACACTTGAAGATGTGTGGTGGATCATGAGATTAGCAATACAGGGGGGACAAGTAGTCATTGATTACTATGCCACATAGTAGTGAGATAGGGCAATGTATCAATATTACATTAGTAGAGTGGCACATGCAAGAGTAGGAATGATATTATTGGGTATCCAAATAGGTACAAAATTCAAGGGATATTTGATAAATTAATCCTTCCAAATGGCCAAGGGTCGGGTCTATTTCTTATATCTTGATTTATTTCATTAAGAACATGGAGCAACATTGAACCATCTACTTAAAGGGAAGATACATGGTATATCATCTCTATGATGACCTACATAGATTAACAACACTAGGGGGTGAATGTATGAGCCACAACACTAGTACGTTGTTGGTTATATGAACACATCATGATATGTTGGCCCTAGAGTGTGCTGTATAGACATAGTAGATGATAGACCTAGATCATACCATTAGGATATAGTTAGATGGGTATGTGGAGGATGATTTTTGATAGACTTGCACTAATCAACATTACATGGATGCTATATAGAGATATGAAAGTATATTCCAAGGATCAACATTAGTTGAGGAAGATTAGACAGTCACAGTGGTACTATGGGAGGACCAAGACATATGTACAAAGATTTCATTATTAGTGGGTCCCCAAATAGTATGATATTTTGCAAGTTGTGCCTTAAAGCCACATATATAGGAGGCATCAATGTTCACCATAAAGGATCCAAAATATTGATAGACCTTTATTTTATACATAGACACCCATAGATGATGATTGTGCACAAGAGTTAGTGTGAGCAAAAATAGGAGATGTCATGAGAGTCATAGATTGTGTCCTTGATATTATATCCATTAGATGTTGGTAGAGGAAAAGAGTAAGAGGACAAAGAAGAGTAAGAGGAGTAGTGGACAAGCCATAAGAAGAAATATGTAGTGTTTAGGCAATAGAGGTAGACAAAGGAGATTCCCCACTAGATGTGGCCCCACCACATCAAATAGGAAAGGATGATAGGGTTGACCTCTATATATAATAAGATAATATTTATATTTTTCCCATAAATAATAACATTAGATGATAAAATGTCTAAACACTCATGTTACATGTGATATGAAAGTAGTATAGATGAGTGGGTTGGATTAATTACTTCAATTAGATATACTAGTTTTCCTATGGTGTACCTATAGTACTAGTTAGAAAAGTGTATATACTAAGAGCTCATATACATGTTCATTTGGATCCCCTCTATGACTATATTAGGCAAGCACACGAGGTATACATGGGTACTAAAACAAAGCATGCCACATTAGAGATTTTGAGGGACATTGCCTATGGAGAGAGGTGAAAGGAAGAAAAGGTGTAGACTATGCTTCCTACACCAATATATGAGAAGAGGTATGTGCAATAAACTAATTTGATCATCCACTTATAAGGAAATAAACACAAAAGTAATAAACCATAACATAGCAATTTACATGGTGAAAACCCTTTTGGGAGAAAAACCCCACACTCCAAAGAAACACAATATATTATTCAATAATCAACTACTACAATACACTTTTAGATTCTAAGCCTTTATAGAAGTGTAACATGCCAACCAGAATATTAAATATCCTTAAACACAAATAAAGAAAAAATCTCACTCTTCTTTTTTTTTTTATTAAAAGTAATCCAAAGATATTACATTTGCAATTTACAAGAACAATATATATTTCCAAGAGATGGTTGCTTCACATGCGACTGAAAAATTTCACATACATCATATGGTCATAATTCTTACAACTTGCAATTTTATCAATTTCATTTACAAAATAAACTTAATGTGTTCTTGTTCACAAGTCTTCAGTAGTCAACTACAGGAGAGAGAGAGAGAGAGAGAGAGAGAGAGAGAGAGAGAGAGAGAGAGAGAGAGAGAGAGAGAGAGAGAGAGAGCATCACCCTAGTGCTTTTCTTCCAACCATAGACTAGTAGTCCCCCACACACCTTCCTACTGGAAGTAACCCTTCCCTTCGCAAGGGTATTAGATACTGAGAATCAACTGATTCTTTATGTCATCTGAGAACTAGTGATGTGTCCTAGCTAATGACAATCAGGTTTACAACTCTAGTCTAGCTCTAGCTATGTATGACCCATTCTGATTGTTCAGCTATCTTGTACTCTATGAACTGACAATGCAAACTTAGTGACTTTTGCATTACTTTGGCCAAAGTTCTATATAAATGTATAGTCATATGTTCACTCACTCTTTTCTCAACTTGGAGATAACAATCTTATTTTTCAATTCATATCATATATATGTAATAATTATCTTTGGCTTGTTTATACCATATTGATCTTAAAGACATATCATAGTCCTTATCTAGTAGTCAACTTGACAAGTCTAAGGTGAGAGCTTAGGTGACTATGTAACATACATTGAGTCCCTCTTTGCATCCTTCCAATTCACCAGTCTATGACGTCATGTCATCTACTCAATGACTTGTCTATCTATTTTTATGCTCATTTGGGTTCTTCTATACATACAAGATTTGATATTTAAGCCATATGGATTAGTGATTAAAGACTCTATCTGTCTTAATCTAGGAATATAAATATTCGACTCACAATCTGTCGAAGATAATCTATAACTTCATAAACCTATGAATTGAATACACTTCATCATGTATATCAAAAGAGAATTCCAAAATAACAAAATAATCTATATCATGACCTTTCATTTCCATAGTGAGTATATCTCTCGACAATCTTGTGTCAATTCTTAGCCTAAGATTGGGTAGAATATTATTCCTCTACAAAACTAGGATATAGATAGTTTAGAATAACTCTAGAATAACATCTAAAAACAACTCATCTTCTTCATATACATGGAAATAGTGGTCTAATGTCAAGTGCTCCTACATGTAGTGACTTCAACTCATTAACTAGCTTTTTAAGCTATCCAACACACTCTATGCCTTCTCTGTTAGCTACTATTGTGAGAAGAATACTTTGTTTAAGACAAATGTCCTTCTCTTAGGTCTCTTTTAAGTTTGCCATCAGCCCATACTAATTTTCTACAACCAAAGCATGGTTTTATTTAGTAGTTGATCTCTACAATGTCAACCTATACTTTTCTTAGTCAGGATCTATATCTTTTGGTACAATCAGCTTCTATATCTCTTGGCATAGTCAACCTACACATTTTGACACAGTTAGCCTGCACATTTAGGCACAGTCAACCTATACATTTGACACAGTTGACCTCTATATTTTGTGGCGCAGTCATCCTCTACATATTTAGGTATAGTCAACCTATACATTAAGACATAATTGACTTATATTTTGTGGCACAATCAACCTATATATCTTAAACATTACTAAACTGAGGTTGCCATATGTATAATACCTACATTTGAGTATCATAAGGCCTTAGCTTGGTTACATAGTCTTTTGATTGTTGCACCACCAAAGCTATAGTGTTTCAATAACAGTAAAAATAATATATGTTTAAAACATAGTTGGGTGATTGTCTAAAACAGAGATATCGAAATGTATTACAATTGGACTATAGTATTTACAATAAGACAAGGAATAGATATTTATACAAATTCAATATAACTCTTCCTCTTACCGGGTTATGCTATAATATAGGAAAATAATCCTCTGTAGAGCAGGAAAAACAAGTTTACTATCACTATGCTTCGTGGAAGCCTACTTGCCAATCGACAATCTAATTGAAAACTCTTTTCATGTTTAAACTGGCAAACTTAATCAAACGCAAAGAAGATGTATCTTTTCATACTCTACTAAATATAGTGGACTTACATGTATAATGATACAGTTCAAACTTCACCGTTGCCTTCTCGCTACCTTTACTAGCCTACGTTTCTATATCTCCTCTACTTCCTGAGCTATGATCCCTCCTTTGCATACCCATTCCTATTTTCTTCTCCTCTTACTTATCCTCACTCACCTTGGTTATGGGTTGATAGTAAATACATCACCCAAAATTTCCCTCCACTCCCCCACAACCCTTCACATGTAGTAAAAAGTGGGGAGTATGGAGCTATTGCTCCTTCCCCCACTCCCCAAGCATCTAAGAAGTACACTTAGGTGAAATAAAGAGAAAACTTTACCTCTACCAAACATGATCTTTAACCAAGAAAATAATATGAATAATAATAATAATTTGAAAATAGAAAATAATACACTTATCTAATAGATGTTGCTCTTATGTATACTCTTGAATGCGAATTGTGCTTATTTGTAAGCACAATTATTGATAGAGAATTCTCACAAAGTTGACTCAGATCAACTTGGCATCCAAAGGCATACACCATGTTTCTATTTGACGATGAAAAGGATTTTAACCTTCATCTTAACGATGACATAAATTGATAGGAATAAACATGATCTCTCTAATAATCACAAATATTTCTAAGACGATTAGAGACATAGGGATAAAGACTAAATCCAAATCTGACTTATCCTCTACTAAGTATAGGTGTGTGTGTTTCTAGATGACCTGAGGATTATTGCACTCACGCGATCTAGCATCCTCTCCATGGTGATACTTTCTCTCCTCATATTTGAGGGAAAACATCACTATTCCTACATCCACCTCAGTTGCATGATGGTAGTTAGTTCATTACATCATTTAAGCACGTGATCAATAATAATTTCATAAACAATTATTATTTGCATATAAACTAATATAAAGCAAATTCATTTTCCATCATTACTTTAATCATAATATTTTCTCTAACTAACTATATGTCTTCTCAAAAATAATGAAAATAAATAAATTAGTTTAAAAATAGGGTGTGACAAGAAGTATCACCAACAAGAGATCTAGAGCAATTTTGACAACATAACAATACTTATAAAACTCACTAAGAAACCTCCATCTCAAGAACTAAATAAATAGAAGTAATACATGAAAAAATCACATGGTAATTAGGAAACCATGAGGTAAAAGTTACCAAGTATGGTTCCCAAATCCCGAGTGAAAATCCAATGCTCAAATCCCAAGTTGACCGACATGCTAAAAGTAACATATTCCTTCCAGCTATCATAAGCTCATCATAATCGACTCACTAACTTGGATGCTCCATTTTGGCTCCATTATATCCAATAAAAGATGCCTAATGGCACTCATAACATGTATCATAAGTTGGTCAACAAGTGTAAGTCCCTCTTACAATTATGTTATGCATCATACATGCTCTTACATTTCTTCATGTGGGAGGCTTAAACTTGTGTAGGCCATAATTTTTGATCTAGGAAGCTAATTAAGCCCATTTTTTAGAATTAAAGATCTCAAAGAGATCAATGTTGTTGTAACCCTCTTTCTTTAATTAAGGCCCATTTGAACACTTTTTAAGGCCAAAATAAACCTTTAGAGCCCTAGAAATTACATTTCTATTTTATAGCCTAAAATTTGTATTTTTTGTTTTTAACATTAAGATGCAAGGTTAAGACACCTTTCATAACATTCTCCCACTTATCAAACTTATTTCAAGAGAAAAGAGAATGATGACACTATCAACTATTTGCTAGTGGTTTAGAAGGTTATAAACTTATAGCACCACCTAAACTTCTCTATGTTATATGGCTTCATCAATGCATCTACAACATTATACAAAGTGTCACCTTTCTCTAGCATCACAATCTCACACTCTACCATGTAACAAGAAAAATGTCACTAGACATTCATGTGCTTCATCCTTTCATAAAAGGTTGGGTTCTTTGCCAAACATGTGGTACTTGTGTTACTTGAAACATGACCCACTTGATGAGTTAGCCTTGATTCACACATGAACCCTCTCCTTGCCAGAAGAGGTCTCTAGGTCACTCCCTCTCTTATGGGAAGATCCAGTTGAGTGGAGGTGAGACCTGGGCGTTGTTCTATTCTCACAGGAGTAGAATATTGTGAAGAGTGATTAGCCTATTCTAGGCCCTTGTGTTGTTTTATATTTTTCAACCCCTTTCTATGGTTGTGGTTGCTGAGATAATGTGTTTCCTATTTGGGTTTCTTAGATTCCAACGCTTAGTGGATAAACTATTCTATTTGTTGATGTACCTAATGTGTTGTAGTCTTTCTTCGTGAGCTTGAAGTTGTTGTATTTGATTGTTTTGCTTTATAACCCTAAGTATATGTTGTTGTTCTTGGATTAGTTGTGATCTAGGGTTGAATTCTTCTAACTCCTCAATAATCTCTCTAACCCACTCCCCTCTAATTCTTGGGCACATTTTTATGCTTAGGGGAGAAATAGATTGTTTGACCAAAGTTGACCTAGAGTTTGACCTTGGGTTTGAATTGTGATTTGATTTTGTATTTATTTTGTGATTCAACCAAGGATTTAGTTTTACATGTGAATGTTCAATAATACCTTGTAAGGAAACCAAGGGTTTAATTGTTCTAAGCTTTCCTGAGTTCTTTGGTGTTTTTAAATGTATGCAACTATATAATTGCAAGCAATCTTTTTGTTCTTTTCTCAATAAGTGAAAATTGTCTAATTACTATAAAAATGGAAATATGAATGCAAGTCTATATGAGTTTTTTTTATGCAAGTTTATCTATATTTTTGTATTTTCAAAATTGTTTGTGAATTCTATTCTAGGAAAGTGAATGAAAGTCTAATCTATTGAAATCAATTTAATCTATTAAAAGAAATTAATCATTAATATAAAGAAAATAAATGAAGATATGCTAAAAATCCCTATCAAGAGTAAAACAATGATTAATTAATTCCCTCAAGAGCAATGTTGTGATCTAATTAGTAAAAAGCATTGAAAGTACCTGGAATATGGTTGATGCATGAGTCTTCACACTACCCTCAAGACAATAGTGTTAGAGCATTAATCTACAAAACTACTATGTTAGAGCACCACAGACATATACATAAACATAAACAACACATACACAAAGGAGAAAAACACACAATAGGAAAAGATAAATTTTGAGTTAGCTAAGTGAAAGAGACCTCAATGTAAAAGGTTGTCTCAATACCATGTGTCGTCCCCAAAATACAAAGAAAGAATAAAGAAAATAACAAATATAGAAATTCTTAAATAGAGATAAAATAATATAATGAGTCAAATGATTGGTTCAAGGAGAGAATACATACAAATAGATGGGGAAGCAATCAATATGAACCAAGAAGAGTGCATGACTTAGAAACTAGCTTGCTCTATCACTAGTGGTCATGCTAATCACAATTTACCCTCATGGATCATGGATTAGAAAGATGCATTATGCTACATGACTGTGAGTCTACAAATGTAATTTATATGAAACCCATAGACTAGCAAGATGCATTATGCTAGGTGGCTCATAGACTACCAACATGCCTCATGGATCACAGACTAGCAAGTTGCATTATGCTAGGTGATCATGAGTGTAAAAAGGTAGGTCATATGAAGCACACATGCCAGTAAGTTGTATTATTCTAAGTGTCTCACATGCTAACAAAGCCTCATGGAGCTTATTAAACACTAACACCTCAGTGGATGAAAGCTCTAGGGAGCATAAAATAAATTCCATTAGGGGGTGAATTAATAAGCTACACCTTAGGGGGTGAAAATAAATCAAGGTGCATGTATGAATATACATGTGAGGTGAATATATGCCACCCCTTAAAATATTAGCATTTATAATATACAATATTTTTAGGTATAGAAAAGGAGAAGAAATAAGGGAGGAGATCCTTAGAAAGAATACACACCCCTAGAACAAATTGTCTCTGCCTCCCCCCCTAGAATATGAGTGAGGACAACCAAGAAAAATAATATTGTGTTCTTACCAAAAATAAAGTATGGTTTCACATGATATTGTACCACCATGAATGGAAATGAGCAAACAAAGAAATCTATAGGTGCCACATAGTGGGTAGCAACACGATAGAAGAAGGGAGGTGTGAAAACCTCAAGAGAAAGTATAAGAAAGAAAGATAGAGGTGGACTCTATACCATGCCATTTTATAACAATGCTAGAGGTAATCATGATGTGATGATAGTGGAAGAAGAATGATCTGGATAGATGCCATGCTCAATATCAATTGTCATACAGAGAAGAGATAGGTACTTCAGTAGTAGGAAGAGTGAGAGCACCCATGTCGAGAAGTTGTTGAATTTTGTCATGCAAGGTGTGGCATTCATTGGTAGAATGGCCAAGCACTCGATGATATGCATAGAAAGGAAGTGTTGATTGAATATGTTGTAAAAACATTTTGTGTAGGAGGAGGAAGAGTGATCAAGAGGGCTTTGAGAATCCTTGACAAAATACACTCTTGTTTAGAGAGAAGAGAAGAATTAGGTGGAGCAATAAGAAACCCTTTCTATTATGGAGAAAAGTTTGATTTTTGAAAAGAAGCCATAGAGACCTCAGATAATGGAGGAGGGGATGTAGACAAAGGAGGTTGGTAACCTAAACCCAATGTATAATTTAAGTGCGGTGTAGGTTATACAAGGACCTTAACTCCTTTTTCCATATGCGCTAGACAATTTCCATTGTATTTGTGCTTAGAAAGAATTTTGTATCTGATCCCTAAAGTGTCTCCAAATTGAAAAGAGGAGGAGATTCAACATCACTAGCCTTGTCAAAATTGTATGCACATGTTGGAGGGGAAACAATAGTATAATTCACATGAGAAAGGGATTGATTCTAATACCATAATTTAGATTCATGTTGAATGTAGGAATGCCCAAGTGAGAATGGTTAACCTTATATTCACCAAGCCTATGGGGGTTGAAGTCTAAGAAGCCCCAATCATCACCAAGCCATGAATTTAAGGATAATCAACACCATTGTCAACTTCTTGCGTAAGATTTGAGGATGGGTAATCATCTTTTATAGAAGGAGAAGAATTTTAGATGGAATGAGATTCTTGAGAGTAGGAGAAGTATCAGGTTGATTCATAGAATTGGCTTGCTAACAATACTGCATGGGATCCATATAAACTTTTATTGTGTAAGTCTTTTTTCATACACAAATTTAATCGATTCATGTAAGGTAGATGGAACCACATCCATGGCGTGAATCCATGGTCTACCAAGAAGGACATTATAATATAATGCACCGGGCATGACATGAATGAGGATAGGCAAAGTGATAGGGCACAATTCAATCGACAACATGATTGTGCCCAATATTTTTCTACCAAGCTTAATAAAGCCATGAACAAAAAGGTTAGAAAGAGAGATACAAGACGTATCAATATTATTAAGGTTTAATAGGTTTACACCACAAATGTTGAGACTTGAACTGTTGTTAATAAGGGTATGCTTGAATCCAAAAGAATTAATGCCAACAATAATGAGAAGAGGATCATTTTTCTTTTGAACCTCTAGAGATGGTAACTTGTATTACTAGAATGTTATATCTATGGAATTTGTGTATATACAATCAAGTAAGGAAACTACATCATTTGGCCTTATGGAAGATGCTACTGGGATCTTTTGTAAAGCTTCTTGTACCACGCCATGATATGTTGGTGAGTTTTGAATGAGCTCCCAAAGAGAGATCTTAGTAGGAGTAACACAGAACTTCTCAACAAGATTATACTCTCTGAGAGTATTTTGAGTAAGATGGGGAGTTGTAGGTGTTAGAAATTAAGGTGAACAACTATAGAATGGAAATCTGATTACAACTGTAACTATTACTACTGCAAAACCAAAATGGAGATAGCATGAGATCAACACAAATAAATAATGGAATAGGAGATCAAACACATAAAATAGTTTTTACATGTAGAAACCATTTCACGAAAAAACTCCACACAAGAAGAGATACACCCTTTTGTATTAACTTCAATAGAGTTTATAATACAACACTATCAATCTCCTCTTAGTTCTTCAATCCAGCAATGACTGTAATACTCATACACAACTGTAATATAATGCCCTCTTTAAAAGAGTGTTTCCTTCTAGGGGAAAAAACCTTAACATAACCTCCATCATCAGATCTGTAACCTAATGATGAACAATCCAGATTGACTATGAAATTACAATATTTTCCAAGGCAATTTTCTAAAAAAAATCTCTTCAGAGGCGCTACCCTCAAACCCCCACCAGGGGGGATAGGAAGCTATCACCACTCCCCCTGGACCCCCTGGTGATAGTAGTGGGGATGAAAGCCCCCCACACTCCCATCAGGTACAAGGATCTGAAGTGCAGCTAAAACAAAATCACTACTTGATGAATACATCATCCCTTAAATTAATGATTTACAAACAATATTAGGAGTAATTAAATACATAGGGTTTACAAGGTTGATAGTACCTTAATCCTAATAGCTCAGGGAGAATAGGATTTCATGGAGGAAGGGAAATAGGGACAAGACTAACCTATTTTTTTCCATGTATTGTATGTGTGGGCTACTATATGGTAATGAGAAGCCACAAACATGTTTTGAGTTATAGACATTGTAAATTCTAATAAGTGATTTGAAGGTTTAAATTTTATAGGAATATCCCAAATAGTGATCACGAGATGAGAGGGTAAGGGTGGATCTAGTTCCCTATGCTTAGGAGTAGAAGGGTAAGTGTAAAAAGATGGGGGGCCAAAAAGTGGCCAAATTGTTTTTTTTAAAAATGAATGCATAATGCACTCACGCTATGGTTTGGTAATGATGAGCCTAAGGCTTGTCAAAACCAAACCATAATGCGAGCGCATTATGACTTGTTATAAATAAATAAAAAAGCATCTCATCTCATTTCATTTCTTTTTTCTCCTCTATACCCGCGGCCTGCAAACCCTAGGAAGCACGCTCGTGTTTTGGAAAAGTCAATTCACCACCAAAATCTTATCGATTCATCGCCAAAATGCTGCCATGACATCGAGCACACCAAAGGAGTGAGTTTTATTTATTTTTTTGTTTGAATTTGTTTCTAAATAGATAGGTTTGAGTTGATTTTTGATGTAAATTCCATTAATTGTCAGGAAATGTTAGTGCACCTCCTCCTCAAAATTCACAAAATCCTGTGGAACAACAACAACCTCCATCCATTCCTCGACATGCCCTTGGAACACAAGAAAATATAATGGGGCAAATTGAAAACAACAAAAAAGAAATTGAAGATATAATTGCAAGGTTGTAAGATCCTTCCACTTTAACCTTGCATAGGTCCATGCTTGCTGAATGTCTTGAATCTATGTTATTAAATGTAGATTCAATTAACAAGCAAATATCTAGTTAGATGGATAAGAGGTGAGAGTTTAGAGACTATTATGCAGACAAGCTGTCATACCAAGATGTGAAAAAATTACAAATTATAAAATTAGACTTGTGTTTGATTTTTCACAAACCCACAAACAAATCAACCTCCACCCATTACATGCAAGAGGTTCCCTATCCATTGGTGCAACAACCAAGCGATAAGGGACAATTTTGGGCAGAGGTGGTGGATGGTTTTTGACCATCCTCCATGCAATAATAATGAGGTCCCGCTATACTTTTTGAGGAAACTCTACTGTGAGTTTGTCCTCAATAAAGTGCCAAACTATTTTGATATGCAGGACTTCCAGGGTAGAGGTGGGGGGTCAGTACAAGATAGACCAAGGGCACATGTTGACCCACAGCAGGCAGTGAGACGAGTAATCAGCAGACCAGCCCATGAGCATGTTTCTATCCCTTCCATTGTGAAGGAGAGTGTTGAGGTCGATACACTTTAGTAAATTAGTGCCTTGACCCAGAGCATCATAGAGCATGCCAGTCTTGCAGCACAGAGTGGGTTGGGAGATAGTGCGAGGAGTAGGGTCCCACCCCATGCTTGTTAGACTTGTAGGTTAGCCTGTGGTTATGACCCCATGGATAGTCAGGACACAGGTGCACAGGTTACATTTGTAGTTGAGCAGATGGTGATGACAAATACCCTCCTGAGTGAGACTTTCGACCTTGATACTCAGGTAAATATTAGCAAGTTTATTGAATTTAATTTATTAAATTTCATTTTTGAAATGCAAGATTAGCTAATTTAGTTTGATGATTTTAATGAAATTTCAGGGTCATGGCATTGATGCAGTTTTCAGTGGTTCTCCACCTGCATATTACACTAGATCATCTACTGTCGGAGTATGTAACTACTAAACAATTATAAATATTACATGTGAATAGCATCGTTATATGAATGGTATTCTAATATCTGATTTTGGATGTTGAATAGGTTAATATTGGAGATTTCATGGCAACACCTACCAGTGGTGGTGGACTTCAAAGCTTCACGGAGGTAATAAAATAAATAGTTTAATGAATGAATTGTACGTACTAGATTTTTGTATGTGACTTGTGTGCTTTATTATGTGTACTTCCATGTTTAGATGAATGTGTGTGTATGTTAGGAGCCATGATTTGCATCACTATTATAGTTTTTGTAATTGAATAATGTTGTTTTATTTCCAGATGATGCAGGCTGCGGAGACACCTCCTGATGTTCATAGGGCAATGGAGCATGGGATGACCTCTGTGATTCAGAGCTCCATGGCATTGATAGGGGTATGAGGCAGATTAGTAAATTTCAATTTACATTCATTGTTGTAGTTGTTTATTTTTGAAAAATTGAAAAATTATTGATTTGAAGTTTAATTTCTATCTGGATGGTTTCTATAGGACATGACATCACCACCACCTATTTCTGCTACTGAGGCAAGTGAGGAGATAGATTATATGGTAGCGGTAAGTGATTATTTTGTTAAATGTTTCATTTTCTATAACATGTAATTTCTATATTTTAATGTCTATACTTTTTATTGTAACAGCTAAAGATGCAGGAAGAACTAAATAGGAGGAGCAACCCTCAGGTTCATAGTAGACCACCCACATGTGTGTCTCCATCCCCTAGAAGATCAAAGGCTGCCCATGATCTGTTCTCTTCAGCAGCCAGAGGGGAATGACTTTTTATTGTGTTCCTTTGTTGTATGCCTCTATGGCATTTGTGGACATATATTTTGTATTGCATATAGTTGACATTGTATGCCTATATGGCATTCTTGTAAGCCTATATGGCTATTTTGTATATATGTTATACTTATATCAATAGATATTGATGTATGTCTATATGGATATTTGGTTAATACAAATCTTTTTATTCATGGCATCCATACTTGCATTATAAATCCACATTTGAATGGATATTTGTAGATGGCTACTTCAAATATTTAAAGTCTAATTGTATTACATACAATGTTTGTTGATCCAATAAGCTAGCTATTGTTATTCAAGTATCGCCTAAACCTCATTTTGGAACTAAAAGATAAAAGTTGTATTTAAAAAAAAAATGAATCATCATGTTGAATAGGAAATATTAATATTCTTTATGAGTTGCTCAATTGAAAATATTCAAATGAGTATGCTGATCCATATTCTTTATGAGTTGGTCAATTGAAAATATTTCTTAATTTGTTGTTATTATACCATATTGGGATGCAAAGAGTATGTTTGTTGTTTTGAATAAGATAGTCAAAATCATATGCTTATGAGCACCTAATGACCATTGTGGTTATTAAATGTAATTCCTATTGTATATAAGGCGAGGTTATGAGATTACATTGAGTCTTACCTAATTTTAGTATGCAACATAACATTGGGGCTATAGGCTTCAATAAGTCATACCCTGGGGATTTTTAGTTTTAGGCACAAATTTGCTTGAAGACCTTAGGCGCATTTCTCTACTTGCACAACCTCAAAACTCCGCCTAGAACTTAAGGTGCCTTTCATCATCCAAACAACCTCAAAATTGTGCCTTGATATTGAAAGGATGTTTCAAAGTATAAAGGAGGGCGCCTTAAGGGAGGCAATTCATCTTGATTACCAAAGTTGATCAAACACATCAAACTGAGCATCATACCTCTAGGTACTTTTTTGCCTCTCTCTAAACTATCCATTTTGGCACCTTGATGTAAAGTGAAGTCTAAACTTAGTGAAGATTATGCCTAGAAATATATCACCTTGGATATGCGTCTAGAGTCATCCTAGATCATCCATTTGCACCTAAGGGTCAATATAACATAATATAACTTAGGAAGACTTTGAAAATCGTCAAAAGAAGCCTAGGTGCCTTTTCTTGTTTCCACCATCCATTTTGGGCGCCTAGAGGAAAATAAACTTCAAATCACTTCCAACTGTAGCGCCTAGTGTTAGAACCTTCAAAATGACTAAATCTTACCAAAGGAAGTTTAGGCACCTATTGTCACTTGGATCATCATGAATGAGTGCCTAAGTGGAAGGAGAATAAGCATCTTGTATGGAGGTGCACTTTTGTGTCTAAATAACCTCATTTTGGCGCCTTGAAGGAAGATGTTCTAAATCCTAAGATCTAGCACCTAAGTGTAAAATGGTCTCCTATGGGTTTGAACAAGTGATTGAAGCCATCAAATTGCCAAGAAATGAGCTAAGTATACTAAGGCACCTTTTCTTGTCTAAACTATCCATTTTGGCACCTAGGAGGAAGGAGATTCAACATCATGAATCAAGGCACCCTTTGCCATCAAAAAAACCTCACTTTGGCACCTTAGAGGAAATCAACTTAAAACTTGCGTCATGGAGCAAGACAAAAGTTACACCCCTTTGCAACTTTACACTGCCTCTTTCTGACAATTTTTGGGGCAACAAAAAACTTTTCACCACAGGAAAATACCTAAGAGATATAAAAAACTGAGAGAGGTTATTGTAGAGACACTCTATGTGATCATGTTGCCTTAGATGAAATATTTCTAAGTTACATAGTTTTTGAGTAACATCTCGTCAAAGATTGCTGCCTTTTTGCACTTTAGACTCTTCAGGGATATCATCGGTACAATGTAGCTCAGACTGTTTCGACATGTTTGGGTGAAAAAAAGGACCATGCCTAGCGTAAATGTACCCATATAGACACATTGGAATAGTCAATTTGGTCGCATCAAGAGCAGGACAAAAGTTACACCTTTTTGCAACTTTACACTGCCTCCTTCTGATGATTTTTGGGGCAGCATAAAACCTTTCACCACGGGCAAATGCCTCAGAGATATAAAAAATTGAGAGAGGTTAGTGTAGAGGCACTGTACATGATCGTGTTGCCTTAGACATAATGTTTCTAAGTGACATGGTTTTTGAATAACATCTCGTCAAAGATTGCTGCCTTCTTGCACTTTGGATTCTTCAGGGATATCGTCAATACAATGTAGCTCAGACTATTCTGACATGTTTGGGTGAAAAATAGGACTATGCCTAGTGTAAATGTACCCATACAGACGTGTTGGAATAGTTAGTTTGGTTGCATCAGGAGGGGGATGAAAGTTACACCCCTTTGCAACTTTACACTGACTCCTTTTGACGATTTTTGGGGCAGCAGAAAACCTTTCACCACGGGCAAATGCCTCAGAGATATAAAAAACTGAGAGACATTATTGTAGAGGCATTCTATGTGATCCTGTTGCCTTAGATAGAATGTTTCTAAGTGACACAGTTTTTGAGTAACATCTCGTCAAAGATTGCTACCTTTTTGCACTTTGGACTCTTTAGGGATATCGTTGGTACAATGTAGCTCAGACTGTTTCGACATGTTTGGGTGAAAAAAAGGACCATGCCTAAGGTAAATGTACCCATCTGGAAGTGTTGGAATAGTTAGTTTGGTCGCATCAGGAATAGGATGAAAGTTAGACCCATTTGCAACTTTACACTACCTCTTGACGATTTTTGGGGCAGTAGAAAACCTTTCACCACGGGCAAATGCATCAGAGATATAAAAAACTAAGAGAGGTTATTGTGGAGGCACTCTACATGATCATGTTACCTTAGATGGAATGTTTCTAAGTGACACAATTTTCAAGTAACATCTTGTCAAAGATTCCTACCTTTTTGCACTTTGCACTCTTCAGGGATATCGTCGGTACAATGTAGCTCGGACTGTTTCGACATGTTTGGGTGAGAAATAGGACCATGCCTAGCATAAATGTACCCATCTAGACATGTTGGAACAGTCAATTTGGTCACATCAGGAGTAGGACACCAAAAATGCAAAAGTTGCTTTGTACAACTTGACAACATTGACACCTTTTTTACAACAGGACTCAAAGACTCAAACTGACCCCAAATGACTCAAAGTGACTTAAAAAGAAATGAAATGGTCTTAGAAGACCTTATTACATACAATTGACTCAATCAAAACAAAATTTTATTTTTTGACCCCTCTTGGAGGCATGACAACCTAGGTGCCCCTGCACCATTAGTGCAACTGAAGGACTATGGTGGTGGCATGAAACTAGAGTGAGTTAACATTCATTTGCATCTAGTTTGGTATCTTTAAATGATTCTAGAGTAGAGTAAGACTCATTTTCCTGAAAATAGTTTAAGAAACTCTTATCTAGGGTTTTGGTAAGAATCATGCATTTTTTGGCCATTCCACTGATTTGATTCACTTTTGATCAGTGGAATGGGTTGTAGTAGGTCTGTTCTAGTATGCTATGATGAGTTTTTGGCAAGAAATCTAAGGAGAAGAAGTTTTCTTTGAGGAAACCTAACAAAACCATGTGTTAGGTGATGTTTAGAGACATAGAGAAGGAACCATATTATTCTTAGGATCAACTTCATTCATCACTTAGGTCTAACCCCATGAAGCATAACATGATGATGTATAAATGTGTATATGTGTAAAAGTGCAGTAGGAAATAAAAAAGACAAACCTTATAAATTAATGTGCATACTTACAACTCAATGTAACATGACTTTATAAAATCAATGTGAATACTTACAAATTAATCCAATGAACCATCTGGGTCTACTCTACTCTTTATTGTGTCAAGTATTGCTTCATGGTTAGACTCACGCACCTTCCACAAGATTTTGTTCAAAGGTCTACCCTGATATTGTATCAAATGAACATTGGATGCCACGACAAGGTTCAAGTATTGAAGAATCTTCTGATGCGTGTCAAAGTCCTGAAACAGCCAAACATTAACACTCTTATGTGGGTACCTTCTAAGCCATGTTCTAGTAATAACCACTGAGCCTTTAGGGTATTCAATGTTTTCTCCATCAGTAACTGGGGCCTCCAATTTCGTTTTGGCCTCAACACAATGACATAAGTAATAATTTGTTCCCTATTCGTTATTTTCATCTGCAATAACTACATATACGTGCCCTACATTGATATATGTAGCAAATTAGATGAAATTTGTCAACATTACAAAAACACTACAAAGTAAGATGACATTAGGAATTTCAAAAACTATGCAAATAGATATATTACCTGGTTGAACTAGATCTGATATGTGGTAAAAGTCAACGGATGATTCCATCTGTGTTAGTTCTAGTTCCGTCAGGGGTCGATACGTGTCAAATGGGCTAAGATAACTTAATTGCCATTCATCAACCCACTCCTTTGACTCACACTCATCCCAGGCTTGAATTGTACAGGAAGAACAAAAGCATGACATCTTTTGCGTATGGATACTCCATGAACCTACAATTGAGCTTCTGAAAGAGTGCATCTCATTTGATTCTGTTAGTGTACAATAGTCCTCATATGGTACAATGTTAGTATCATCTATCAACCAAAAAAATCTACGAACTAAAGACTTACCTTCATTACCTGAACCCATGGAAGCATTACATCACTCGACAATCAATTTTGCATCTGTCAACTTTGCATTGTCTTTATACTTTAACTCTTCTCGTGCTATCCTAAACCTTATCCCTAAACCCTAATCCCTCAACCCTCAACTCTAATCTCTCATCCCTAATCCCTAAACACTATCCCTATTCCTAAACCCTCAACGGGCTCGATACTATACCTTAAACCCTAATCCCTTATCCCTAAACCCTCCAACCCTATCCCTAATCCTTATACCCTCGACACTCTACTTTAACCCTAATCTGTCAACCCTCAAACCTTAATGTACTCAACCCTCAACATCAAGCCCTAATCCATCAACCCTTAATTCTGATCCCTCGACCCTTAACCCTATCCCTAAACCCTAAAGCCTCAACCCTCAACCCTCAATGTCAAATGCTAATCCCTCAACCCTTAACTCTAACCCCTCAACCCTAAGCCCTAAACACTATCCCTATTCCTAAACCCTCAATGGGATCGATACTATACCTTAAACCCTAATCCCTTATCCCTAAACCCTCCAACCCTATCCATAATCCTTATACCCTCGACACTCTACTTTAACCCTAATCCCTCGACCCTCAACCCTATCCCTAAACCCTCGACCCTCGAACCTCAACCCTCAACATCAAACCCTAATCCCTCAACCCTTAACTCTAATCCCTCAACCCTCAACCCTATCCTTAAACCCTAAACCCTAAAGCATCAACCCTCAACCCTCAACCCTAATCCATCATCCCTCAACTCTAATCTCTTATCCCTAAACCCTAAATGCTATCCTTATTCCTAAACCCTCAACGGGCTCGATACTATACCTTAAACCCTAATCCCTTATCCCTAAACCCTCCAACCCTATCCCTAATCCTTATACCCTCAATGTCAAACCCTAATCCCTC
Source organism: Cunninghamia lanceolata (assembly GCA_027924645.1). NCBI lineage: Eukaryota > Viridiplantae > Streptophyta > Pinopsida > Cupressales > Cupressaceae > Cunninghamia > Cunninghamia lanceolata. The sequence continues at coordinate 11,965,824 of BSBN01001400.1, forward strand.
AACCCTTAACTTTGATCCCTCGACCCTTAACCCTTAAAACTTGAACCCTAAAACCTATCCCTACATGCTCAACACTCAACACTATATCTTAAACCCTAATCTCTTAACCCTCATCCTTAAAACTTCAACCCTAAATCCTTAAACCTTCAACCATAAACCCTATCCTTAATCCCTCTACCCTTGACACTCTTCTTTAACCCTAATCCCTTGACCATCAACCCTATCCCTAAACCCTCAACCCTCAACCCTCAACCCTCAACCCTCAACATTAAACCCTAATTCATCAAACCTAAACCCTAATCCCTCAAACCTAAACCCTATCCCTAAACCATTAACCCTCAACACTATACCTTAAGCCCTAATCCCTATCCCTCAACCCTTAACCGTTAAAACTTAAACCCTATCCCTACCCCCTCAACACTTGACACTATATCTTAACCCTTAAACCCTCATCCCTAAAGCCTTAACCCTCAATCCTTAAACCTTCAACCCTAAACCCTATCCCTAATCCCTCTACCCTCGACACTCTAACCATAACCTCAACATTAAATGCTAATCTGTCAACCCTAAACCCTAATCTGTCAACTCTAAACCATATCCCTAAACCCTCAACCCTCAACACTATACCTTAAACCCTAATCCATCAACCCTAAAACCTAATCCCTCAACCCTCAACCCTAAACACTATCAATAAACACTCAACCCTTGACACTATACCTTAAACCCTAATCCCTCAACCCTCAACCCTAATCCCTCAACCCTAATCCCTCATCCCTAATCCCTCATCCCTAAACCCTAAATGCTATCCCTATTCCTAAAGCCTCAACCCTCGACCCTATACCTTAAACTCTAATCCATTATCCCTAAACCCTCTCCCTAATCCTTATACCCTCGATGTCAAAACCTAATCCCTCAACCCTTAACTTTGATCCCTTCACCCTTAACCCTTAAAACTTGAACCCTAAAACCTATCCCTACATGCTCGACACGCGACACTATATCGTAAACCCTAATCCCTTAACACTCATCCCTAAAGCCTCAACCCTAAATCCTTAAACCTTCAACCCTAAACCCTATCCCTAATCCCTCTACCCTCGACACTCTTCTTTAACCCTAATCCCTTGACCATCAGCCCTATCCCTAAACCCTTAACCCTCAACCCTCAAGCCTAAACGCTATCCCTATTCCTAAACCCTCAACCCTTAACACTATACCTTAAACCCTAATTCCTTATCCCTAAAACCTAAACCCTATCCCTCAACCCTTAACCCTTAAAAACTAAACCCTAAACCCTATCCCTCAACCCTTAACCCTTAAAAATTAAACCCTAAAACCTATCCATAAACCCTCGACGCTCAACACTATAATTTAAACCCCAATCCCTTAACCCTCAGTCCTAAAGCCTCAACCCTCAATCGTTAAACCTTCAACCCTAAACCCTATCCCTAATCCCTCTACCCTCAACACTCTACTTTAACCCTAATCCTATGACCATCAACCCTCAACCCTAAACACTATCAATAAACCATTAACCCTTGACACTATACCTTAAACCCTAATCCCTCAACCCTCAACCCTAATCGCTATCCCTATTCCTAAACCCTCAACCCTCGACCCTATACCTTAAACCCTAATCCCTTATCCCTAAACCCTAAACCCTATCCCTAATCCTTATACCCTCAACGTCAAACCCTAATCCCTCAACCCTTAACCCTTAAAACTTAAACCTTAAAACCTATCCCTATACGCTCAACACTTGACACTATATCTTAAACCCTAATCCCTTAACCCTCATCCCTAAAGCCTCAACCCTAGATCCTTAAACCTTCAACCCTAAACCCTATCCCTAATCCCTGTACCCTCGACACTCTTCTTTAACCCTAATCCCTTGACCATCAACCCTATCCTTAAATCCTCAACCCTCAACCCTCAACCCTAAACACTATCTCTATTCCTAAACCCTCAACCCTTGACACTATACCTTAAACCCTAATCCCTTATCCCTAAACCCTAAACCCTATCCCTCAACCCTTAACCCTTAAAAATTAAACCCTAAAACCTATCCATAAACCCTCGATGCTCAACACTTAATTTTAAACCCCAATCCCTTAACCCTCATCCCTAAAGCCTCAACTCTCAATCGTTAAACCTTCAACCCTAAACCCTATCCCTAATCCCTCTACCCTCAACACTCTACTTTAACCCTAATCCTATGACCATCAACCCTATCCCTAAACCCTAAACTCTCAACCCTCAACCCTCAACTCTCAACATCAAACCCTAATCTGTCAACCCTAAACCCTATCCCTAAACCCAACAAAACTGCTTTGCCTTATGTTAGGTTGTTAAACCCATCATTTTTGACACTCTTCTCTTAAAGATATCTGAGTTGCAAGAATATGTCAGAAAAATGGCTATGAAATTTTTTAATGTTAGTAATGTTATATGGCATGTTTTCCTGGCCCATCTGGGGTTCATTATGCGAATAGGTATACACACTATGAGAAAAGCTTTGCATTGGGGTACATCTATGTTTCTTGCTGTCCACCCCGCACTTAGGGGAGGTATATTGTTATGAAACAGGCAAATAATCTCCCATTGTTTACTGGCTCTATCCACAAGAACTACTAAACTTTTTTCTCTTGGTAATTGTAGAGGACATTCACCTATTTTTGGCAACTCCTGCATTCCCAAACCATTACAAAAACTAAGTTATTTTAACCCAATAAATAGCGAATTGCATTGATTTAATACTACTAGTATGCATGGTCGGTTTACATTCTGTGACTTCATTTTCATTGAATAAAAAGGTAAATATCTGATTTGAAAGGTGGGGCAGAGTTCACTGTCATGTGCTTTTCTAGATGATAGGGTCCATAATGTCTAGGGTTCTTCAAAGAAAGGAGTGTAACATAATTAAATTTTTGTTATACCAATCCTCTAAGTAAAGTTACAATTCAAATGCCTACTTTGAAAGTTGAAATAAATTAAATTAGACTTACAATTTCGATTTTCTTCCATTGCTTCAACAACATCATTGTTTTCTTCATCAAAAACCAATTCAAGATCAGCAACTTGTTGCCCATTGGTTGACTTGAATTGCATCCTCTGTTAGAAGAAGGGCATTTTTTATCTATATCAATGTTGGTATTCATAAGCTTAAGAGCATTGATATTTTTCACACACCCTGTTCTTTGAAATATCTTAACCTTAAAATATGACTTGGATATGTACTTGAACACAACGAAATCTCCAATCTCCAGCCCATGATGATTCACAAATTTTTCCCAACCCTGCCTAAATTCCAGTTTATTTATGGTACCCCTTAATTGTACATCCCATGCCTACCCACTTGGGCCTTGAAGAAGGAGGCACGCCCATTAAACCAACTCATTCGACAACTTGTTGCCCATCGGTTCACTTGAACTACATACTCTATTACAAGAAGGGCATCTTTTATCTGTATCAATGTTGGTATTCATAAGATGAAGAGCATTGATGTTTTTCACACACCCTATTCTTTGAAATATCTTAACCTTAAATTATGACTTGGATATGTACTTGAACACAACAAAATCTCTAATCTCCAGCCCATGATGATTCACAAAATTTTCCCAACCCTTCCTAAATTCTAGTTTATTTATGGTACCCCTTAATTATACATCCCTAAACCCTAAACCCTAATCCCTAGTCCCTAAACCATAAACCCTAATCCCTAATTATAATTTATGGTACCCTAATCCCTGAACCCTAAACCCTAATCCCTTATCCCTAAACCATAAACCCTATCCCTAAATCCTCAACCCTCAACACTTAAACCTTAAATCCTAAACCCTCAACCCTCAAAACTATACCTTAAACCCTATTCCCTCAACCCTAAACTTTCAACCCTAAACCCTATCCCTAATCCCTCTACCCTCAACACTCTACCTTAACCCTAATCCCTCGACCCTTAACCCTAAACACTATCCCTAAAGCCTCAACCCTAAACCCTAATCCCTCAAGGTCCTAAACTCTAATCCCTTATCCCTAAACTCTAAATCCTATCCCTAAACCCTCAACCCTCAACCTTAAACCTTAATCACTCAATCCTTATCCACCCCTCTCCTCCCCTATCTGGCTCACTCCCATCTCTACCCTCTACCCTCGACACTATACATACATACATATAGGCATACATAGATGCATACATACATATAGGCATACATACATACATGATTAATAACCTTGAACATAAAAAAATTCAAGGGGAACATAACGTGAGCACATTATAATGCGCTCAAATTATGTAAAACATGACAAACAACACAAACTTTTGCAGAAAAGGGAAAATGCAAAGCAAACAATAACGTGAGCGCATTATAATGCGCTCGCGTTATGTTTTGCTTTGGGAATCCCAAGCCTTGGGCTTGGGATTTGATTTGGATTTCCAACCCAAAGGCTTGGAGTGTCTTTTCAACATCCATAGATGTGTTTTTCCATGTATTCTTCAAGATTTCACATAATTTCGTTCGTGCTAACCCTCAGATTTGCACATGTTTCAAGGTTGAACAAATCGAACACTTGGGTAATGTTAGGCTTTCTCTTATCTATTTGATGATGTGATTTTTTTCACATTTTAACAATGTTAAGCCTTTCATCTTTAATTTCTTTTGTTTGTGTGTCTGTTTTTGGGCAAAAACCACTGTTTGGTCTTTTTCTCATTGTAAATTAACTATTCATTGAAATTTTAAAAAAATTACATATTTAGAAACTAGACTCCATTCTCCACATATTAAAAAAAGAAAAAAAAAATTTCAATTAGTTTTCAAAGTTTATAGCGGTAGCACGGCCAAAATTCTATTTTTTAGGATGTGTCCACTTTAAAAATTAGTAAAAAATTAAATATTCATCAAAAAATTATCAGAAAAATTAAACATAAACTACATGCTATTAGCTAATTTCTCACTAAAGTGATTTTAAAAAACAAAAAAAAAAAGTTGACCTTTTGAGGGAGCCACAAAACATGCTATGTTATGTTTTTTTGACAGAAACAACACCAATTTCTGTGGCTCCCTCTTTTGAACCCCTTAATCTATGCCATTTAAAAAAAAAATAGTAGTTTAGAAAGTAGCCTTGGAGCACTACTAACATTGTTTTGGTTACATCTCCAAATTTTGAGTGTAACTATGCTCAATTTCTCATCCAAGGCCAACATTTCTTGATTTCAGAAAAAAAGTGGCCACTTAAGATCCCTTTTGGCCCCCCATCTTCTTGCACTTACCCAGAAGAAAGATTTTAAACATTAATGCACTTATCCATCATCCCCTTAGTAGGTGGGTTAAGTCAACTAACAATGATTGTATTAACATTAGTATCTGTTTGAGAAATGCATGATGTAGGAGAAGAAATATGCTCAACATCTATTCGTAGGTGATCTGATGTGAGGTGAGACTCTCCATCTACTAATTCTTTATCTCTAGAAGGGAGAGGATTGAAATGAAGAGAGCGTAGAGTAATGTTAAGAAATGTATCAATGATTTCATCCTCTTGCACCAAAATATCCTCACAAGTAGAAGGAATCTTAGGAGAGAGATCAAAATGAAAGAACCAAGATCAACTAAGCATGAGCTGATTACACAATGGAGTGAAATAAATAAAATTGCAATGCATGAGCTATGCACAAGATGAGTACAAATAGTGAGGTTGGGTCAACTTAGAAGTCAACTTCAACACTAACACCCATGTATTTTACCCATGTGAGGTAAAATATACACTAACACCCCTCTTAAGCATAGCTTAGGTTGGAACAAATAAGGATGGGTCCCAACAACTAGGCCTGATCAAGTAGCCATATACAATAAAAATCTCTCATGAAGTGGACATAAGGAAGAAAACCTTATGGGAAAAAAACTACCCTCCAAAAGAGAGAAAATATGCATGAATATGGAAGCTACTTATGTACCTCGATGTTGATCCTAAACTGTGACTAAAATAACTACATAGAAGCAAGTATCATGAAGATTTAGGAACATTAACCAAATTTGAGATGCAATTCGATGCAAGATTCAGGTTCATTTACCATAGGCTCTCAATGTGAGATGTGAACCAGTGTCAATCCATTGCAAGAATATGGATCATTTACAATAGGTTCTCAATTTGAAAGGTGTTCGAAAAAATCAATTGATCCACCTATTTCTCAATCCTACCTTCTTTTAGTTGCAACCTCAATGAGTTAAATTATGTGATATAATCCTCTATAGTATTATGTAGTCTCTTGGACTTATACTTATGAGGTCTTAGCTCTTGACCTTTTTGTTCATTGACCTTCCCATTGGGTGTTTTCAAGGTCGCAATATGAAGAAAAGTTCTTGGAGATAGTCGTGATCGCACTTATAAAACTATGTAGATGAGATGTATGTTTAGAAGTATAGAAATAAAAGACTCAACAACACTCCCCCAATTTTGGCACTTTATCATGTAGTGCTATAGGTCTAAGTAGGTCAACATAAACAAGCCCTAATACTTAGCCTTTTTACAAAAAATGCAATTTAACACTAACAATTTAAAAGAACCTTTAACAATTTCTCTAAATTTTAGACGGCTCCCCCAAAATTTGTATTTTATTTCCTTAATGCTGGTAGCATAATATTAAATGCTGATTCTAACGCTAACAAAGCATAATTTTAAATGTTTTTTGGAAATAAAATGCCTATTTTGTTAAAAATTAGAAAGCATAATTTTAAATGCATTCAAAAAAACAAAATTTTTAGGGCAGCATTTGTTGAGAAGGGGAATTCGTTGAAAAATTGTAGAGGTGGCTAGTATGAAAAATGGCAATGAGAACAACAGGGCAAAGGCAACTCTAAGTATTTACTAGTGCTAAGTCCAAATATGCAGAGTCCTGGGCCAAGTTCAAGAGGGCAGAGAGTTGTTGTTCCTCCTTTGCATCCCCAATTTGCTGGATTAGGACCTGAATCTCGTACAGGAAGACATGAAGATGTGAAGCAGCCATTGTGTCACCCATCTCATAGGAGGCAGATGTGTGTGTAGACGAGGAGATCAACTTGTGCGTAGAAGCCCCAAATGGCCTAGAAAAGCAAATCCACCGGCTTAAAGCCCTCCAAGCCTTCTTTCCAATATCCAAACACAAGATACCCTGCCTCAAACCCTCTACTATGAGGAAAATGCCAATATAGGATAGACTTCAGAGACATTAGCATGTAAGCATTGAAACTCTCATTTGCATATTGAAGGACATTGAACTAGCGATCCTCGGCCTTTATAACCCTCAAACATGTAGATCAAACCAATGAATGGTGCTTGTGGATGCTATGGAGGGTGACCTAAATATCCAGGGATTTGATGAGGCTTGGATTGCCTAGGTTGATAAGAGGTTGCAGGCAGGATTAGCTAATTCAGGCCAAGCGTGATGGGAGTCGGTCCTCCGAGGTGTGCAGAGGGCCTGTGAGGGTGTATTGGCCCTATATGTAGGTCATTGGGCCTTCAAACAAGGCATTTGGCCCTTGCAATGCCGGTCAGCCTTCACAACAGGCTGTTTGGCCTTTTCGTAGGCCATTCTACCCTCCTCTCTACCATGAATTCTACCCTTATGTCTCCATTGAAGTGTGGGCTCTTCTGTCTGTTATGCACATTCCAAAAAACAAGGGTGTTTAAACTCGTGGTTTGGAATCCGATTGGTAATAGAAATATGCTACCAAGACTCTTGACTACAAACCCTTGTCCCAGATAAGATTCATGCCTTCAGAATGAACTAGCACACAAACTTAGTGGGCTTTGATACCATGAAAGAACAAAGATCAACTAAGCACGAGTTGATTACACAATGGAGTGAAAGCAATATAATACATGAAGTTGCACTTTATAAGATTAGTGTTTGGTTAAACCCCTCATGTTCGATAGGTGAAAATACAAGAGTTAAAAACCCTCCAAAGGTTGGCACTTTATCAGTTACTACAATAGATCTAAGCAGGACGATTAAAATAGTGACATAATACTTAGTCTATTTACAGAAAAATGTAATTTAATTACTAACAGTTTTAAGAGAACCTCCAAATCCCCAAATTTTGAATTACGCCCCCTTATAGAATAATTTTAAATGTCTTAAAATGCCTATTTTGTTTTAATATTGTTATGTAGAAAAAGGGGGAATATGATATTGGTTTGATGTATAGTTTAGATCCTCCTTTCACTACACACATTCAAGGACATTTAATCGAGTTGAATCACAACTTTTGCAAGAGGATTCACCTACAGGTTGGTTGTCACTTGTAATGATAGGGAAATTTGGAAATTAATGATTATTGTGTTAATCTAAGACCAATTATTCTTAAAACCCTAATTATTGCAAAATTATAAACAGACGAATTTTGACAAATAATTGCACACAGAGACACTAGATGAAGGTTAGATTCATACCATATTTCGAAGTTTGAGATTTAGAAATGTCGGGGACACAAGGACTCCCACCGAAGTCCAAGGTAGTATTTATATCGGGGGTTTCCGAATCTTTTCTGATGTTGATTATCATTGTTCTATTAATTTCTAGCTCTGCAAACCTGGAGGACACATGGAATAACCCAAGTCCTGTAGATGCTCTTTTCCTCTTTTTCCTTTAGATCCGGGATCTTTATACTCTGCAACACTCCTCTATAACTCCACTCCACAGAGTTTGACACTTGTCATATGTAATCACAAGAGAGGGGTTGGGGGGTTGTGGTGTTTAGGAGATTGCCTCAGTCAATCCTTGGAATGGCATTCAAGCCTTCCAATACCATTGTTAGATAGAGAGTGTGTATCCTTACAGGACAGAGGCAAAAATAAATTGATAAATTATTGATTGAAGCACAAATAGATAGCACCTCAAAGGTGTATCTCTCACATAGATGAAGATCCTTCACAACATGAGAAGATAAATTCAAATCTGTAATAACAATTACAACAACAATATGGGTGTGTGCAAGATCATCGCGGGCCAAACAGTAGCAATAGGAAAAAAATCATGTTTTTACTTAGCCAAATTCGTGACTTGGCAAAGTTTGACTTTGAAACGGATATCCGTTTTCTAAAAAAAATTGGGAAAAAGCTTTTAACTGGTAGTCATCAATTTTCCACAGTCCATGATGTTGAGTTTGAAATGCTTCTGGATTTGACTATGTATTATTATTTTCCTCAATGTTTCAAATCACACATAGTGATCCATCATTAGGAGAAAGATAGCAAGCAAGAGAAGAGAGAACATGAATGATAGTATGCAGACTTAAGACCACTTAAAAGGAGTGAGAGAGATGTGAGGTAGAAACCAAGATCAATTAAGGGAGAAGGATAGCTGCCTATCAAACCTAGTGAAGTGAGGGACAAAGAGGAGTGGGGGACATCTAGGCACACTAAGACAAAACAAACAAAGAAAGACTAACTAGGATGAGAGGAAGACCCAAGTCAAGAAAATTAAAAAAGCAAACAAAGGAGCAAGGCCCCAAATTAGAAGGGAGCAAAAAGAGGAATAACTGTAATACAATCAACCATAAAGAACAAACCGAGGATGAAAGAGATAAGATAATTAAATAACTAAATAAATAATAAAAAAGGGGGGGACAACTGAAGAGGTTAAAATGTGAGGGATAGATTGGGAAAAGCTACATATAAAGAACAAGAGAGGGCTCCAAGTTAAAAGAGAGAGAGGGGTGAACTACGAAGGCAAAGGAGGGGGGGGCTAACAAAAAAGAAAGGTAAGCAATAACTATCCAAAGGAGGAAAGAAACTAACTGGGAGAAAGCATAAGAGAGAAGAGTAAATCATAAAAAGGAAGACAAGCTACAATGACCAAATAATATATATAAATATATATTCACAACAAACTCCAAGCCACAAACGGAGCACTAGGGGGCAACAAGAAACGAAGGATACGGTTAAAAACCTAGAAATTAAAGAGGAGGGAGAAAGGGGCAACGAGATCCAGTGGTTGGAGATGGGAGGTTAAGCTAGGGGACAAGAGTATCAGAAATAAAAAAGTGAGAACGGGCCAAGGAGGGTAAAGAGGAGGGAGGACAAGGAGCAAAGGGAAAGGGGGGAGAGGAGCCTAGGGGGGGAGAGGAAAAGGGGATAAGATGAGGGCAAAAGAGGAGGGGAAAAGACTTGATCCCACAAAAGGGGACAAGGAGGGGGACAGAGGGGGGCGGGGGCAAGAACCGGTAAAGAGGGGAAAAATGGACAAAGATAGGAGAAGGGAGAGGGAGCTAACAAGATCGGGTCAGGAAAGAGAGGGGAGGGGTAAGAGGGGAGGATGGGGAAGAGAAATCGACTAAGAGTGAAGGAAATCATGATGGGGTAAGAGGGGAGGCTTTTTTACTCTTTTTGAAAATACACCTCTTAAATCTTGGATCTCCCATCAATATATGAACCTCCTTAAAGACCGTTTCTAGTGAAGGAGGAGGGCAAATTAACATTGGTAGCTTCTTTACACATTGATCATAAGGATTTGTTAAACACTAAGAATCATCACTAATGAATTACTCAAATAATCAATAATAAAATATTCAATTTTGTTCATCAGGTGAAATAATCACTTTTCTAGACTATGTTCCAATATTTCGGGGATAGGAATGGTTGGGCAGCAGGGGTTGTGTTTTGGGGCATTTTGGATTTCATGCCCTAAATTGCTTTACGCAATCCTTCATATGATTTGATTCATGATACATGGTTTGAGAAGGATACACATGATATACCCTTACCCTCTAGTGATACAATTATGAATGATACTGATGCAGAGTAAAACGCAACAGAAGCTTACAAATGGGAAGGAGGAGTCATTAACACAACCAACATGTTAAAATCCTGGACATGTAGCATGTAATACCTATCGGCTTATCATCATCATCATATTTCGAAGAGGCATGAAATATCCTCCTGCTAATTACTGTTCACTTCCTTTTCACCTTTCGCCTTTCGCCTGTCAGCAGCATCATCATATTCGGCAAGTGCGAACATCCTCCTGATGTTCACTGTTCATCTTATTGCCAACCTCTATCTTCATCATCATGATGTTCGACATCATCTTCATCAGCAGGATATAAAATATCCAGTTCCTCCCATATATCCTGATGACGACAACTTCAAGCACCTTTCCTTCGATGCTTATGTCACCCCGATATCCGACTATTCAAACAACAGCATCAGGATATGACTTATCCGGTCATACTGAAACACCCTGATGATGTTAACCAAACTTTATGCCGATGACTTACGCCGATACCAAAACACTTAGCGACAGCAAGATAAACTTGCATAGGGTGATATTCGCAATATCCTGATGACGATGACATCACTTGCACCCGATGATGATGTCAACAGGATATAAGACACTTATATCCTCCACAACATGATAATGAATATCCGGTGATCTTTTCAATATCCTGATGATGACCTTTCCGGTCCTTAGTAAAACGCAACAGAAGCTTACAAATGGGAAGGAGGAGTCATTAACACAACCAACATGTTAAAATCCTGGACATGTAGCATGTAATACCTATCGGCTTATCATCATCATCATATTTCGAAGAGGCATGAAATATCCTCCTGCTAATTACTGTTCACTTCCTTTTCACCTTTCGCCTTTCGCCTGTCAGCAGCATCATCATATTCGGCAAGCGCAAACATCCTCCTGATGTTCACTGTTCATCTCATCGCCAACCTCTATCTTCATCATCATGATGTTCGACATCATCTTCATCAGCAGGATATAAAATATCCGGTTCCTCCCATATATCCTGATGACGACAACTTCAAGCACCTTTCCTTCGATGCTTATGTCACCCCGATATCCGACTATTCAAACAACAGCATCAGGATATGACTTATTCGGTCATACTGAAACATCCTAATGATGTTAACCAAACTTTATGCCGATGACTTACGCTGATACCAAAACACTTAGTGACAGCAGGATAAACTTGCATAGGGTGATATTCGTAATATCCTGATGATGATGACGTCACTTGCACCCGATGATGATGTCAACAGGTTATAAGACACTTATATCCTCTGCAACATGATAATGAATATCCGGTGATCTTTTCAATATCCTGATGATGACCTTTCCGGTCCTTAGCCAAAAAGTGAACTTTCACTTCTGCATGCGATAGCGATATGCGGACGATGGATACACACGAAAGATGATCCTGACGATGATATATACACTGAATATATATCCAACCTATATCATCCTGATGCACTTGAAACATACAATTTCTGCCAACTTCATAACCCGATCCAGATAGCAATATACTCGTAGATGTCGATGCGATTTACTCCGTCTAGAAAAGCACATGCAGATCCCTGTATATCTGTCAGCTGCATGCAAACTCACAGAACCGCACAATTTCACAAAGAAAATATGATGATCGGGCCGGATCACCTTCAGATCAAAACTTAACAGTTTATCTTCCTAAACCCTAGCACATGAGGATGCTAGGTTTATTCATAGCATGCTACCAATCAATCTCCCACACAATGAAATGCATAAACAGAAAACTAAAATACAACCTAAACTAACATGCATGACCATTCCACCGATTCACAGAATCAACCGGTGGAAGGGTTGAAAGAATCCATTAACCTGTAATCAGAACAGAAATCAAAACATAAACAGCTGATAAACCAGATAATGCAATTGATGAGATCTTATTTAGATGAAACACAAATGTCCTGTTTCTACAATGTTTCACAATGTCTGGACTGATCTCTAGATTTCACTCAATCACCAGTACAACATAACCTAACTACTACTCTCCTCTCTACTCTCTTCTCTAACTGTGTTCTCAAACCCTAACTGATCTGAGTTATTTATAGCAATATCCTACGAGTACTACCAACTCGATTCCCAGCGGCTGGGAGCTTCCAAGCGGCTGGGAGAGGACAACTCTTACTACCTGAACACGAACTCTAACTGCCTGCACACTCTCCTAGGCTGATCTAATACATATGCATTGGTCCAATGGACCTTATTACATTATGAAGTCAAACATGCTAAAAATAGACTAATGTCCTGTCATGCGGACAATGAACCTATATCCTGTCTTGTAGGGGTGCTCCTGCACCATACTCCCCAGAAGAAGAAATCTCAAGTCCACTTGAGATGAGAGTATGAAGATCTGCACCATGTTTTTGGATCTACTCTTCAGTCATCCAGACTGCTTCAGAATTAGGTTTTCCCTTCCAAGAGACTAGATACTCCAAGTACTGTTTGTTCCGGGTCTGTTTGACCACTCTGGTGTCCAAAACCTTCTGCAACTGTGGAGGATGATGCTTGGGAATGTTATCATTGATTGTATCCTGTAGGAGTTCCTGATCTGCATCTGGATGAGACTTGTATGGAGTTAAATCACATACATTGAATATAAGGGACAAACCAAGATCAGGGGGGAGTTGTATCTCATAAGCATTCTGTCCATGCTTGTGCAAAATCTGACATGGTCCAACTTTTCACTGCATAAGTTTAGTATATTTTCCCTTAGGAAGTCTGTCCTTCTTCAAATGAACCCATACCAAATCTCCAACATCAAACTATACATCCTTCTTCTTTTTATCAGCATATTCCTTATACTTCAAGGTGGTGTGCTGCAATTGGGTCTTGACTTGATCATGAACCTCTTTGATGGCTTCTGCAAAAGCTTCTCCTTCTTCACTAACAGGGTCTACTGTAGGTAGATCTCTCAATTCCAAAATTCCTCTTGGATGCATACCATAAACTATCTAGAAAGGTGATTTCCCTGTGCTCCTATTGACAGTATCATTATAGGAAAATTTAGCTTTAGATAGAATATTATCCCACTTTTCTCCATGTTGTTTTGTCAAACATCTAAGCAAATTTCCTAAGGAACGGTTCACTACTTCAGTCTGTCCATCCGTTTGAGGATGATATGCAGAGGAAAAAGACAAATTTGTTCCAAGTTTCTTCCAAAGAGTTCTCCAGAAGTGACCAATAAACTTCACATCCCTATCTGACACTATGCTTAATGGCAATCCATGGATCCTGACAATCTCCCTGAAAAACAAATCTGCAATGTATGAAGCATCAGCAGTGGTTTTGCATGGCAAGAAATGTGCCATTTTGCTGAATCTATCCACTACAACAAAAACACTGTCAAACCCTTTCCTTGTCCTTGGTAAACCCAAGACAAAATCCATACTTATGCTTTCCCATGGTCTGGAAGGAATGGGTAAGGGCTGATATAAACCTGCATTAGTTGACCTGCCTTTAGCTTTCTGACATATCACACATGTCTCTACAAATTTGCTGACATCTGATTGTAACTTAGGCCAAAAGTAATGTCTTTGGACAAGATCAAGAGTCTTATCTAGACCAAAATGACCTGCCATAGCTCCACAATGTTTCTCCTTAATGATGTTGAACCTCATAGAACACCTTGGAATACATAACTGTCCACCTTTGAACAACAATCCATCCTGAATCAAAAATTCAAAGAATTCAGCATGATATTTCTCTCCAAAAGAAGTACATACATGATATATCTCCCCAAAATCTTCATCAGTCTCATACATTGTCTTTAGTGAATCAATGCCAACACTTTCTAACTGAATCTGGTTGACTGTTAAAACTCTCCTGCTCAAAGCATCTGCAACTTTATTCTTGACTCCTTTCTTATGCTTCAATGTAAAAGTAAAAGCTTGTAAGGTTTCTACCCATTTCATGTGTCTGTGGTTCAGCTTTTCCTGGCTGTTTATGAAACTCAGAGCCTGGTTATCTGTGAATACTATGAATTCCTTTGGCATCAAGTAATGCCTCCATTTCTTGAGTGACTGGACTAAAGCATACATTTCCAAATCATATGAGGAATACCTCTTTTTAGCATCATTGAGCTTCTCACTGAAAAATGCAATAGGTCTACCTTCTTGGCTGAGTACTGCTCCAATGGCCATGTGACTGGCATCACATTCCACCTGAAAGATTTTGTTAAAGTTTGGAAGTGCAAGGACTGGCTGCTGTGCCACCTTCTTCTTCAATGTTTCAAAAGAATCATCTGCTCTTTGAGTCCAAACAAATCTGCACTTCTGTCCTCCTTTGATGGTATCAAGCATGGGTGCACAAATATGACTAAACCCTCTTATAAACTTCCTGTAGAAGGTTGCTAACCCATGGAAACTTCTGACATCATTCATAGTCTTTGGGGTTGGCCAAGACAATATGGCACTTACCTTCTCCTTATCCATTTGTAACTTTCCTTGTGAAATGACAAAACCCAAATATGTGATCTCCTCTTGCATGAACAAACACTTGTCTAAATTTATCATCAGCTGCTCTGCATGTAACCTCTTAAGAACCAAATCTATGTGTCTGAGATGTTCTTCTTTTGTGTTGCTGAAAATCAGAATGTCATCTAGATATACTATGACAAACTTACCAATGAACTCTTTCAAAACCTCATTCATCAACCTCATAAAAGTACTAGGTGCATTAGATAAACCAAAAGGCATAACCTTCCACTCATATAACCCTTCATTAGTTTTGAATGTTGTTTTCCATTCATCTCCTGGCCTAATCCTGATCTGATGATATCCACTCTTCAAATCTATTTTTGTAAAATACTTGGCACCTCCCAAACAGTCAAGTAAATCCTCTATCCTAGGGATTGGAAACCTATACCTGATTGTGATCTTGTTAATAGCTCTGGAATCTGTGCAAAGCCTCCAAGTACCTTCCTTCTTTAGTGCTAGTACAGCTGGTAATGCACATGGACTTAAACTTTTCCCAATCAGACCTGAATCCAATAATTCTTCAATTTGTCTGGCTACTTCTGTATTCTGTTCTGGAGTTAGCTTATAGGCTGCTTTGTTTGGAAGTGTTGACCCTGGAATTAAGTCTATGCAGTGACTGATATCCCGGATAGGTGGTAGGGATCTTGGCATTCCTTCTGAGATGATACCTTTGTACTTATCCAATAGCTCTTGGATGGCTGGGTCTATGAACCTTTGCTTTTTCTCTTCCTTGACTTCTTGCTGTTGTTCTTTATTCACCCTCATACATGGGATTAGGGCATATGCAACTGCACCTTCTGCTGCTACTTCTTTCATGAACTGTTTACCTTCCATTAGCATTACCTTCACCTCTTTTCCTTTATATTTCTCCTCCTTCTCCGTCAATGGTAGTAACGTTATAACCTTACCATCTTTAGTGATTGTATAGGTGTTTCTAATACCATCATGTTGTGCCTTCAAATCATACTGCCATGGTCTACCAAATAAAAGATTGCAAGCATCCATCGTGGTAATGTCAAACAACAACTTATCCTTATATGCTCCAATCTGAAATTCTACCCAAGCCTGCTCTTCTACAGTTGTCTGCTGACCTTGGGTAAGCCATGAGACTTTATATGGGGATGGGTGAGGCAATCTCCTAAGCTTAAGCTTTGTCACCATTTCTTCAGACACAAAATTTTCAGTAGAACCAGAATCAATCAAAACTTTACATGCCTTACCTCCTACTTTGAAAATAGTCCTGAAAAGAGACTTTCTTTGAGGGGATTCTTTGTCAGGTACCTTCATGGTAGTCACTGTTCTTCTCATCATTAGAGACTCTCCACTTTTTGGGTATCCATAATTATCAGGAGCATTCACACTCTGAAAATCATTAGAGCCTGTCATACTTTGATTATCAGGTTCTTGGATCAGATTTGTTCTCCTTTCTCCTGTTGAGCTTGTGGCCTTTTCTGGACATCTGCTGGCTATATGGCCTTCTTTGTTACAGTTATAACATCTGATGGATCCTCTGCCCTGGGATCTTCCTCTGAAAGGTCTTCTACCTCTGAAGTTTCCTTGCTGACTATAATTTTCCCCCTGGTTCTGACTATTGTTTCTCTTACTATTGTCATGACTGGATTCTCCTTGATATCCATGTCCATGTCCTCTACCTCTAAAAGGACCTCTTCCACCCCTTTGTTGTCTTCCTCTTCCTCTAGTGTGTTGTTCTTGTTTTCTCTTTAACTTCTCTTCCACTTTCAATGCCAACTGAAAGCATTTCTGAACTGTATCTGGATTATGCAGACTTAAATCTTCCTGAATATTGAACCTCAATCCATTAAGGTATCTGGCTACCTTCTCTTCTTCACTTTCCTTTACCTTTGTTTTCATACAAAGTTTCACGAATTCTTCTGTATATGAGCTGACATCTAGCTCCTTCTGCTTCAGGTTTTGCTTCCTCTTGTGTAATTGGATACTGTAATCCAATGGGACATAAGCTTCCTTTACTAATGCCATCATTTTCTTCCATGTAGTGACTCTACGCTTTCCTTCCTGTACTCTATCATCTTGGACGAAATTCCACCATGTCAAGGCAGCTTCTTTCATTTTTGACTGGGCTATTTTCACCCTCTGTTGTTCTGGTATCTCCTCTGTTTCAAAGAAATTGTTCAAGGAGTCTATCCACTCCATCACTGAATCAGGTTCCATCTTTCCTGTAAACACTGGCAAATCCAGTTTCACATCCATGGTTCTCCTCTCCATGGCCTTGAGGGCGTTCAACAGTGGTCTCTGGTCTGCAGGAACGACCTCCTCGTTCCAACTAGGGATCTCTTCTTCTTCCCTATCTTCTTCTCTACCAGAACCTACTCTGTTCCTCAACTTCTCTAACTCATCCTTTAATTCCTGATTCTGAGCCTTCACGGCCTTGCTCTCTGAAATCTGTTTCTTTACCAGAACTGCCAACTCAACGTTGGTCATCCTTGCCGGCATCTCAGATGTTCCTTCTTCATCTGACATCCTGCTATATCCTGATCTTTTCCAGAAGATCCTTCCTTTGCTCTGATACCACTATGATGCAGAGGAAAAACGC
Organism: Cunninghamia lanceolata; assembly: GCA_027924645.1. Classification (NCBI taxonomy): domain Eukaryota; kingdom Viridiplantae; phylum Streptophyta; class Pinopsida; order Cupressales; family Cupressaceae; genus Cunninghamia; species Cunninghamia lanceolata. The sequence goes on from BSBN01001400.1 coordinate 11,983,669, forward strand.
AACAGAAGCTTACAAATGGGAAGGAGGAGTCATTAACACAACCAACATGTTAAAATCCTGGACATGTAGCATGTAATACCTATCGGCTTATCATCATCATCATATTTTGAAGAGGCATGAAATATGCTCCTGCTAATTACTGTTCACTTCCTTTTCGCCTTTCGCCTTTCGCCTGTCAGCAGCATCATCATATTCGGCAAGCGCAAACATCCTCCTGATGTTCACTTTTCATCTTATCGCCAACCTCTATCTTCATCATCATGATGTTCGACATCATCTTCATCAGCAGGATATAAAATATCCGGTTCCTTCCATATATCCTGATGACGACAACTTCAAGCACCTTTCCTTCGATGCTTATGTCACCCCGATATCTGACTATTCAAACAACAGCATTAGGATATGACTTATCTGGTCATACTGAAACATCCTGATGATGTTAACCAAACTTTATGCCGATGACTTACGCCGATACCAAAACACTTAGCGACAGCAGGATAAACTTGCATAGGGTGATATTCGCAATATCCTGATGACGATGACGTCACTTGCACCTGATGATGATGTCAACAGGATATAAGACACTTATATCCTCTGCAACATGATAATGAATATACGGTGATCTTTTCAATATCCTGATGATGACCTTTCCGGTCCTTAGCCAAAAAGTGAACTTTCACTTCTGCATGCGATAGCGATATGCGGACGATGGATACACACAAAAGATGATCCTGACGATGATATATACACTGAATATATATCCAACCTATATCATCCTGATGCACTTGAAACATACAATTTCTGCCAACTTCATAACCCGATCCGGATAGCGATATACTCGTAGATGTCGATGCGATTCACTCCGTCTGGAAAAGCACATGCAGATCCCTGTATATTCGTCAGCTGCATGCAAACTCATAGAACCGCACAATTTCACAAAGAAAATATGATGATCGGGCCAGATCACCTTCAGATCAAAACTTAACAGTTTATCTTCCTAAACCCTAACACATGAGGATGCTAGGTTGATTCATAGCATGCTACCAATCAATCTCCCACACAATGAAATGCATAAACAGAAAACTAAAATACAACCTAAACTAACATGCATGACCATTCCACCGATTCACAGAATCAACCGGTGGAAGGGTTGAAAGAATCCATTAACCTGTAATCAGAACAGAAATCAAAACATAAACAGCTGATAAACCAGATAATGCAATTGATGAGATCTTATTTAGATGAAACACAAATGTCCTGTTTCTACAATGTTTCACAATGTCTGGACTGATCTCTGGATTTCACTCAATCACCAGTACAACATAACCTAACTACTACTCTCCTCTCTACTCTCTTCTCTAACTATGTTCTCAAACCCTAACTGATCTGAGTTATTTATAGCAATATCCTACGAGTACTACCAACTCGATTCCCAGCGGCTGGGAGCTTCCAAGCGGCTGGGAGAGGACAGCTCTTACTACCTGAACACGAACTCTAACTGCCTGCACACTCTCCTAGGCTGATCTAATACATATGCATTGGTCCAATGGACCTTATTACATTATGAAGTCAAACATGCTAAAAATAGACTAATGTCCTGTCATGCGGACAATGAACCTATATCCTGTCTTGTAGGGGTGCTCGTGCACCAGATACTTTATGTGGTGAAGCTACACCTTCGTTAATCCTTCATGACATTGTTATTCCTTGTGATGATGATGTCCTTCATGTGATATGTTAGCACATAATACAAAGTTAACATGGCATGAACTCTCTTGGAAGGGTAAGCATGGACTATAAGAACATTGAACTAGTTGGATATGTTAAGCTCGCCATTTATGAAAGAACCTTTTAAAAGGTTAACCTTAATTAGGTAAGGTTATGTTTCAGTGTGGTTGTTTGTGCAACAATGTGTAAATTAATGTTACTGCAGAATAAATCTAACTATAATATACTAACATTTTAATAACCATGAGAGCTGGGACTAACAATTAGACTAAAAACTTGACAAACAATACAACTTGGACACATGTAGGACTTGGAAAATGGAAAAGAATATAATTAAATGTGGAAAACAATGAAAAAGTGGTATTAGTTGCACCTATATAGAGAAGTGGTTTAGAGGTTGGTTAGGGGAATTGTTTAGGGTTTAGAGGTTAGGGTTGCTCGGGTTTAGGGGTTTAGGGTTTACAGTTTAAAGAGAGATAGAGAGAGGGGACTGATAGAGTTTGGGAGAGATAGAGGAGACAAAGGGGAGAGATAGGAGATAGAGAGTGAGAGACATGTCCAAAGACATAGAGAGAGAGAGAGAGAGAGAGAGAGAGAGAGAGAGAGAGAGAGGTAGAGGGATGATCAATAGAGATAGGGAGATAGAGGTTTAGGGTTGCTTGGGATTAGGGGCATTATTTAGGGTTTAGGGTTTATGGTTTTGGGGTTAGGGGTTAAGGTTTAGAGGTTTAGGGTTTAGGGTTTAGAGAGAGATAAAGGATTAATAGGGAGATATAGAGGAGTCTGAGGGGAGAGATAGGGATATAAAGAGTGAGGGACATGGCAAGAGACATAGGGAGAGAGATTGAGAGGTAGAGGGAAAAAGGTGATAGGGAGATAGGGGAGAGATAGGGAGATAGTGGTTTATGGTTACTTGGGTTTAGGGTTTAGGGGTTTGGGGTTTAGGGTTTCTCAGGTTTAGGGGTTAGGGGTTAGGGTTTAGGGGCATTATAATTTAGGGTTTAGGATTTATTGTTTAGGGGTTAGGGGTTAGGTTTAGAGGTTTAGGGTTTTGGATTTAGGGTTTATAGAGAGAGGAATGTAGGGAGATATAGAGGAGTCTAAGGGGAGAGATAGGGAGATAGAGAGTGAGGGACATGGCTAGAGACATAGGGAGAGAGATTGAGAGGTAGAGGGACACAGGTGGTAGGGAGATAGGGGAGAGATAGGGAGATAGTGGTTTAGGGTTACTTAGGTTTAGGGGTTTAAGGTTTAAGGTTTAGGGGTTTAGGGTTTCTCAAGTTTAGGGGTCAGGGGTTAGGGTTTAGGGGCATTATTTAGGGTTTAGGATTTAAATTGTTTAGGGGTTAGGGGTTAGGTTTAGAGATTTAGGGTTTATAGAGAGAGGAATTATAGGGAGATAGAGGGAGGAGATGGAGGAGAGAGATAAGGAGATAGAGAGTGAGGCACATGGCCAGGGACATAGATCAAGAGAGGTAGAGGGATGATAGAGATAGGGAGATAGGGGAGAGATAGGGAGATATAGGTTTAGAGTTGATTGGATTTAGGGTGTACCTGGGTTTAGGGTTTCTCAGTTTTGGAGATAGCTAGATAGAAAGAGAGAGGAGATAGATAGGGAGAGATAGAGGTGACAAAGGGGAGAGATAGGGAGATAGAGAGTGAGCGATATGTCTAGAGAAATAGGGAGAAGGATTGAGAGGTAGAAGGATGAAAGAGATAGGGAGATAAGGGAGAGATAGGAGATAGAATTTAGGGTTGCTCACGTTTAGGGTTTAGGGGTTAAGGTTTAGAGGTTTAGGGTTTAGTGTTTAGAGAGAGAGGACCAATAGAGAGATATAGAGTGAGGGACATGGCTAAAGCATAGGGAGAGAGATTGAGAGGTAGAGGAATGATAGTGATGGGGAGATAGTGAGATAGGGAGATAGAGAGATAGAGGTTTAGGGTTTCTTGGGTTTAGTGTTTAGGATTTAGGGGTTTATGGTTTCTCAAGTTTAGGGTTTAGGGGTTAGGGGTTATGGGTTAGGTTTAATCATGCATCCCAGTCATTCCCCTATCATTCCTATATATCCTATCTCTCCCCTCTATCTTTCCCTCTCCCTTATCAACGAAGCAAATGGAAACAAGAAAACTAGGACTCCCTTTCTCAGGTTTAGGGTTTAGGGCTTAGGGGAATTATTTAGGGTTTATGGTTTAGGGGTTAGGGTTTAGTATTTGGAAGAATTATTTAGGGTTATTTGGGTTTAGGGTTTAGGGGCATTATTTAGGGTTTACGGTTACATGTCAAAAGTAGTCTCTCTCTCTCTCTCTAAATCTGTAAACCCTAAATAATGGCCCTAATCCCTAACCCCTAACCCGAATCTACCTCTCTCCTATATCTATTCAAAAGTGCCTTTAAAATACTATGAGATACCTTAGTATAAGTAAATCATATAGAAATCAAATATATATATCATCATAATCCTATATAAATTTTGATAGTTTGTCCAAAATCTCTCCTTTCATATGATACAGTCTTTCTAAAATTTGGATTGTATTTTATAGCTAAAATGCCTAAATACTTAAAATGCTAAAAATGCTAAAATAATAAAATAAAAAACAATGAATACAATAGGGAAAAAGAAATCGGATATTCGTTTTGGAGATCATAAAAAGCAAAAAAAACTGCGTTTTTGTAAACCCGCAGCTTGCAAAACACAGTCTCATCTTCAAAGCATGGATATCAGAGTTGAGAAATGGATATCCGATCCAAAGAGGTAAGATTTCGTGCATTTGTTTTGTTTTTTTTGTATATTCAAGCAAATTTTTTGGTTTTTATGCTAAGTGGGTATGTTTTATAATTTAATTAGGTAAAATGGATGCACAAAATAAAAACCCAAACCCTCCACCACCAAACCCTCCCCCTCCAACAATAGAAGAGAATATTCAAAGAAATATTGATCATATAAGTAGGATCATAGAAATGTATCGCCGCCACCCTCGATTGTCTATAATGACATCGAATTTAGAGGGAATCATTAATCATATTCAAACCTTGTCAACCCAACATGAATCATTTAGTCAATGGCAAGAAGCCAAGAAGGCCAAATATGCTAATGGTTTGTCATATGAGGAAGTCAAAGATTTAGAGATTACAAAAACTATGTTAGCCCAACACTTTGTCAATCCTAAAACCGGATTGCATGTTGATGTCCGTAAGCCCAAGTTTTCAATCAAATGGTGTATTCATGAGGGCATTAGTCAAAACTTTTGGGATTGTTGGTGGATGGTTTTTGATAAACCACCCAACAACAATTTAAATATGCCTTTGTATTTCCTCCGTAAACTCTATGCAGAGTTCGTCATGGGTCAACATGTTAATTATTTTGATTTTAGAGAGTTTCAAGGAGTGGGCAGGGGAATGCCTCAAGATAGACCTGGGGCAATTAGACAGGTACAAGGTCCCTATATTCCCCCTCCTGCTATCCCTTCCCCACCCCCAATGCAGCACCCAGACGTTGTTGCAAATGCAACACAATAGGGCCTTAGTGCCATACACTCTTTGACCGAGCATTGGATTATACAGACATCTCAGTTTGCACAAGCACATGATGAAGGTGATGATATTGGATCACCTGGTACTACTAGACCGGCGTCGTCCAGACATGTATGTGTGCCCCATCATTGCATTTCTTGCAATCATTTATGCTTGGGTCCTATTATGGAGAGTAGTGAGCCACCATTGAACACATCAGAGTATGATCTCCATTCACGAGATGAGGCAATGGGGTCTAGAACTCAAGCTGAGGGGTCAGGGACAAGAGTAGAAGCTACCGGATCAATAAACAATAGAGAAGGAGAAATGCATGAGCAATCTTTTATGCAGGTAAAATTTAAAGTTAAATTTTATGGTCTATTCCATTTGAATATATAAACAACTTTATTAGTTCTAATGTATCTAAGTGGGATAACAGTTGATAACAAAGGAGGAGTTGACAGAAGTTCATCATGGAACTTTGTCTGCCATCCAATTTGGCTTGGACTTGCTGGTATAATTTGTTGTACACATCAACTTTTTTTTTTATGCATTTATTTCTTTGTGAGTAATTATATATTAATTTATATCTTGATGTTAATTTTATTTTATAGTCAATCAAAAATGTGAATGATGTGGCATCTTTGCCAATAGTCTTTTCTCAAACTCCTGGTCAACCCAAGGGACTATCATTTGCAGAACAACCTTCTCAACACCAACAAAGGGTGGAGATAATTTGATTGAATTGTACTTTAATTGATAATTTAGAAAACTTAAATACTTGATTATAGTCATTTAGAGTCTTACATTCTTGTCCTTCTTAATTGATGCAGGAGGCCTCGATGGTGGTATGTGCTTGTTTTCTAGTAGATAAATTTTTGCGTAGTGCATTTCCTATTTTAAATGTATGCATTTCCTATTTTGTTTAATAGTTATATATTAATTTATTTCAATGTTACTTTGCTTTTATGTAGTCTGTTGAGAATGTGAGTGATGTGCCACCTTTGCCATCATGCTTCACTAGGACACATGATCGTCTTAAGAGAAAATCATTTGCAGAACGATTGTCCGAACAACAACATAGAATCGAGGTAATTGAATTGAATTTTTCTAAATAATTGATAGTTTATCTAGCAATCTTATAGTTGATTGTAGTGATTTAGATGTATGTTAATAAATGAAAGTTCTTAATTGTAGTAGATAAGAATCTATTTACTAACTTTAACTTATTTTTATTTACCATTAAAGAGATTAATCAAATTTGTGTTTTGATTTGTTAATGCAGGAAACTTCACCTCCATCAATTACTAGACATTTTGGTACAAAGAGGACACTTTTTTAGGATCCATCATAGATTGAGGATCCATCACAGATTGAGGGTCAAGTGGACTTGTAGTATTTGATGTAGCTATTTGGCATGTAGATTGTATATAGATTTTGGAACATGGCATATGCCACATTTTGTAAAAAATATTTTGAGTTGGCATATTTGCCAAATTTTTGTATATGTCTACCATTATGGAGTAGATTTTAATGTATATACACCTTGATATACAATATAATTTAAATTCCTTATGTGCAAGTCATGATACTTCCCATGATGCCATACATTATGATGATAGTTCTTTAGTCCATTGATGATATGTTTAGCATTGAGAATGGTTTTAGATCAAGAGAATGGTTTTAGATCAATAGAATCAATATGAAAAAATTCCTTATATATGCCCTATTCAAATAAGGTCATGATAAACCATTTCATCATGTATTTAGTCTTCATCTTGTCAAATTTTGTAAATATGTCAAAGTTGTCATATGAAAAATGTAAAAAAAATGCAAAAGTATGGAAGATGAATAGTCAAGTACTCAAGAGTCAGTTGGAAACTATTGGTTTCCCTCAAATCATGTATAAATATGCATAAACCTTTGTGGAAAAGGCATTGGAGATGTATTGAAAACATTTTTAAGATGAATTGAAGACATGTTTGAATGAAATTAATGTCAAAAAACTCTATGTCAAGGACACTGGGGGCACATTATAAACATAAAAAAACTTACATCTTGGGGGGAGGTGCCAATAAGGCAAATAAGGATACTATTTAAGTTGGGTGTGTGTGTGTGTGTATGCAAATCCCATTTATGGCTGAGAAGCTCTCTATTTACTATTATTCAACTCTCGTTGATAGGAGGTTGGCTCTACAACTATTGCAATTTGTGTATGAAACCTAGATGTCTACGAGATCATACATATATGTATGTAAATCCTACAAGACAGTCATTCATGAAATTACTATGCAAAGAGGGTTTATAAGTTGCATTAGGGTTCATGACTATCCTAAAACAACATCATGTATATGCTCATAAATGCTATCAAACTCTGAGAATAAACACATCATTAGATAAGGAGAGGAAGGCTAAAGTCACATTCTGAAAAACCTCTTAAAATCACATGTCTCCTCTTAAGAAAACTAGGGTCTTTGCCAATACATTGTTCTGTAAGAGCAAAGTCACTTAAGATCCTAAGAGCAAAAACCTTGCCAGGTGCCATATTTTTTGTTCTGCTCATCGTGGGGTCGAATGGATTGTGCCAACACATTGGGGTGGGTGGGTAAATGCTAGGGGAGGTCTGGTTTTGTGCACCAAGCATCCCAATCATTCCGGGCAAGAGGCTACCGGCAAAGTCCCTCAAGATCCCTGAGACCAAAAAACTGTCAAACTTTGACCGAGCAGTTCTCAAAATTTGTGATAGTTGGGAATATTCTGTTTGGACCTAATGGTGCATGTGACATCCTTCCACAATAACCTCTCTCATTTTTGGTCAACTCCATTCCATTTGACCGTGCCGAAATCAAACGCATTGTTGCAAAATGCTTCAATTTGATGCAGTGGAAAGGTGCTAGGTGGGACATTTTTCATTCCATAGCTCGTGGGGTCAAATGGACTATGCCAACGCGTCGGGGTGGGTGGGTAAATGCTAGTGGAGGTCTCGTTTTGTGTGCCAAGCATCCCAATCATTTTGGGCAAGAGGCTACCAGCAAAGTCCCTTAAGATCCCTGAGACCAAAAAACTGCCAAACTTTGACGAGGCAGTTCTCAGAATTTGTGATAGTTGGTAATGTTCTTTTTGGACCTACAGGTGTACGTGGCATCCATCCATAATAACCTCTCTCATTTTTGGTCAACTCCATTCCGTTTGACCGTGCTGAAATCAAACACATTGTTGCAAAATGCTTCAATTTGATGCAGTGGAAAGGTGCTAGGTGCGACATTTTTCATTCCATAGCTCGTGGGGTCGAATGTACTGTGCCAACACATCGGGGTGGGTGATTAAATGCTAGTGGAGGTCTCGTCTTGTGCGCCAAGTGTCCCAGTCATTCTGGGCAAGAGGCTACCAGCAAAGTCCCTTAAGATCCCTGAGACTAAAAAATTGCCAAACTTTGACAGGGCAGTTCTCAGAATTCATGATAGTTGGGAATGTTTTGTTTAGACTTACAGGTGCATGTGACATCCTTCCACAATAACCTCTCTCATTTTTGGTCAACTCCATTCTGTTTGACCGTGCTGAAATCAAACGCATTGTTGCAAAATGCTTCAATTTGATGCAGTGGAAAGGTGCTAGGTGTGACATTTTTCGTTCCATAGCTCGTGGGGTCAAATGGACTGCGCCAACACGTCAGGGTGGGTGGGTAAATGCTAGTGGAGGTCTCGTTTTGTGCACCAAGCCTCCCAGTCATTCTGGGCAAGAGGCTACCAGCAAACTCCCTTGAGATCCCTGAGACCAAAAAATCGCCAAACTTTGATGGGGCAGTTGTCAGAATTCATGATAGTTGGGAATGTTTTGTTTAGACCTACAGGTGCATGTGGCATCTGTCCACAATAATCTCTCTCATTTTTGGTCAACTCCATTCCGTATGACCGTGCTGAAATCAAATGAATTGTTGCAAAATGCTTCAATTTGATGCAGTGGAAAAGTGCTAGGTGCGACATTTTTCATTCCATAGCTCGTGGGGTCAAACAGACTGCGCCAACGGCTCGCGGTGGGCGGGTAAATACTAGTGGAGGTCTCATTTTGTGCGCCAAGCATCCCAGTCATTCTGGGCAAGAGGCTACCGGCAAAGTCCCTTAAGATCCCTGAGACCAAAAAACTGCCAAACTTTGACGAGGTAGTTCTTGGAATTCATGACAGTTGGGAATGTTTTGTTTAGACCTACAGGTGCATGTGGCATCCTTCCACAATAACCTCTCTCATTTTTTGTCAACTACATTCCATTTGACCGTGCCGAAATCAAACACATTGTTGCAAAATGCTTCAATTTGATGCAATGGAAAGGTGCTAGGTGTGACATTTTTCATTCCATAGCTCGTGGGGTCAAACGGATTGTGCCTATGCATCAAAGTGGGAGGGTAGATTGTAGTGGAGGTCTCATTTTGTGTGCCAAGCGTCCCAGTCATTCCGGGCAAGAGGCTACCGGCAAAGTCCCTTAAGATCCCTGAGAACAAAAAACTACCAAACTTTGACGGAGCAGTTCTCAGAATTCGTGATAGTTGGGAATGTTCTGTTTGGACCTACAAGTGCATGTGGTATCTATCCACAATAACCTCTCTTGTTTTTGGTCAACTCCATTCAGTTTGATCGTACCAAAATCAAACGCATTGTTGTAAAATGCTTCAATTTGATGGAGTGGAAAGGTGCTAGGTGCGACATTTTTCATTCCATAGCTCGTGGGGTCGAATGGACTATGCCAACACATCGGGGTGGGTGGGTAAATGCTAGTGGAGGTCTTATTTTGTGCGCCAAGCATCCCAGTCATTCTGGGCAAGAGGCTACTGGCAAAGTCCCTTAAGATCCTTGAGACCAAAAACTGCCAAAATTTGACGGAGCAGTTCTCAGAATTTGTGATAGCTGGGAATGTTTTGTTTAGACCTACAGGTGCATGTGGTGTCCGTCCATAATAACCTCTCTCGTTTTTGGTCAACTCCATTCCGTTTGACCGTGCCGAAATCAAACGCATTGTTGCAAAATGCTTCAATTTGATGGAGTGGAAAGGTGCTAAGTGTGACATTTTTCATTCCATAGCTTGTGGGGTTGAACGGACTATGCCGACACGTCGGGGTGGATGGGTAAATTCCATTGGAGGTTTCCTTTCATGCGCCAAGCATCCTAGTTGTTCTGAGCTGTAAGCTACCGACAAAGTCAAAAGTTGCTAGGATTGAAATTTTGCATTCCATAGGTCCTGGGGTGAACGGTTTGTGCCAACACATCAGGGTGGGTGAGTAAATGCTAGGGGAGGTCTTGTTTTGTGTGCAAAGCATCCCAGTCCTTCCAAGCTGTAAGCTACCGGTAAAGTGCAGCTCAGAAGGACCGGGATGCTTTGCACACAAAATGAGACCTCGCCTAGCATTTACTCACCCACCCCGACGTGTTGGTGCAAACCGTTCGGCCCCAAGACCTGTGGAATGCAAAATTTCAATCCTAGCATCTTTTAACTTTGCCGGTAGCTTACAGCTTGGAAGGACTGGGATGCTTTGCACACAAAACGAGACCTCCTCTAGCATTTAGTCACCCACCCCGACGTGTTGGAGCAAACTGTTCAGCCCTAGGACCTGTGGAATGCAAAATTTCAATCCTAGCAACTTTCAACTTTATGGGTAGCTTACAGCTCGGAATGACTGGGATGCTTGGCGCACTAAAGGAAACCTCCAATGGCATTTACCCGTCAACCCCGACGCATTGGCGTAGTCCATTCAACCCCATGAGGTATGGAATGAAAAATGTCACACCTAGCACCTTTCCACTTCATCAAATTGAAGCATTTTACAACAATGCGTTTGATTTCGGCACGGTTAAATGGAATAGAGTTGACTAAAAATGAGAGAGGTTATTGTGGACGGATGCCATGTGCACCTATAGGTCCAAACAGAACATTCCCAGCTATCACAAATTCTAAGAACTGCTCCGTCAAAGTTTGGTAGTTTTTTGGTCTCAGGGATCTTAAGGGACTTTGCCGGTAGCCTCTTGCCCGGAATGACTGGGACGCTTGGCGCACAAAATGAGACCTCCACTAGCATTTACCCGCCCACCTCGATGCGTTGGTGCAGTCCATTCGACCCACGAGCTATGGAATGAAAAATGTCGCACCTAGCACCTTTCCACTTCATCAAATTAAAGCATTTTGCAACAATGCGTTTGATTTCGACACGGTCAAACAGAATGGAGTTGACCAAAAATGAGAGATGTTATTGTGGACAGATGCCATGTGCACCTGTAGGTCCAAATAGAACATTCCCAACTGTGAGGAATTCTGAGAACTACCCCGTCAAAGTTTGGCAGTTTTTTGGTCTCAGGGATCTTAAGGGACTTTGCCGGTAGCGTCTTGCCCGGAATGACTGGGAGGCTTGGTGCACAAAATGAGACCTTCACTAGCATTTATCTGCCCACCCAGATGCGTTGGCGCAGTCCGTTCAACCCCACAAGCTACGGAATGAAAAATGTCACACCTAGCACCTTTCCACTACATCAAATTGAAGCATTTTGCAACAATGCGTTTGATTTCGGCACGGTCAAATGGAATGGAGTTGACCAAAAATGAGAGAGGTTATTATGGAAGGATGCCATGTACACCTGTAGGTCTAATCAGAACATTCTCAATTGTCACAAATTCTGAGAACTGCCCCGTCAGAGTTTGGTAGTGTTTTGGTCTCAGAGATCTTAAGGGACTTTGCCGATAGCCTCTTGCCCGGAATGACTGGGACGCTTGGCGCACAAAATGAGACCTCCACTAGCATTTACCTACCCGCCCCGATGCGTTGGTGCAGTCTGTTCGACCCCACGAGCTATGGAATGAAAAATGTCACACCTAGCACCTTTCCACTGCATCAAATTGAAGCATTTTGCAACAATGCATTTGATTTCGGCACAGTCAAATGGAATGGAGTTGATAAAAAATGAGAGAGGTTATTGTGGAAGGATATCACATGCACCTGTAGGTCCAAACAGAACATTCCCAACTATCATGAATTCTGATAACTGCCCCATCAAAGTTTGGCAGTTTTTTGGTCTCATGGATCTTAAGGGACTTTGCCGGTAGCCTCTTACCTGGAATGACTGGGATGCTTGGTGCACAAAATGAGACCTCCCATAGCATTTACCCACCCACCTCGACACGTTGGCGTAGTCCGTTCGACCCCACGATGAGTAGAACAAAAAATATTGTTCCAGTTGACACATTCTCAATCATTGACATGGATGATATCTCAGTACCATTCCTTTAGGCACAATATGAGCTTCCAATGGAAGGCGCAATTGTGAGGTTAGAGATGATGAAAAGTGTGCCTCATTCACTATCATGTTTTACTTGTCTTCAATGATGATTCCTTGATTCAACTTAATCCTTTGATAATACATTTTAACCTCCTTGTGAAAGCGCACTTTCAAGGTTGCTTGAGCAAGAGCTAGCGCCTCAACATCAAGGTACACTTTTGGTGTTCTAGAAGCATGAACTAGCACCTCAAATAGTAAGGCACTCATTCTAGGTTGTTTATTCAATAATTGGCACTAGTCACATATGGTGTAGAGAGGTAGATGTGCGCCCAAGTCATCATTTGATGCTTTCAATAACTATAAACTCCTTTGATGATGCATTTTATCCTTCCAATTCACTATCTAGCTTTAGGTGCACATTTTAGGTTGATCAATCATAATCTAGTGCCCTAAGTACCAAGGCGCACTTTTAGGTTAGTTTGATAAAGGATTAGTAGCCTCATTTCTAGGCGGAAGTTTGGAGTTGAAATACATCAAAATAACAAGTTTCTTCATCACTTCAAACATATTTAACACTTTGAAGATCTCCAATGCATGATTGAATACATCTTTAATAATTGCACAAAAAGTTGGCATTGTTCGGTTAATGTTTTCTTCTCAAAGTATTCATTGAAGAGTTTTGTAGCCCACAACTGAACCATTCGTGATGACCTCTTGCCTTCAAGTTTTTCCATTATGTTCTCATCAATTTCAAATAACCATTTTGGGGTTTTTGGGTGTTTTCCAATTTCATCATGGTTATTCTCTTCTTGACAAATGTCCTCTCTTCTTATGAAATTTGGAGATACATTGATTGTTCTTGTTTCATCCATGTTATCAACCTCATCAATTTTATCAACAAATGGATTATGGAGTGCAATTTCAATATCATGATGTTCATATCCACTTTCTTCAAGTGCACGTCTTCATTTTTCTTCTTCTTTGTCCATGGTATTGCTATTATGAATAGCCGTTTCATAACATTTTTCAATATTTTCATTTGCAATATCATGGTGAATTTCATTCTTATCTAACATTTCATTATAATCAAAATTAACATCTTCAATTTGCATGTCATTAGATGGTAAAGAAGAAGATTCACCTTGATGAGCATCTGCCAAACCCACCCTTCCAATCCTCTTCCTTTCCCTATCTTTTTTCCTAATTGCTTCAATTTCCTCCAATGTAACTTTCCTCCTCCTTTTTGCTTTACGACGACTGTTGCTACCCATTAGGGGAACAAAAATATCACCCTTATGATTGTAACAAGAAAATTGTGTCTCCAAAAGTGCATAAAAATATTCCTTTCACTGTCATAGCCAGAAATCACGAGTATTTCGACAGCAGAGGGTCTCTGGTTGTGGAAGTCGGGCCCAACAATATTCCTTTTGTCTTTTTTCTACTTTTACAAAACGGATATCCATTTTGTAAAAGCCCAATTCTTTGCAATGGACACTTGCAATGTCCATATGGCTACTACAAAACAGATATCTGTTTTATTATGTACATTTGGATTCTAGACTAGGGATTCATTGTATTATTCAATAAACTTGTGAATTACCATCTAATTTCAATGTTTACACACTAATCCACCTAGGTATCAACTTAATAAAGCTTTGGATATAAGCCATTATTTGATTTTAGGCTATCATCAAATGAGGAGCTTCTAAAGGCAAGAATGTTGTCCCAAAAGAAGGCTCAATGTTATTCGTAAAGACATTAGATTATTAAAATACAAATTCAAGGTTAGATATTCCTTGGGCTATTTTAGTATAGAGAAGCAAAATTGCAATATATGACTATCCTAGGAATTAGAATGGTTGATCATAGGATATTAATGGCATTTTGATATTAATGGATGGATTGATGGATGTTTAGGGAGTTTAATTTTAAATGTAATGTATGAGAATTCTTATTTATGAAGGATCTAATATGTCTTATGTTTTATTTGCAAGCCATTCAAGAAAGAAATGAAAAGATACCAAGGACTATCATAACACCTATTATAATTAGGTGCATCAAAGGATTGTCATCTAGGACCTTACCAATATGGGAAGTTATCAAAACCATGTCATGTTTAAAATTAAAGGCTTTATCACCTCTTTGTCCCTATAGGCCTATTAGAACAATAGGTCACATTTTATTCATATACCAGGGTTGAGAATAAACACTAAGCATTTGTAGTTATGGCAAGTGTAAATGGAAATAGATCACAACTTTAGACAATCTATCCTCTCCTAGATTGCACTGACTGAGTGGAAATTAAAAAATTCCCTATTAATGTCCTTTATATACTAAAGGTATGGGTGAGAAAGGTAAACTTTGAATGTTGTAGACAAGTGATGCAGAGCAACACAGCAAAAGCTTACAAATAGGGTGTAAAATACCCATTAACCCACCAATTGCTCAAATAGCTTTTAAAATATCCTTTCCAAGGTCCAAACGAGACCGAAATACACTCTTTCTTTACTATCGGCAAGACATTTCTAATGTCTCATCGAACTGTGCTTCACATGTTCTTCCTTTCTCTATTATCGGCCAGACTTATCATTATTAGTAACCTTCAAATTTGTTAGCCTGATGTGGGACCTCTCGCCGATGTGTAGAATCCATCCCTCAGGCTTATGCTGTCGGTGTGACTCCTCCGTTGTTCTCCGATATACACACTTACTCCGATGTGAGATTCACCACCCTTGTCTATCGGTAAGACCAATACCCTCGGTGAGACTCTTTACTTGCATTCTGACGTTACAACTCTCCCCGATGTGTTTACTATCCATTAGTCATCAGTAAGACTTCTACATCAGTCAGACATTCTCTTTGATTTCTGATATCGTATCTCACACCAAAACAATAAACACCGAACTACACCATCGGCTAGACCGCCTCTATCGGTGACACTTTTCTTCTCGCCTCCGAGAGTCCATCTCTTTTCGATGTTCCTTCTGTCGGTGTGACTCCCTCTCATCGATGTAGTTCTCAGTTGTTCTTCTGATGTGCCGATAAATAACCCATCGATGACACTTAATGATTGTCACCTCGATATGACTTGATCGGTGAGATCAATGTTGTCAGCTCAATGGAACTTTGTCTCTCTGATAACTATTGTCAGTCCAATGTCTTTGATTTAGCCTATACATAACATGACTTGTTATAATCGATCGACTAACGTATCTTTTCCCAATTTTCCCGATATGGCCGGTCAACCTTTGTATCCTTTGACATGTACATTCACCATTTACAACCACGATAAATGATAGAGGATATACACGAAATATCCACGCATACATAAATGATATACCCATGGATTGTATCTTTGGTGAAACAATACCAATGGTACAAAATATGTTACTTCTCTTCATCCAAAACCAATGGTACAAAATTTTTCATAGATCAAGGAAACGGATATCCGTTTCCAGAATGGATATCCGTTTTCAGAACAGATATCCATTTTGAGTTGCTTTTACCAAAGCAAAACTGATATCCATTTTGATTGCTAACTTTTTATGGATTGTAACATGTTTTAATGTTTCAGTCTCTTCTTCAAACTTCACCCTTCATGCTGACAACTTTTTTTTTATGCAAAATTGATAAAACAAAAAGGGTTTATAGAAAAAATTGTTAGCTTTCTAAAAATATAAGATTTATTTGGTTATCATTTTATTAAATAATTATTAATAATTTTCAATATACCGTGTCTCTGAAATCCTGATTGACACACTGATTGAAAAACATCCATAACTTTCAAACCATTTCACCTTTTTGAGATCCAAAACCTGAGTCACACTCTATGCTTTTGTAGCTATAGGTTAAAAAAAAATTGAATTTCGATTTTTTTTTATCAAGTTAGGTTGGCTGGAGAATTACTTTTTATTTTTTAAATAAAGTCACAGTAAAAAAATCATAACTAATTATTTTATTAGAAAAAAATTTCAAATAAACATGCATCACATTTGGACATGAGTCCTCTACTTATTTTGAAAGTTTCAAAAAAATATATATATTTTTACTCATAGTTAGGTTGGCTGGACAGACACCCACTTTTTATTTTTTTCTAAAAAATTTAATAGTTGTTCATTGAAATATTCAATTTTCATTAAGTAAATTTAGTTTTTTTTAAAAAAATTAGTAGCCTATAAACTATATTCAATTCTCTATAAATTTCATTCTTACATCTTTTTCAAATTGTATAGATAATCCATTGAAAATTTCACATGAACTTGATAAAGTCTGATTTTTTGCATTTTCATTGCCACTTAGAGGTATAGTTTGGCCCATCATGATCCTGCACATACCCATATTCTACTTTGCAACACAATGAATGCCTTAATGCTCTAAAATCATAAGTTTGCCAAAATCTCATAATAATCTTCTAGTTTACAAATGAAACCCTAAAAATGCTTATATCTTCATTCCCACTTTAATTTCGTAATTCAAAATTAAGATGTCAGCAAGGAGCACCTTTAACGGTCACTTTACCGACATTCAAATTTGGGACCCCGCCAAAAGAGGGTAGGAAAATAGAGCGAGTGCCCTTGTCCCAGGACCTATTTTAGGCAAGGGTTTAGGCTCTGCAATATCCCTCAAGCCCCTTTTGACATGGGTTTCAGGCCATTTTGTCTCAGAAGTGAGTTCTAATATGTATGATAAAAAACAAGGGACCTGGGAGCTAAACTTAGGAGGTAAAAGTCCAGGGGGATATTTTACGATGTAACATTTAGCCCCCACTTTAATTTATGTATGATCTTATGAGCCATACATGCATTAAAGTATGGTCGAAAACACAGAAAACATGCCAGGCACTTAAAGCTAAGGCATAGACAAAGATTGAGGAACTATTTCTAGCTCCCAGTCTTAGGTATGCACTAGAAAACACATCGCAGACATGCAAAACATGAAGAAAATAGTAGCAGGCATGCAAAACATGGAGAACATAGTAATAGGTACACAAGACACTGAGAAGACACAAAAGCAATCACGAAGAATACACTTGATCTTTTTCATTTTCATATATATATGAATGCAGATACATGGAAAGTAAAAATTCAACACGCAACCCCAAAATGTAGGAGGGGCATTTTTGCCACACCCTTGAGACTACATGTGGGGGAGAAGACATACCATACAAATATAAAAGTGTGGGAGGGGCATTTCTCCACACCCTTGAAACTACACTTTGAGAGAAAACACACCATACAAAACCTAAAGCATAGGAGGGGCATTTCCCCACACCCTTGAGACTGTGATTAGGAGAAAATATGCCATACAAAGCCCAAGTGTAGGAGGGGCTTTTTTCCACACCCTTGAAACTACACACAGGGGAAAACACATGGAAGACACATGGAAAACATAAGCGTCGTATCGCATGCCAAAGACATACTATACATCTTAAACACGACAAACAAGGCGATGGAAGGAACTTATTTCTAAGTTCCCACCATCTCAAACCCATTGTAGACACACTTGATGATTGGGCTTATGCCACAACAACTACCAAAGACACACATAAGGGATGATAGTCTCAGATCCAACCCCGCCTGCTCGGAAGACTTTTGAAATAAAAAGGATGTGCACTAGCTCAAGAGATACACCATCCCTGCTTCCGTAAAGGGCTTTTGAATAAAAGGATATGCATGATATCCCACCTCCACAAAGGACTTTTTGATTGCAATATAGATAAAGATGTGCACTCACTCTGGAGATACAAGATCTCACCTCTGTAGAGGGCTTACAAACATGCTTTGTTAGTACCAAAATCATCAGATAACTTCCCTTATATATGCCCCCACCTTAAGGTGGTTGATGTTGTGTACCAATATCAAGCACATTAAGGTGGAGAGAAAACACACAAGGGAACAAGAGCTTTTGCAAATCTCATGCCCCCAAAGGTGACATGTGCTCAGGATCGCCGAATGTTCCCACAAACACACAATTTGCTATGATAAATAATAAAAGAGATTATAAATTTTTCCTAAGATAATAACCACATCACATGATAAAAGTAATGACGCAAACAAGAGCCAAGGCTATACTACAAATTTGAAAACTGAGTATAACCGTGGGGCTATACTGTAGAAGTCTTAGAGCCAAGTGTAACCAAGGCGAGACTCAAGATAAACTAAGTGCACAGACCAAATGTATTATTATGATTTGTTAGAAAGATAAGGTCCAACATCAAATATCGCATAGAGTGATTCTACTAGCCAATTGTCAGATATATATATAAATCAACCCCATCGTCATATATGGACTAGGTCCATTTTTGTTTTGCTTGCTAAAGGGACATGTGGTCCATATTAGTATTTATTTATTTTTCATCATCCACCGACTAGGTAGAATCACTAGAAAAAGGTATACAATAAAATGAGAGAGGAGAACAAGTGCCTTAGGAACAATCATGTAGGAGGATGCCCCCCAGGTCATCAACCACAATGCTATGCCTCTAAGGTATGACACTCAACAATAAAATAGAGGAGATGATTAATAGAAGAATGATGATACAAATAGAAGAAAGGTCACAACATAGGCAGTCTCCTAGTATCCTTGACCTTACAAGAGTATCAAGGGTTATCCTAGGAGACCTAAACAACACATAGCACAACATAGGGGAACACAATACAATTCTAAAAGCAACATGTATATCTAGGAGGAGGCCACCCTTGAGAGAAACTAGAATAGCTGCTACAATGAGTGTGATTAAAGGGAGGAGAAATACTTACCTGATTCAATGGGATATTTCCTGGCAGACAATTCTTGTCTATCAACTTAGGATATCTCACATGTCATTTCAGTCTCATTGATATTGTATTAACATTAAGTTTAGGATGATGAGAGGCTTTAGTGGGCTTCAAAGAACGGTATCCAATATCAGCTATATAGTTAATTCCAACAACTTATAAAGGTACCCTGATTCCTTATTGATTTACACCACATCCATTACTTGCATAATCACAATTTTTGTACAAAATCTAAAATCCACGACCATAGAGGGAGTCCATCTCTTTGGAGGATGGTGAGTCCTTATAGGTGTCATAATTTGTAGTATAGGTAAGAGTATTGTCTTTGTTTTCTACAAGGAGACTTTAGGTTTCTTAGGTGTTTCCAAAGATTGCTTAGATGAGATCGATGCAAGTTTTGATGTGTCAGAGTTATTAAGTTTATATTCCCCTATATAGGAAGGAGTAAAATCTAATGAACCCCAATCATCACCAAAAAATACATTCGATGGTTTAGAGTCTTGCACAACATTATCTGTGGCAAGAGGCATTATTGAATCCACTCATAAGTTACTTAGACTTTATTGATTGTTAACCTGTTTTTGCATTTCAATATGTAAACAATTATCTAGTTCAGGATCGGCTTCCACCATGCAAAACTTGTTTTGATAAATAAACTTTATTGATTGATGAAGAGTAGATAGAACTACCTCGATGCCATGGATCCACGGTTTTCCTAGAATCATATTTTATGAAAGTGAACCAGGCATGACATAAAAAGGGTGGATAATTTCATGAGACCAACCTTTACATTAAGGTTATAATACCTATAGATTGTCTCCCAACATTATCAAAGCCACGAATGTTGATTCTATTCAGTTTAAGAAAGGAGGTATCAATCTTCATCCTATGTAACGAATTAATACCACAAACATTAAGAGCCAATCCATTATCAATCATAACTCACTTGATCAATTTCTTGTCTACCATGACAAATATTATAAGTGGATCATGCTGATTTTGAACTTCAATAGAAGGTAATTCATGTTGAAACAAAATATTTGTTTTTGTCACATGCATACAATCTAACAGAGCTGCTACATCATTCAGCTTAACAATAGGTGCTACAATCACCTTTTGTAAAGCTTCTTTGAGCATTCCATGGTATGTAGGCCTACGTTGTTTGTATTAATTCCCAAAGAGAAATCTTAGCTGGAGTAGCATGAAGCTGCTCCACAAGATCATATTCTTGTCCTTTTTTAGGAGTAATATGAGGTAGTGGAGGGAGGATAGGTTGAGAACATGGAAGAGAGACAGACACATGAGGTGCTTTCTTACTTTGTTTGTTATTACAGGTGTTGTATGTGTGAGCAATCACATTGTGGTGTGGTTGTTGCGACACATTTTGAACACCTTGATTTCTTTGAGTGATTTGTCTTGCATAATTTAGGATGTAATCTAGGGGTCGAGGTCATTTTCAATCTCCTTGAACCGTAATCACCAGTTTTAAGTAAGAAGGTACATTAGGTGTCCCCTGCACAACCATCTTAGGAATATTGCTACACTTATCTAGTAACCTCTTGGTGGGTGGAATAAGTCTATTAGTGAAGATTGAATTAACATTGTTTTCCTCTTGATTATGCTCAACATCTATCCCTACAGGATTTAATGTGAGAGACCTTTTCCCATCCACTAATGCTTCATCTTGGTTAGGGAGAGCATTGGAATGAAAGAAAGGTGAGGTTTTGTTAAGAAGGTTAGCAGTGATTGTATCATTAGTGATGTCTACGGGACTTAAAGGAGGAATAGGATAACATATGGAATCATCATCATCATCATCATATATTTTAGCTATTAGTTCCAAAGCATTAAGAGCACTTTCACACTCATCATTCTCAATATGTTTTGTCATTTCTTCTACTACCAAAGGGTATGTATTCATGAGAGCTATGAAGTTTTCAAATTCAGATACATAATCAAGGATTTTAGATGAAGAGCATTTAAATATATCCTTATGATACATTGCTTGTAGATAAGAGAGAACATGAGGATTCATATTAAGAAATTTGTAGAAATTATCAAAGTTTTTGATGTATGCATGTAAAGATACCAAAGAGCAATGAGATGAAGATGCCATAATGAAATGTCTTGAAACATCAATGTCCAATAAGATATAGTAAGATAAGACATGCAAAGTTCTATGATACTTAACATATCCTAGATGTGTGACTATTTCACTCCTAAGTACTTGTTTGAGGGAAAGGGATAAAAAGACACAAATTCCAAAACAAACACAATGGATAGGAGGAAAGAGTACAACGTGCAACAAGGCCCAATTCATGATTTTATGTATTTAGATTGATTGCAATAAAACAATACCAATTTATGCTTGTTTATGCACCTACAATGTTCACTTTTTTCACTTTTTCCAATGTAAATGCCTAAAATATGTAGTGTAGTAAAGAAATTGATGAGGGGAAACAAACCTAAACCTTATTATCAGTCCAATGATGCAGAAAAATCTTTCACAGCACACCTATCATGCAAATCTAGATGAAGGATGAGTCAAAATCTAGTGAAAAATGCAAAGATTTTAAACCCTAATAGTGAAATTAAGGCATGGAAATATGCAAAATGATGTATAAATGGATTATAATCAGATTTATGATGTCAAATAGCTCATATTGGATCTAAAAATGATGTCAAAATCCTACGATTCTCAATGCAAACTCTTACAATTTTAAGGAGAAATGAGTGAATATGCTAGTTTTTGTTGAAATTGACTACATATGTGTAAATACAAAATTTGAGATGTAAATGTAAAGACAAACAATAATGAGACACTACAATCAAAATTCAGATTTGAGTGAGTTTCAAATACAAGTAGTAAAATTTGAAACAAGATTTGAACTACAAACCCTAGTTTTTGAAATCACTAGGTTATGAGAAAAAATCCAAAATTTCAAGCAAACCCTAGCAATTTTAGTGTGAAAATGTAGTGAGAAGGATTGTAGGATGATGAATTTCTAAAATTTATATTAGATCTAATATAAAAATCAAAGATTAGATGAAATGCAATGAAATTGATGCAAACTATGCCAAAATACAAGCTTAGGATGCCAATTTTTTTCAAAATTTTTATAATTTTCAATTTTTTTGTAGATTTTCAAATGCAATATGAAAATGATGAATTGAATGAATGCAAATCTAAAGTACAACACTCAACAATGTGCAAAATTTGATTAAAACATAGGTTCACCAAAATGCTATGTAGAAAAAGGGGGAAGATCATATTGGTTTGATGTATAGTTTAGATCCTACTTTCACTACTCACATTCAAGGACATTTAACCAAGTTGAATCACAACTTCTACAAGAGGATTCATCTATAGGTTGGTTGTCACTTGTAATGATAGGGAAATTTAGAAATTAATGATTATTGTGTTAATTTAAGCCCAATTATGCTCAAAACCCTAATTATTGAAAAATCATAAACAAAGAGATGAATTCTGACAAATGCTTGCAAATAGAGACACTAGATGAAGGTTAGATTCATACCAGATTTCAAAGTTTGAGATTTGGAAATGTCGGGGACATAGGGACTCCCATCAAAGTCCAAGGTAGTATTTCATCAGGGGTTTTCAGACCTTTTCTGATGTTGATTATCATTATTCCATTAATTTCTGGCTCTGCAAACTTGGAGGACACATGGACTAGCACCCAAGTCTTGTAGATGCTCTTTTCTACTTTTTCCTTTAGATCTGGGATCCTTATACTTTGTAATACTCCTCTATAACTCCACTCTGTAGAATTTGACACCTGTCACCTGCAATCACAAGAGATGGATTGGGGGGTTGTGGTGTTTAGGATTTTTCCTCGAGATCAAGCCTTGGAATGGCATTCAAGCCTTCCAACACTATTGTTAGATAGAGAGTGTGTATCCTTGTAGGACAAAGGTAAAAACAAATCGATAAATGATTGATTGAAGTACAAATAGATATCATCTCAGTGGTGTAGCTCTCACATAGAAGAAGATCCTTCACAACATGAGAAGATGAAGCTAAATTTGCAATAACAAACACAACAACAATATTCTTCTCTACAACACAATGAATGCCTTGAATGCTCTAAAATCATAAGTTTGCCAAAATCTCATAATCATCTTCTAGTTTACAAATGAAACCCTAAACATGATTATATATGCATTCCCAATTTAATTTCATAATTCAAACTTAAGATGTCGACAAGGAACACCTTTAATGGTCACTTTAGCAACATTCAAAATTTTGACCCCACCAAAATAGGGCAGGGTCCCAGGACCTATTTTAGGCTAGATTTTAGGCTCTACAATGTCACTCAAGCCCCATTTGACATGGGGTTTAGGCCATTTTGTCCTGGGAGTAAGTTCTAATATGCATGATTAAAAACAAGGGACTTGGGAGCTAAACTTAGGAGGTAAAAGTCCTAGGGGCATTTTATGATGTAAAAAATATGAAAGTATAATTTTAAATACATTCATAAAAAATAAAATTTTAGGGAAAAACATAGACAAGGGGGAAGATTTAGGGAAAAAAAAAAAAAATTTGGCAGGGGAGGCCAAAATGGTTGTATGGCGGCCAAAATTTGATGCAAGGTCATGGGAATAGGTGTAGGGTGTCGCTTGGCTTTCTCCTAGTTCTTGCTCCTCTGCCTGAGGCATCAAAACTTCTACCTTTCTTATGTCAAGATCTCCTTCTCCTGTGTGAAATGAGCCTCAATTTCACCCAAAATTTGACACTTGTCGCATGCTAACAGCGGGTGAACAAGGGTTTGAAGAACCTCCCCAATACACAAGAACTTGAAATGGCATTTGGACATGGGAGTCCTAGAGTAGGGGTTGTCGAGACCTAGAGTAATGTAGGTCATGCCACAGTAAAGTAGATTGCACCACAAAGGGGCCATAGGCCTTTGCAAAGCAGGCTGTGAGCCAACAAATAAGAACCTATTGAATGTAGGCATGATAGGGGAAGCACCAAGCATAGGGGTAGAGGCTTTGACTCTCCTATGATGTGCCTGTGTGAGCCTTTGGCAAGGCACATAGTGTCTTGAATAAGGATCATGCCCTTTCCTAGGGTCGCCAACCTTCTAAACTTCAACCACTGATGTCACTTCTCATGTGGTCTGCACTGGGGTCAGCTTAAAGCATAGAAATAATATGCAAGTTACCTAAAACATAGAGAACAAAACCAAGTATTAATGTCTT
The DNA here is from genome assembly GCA_027924645.1 of Cunninghamia lanceolata. Classification (NCBI taxonomy): domain Eukaryota; kingdom Viridiplantae; phylum Streptophyta; class Pinopsida; order Cupressales; family Cupressaceae; genus Cunninghamia; species Cunninghamia lanceolata. The sequence goes on from BSBN01001400.1 coordinate 12,008,161, forward strand.
CATCTTACACATCTTGCAAGATGCTAGAAGGCTTCAAAAAGTGTGCCAAATTGACCAACCAAAGAAGTTTGCCCAAGTCACACATTTGAACTAGCAATCTACTAGATGAGCCTGCACACATCAGTAGGAGTTTTGTCTAAAAAAAGAGCCAGCAAACAAACTCAAACCTGGTCTGATACCATGAAAGAACCAAGATAAACTAAGCATGAGTTGATTACACAATGGAGTTAAAGCAATAAAATTGCAACGCATGAACTATGCACAAGATGAGTACAAATAGTGAGAGAGGTTGAGTCAACTTAGAAGTTGACTTCAACACTCAACTAGAGGTGTAAGAAGGTTTCGACCAAGTGGTGTAAGAGTGGTGACACATATCTTTGAGATTTGTGTCAAACTCTCCAAGTGACCACAGAACCCACCTAAGTAGGCTTATGACATGTGTATTTTACCCATGTGAGGTAAAATATACACTAACACAAAATAATAGAGTGACATAGGTAGAGCTAAGTCACCATCATAGGCATGAAAGGGAACATCACTCTCAAAAATATTTTGAGCAAAGTTGTAAAGTGATGTAAAAAAAGAAGAGAACATTTTGATGTAAAAAATAGATTGATAAAGTTAAGAAAGGTATTGATATATCTAACTGAAGGTAGGGGTTTGGGGTAGTGCGCCAAAAAGAAGTTTTAAGGAAATAATTTTTTTTGTGTTTGGAAGAAAAAATTAAATGAAAAATAAGAAGTTTTGTGTTGAACAACTGGGTTTACCAAAATTTAATGTAAAAAAGTAGCACCTCTACTTTCTACATTACATTACATAGGTGCTGGAGTGGAAAATGTTGATTTACTAAAAAGTGGAAAATGTTCTATGAAAATAAATAATAGAGCAAGAAGGAGGTAAAAGAGAGGAACTTGAAGTGAGGCGGAGGAAGCCACTATCCAGGATACCAGCACATTATGCGGATGTTTGCGCTAAGCACTGTTATCTGTATGACCTAGAATCATGAACATTTTTCAATAAACATGAAATTCCAATCAACCATTCACCGAGATCTACAAAACCAGAACCATGGGGTGAAAGTTTAGAACTGTGTCCCACTTTTATAAGACAATGGCCAACACAAACATATTTTTCCAACTTAAATGTCAAAAAGGTTACATGTATTTTATGAATTTTAAAATGACATAAACTAATGAAATGTATAATTTTTAATGTCATTTATGCCCATAATTTTTAAAATTTGTTTTAAAATAGGTGGGTATTTTTTTTGCAAGTATAATTGATGAATTTTAAATGCTGATATTTTTTTGAAAAAAGTGACATTGATGGGACATCAAGAAAAATATAGCAAAATTATTATTTTTTATTTAAATTTTTTTCCTAATTCGCCAACTCAAATATCTAATGCATGGAAATTTTTTATAATTTTTGATAAATATTTTTTTTTATAATTTTTTAAAGTCAATTTTAATTAGAATAGAGTAGTTTCTATGGGACGTCAACTTTTTTATAATATATAATTAAAAAAAAACAAAAATACCCTTTTGGAGAGGATTCTCTCCTCTAGTGAACCATATATTTTTCAAATTGTTTGAATATGGTTTTCCTATTTATTTTTAATTTCTAATCAACTGCATGTTTGATTATAATAACCTACTTACAATAAATTTAAAAATAATACTAATAAAACTTATCAAAATATATAAAAATATATATTTCTAAGATCTAGACTCTGATATCTACCAAAGGGTATTTTTAGATTTTCATGAAAATGCCCTTTGGTTGGAGAAATTTATAATTGAACTTAAAGTTTTGTTCAATTTGTTGTAAAAGGTGGGTTGGCTGCCACATGGGATGCCACATAGATAGTTCCAAGTGGAATAGTTATGGGTGAAACCCTTCTGAGCAGAACCTTCAATGTAAATTTGATTTAAATTTTAAAAAATATGTTCATTTACATTGAAGGTTCCGCCCTTCCCAAAACTCTTCCACCCAGAACTCTTCCGCCTAGAACTCTTCATGTCACACAATGCCACATAAGTGCCACATGGTTTCAGGCAGAACTATTCTAGGCGGAACTATTTTGGGTGAAACCCTTTTGAACAGAACCCTTTCTAGAGAAACTATTTATTTGACTGAAGTGGGACACAGCTCTGAACTTTCACCCCATGGAACACAATGGTTAGGTACTAGATAAGAAAAATGATAAATAAACTAATAAAATCAAATGAAATAACGTAAAAAACAAGGGGAAAAATAAATCAGCAAACCTCCATGTGGTTGAATCCTCTTCCAAGTACTTGTAGCTTAAGACAAGAAAAAAATGGTTGGTGTTGTTTGGGGGTTTTCCTTAGTCAAACCCCTACTTTGGTATTTCTACCTCCATAACATCTAATAGATAGATAAAATTAAATAGTGTGTGCACTCCTATCCTATGTACATCTAGGAATTAAGAGCAATGACTAAAAATGAGAGATTTGAAGGATGTGGAAATCCCAAGGTGTTTAGGGGCACAACAAAATAAAAGATTACAATCATAAAGAAGAATATTACCTTGAAGAGGCTTATGAAAACCAAGGAAAACTAAAAGAGAATGTTGTAGGAAGCTATAGAGAGTTGGAAGAAAGTTGAAGAGTTCAAAAAGAGAGTCAAGAGAGCCAAGAGAGGTGCAAGAATGAAAATATAGATTCAAAAAGAGGGAAAGGAGGGAAGAGGGAGAGTTATGAGCCATTTGGAAGATTCTCGAGGTGTTACATCTGACCACCAAAAATGACAAATGGAGAAACACCCAAAAACAACCACAAAACACAATTTTTTTGCGGAACGCTAGCGCATAGTGCGGACATCCATGCTAAGCACTAGTGTTTGGACAATTTAGGCTCAAAATTCACAAGACACTAGAACATCACATGACTAGCACAAAATTTCTAACAAAACTTGACAGAAGGATAGCACTGAAAAGAAGGTTTTAAGCACCACGGGAGGGGAAAAGGCTAATGCAAGGGCTAAAATGATCCTACGAACAAACTATGGGTATGGACACTAAAGGAAGGCCAAAACATAGCATGAAATTGCAAGGGTATGCAATTTATGATGTTACAATTATGCTATGATGTAATTACAAGATGGATATGTGCTTTACTAGATTACATGTCCTCATTGGTTATTATATGCTACTTCGACTATGAAATATATTCTAAAATTTGATGATTTACCTTGAGTTTCATGGATGTCTATAGGTGTTGGACCAATGGGTGGATGTGGAGGAGAACAACATGGATTCACTTCTCATTGCACCTACTCCTTGTGGTGGAGTTAGTGACCCTATGACTCTTGTAGTGTGTTTGGTTGTTTAACCCATCCTATTCAGTTGCAAATAGAAGGATTTTCCATGTGTTTACCTAGTTTGCCACTAATTTGAATTGTTGGTGATTTTGGATCTTTATGTTGCAGATGAACTCATAAATTGTTGTTTCCTTTATTTGTGTTTATTTAACTTGATTTTTCTTGTATTTTATTATGCATTTTATTAGGTACAAAATCTTTATTGTGGAGTGTTTGCAAAATAATCCTAAAAGCTTATTTGAAAAAATAATTGTTTAATTACCTTTGTGAAAATGTCCTATGCATTTTAATATTGTCAAAATATTTAGAAAATGTTACAAGTTAAAAGAAATTATTTTAATTAAATGCATTATTTGAGAAATTATTATATTAGCCATTTAAAGGAAATTCCTATATGCATTAGTTAATTTTGGAAATTACTATGTTAACCATAAAAAAACAAATTCTTGCAAATTCATTAGATTTAAATGATAGTGAAATATCAAAAGAAAGAATATTTATTTGTAAAATATCTAATTATGAAATATCCTATTTTGATTTAGCATGTCAGAGTGAAATGAAAAAGAAAGTGAAATGGGGATTTAGGGATTTTTGTAGGAAAAAGTGGAAAATTAAGGGTTTTATCATTTCATTCTTTCTTTTTTCTCTACTCTCTCTCCTTTTTCCCTCTTGTGTATGTGGATGTTTGGATTGAGAAAATGAAGATCGGAAGGGATTGGCTTGTGAATTGAGAGCTTGTATAGATGACCCGATTGGTTCTACGTCTAAGGGCACCCATAAGAAGATATTTTCAAGACCCAAAAGACCCCATAGGAGCTGTTGAGGAAATCCCTCAAATAATTTCATGGAACCTACATATAAACCCTTGCTTTTATAGTATTAAACAAAAATACTCTACCATAAGTTTAAAGCTACAAGACAAACTAGTTTTCCTTGCAAGGGCATCTAGTAAACCAGATTTTGAAGACCCAAAGATCCCCATGAGATCTATTGAGGAAAGCCCTAAAATAATTTCATAGAACCCACGGGTAAACCCTTGCCTTTGTAGTATTTAATGAAAAATGTTATACCATAAATTAAAATATGACATGGCAAGGTTAAACTGGATGACAATGTGCCCTATTTCAAAATAAATAGGGCATGTGGATGCTTTTTTTTAATATGAATTGAACTCTACTCCACAATTTCAAAAAAATATCTTGACAATACACATTGATAGAGAGTAGATAAACCTACCTAGAAGAGTGGTTGCAACTTGTTTTTGGTTGTCATTTATTTGCAACTCATCTCTCATGAAGTTGCAGTTGGAGGTGTCTACATAAATAACTCTACTTCTTCACAATTTAGTAAATTTTCTAGACAACACACATTCACATAGAGCAAATAAACCTACCCAAAAGACTTAAGATTAGTCATTTCTATGTGTCTCAACTTAGTTTTAATTTTTTTAATTAAACCAATGATTTGCCAATGCTCAAAAACTTCACATATTTGAAATTGCTTGAAAAATGTGAGTCCCATCATCACTAGAGTGATACAAAAATTCTCTACCATAAATTGAAAGCTATAAGACAAACTAGTTTTCCTTGCAAGGTCACATAGTAAAAGAGATTTTGAAGACCCAGAAAAATATCTTGACGACACACATTGATAGAGAGTAGATAAACCTACCTAGAAGAGTGGTTGCAACATGTTTTTGGTTGTCATTTATCTACAACTCATTTGTCATGAAGTTGCATTTGGAGGCATCTACATAAATAGAGCACAACATGGTTAATTTTTTGTTTTTAGGTAAATTGAACTCTAGTTCTTCACAATTCAGTAAATTTTCTAGACAACACACATTCACATAGAGCAAATAAACCTACCCATTCACATAGAGAAAATAAACCTACCGAGAAGACTTAAGATTAGTTACAACTTATTTTTATTTCTCTGTTGTCTACAACTCATATCTATATGTCTCAGCTTAGGTTTAATTTCTTTAACTAAACAAATAACACCAATGCTTTAAAACTACACATATTTGAAATTGCCTGCAAAATGTGAGTCCCATCATCACTGGAGTGATACAAAAAATCTCTACCATAAATTTAAAGCTACAAGCCAAACTAGGTTTCCTTTAAAGGGCATCTAGTAAAAGAGGTTTTGAAGACCTAGAGAGCCCCATGAGAACTATTGAGGAAATCCCTCAAATAATTTCATAGAACCCATGGGTAAACCCTCGCCTTTGTAGTATTTAATAAAAAATGTTATACCATAAATTAAAATATGATACGGCAAGGTTAAAGTGGATGACAATGTGCCCTATTTCAAAATAAATAGGGCATGCCAAGGTTTTTTTATATATGAATTGAACTCTACTCCACAATTTCAACAAAATATCTTGAGAACACAGATTGATAGAGAGTAAATAAACCTACCTAGAAGAGTGGTTGCAACATGTTTTTGGTTGTCATTTATCTGCAACTCATCTCTCATGAAGTTGCACTTGGAGGCGTCTACATAAATAGAGCACAACGTGGTTAATTTTTTGTTTTTTCAGGTAAATTGAACTCTAGTTCTTCACAATTCCAGTAAATTTTCTAGACAAGACACATTCACATAGAGAAAATAAACCTACCCAGAAGACTTAAAATTAGTTACAACTTATTTTTAGCTCTTTGTTGTCTACAACTCATTTCTATGTGTTTCAGCTCATGTTTAATTTCTTTAATTAAACCAATAACACCAATACTTAAAAAGTCCACATATTTGAAATTGCCTGCAAAATGTGAATCCACTAGAAATACAAAAATATGCAGTGCAGAATTTGGAAAACCAGGTAATGTACCAAGAAAAAAAAACACAAAAAAAATACACCCAAAAAACAAATCCTTTCCCAAGAAAGATTTGTATGCATATAAGTGTGAGTGGCACTTCTTAATGCAATTTTGCATGGTGTACACATGTCATATAGCCAGAAAAAAAATTTCTGGCTCGGCCTATCATACTCCGCCCACCATAAACGATTTCAACTTACTAGAATTCTGACCTCTTTTATCGACAAGTTGAATCGACAATCTCTGATTCATTCGACCCTCCTTGGTATTCTTTGTAGACTAACAAAAACTGACTTCACATACTTAACATAGAACTGACAGCCCAAGATGAGGAAAGTGGAATGAGGCAAAACGTCGCCTTAGGCATGCTATTTTTTATGGAGATAGCCGCTGCTTATGAACCCGTAGGATATTAGGTGTAACTTCATGAAAAACAAATTATTAGGTGGTTGCAACTTGTTTTGAAGATGGAAAAAACAAAAGAAAGGCAGCCGAGATTACATCACGAAAAACTCTTAAAGCTTTTTTTTCTCTGAAATTATTGAGATGTGAAGGACATCTTACAAACCATTGGTCTACTTTAAAATCGCCCACACCAAAATTTAACATTCGTCGTTTAATATATTATTTTAAAAATTACCATTCGTTGCACCAATTCATCCTATCAGATCTCAGTTCTTGTATCCTCTAGCTTCAATCAAATCGTACACTTGTGGGGTTGAAATGTGATGGATTTGACTGTAAACGTTAAAAAAATCTTACACGGTTAAATTTAAAAGCAATTTATATTCAGTACTATGGATAGTAAATACACGATGTGTTGGATCGAATGGATTCCTTTTTCACAGACAAGACATTGTGAATAATTTTGAGTTCCTTTAAAAACGTTACATCATAATGTCCATCGTGTACAGGAAGATCATGTCATCAATGTTTTGGTGTGAACGCAGTCACTTAGAGTGGTTGATTCAAATAACTCAGACTACTAATAAAAATTTCAAAGATTATATTATTTACCAATCCCACTCTACTTAAATATCATAGACTTCAATACTAATCCTAACATTGAACATCATGTATTCATGCTAAAGAGGACTGTCCATGTGCTCTCATGGATTGATAATGATGAATGAAACTGCTGATGTAAAGAATCAAAAGTACAAAACTGTTCACGCAGACGAAACTTTTTGTCACCGCAAGTTGAAATCGATTCATAAATGTATCGGTTGAAATGAAAAGTTGAATATATAGATTTCTTTTTGCTGCAAGGAAGTCAAAGTAGGGGAAACAACTTCTTATGTCAATTTTTATGTCAATTTTGAAGAAAGATACTGTTAAAACGTTGGGTTTCATATCCAACAATCTCCCACTTGAAACCCAATGACTGCTGTAAACATTCAGAGCTATTCCCCTACTTTAAGCCTATTGTCAGAGTTTGACAATGCCGAGAGAAGCGCGGCAGAATTCAAACTTCTCTCGAGGTACAACCTTGGTCAATGCATCAGCCGGATTGATCTTGGTGTCGATCTTCTGAACTTGCAACTTGCCTTCTTCAATCATGCTACGGATGAAATGATACCTCAGCTCAATGTGTTTGGTTCTGTTATGGAATGCCGTATTCTTGGCCAAATGAATAGCGCTGTTACTGTCACAGAAAAGTGTGAAAGCTTGTTGTTTCGAACCCAATTCAGTAAACAAACGCTGCAACCAAACCATTTCTTTTGCTCCTTCAGTGAGAGCAATGTACTCAGCCTCAGTAGTAGAAAGAGCAACTACTTGTTGCAATCTTGAGACCCTACTGATAGCTGCCCCAGCAAAAGTGAAAACATAGCCGGATGTAGACCTTCTTTTATCCAAGTCACCCGCCATATCGGAGTCAACGAAGCCTTGTAGCTGTGCAACTTTCCCACCAAAACATAAGGCATAATCTGAAGTGCCTTTTAGATACCTCAATATCCACTTCACAGCTTCCCAATGAGTTTTTTCGGGATTACTCATGAACCGGCTCACAACTCCCACTGCTTGGGAAATATCAGGACGGGTGCATATCATTGCATACATAAGACTTCCCACGGCTGAAGAGTATGGAATGTTCTTCATGTAGTCTTGTTCTTCTTGTGTCTTGGGGCACAATGCAGAAGACAAGTGAAAATGATCGGCAAGTGGAGTGCTAACTGGCTTAGCACTTTTCATATTGAATCTGTCCAAAACTTTTTCAACATATTTTTGTTGAGACAATCTAATTTCTTTCTTCTTTCTGTCCCGAATGATGGTCATGCCAAGAATCTTCTTTGCTGCCCCGAGGTCCTTCATTGCAAATTTGTTTCCCAAGAGTTGCTTCAAATCAACAATGACTCTCATGTTGGTGCCGGTAATGAGCATGTCGTCAACATAGAGTAGCAACAAAACAAATTCACCACTTGGCAAAACCTTGTAGTATAAACATGGATCAGATTCAGAGCGCGTAAACTGATTTTCCATCATGAAGTTATCAAACTTGATGTACCACTGCCTTGGGGCTTGTTTTAGCCCATACAAGCTCCTCTTTAATCTGCAAAATAGATTTTCATGCCCTTGCTTGACAAAACCTTCTGGCTGATGCATGTACAATTCCTCTTCTATGTCACCGTGGAGAAAAGCGGTTTTGACGTCGAGTTGCTCAAACTCAAGGTCATAAACTGCTGTCAAACCCAAAATAGCTCGAATTGTTTTCATTCTCACAACTGGTGAGAAAATCTCATTGAAGTCCACTCCCTTTTGTTGATCATATCCTTTCACAACAAGTCTGGCCCTGTAGCGTTTTGTGCCGCCTTCTTCCTCTTTGATTCTGTAGACCCACCGATTCTTCAAAGGTTTGCGATCAGGTGGAAGCTGGACCAGATCCCATGTATGGTTTGCCATTAGAGAGTCCATTTCATCCTTCATTGCTGCCATCCATTTCTCACTGTTCCTGTCATTGCAAGCTTCTCGAAATGTATTTGGTTCTGATATGTCAGCAACGAGCAATTGATAGTCATCAAATTTTGGAGGAGGTTTCCTCTCTCTGGTAGACCTCCTCAGTGAAGGAATTTGCCCTTGTATACTGCCCTGTGCAATGCTCTGTTCACTAGCAACATTCCTCTGTTTTTCAACCTCACTGTCCTGTATTTCTGTATTGTTCCTCATAGAAGTAGATGAGTTGTCGAATTGAGAGTTTACCTTGTCCATTAATACTGGTAACTCTCGTACTGGTGGCGTGGGAAAAAGACCTCTTTGCTGTGCATCAACGTATGTTGACTGTGTTCTATGATGAGAGGGCGTAGAAAACATAGGGGACGGCAGATTTAAAGTGGTTTGCATTTGCTCTGTTGATCCTGTAACTGGCAATGATGGAACATTCACTGGCTGCATTGAGATACCTTTTACATTGTTTTGAGACTGTTGACCTCCTCCCTGAGGCTGCGGGTGAGGGAACACATTTGAACGCCCTTCATTAGTCCGTATATTGTTTCTGACTGGCAGCGTAGAACATTTTGCAGGCTGCGTGGGATATTCTACAAGCTGCGTTGGATATTCAACTGGCAACGATTGAATGCATCTTAACTCCGTATTTTCTGATGGCGTGAGGCTTCCTCTAGGCTGCGTAGGAGGGACTTGGTATGAATTGTGACTGTTCAAAGGGGACGTGGCATGTGGTTTCCCTGTTTGCATTGACTGTGTCACAAAAAATTCACCTTTTGAAGATTGCATTAGAGTTTCCACAGGCTGCGTGGCACATTTTTCACCATTGGGAATACAATTATTATGCTGCGTTCCAGGCAAGGGCGGCAATTGGATGTGCGTAGCAACTTGTGAGCCTATACCTTCTTCAGCCCACGTGGGTGTATTTCTAGCAGATGAGCTTTGTCTCTCTGTCTGTAGTTGGTAAGGGACTAAATCCCTTCCTATACTTCCATCACTGTTATTTATACCAATTCTGGCATTTGAATGTTGTGCGGGATGCAGAGCTCCCACTTCATTTGATGACTGAAAATTGCCTCCAGCTGCTAGTGACTGATGTGGAGACTGTGAATCACACCCACTGAAACTGTCATCTAGCGAAATATATTCTTTTGTAGATGCCCTATGTTCTTGCAAGGCAGGAAATACTTTTTCATTGAAGATCACATCACGGCTGCGAATGATTTGTTTTGCAACAGGATCCCACAATCTGAAACCGTATTGCTCTTCCCCATAACCGGCGAAGATGCATCATTTGGATTTGAAATCCAATTTTGTTCGCTTTTCTTTTGGAATGTGAGCGAACGCCTCGTAGCCAAAGACCCGGAGGTGATGGTAAGAGATCTTCTTTTCAAACCACTCTTCTTTCGGAATATCAAAATCCAGCTTAGTAGAAGGACTTCGGTTGATCAAATAAACCGCTGTGTTAACTGCCTCAGCCCAGAATTCTTTACTTAAACCAGCATTTGAGAGCATGCTACGTGCCCTCTCTAGAATCGTGCGATTCATCCTTTCGGCTGTACCATTTTCCTGAGGTGTAAATGGTACGACCATGATGTGTTGAATGCCGTTGTCTGCACAAAAAGCATCAAAATCTAAAGAGAAAAACTCCCCCCCATTGTCAGTTTTAAGACATTTAATTTTGCTCCCAATTTGATTTTCAGCAACAGCCTTAAAAATTTTGAATTTTGCAAACACTTCTGATTTTCTGTTGAGCATATAAACCCAAAGCTTACGGGTGCAATCATCTAAAAAAGTTACAAAGTAGTTTGCTCCTCTAATGGAGGTTACCTCTGTGGGACCAAAGACATCCGAATGCATGAGTTCCAAGGGTTTTGCCTTCTTGTCGTGTCTGATTTTGGAGAAGCTGGCCCGCCTTTGTTTCCCGTAAATGCAATGCTCACAAAGTTCCAAATCTGCTAATTGTAAACCAGAAAGTTGGCCTCTTTTGAGCAATACTTCCATTCCCTTTTTGCTCATGTGGCCAAGTCTCCTATGCCACAATTCTATCCCGCTGTCAACTACAGCCATCACCGCTCCCACTTCAGCAGCACATTCGAGCACATAAAGAGATCCTGATTTACTGCCTTTTGTAACAACTAAAGCGCCTTTAGTTACTTTCCAAATGTTGGAAGAGAAAGTGATGCTGCAGCCTTGCGCATCAAGTTGTCCAGCTGAAATCAAGTTCCTCTTAAGTTTAGGAACATGTCTGACATCATTTAGTAGCCACTTGCTTCCATTCTTTAATTGTAGCAATATATCACCTTTGCCGACAATCTCGCACGGCTCATTGTCTCCGAGATAAACCTTGCCAAATTTTCCTTCTTGATATGTTTGGAAGGCATCCCGATTTGAAGTTGCGTGAAAGGAGGCGCCGGAGTCTAAAATCCATGAGTCGGCTTCAGCTTCACTTGTTGCCAAGACAAGAGCTCCTCCATCATCTTCAAGAGTCGTGTTAATCTCATTTTCTTTCAGCTGTTTTTGAGCTTTCTTGTAATGCCAACAATCCTTCTTGACATGTCCATCTTTTCCGCAAAACCAGCAACCTTCTTTCCATCCTCTTGACTTTGATCTCTTCGCTGATTTAGATCTTCTCTTGTTTTGTTTTCCTTGATCTTGGGTTCTTCCCCTATTGCCTAGAACCAAGGCTTCACCGGATATTTTATTTTGTCCTCTCCTCATGTCTTCGTTGAGGAGGGTGGCAGCAACATCGTCAAATTTTAACAATGCTTTCTTTTCCTTGTTTTCAGATCCACTTCTCCCAGGTGCTAAATTACTGATCGTCATCACGACATTATCCCAGCTGTCGGGAAGCGAGCATAGGAGTAGCATAGCCCTCATTTCATCATCAAAATTGATTTCTACAGAAACTAGTTGGCTGATTGCAATGTTGAATTCGTTCAAGTGATTTGAAAATGTTTTTCCCTCTTTCATTTTCAGGTTGAACAACTTCTTTAGCAAGAAGACCCTATTGGTTGCGGATGCCGTTTCATACATGTCGCAAAGCTTGTCCTAGATCTGCTTTGCCGAGGTTTCTGTTGCAACATTAAATAAGACGTTGCTGGACAGTGAGAGGATGATTGTAGAGGCTACTTTTTGATCCAACACATCCCATTCGTCATCTGTCATCTTTTCCGGTTTTGCTTCTTTTCCTTTCAGCGTGATAGCTAAGTCTTTTTGAATTAGCACGGCACGAATTTGCAGCTTCCAAAGCCCAAAATTCTGCCCCGAAAACTTCTCTATTCTCCACTTGTCCGCTTCTTCCATTTCTTCGAAATTCGTCACGAATTTCTCAACCAGCTCCTTACCCGAGCTCTGATACCAATTTTTAAAACAATGGAACAGCGAAAAAGAAAAGAACAGTAAACAATCACACAGTGCAAAGATATTTAACGTGGTTCACCATATGTATGGCTACGTCCACAAAGCAGGGGAAAACTCTTATATTAGTTTGTTCTCAGATGATGTTTACAACAGCATATACATATGCTTTTATAGATTACAATATCCGCCAAGAGAAGGCGCTGAAAATGAAGAGTCACCACAAAAGGACGAGGTGACCGTTGGGTTTCATATCCAACAGATACTATGCAAAACTTTTAAGAATTGATCTAGTAGTTATAGAAATTCCAGAAACACATTTAGAATATAAAATAAACAATCAAACACAGGGAAACCTTTTGGGTGAAAAATCTCACACTATAAAAGCTTTCACAATGTATTACAAATTCTACATACAGTTGCAGAGTATCACGAGTAAACTATTCTGGAAGAATTTCGGCAGCATTCCAATAGCATAACAGTGTTGCAAACTCTACTTCAATTTATGGGAGTTGGAATACAAGAAACCACCAAATTGGAAACTCAAAAAACATGAGTTGCAACCTTAGTCACAGAGAATCAAATCCACCTTAATATAGTAAGGTACTCAAAACATAACTCATTTTTAGTTAAAATCATGTTTCCACATCTCTTAAAATCATGTTTATCATAATTTCCAAGATACTCCCTCTTATCAGCTCTTTCCATTTTAACAACTCTTACAGACATTCCAAATTGTCATAATTACATTTAACAACTCCCATGACATTAAGTGATAAAAAACAAATTACTAAAATACAAATAAAAAAATATTTCAAATATTAAAACTTACAAGATGTATAACACATCTAATTTCTTAACATTTACAATGTCTTTTAAGTAAGAGGAAGATTTTTTTCAATGTCGCCAACAAGTTCTGTGCGACTTCTATCGGTTGGATTCAAGCTCTTATGTATAAATCTGACTTTGTAATTGTCCTTGAAGAGTGTCCCGTACATTGAATTTAACAAACGTTTAATATTAAAGTCATCACCCCTTAAAATTTGAATCTTAAAAAATATCGTCGGAACAGTGATTTGTCTATAAAGTCTAAATCGCCGAGAAAGCCTTGTGAATCTTAACAGTTTGAATTTTTTTATTATTTTAGTTACTGTGACTCTTTTTCGAAGGTCAGGTCTGAAGGTACCACCAATTATACATATTGTTGATAAGCCTTTACATGAGAATTTCTATTTTCTTTTTGAAAAACATTTACATTCAATCGTTTCACAGGAATGAAGTCTTTCATTGTATCTATTTTATTGAGTATTTCGCTTGCCTTTTTCTAAATTAAATTTAAAGGCAATTTACAGTAGTTTAATTAACAAATGGCTAGTAAAAATGTTAATTAAAGAAAAAGAAATAAATATAGGATTAACAAGTTTAGAGAAAATGTTAAATATCAAATGAAAGATGTAGAGCTTTGCTCTTTGTGCTTGTCCTCTTTTTCAGTAGATTTTCTATTTTGTAGTTTTGTAAGAGGCCTAATCAGTCATTTTGGACTGATATTTTGATCATGGTGGCTCGATGCTCTTCTTTCAAGAAATTTTGGTTGATTCAACACAGTTTTGAATTTTCAAGGTGATTGTTCAAAAAATAGAGGAATAGAAGCCAATCTTTGGATCTGTGCGATGTTATTTAGGATCAACAGCTCGCGCAAGTTGTCAGTTTGAAAACTTAAAATCATTGCGCCATTGGTTTGGATGTCCACACCAACCAAGTGGGCCTTGTTGTCTGTGCAAAAAATAGAGAGGCAACTAGCCGACCATGTGGTAGGATTTCGTGTCTCAAAGAAGTTGTCAGTTTCACAATTCTTTCCCATTGCGCCATTGGTTGGAGATGACTAGTTTGTTATGTTGGTGTATCCTCTCCGTTTGTCTCTTGCAGGTTTCAAGAGCCAATACAAAGAAATAAGGCAACAATTCAACATGGGACATGGCATATTTTTGCAATCAAAAGAAGATGCTAGTTTGACATCTCTCTTCCAGTGTGCGATTGGTTGATAATAAACACAATGGTGTTAGAGGGTCCCCTCTTCTATGACTTCAAAAGAACAAAGGCAACCTTCAAAACCATTCGATCTTGTTTAGGATCAATGGCCCATGCATGATATTGATGTTGTTAGTCTGACAACTTCGTATCATTGTTTTATTGGTCTCAAGATATACAGACATTTCAAATGGCCCCATCATTCAACTTGTGCATAATTAAGTGATAATACTATAGCATGACACATGGCAGCACTGCTGGTTAGGATTAATACAACATGGTAATTTTGTGGGCCCTTTTCTTGTTACCAAAGGAGCTTGCAGACTAATAGGGAAGGGCAAAGCGATGTACTCAACATGACACATGGAAATGTTTTTGCTAATTTTAAAGATGGTAGAGCTGACAACATAAGGTCATTGTGTCATTATGAGAAGAGATATAAAGGATAGTTCAGCTAGTAGCATCCTACACCATCTAATTTTTCACAAGGAATCTCCATCAAATGGCTCTAGTTTCCCAAGGGAAAAATTAATTATGATAAAACATAAAAGTTCACCATAGCTCTATTTTTTTTGCTCGAGAAGTTATCCTAGTGGTATCTTCAGATTTATGTCATTTTTTAGCGATATAGTAATCAATTAGAAATCAATCAAAGGAGTTATTTATTTCAATTCTGAAATTTTGGAGCAACCTTGTGTTGGTTTCATGCATGCAACAATAGTTGTTTTCCCTATTTTCTGGCATGGTAGTTTCATCGTTTATTGGGCCTTTTTCTTATAATAAGAGCTCCATGATCATTTTTAAGGGGATTGTATGAGGGATACTCATGCCATAAGGGCTTTGTAGAGTTTTTATTTTCTCAAGTATTTGTTAATAGAAGCAGCCTTTCTATGTTCGAATTCATTTTATTTGTTATGTGAAGTTGTGACTCTGCATCACCAACAAATGAATGTATGAAGTCATGATCTTTTGTCCCTCTCCTTTAATCATTTGAGAGTTGTTTATCTATGTAGTATATGCTTTTATGTGTTCCTTAGATATGATTGCAAATATATGTTGTTGATGACTAAAATTAATCCACTGTATAGTTTATGTTGTTCATTTAAATTAGTTTTAGTATTTCTATAATTTATCTTCCTTTTTCCCATATTTCTAAAGGAAGTTGGTAAAAATCCTAAGAAGACTTGGATTCTAAAATATTGATGGTTGTTTTGCAAACCATGTCTTGCATTTGTAAGATTCTAATCTTGTTGTAGGTTTGTGTGAAAGTGTAGTTTTGAATGTCAATGATTCCAACATGCCTAGTGGGATTCAAATAACTAGTATAGTTCAAATCTACCATACTCTTAAAGCATACAACTTTAAAATGCTTACTCTTAACTTCCTTCTTTGAATATAAATTCACACATAGCAAGGAAATCCTAAGATAGTGATAGGATAGATCTCCCTTTAGTTGACACAATGGAAACACTCCTAGGCTGTTGGTGACCTATATGTTGGAGTGAGTCTAAAAAAAGGGCTAGTTCCTCTAGTGTACAACACCAAAAAATCTAAACTATCCTACTGATGTTCACAAGGAAAAGGGTAGAAAATAACATAAAATTGTACTTTAAAAGCAAAATGGGGTGATACACCATATGTTTGTGACTTGTATCCTTGTTTTGGCATACACAACTTGACCAATAAACACACTATATTAAGCACAACTCATGATTTGATATGTTTCATCATGAATGTTTTATAGAAAGACTTGATTTTTTATATAATTTAGAAGGAAATGTATCAAATGTTTTTCACAACTAAATCATATATGACCTCATTTCACAAACTTTGAGCTCCATAACATTAGTTTTTTTGCATAAAGGTGTTGAAAATGAGACATGAAATCAATGACATATTATGCTACCACAAAACCATGTCAACCATCTTATAATACCACACAATATGTAGATTTGAGAAGGAAAAACACTTCTTTTTTTAATAAAAGGTATTACACAGCTTGATACAAAACTAAAAATGATATTCTTCTTCTAAAATAAACTATTACATTGTTGTTGTTCTAATAATGCATGTTGTTACAGTACTTCAAAAGACTCTCTTGCCCTAAAAAAAAAAACTCTAAAAAACTTGTCACCCCCTTGTCCTAGGCATCCAATTTGCATGTACAACAATCTAAGAGAATCTAGGAACATGTTTTCAAAGAAAATAAATAATTTTCTTTCCTTCACTTGCTAAGTCAATCTCCACTTGGCCGCTTGGAAGACTCCTCCTTTGACTTTGATCCTTGAAAAGCTCCTAGATTCCTTGAAGAATGAATGTTGATGTTTCTTTTTGACTCAATCCACTGAAGATCTTCCTGAATAAACACCTAGATGCTTGCAACTACCCAAAATTGCCCCCTAAATAAGTGGATGGTGTTCAAACTTCCTTGCTGGTGCTATGAGGTATGTTCTTCCACTCTTTGTAACTGCCTCAACCTCCTGAAGGCATGGGTAGGGTGTTCTTTTAGTTGGACCTTCAATACATATTGAAACCTCTTAATGAAACTACACTTCACATCTTTCTTCTTCCTTCTTTACACTTGGAAAACCATACAGGTGCCTTGAAAATCTTAAAAAATGTTCAAGTGGAGGGGTGTTTTGTGCTTTAGGAGTAATGAAAAAGCCTCCTGTAACCACTATTATAAGGTTTTCAACTATATCATGATGTCATGCCCTCACATGATACCTCTATCCAAGAATGAACCCTACTCTCTTTTGATTTTATAACTATCCTCTTTAGGACTGAGATAAGCCTTTCAAAAACCTCTTCCTTCTTTTAGTACCTCTATCACTATCTCATTAAAGCTCTTGGTGTAGGTCTCTAATCTTTTATTTTAACATGTCTTCTTAGTCTCTACTAGGCCATAACATAGTTCTGTACTCTCACCACAGACCTTCTCATGCATTCTCTTCCTAACTTTAGTGTAACTTGCAATTTTGTTTCGGCACTATGATTTCCACTCACCTAAAGAAAGACTGTATATACCTTTTAATCTAAAACTTCCTTTGTGGAACCCACAAGCATATCCTTGCATACATACCTCATTGCTCCATGACCTCTACTAGGTTTTTGTGAGCCTCTTTTAGATCATTGTGACTTTGTCCACCATCTTGGATCATTATTAAGTCATAATAGTGTTGATATTTGAGAGGGGGGGTGAATCAGTTATCTTAATTATTTCAGCTTTCTGAATTTCCTTATCAATTAGTGCAGCATTAAATTAAGTAGGCAAATATAACCATGAAATGGAAATAACATCAATACACATGACACAATGATTTTGATGTGGAAAACCCTGTTAGGGGAAAAACCACGGGGTGATTAACCCAAGATTGTATTCTTTGTTAGAAGAATAAGATAGTACAAAATGGCACTTGCCAATTAGGGCTCACTGCCCGAGCACACTGCTCACAAGAGGCTCACTACCTACAATAGTTTATACAAGGAAACTAGATACTTGAACTGATGAGAAGCATCCACATATGCTGAGGTTCAGTTTCGGTTAAGCCCAATATACTGATCTGCTGCACTTCATTCTTACTCTCTTAGGTGTTGCTGTCTGGACCTGTCTTACTGCCTTCACACTTCTCTTCTTCTTTTCTTTGCACCTCGCAATACACCACACACCCCTTTACATCCAAATCTATCTAGTATATATATCCGCTCAAAGGATTTCATCCTCTTTCTAATCGGCATCCAGAATAGTCAATATTTTTCCAAACTCTAGTTTTTCGGCTAAATCCTTGCTTACCAAGTGATGTGAATCAAGGAGATACTTATAGACGTCATCTAACATGTCAGCCAATCATGGATGATACCTTAAGAACCTTGATCACCATTAATATCTCATCCGAAATAATTCTGATGCTCTGTCGGTTAGTTCTTCCTCTGTCTACTCTGCCAAACTAGACCCTAATACTTAGATGCTCATATCTCTTCACTCTTTCATCACCGGAGGCTCAATCCCTAGAATCTATTAGTCAAGGTATTCCTCTTGACATCCCCAAGTCCGCGCTTTACAAAGATACTTCCTATAAGAGATCCGGACCTGACTGTTAGACCTTGCTGCATGCTCTATTCTTTCTTACTAGACCAAAGTATTCTTCAATCTGACTTCTGGTAAAGATACACCATGTCCTACGGATGTGTGGAGTGGTCTTTGTTACCATCAATGACAACATCAATGAAGCTACACAGTGTCTCCTACCAACAAATAGACCTTAGTTAAAGCTTTTAGAGACCTCTGTTAAACTGTCCTTTGAAATAGTGCAGATCAGGCTCTCTGAGAGGATAGTGATACCTATTTCAAAATCTATTGCTTGAACTTTAAAGAGATCTTAGACCTCTATTAAATTATCTTCACTATCTCAATCTTTTGACATCTTGTAGGTATTTATGTTACCTCTATCCATCTTGTAGACCTCTAAGAGGATAGTGATACCTCTTATAATATTTATGTCTATAGTCTCTTGATCTCTTTTTCCATGAACATTGTGACTCACCCAAATATCTCTATGTAATGTCATTTTACCACTCTACACTCAGATAACACTGCAGGGAGTCACATAGGCCTACACAAACAAGCCATCAATAAATGAATCTTTCTCCATCATAACCTAGTCAAACAAACTCATACCATGCCTTCTTCACTATTACTAATCTTTTGTCACAAACTATGTAGGCTATCTCTCCATCTTATTAGTTTTGACCACTGACCCTACAAATTAATCTCATCTCATATTCTAATACTATACTTTTATCATTTGGAGTCAAGATGAAAGAATAACTTCTTGAAATAGCTTGGTCATTCCATGGATCACTATATTGCTTCTCAATGCATATATTGTAAAACTCCATTTGTTTCCTCATTTACTTGATGTTCTTACTCAAAAACATCATAGACTCTTCACTTGTATCATTTTTCTATGTAGGACTCCAAAACCCTACAATACTCTTGCTTGTACTATTGGTGAGGTTTCTCTTCCTTGTTCTCTTAGGATTTATGGGCTTGCATACCCTCAAATACCCTGTAGGGTTAGTGAAACTTTAAGGAATCAAAAAACTAGTGAATCTCTTGAACAAAATAAGAGACTTATCTTTATGGATCTTTGTATCTTGTCGTTGTTGCTTTTGCAGTGCCTCACTATCTTAATCCCTGAACTCACTATGAAATAGTCCCTCTATCTTAACCCAAGCATAGTGTGGAAAAGTATTTGGGAGGTTTTGAAGGCTAAACCCTTGATAGAGTCTAAGATCTCTATTCTACTAATATCTCATTGATCTTCCACAACCTTCAAAAAATATATCATTGATTAACTTAATGCATGTTTTTCCATGGCACTTCATTCTCCATTGCATCACATATTTTGTATATCATGGAAACTTGTGGAGGTTAGATGAACCTCTTCAAGATGTTTCTACTTTTGTATATAACTGTAGAGTTGACCCACATAGATGTTACTCTCTTGATGATGTTTAGATGCACAAGAATGGTGTATATGAGACTTAAAAGCATCCCTACTTCTTTCTATGTGCCATGCATAGGAAAATGGAGTTATTTTCATGGAAAAACCCTACAATGAGTTAGTTAAGAAAACCTAAACACTAAGAGACCAAAAGAAACCCTTTGTTAGTGTAAATTAAGCTCACTTAGGTATGACTATATTTAGTTGTGCATTCCTTAATTGGGCACATGCTAAGATTAGGTGTTCTTGTGCTTTTATTAGCATGTCTATGATTACCTGGGTGTATAGGTTAGCTTATCCTAAGTTAAGTAGTTACATGCCTATCTTTGGGCCACTACTATCCTTAGGCTTGCTTTTCCTATTCAGACATGTATATTCTTAGAGACTAGATGCCTATATGTACTTGACTATTGAGCTAATTCATTATCCATTTTTGCTTTGCATATTGCTTATGTCTTTGACAATGTTGAGTGTGCGATTGTTTGATCTCTCGTGACTCTTTGTGTCAGTACTCACAATCTTCCACGATAGATCCTCATTTTCACATGGTATTAGAGAGAAAGACAAGTTAATCCACATGGGCACTATGAAGTCCTCAAAACCTCAAGCCCTAGTAGCTAGAAATGGTAAGCATCAAAGGAAAGAAATGGAACACTTAGAAGGATCAAGAGACAATGAAAGAACAAAAACTGCGACATTTAAAAGTCGCACAAAAACTTCATCCAAACAAGGGCAACCTGAAAGGGAAAAGTAAAGTGTGCCTACTATAAGAAGACGGGGCATGATGAGCAAAATTGTATGAAGAAGAAGGTTGATCACTTCACTCATCTCGTAGAGAAGAACAACATCTAGGTGTACTTGAATCTTTCAAAGACTTCTCATCAACCCAAGAAACTTTTAAGTCAAAAGGTAAAGAGAAATTCAAGGGAAGGGCTCTTATTACACTTGGATCTATAGCATCTTCATGAATCGTTGACTCTGGTGCCTCGCACCATATGGGTTTTCACAGGTTGAGTTCACTTCTTTAGAACCCCACAACATGTCCACCATTACCCTAGGTGATGACACTCTAGAAGCAGTTGTTGGGAGAGGGCCTGTTGAAGTTAAAGCCCGGGGACATTCACTAATGCTCTTAGTGTACTTTCACTTTTAGCTAATCTCCTATCTATGTACCAAATCACTCACATAGGTAAGGGCATGAGAGTACAGATTACACTAGATTCAGTTGAGATTAGAGAGTTGCACAACAATAGCTTAGTAGCATTGGGAAGGGTAGATCACCAAGCCAGGTTGTATTCCTTCTCACATTTTGCCCATGGTATTTCTCCCACCGCATTACTTACTCATTTAAATGGGGTTAACAAACTATGGCATGAGCAGTTTGGTCATCTCAACTACCACTATCTTGAGTAGCTTATACATCATGATATGGTTACAGGATTGCCTAGTGTCAAATTCTCTAAGGGTTTTTGTGAGGGATGTGCCCTTTGGAAGCATCCTGAAGAGAGATTTGACAAAAAACAAATCATGGAGAGTGACACAGATCTTGGAGCTTGTTCACAATGATGTATTTGGGACATTTACCCATCCATCTTTTACTAAGGATAGATATGTCCTCACCTTCATATATGACTTATCTAGGAACACATGGGTCTACTTCCTTCGAAAGAAGTTTGAATTCTTTGACCATTTTCAAGATTTCAAGGTTCTTGATGAGAAACAATCAGGAAAGGTCATCAAGGTTCTTCAAAAAATAATGGAGGAGAGTATGTTAATAATAGGTTTGACCAGTTTTGCACAATAGAGGGAATAAACTTGCATCTTGTACAGTTCCATATACTCCTTAGTAGAATGGAGTTGCAGAATGTAAGAATAGAACCTTGAAAGAGATGGTAGATTGCATGATACACTCCAAGAACCTTACACCATAGTACTAGGTAGAAGCAATCAAATGTGCATGTTACATTAAGAACATAGTTCCTCACAAAGCCTTGAAGGGTATCACACCTTTTGAATCTTGGAAATGAAGGAAACCTTTAGTTGAGCACTTCAAAGTCTTTGGATCCCCAACTATGGCATGAATACCTTCTTAGAATCACAAGGCAATAGAACCTCAGTCCAAACCTTTCATCTTTGTAGGGTATCTAGAAGGTGTGAAAGGTTATCATCTCCTACATTCGACCACTCATGAGTTGTTCATAAAGAAGAGTGTTAAGTTCTAAGAAAGTCCCACTGACTCTTCACTTGACATTCCTCCTTCCTTTGTAGGCTCATTCAACTTTGATGATACATCTTCTGATGACTTAGACCATCCACAACTAATTCCTGAGATAGAGATTCCTTCTTCTAGTTCTAATAGTAATGACCATGATGGGGTTTCATCCTCATCTTCTTATGGGCTTGCTTTGGAGGTTGATCTCTCAGCACCTAATTCACCCACATCACATCTCCTTTAGGCAAGGTAGACACTTCAGAGTGCAAGGACATGGGTAGGGAATCCAACAAATGGGAGATGTACATGGTCAGATTATCAAAGAGGGCCACATGCTTACTTTGACTCATCCTTTGATCCATAGACCTTCAAAGAGGCTTCTAACATACCTGAGTGGGATAATTCTATGAATGAGGAATTGATTTATTAATGAGAAATCACACTTGGGATTTGACACCTCTTCCCAAGGGAAGAAAGATGGTTTGATGTAGATGGATCTTTCAGACCAAGCATGGAGCATATGGGTTAGTTGATAAGTACAAGGCATGTTTGGTAGCTAAGGAGTTTTCACAAGTTGCTGGTATTGACTACACTAAGATCTTTGCACCCGTGGCCAAGATGACTTCCATATGACTCACACTTTCTATTCCCACAACACATGGTTGGGAAGTGCACTAGATGGATGTGAAGAGTGCTTTTCTTCACGAAGACCTTGAGGACAAGATCTACATGGAACAACCACCAAGGTATCTTTAGGATTCCTCCTTAGTATGTAGACTTAGGAAATCTCTCTATGGCCTCAAATAGGCCCCTCAAGATTGGTATGCCAAGATGGATTTCTTCCTCCTTTCTTTAGGTTTTACTAGGTGCCACTTAGATGCCAACATTTATCTTCTATGATAGGATGATTCATTACTGATACTAGTACCTTATTTTGATGATCTTTTTATCACTACAAGCTCTACATCAGCTATTGAAGAAGTGAAGACAACTCTTCAGGACAAGTTTGACATGACAAACTAAGGCTTACTCCATTACTTGACATTGAGATTTCACAGACAGACTCAAGGATCATTTTAGCACAACCTAAGTACACTCTCGGTCTTCTTGCTTAGTTTCATATGACTGACTATAATCCATCCACTACTCCTTTCCTATCTAGAGTTAAGATTGAGGTTGATTGTACTACACCATTGGTCTATGCTACCTTGTATCAACAACTAGTTGGCAATCTCATCTATTTGACCCATACCAGGCTAGATATATCATATGTAGTTGGCATGGTTTTGAGATTCATACAGGAGCCTCATGAGCTACACTAGAAATAAGCTAAGAGGATCCTTCACCACCTTTAGGGGACTCTTAGATTTGGGATTCATTACACATATGACATTGAGGTTAACTTAGTTGGATACACATATTCAGATTGGGCTGGTGATACTTAGAATTACAAGTTCACTTCTAGTTACAGTTTCTCACTTGATTCTGGTCCTATCAGTTGGTCTATCAAAAAGCAAAATGCTATTGCTTTATCATCCACAGAGGTAGAGTATAGGGGATCTGTTAACACAACTACTAAGGCACTTTAGCTTCATGGAATTCTCACTGAGTTTGGCATTCCATTCCAACAACCCACAGTCATCTATTGTGACAACCAGACCAGCATTCAAATATGTGCGAATCCAGTCCAGCATCAACAGACCAAGTACATCAAGAATCATATGCATTTCATTTGAAATCTTATTCATGCAGAGATCATTAACTTAGTCTTTTGCCAGTCATTGGAGCAAGTTACTAACATCTTCACCAAACCCTTCATTGAGAGCAACCTCATTCATTTGTGTACTCTTCTTGGGGTACGATCGACTTCATCAGCAACATCATACTCTGGGGGGATTTCTAGCTTCTCCACTTTGTTTTTTCTCTCTTTTGGAGGGGAATTTTTTATTCCCATTAGGTTTTCTCCTTTTCTCCACTTTATGAGAGATTGCATTGTATTGCATTGTACATGGGCACCTGATCAGGCCTAGTTACCAGGACCCATCTTCATTTCCTCACCTATGCTTTGCTTAAAGGGGGATGTTAGTGTAAATTAGGCTCACTTAGGTACAACTATAGTTAGTTGTGCATTCCTTAATTGGGCACATCCTAGGATTAGGTGTTCTTGTGCTTCTATTAGTACATTTATGATTATCTAGGTATCTAGGTTAGGTTATCCTAAGTTAAGTAGTTACATGCGTATCTTTGGGCAATTACTATTCTTAGGCTTGCTTTTCCTATTCAGGCACCTTTATTCTTAGAGACTGCATGCCTATATGTACTTGATTGTTGAGCTAATTCATTATCCAATTTTTTCTTTGCATATTGCTTGTCTTTGAAAGTGTTGAGTGTGTGATTGTTTGATCTCTCATGACTCTTTTTCCTAGTACTCACAATCTTCCATAATAGATATTGATTTCTGCAAACCCAACATAGACCTAACCTCAAAACCATGACTATTGTTAGTGTAATTAAATATTTAATTACACTTTAATAAGTTTACTTAGGGCTTATTTTTAGTCTTAGGTTATTATTTAGTCATATTAGGATTTTTATTTAACTTACAAATATAAAACGCAAGTTCTCTCGTGTAATTCATTAATATTTTTCATTAATTGTATCCATTTATTCTATAAATTGCTGTCTTGTGCTTTTTTTCTCTGTAGAAGGTTAATTTCTTTGGCTTGTAGAAGATTCTGGTGTTTCAAGTTTATCATAATCTTCAACATGGTATCAGAGCAGATCTATAACCTCCTTCTCAAATCCAAGAAAATTTTGCATAGAGTCTTTTGTTGGGTGCTTTATTGAGTAAAATTGCCATTCTCATTAGACTTAGAGTAGTTAGAAAAACTAGATTTATCTTTTGTTTGGCTGAATTTGGTCTCGTGTTGCCAAATCTGTGAAGGTTTCAAGAGTGTTGTTTTTTTAGATCCAGAGGGGAACAGTAGTTTCAGAGCATTTTTGGCCAAAATCATCATCACCAACATGCTCAGAAGGGTTAAAAACCCTAGGAATCCCTATCAATTCATCCAATTTCACCTCATGAGAAAAAAGGGCATTTTTTTTACACAGGGTCATACGACAACTATACAACCTCTGCAAAAAAAATTAAAAAATTTAAATTTCAACCGCAGGCTAGGGCCGGCCCGCGGACCCCATTTTTGTCCATGGACAGACTCGTGGATAGGTCCATGAATAGCCCTACGAACAAACCACCTGCAAATAGGCCCATAGACAAGGCCTGCGTCTGTTGCCCACAATGCAAGTGGTGCCACCTGCCCAGATATGCTACCGCCTGCCCAGATTTGCCGCCACCCGAGCAATGCCACCTTCGTCTTTAGTAGTGCCACCACCATGCCACCCGTCTGTGCCAGCCGCCAGTACCATTAGCCAGTCACCCATGCAACCATGCCCTTAGCCACAGGGGGGCTTTTTTGCCCTTCAAACCCTAGAGGAGTAGTTTTGCAAAAATAACCATAACCTAGACATAAGGTGTCCAAATTTCACAAACAAATAGGTACCAAAAATATGATTTCATGATCTATGCTATGGTTAACTTATTTGTTATAGAATATATATTAGGTACCTGACTGTTTACTTGAAGTCAGATCTTGTTTTTCAGTTTTTTTGGAAAAAGTGCATGCAAGTGGCCAAATTTTTTTGCACAAGGGGGAATAATCTTGCATTATGAGGGGTAAATTGTTGTTCTCTATGTTTATTCTTTTCACACATCATGGATCAACCCAAAATTTCTCCTCTTACCCCATACAATTATCATGGGTGAAAGAAAGCAATAGAGATCCATCTGAAGAAATTGGGGTTATATAGAGTGACTATGGGCTCATAAACTGAACCTACAAAGGCTGCTGAAAAGAGGAAATAGTTTAATAGGTGTGATCCTTTAGTACATTATGTCAGTTGATTTAACTTGATCTGCTCTTTCATGTTGATTCTTGCACAACACGAAATGAAGTATGGGCCCAATTAGAGCTTTTTTTGGCAAGCGAGATACTTTGAGGAGTTTTCAATTGGAAAATGAGCTTATTGGTCTAAATACTATAGATTTTGATAGAATCTAGGACTTCTTCACCAAACTCAAATGGTATTTAGAAAGAGGACACCCAATTGATTTTCTCCATACTTACTAACCTTGTTTCATATTATTCTATTTTTGTCTCCACATTCTATGCTATCATGGATGCTCTTGGAACTAAATTCACAATGCTTCGACTTGATGACTTTGCTACATCACTCACTAGTGAGTAGGCAAAATTGGTTCAAATGGGCACATTGAAGTCTACAAAGCCTCACACACTTCTTGCAAGTCAAGGTATCAAAGATGAAAAGGCTTCAAGTGGTAAGGAAAAGAAATAGAAACCAAAACATCAGGACCAAGGCAAGGAGTCTACTTCACATGCACCTCTTGTTTCATCTTCATCCAACAAAAAAGGAGCAATCCAAGGAGATACCCACATGCAGCCATTGCAAGAAACGTGGGCATGATGATACTATTTGCTACCACAAACAGATAGATGAGCTGGGTAAGTGCAGGAAGATGGGGGGCCAAAAAGGGGTCTTAAGTGGCCACTTTTTTTCTGAAATCAGGAAATACTGGCCTTGGATGAGAAATTGAGCATAGTTACACTCAAAATTTGGAGATGCAACCAAAACAATGTTCGTAGTGCTCCGAGTCTACTTTCTAAACTACTATTTTGTTTTGAAAATGGCATAGATTAAGGGGTTCAAAAGAGGGAGCCATAGAAATTGGTGTTGTTTCTGTCAAAAAAACATAACATAGCATGTTTTGTGTCTCCCTCAAAAGGTCAACTTTTTTTAAGTATTTTTAAAATCGCTTTGGTGAGAAATTAGCTAATAGCATGTAGTTTATGCCCAATTTTTCTGATAATTTTTTTATGAATATTTAATTTTTTACTAATTTTTAAAGTGGACACATCCTAAAAAATAGAATTTTGGCCGTGCTACCCCTATAAATTTTGAAAACTAATTGAAAATCATTTTTTTATTTTTTTAATATTTGTAGAATGGAGTCTAGTTTCAAAATATGTAATTTTTTTGAAATTTGAATGAATAGTTATTTTACAATGAAAAAAAACCAAACAGTGGTTTTTGCCTAAAAACGGACACACAAACAAAAGAAATTAAAGATGAAAGGCTTAACATTGTTAAAATGTGAAAAAAATCACATTGTCAAATAGCTAAGAGAAAGCCTAACATTACCCATGTGTTTGATTTGTTCGACCTTGAAACATGTGCAAATCTGAGGGTTAGCACGAATGAAATTATGTGAAATTTTGAAGAATATAGAAAAACACGTCTGTGACTGTTCATAAGGCACTCCAAGCCTTTGGGTTGGAAATCCAAAGCAAATCCCAAGCCCAAGGCTTGGGATTCCCAAAGCAAGAAATAACGTGCTCACGTTATGTTTTACCTTTGATTTTTCTTTCCCGCAAGTCTATCTTTTGTCATGTTTGACATAACGCGAGTGCATTATAACGCGCTCGCGTTATGTCCCCCTCAAATTTTTTTACGTTCAAGGCTATTAATCATGAGGGTTAAGGGATAAGGGATAGAGTTGGAGGGTTTAGGGATAAGGGATTAGTGTTTAAGGTATAGTATCGAGCCCGTTGAGGGTCTAGGAATAGGGATAGCATTTAAGGTTTAGGGATGAGGGATGACAGATTACGGTTGAGGGTTTAGGGTTTAGGGATAGGGTTGAGGGTCAAGGGATCAAAGTTAAGGGTTGAGGGATTGGGTTTGACATTGAGGGTTGAGGGTTGAGGTTCAAGGGTCAAGGGTTTAGGGTCGAGGGATTAGGGTTAAAGTAGAGTGTGGAGGGTGTAAGGATTAGGGATAGGGTTGGAGGGTTTAGGGATAAGGGATTAGGGTTTAAGGTATAGTATTGAGTCTATTGAAGGTTTAGGAATAGGGATAGCATTATAGTTTAGGGATGAGGGATTATAGTTGAGGGATGATGGATTAGGGTTGAGGGATTAGGGTTTAAGGTATAGTGTTGAGGGTTGAGGGTTTAGGATTAGGGTTTAGGGTTGATGGATTAGCATTTAATGTCAAGGTTAGGGTTAGAGTGTCGAGGGTAGAGGGATTAGGGATAGGGTTTAGGGTTGAAGGTTTAAGGATTGAGGGTTGAGGCTTTAGGGATGAGGGTCTAAGGCTTAAGATATAGTGTCAAGTGTTGAGGGTGTAGGGATAGGGTTTAAGTTTTAAGGGTTAAGGGTTGAGGGATAGGGATTAGGGTTTAAGGTATAGTGTTGAGGGTCGAGGGATCAGAGTTAAGGGTTGAGGGAATAGGGTTTGACGTCGAGGGTTGAGGGTTGAGGTTTGCCGGTCAAGGGTTTAGGGATAGGGTTGAGGTTGAAGGGATTAGGGTTAAAGTAGAGTGTGGAGGGTATAAGGATTAGGGATAGTGTTGGAGGGTTTAGTGATAAGGGATTAGGGTTTAAGGTATAGTATCGATTATGTTGAGGGTGTAGGAATAGGGATAGCATTTAAGGTTTAGGGATGAGGGATTAGAGTTGAGGGATGATGGATTAGGGTTGAGGGATTAGAGTTGAGGGATGATGGATTAGGGTTGAGGGTTGAGGGATTAGGGTTTAGGGTTGAGGGCTGAGGGATTAGGGTTTAAGGTATAGTGTTGAGGGTTTAGGGATAGGGTTTAGGGTTGAGGGATTAGGATTTGACATTGAGGGTTTAGGGTTTAGGGTTTAGGGTTAGGGTTGAGAGATGAGGGATCAGAGTTAAGGGTTGAGGGAATAGGGTTTGACATCGAGGGTTAAGGGTTAAGGTTTGAGGGTCAAGGGTTTAGGGATAGGGTTGAGGTTGAAGGGATTAGGGTTAAAGTACAGTGTGGAGGGTGTAAGGATTAGGGATAGGGTTGGAGGGTTTAGGGATAAGGGATTAGAGTTTAAGGTATAGTATCGAGTTTGTTGAGGCTTTAGGAATAGGGATAGCATTTAGGGTTTAGGGATGAGGGATTAGAGTTGAGGGATGAGGGATTAGGGTTGAGGGTTGAGGGATTAGGGTTTAGGGTTGAGGGTTGTGGGATTAGGGTTTAAGGTATAGTGTTGAGGTTTTGATGGTTTAGGGATAGGGTTTAGGTTTGAGGGATTAGGGTTTAGGGTTGATGAATTAGGGTTTAATGTTGAGAGTTGAGGGTTAAGGGTTGAGGGTTGAGGTTGAGGGATAGGGTTAATGGTCAAGGGATTAGGGTTAAATAAGAGTGTCAAGGGTAGAGGGATTAGGGTTTAAGGTATAGTATCGAGCTTGTTGAGGGTCTAGGAATAGGGATAGCATTTAGGGTTTAGGAATGAGGGATTAGAGTTGAGGGATGACGGATGACAGATTAGGGTTGAGGGTTGAGGCATTAGGGTTTAGGGATAAGGTTTAGGGTTAGGGTTGAGGGATTAGGGTTTAAGGTATAGTGTTGAGGGTTTAGGGATAGGGTTTAGGGTTGAGGGATTAGAGTGAAGGGTTGAGGGATTAGAATTTGATGTTAAGGGTTGAGGGTTTAGGGATAGGGTTAAAGGTCGAGGGATCAGAATTAAGGGTTGAGGGATTAGGGTTTGGTGTTGAGGGTTGAGGTTCGAGGGTCAAGGGTTTAGGGATAGGGTTGAGGGTTGAGGAATTAGGGTTAAAGTAGAGTGTGGAGGGTATAAGGATTAGGGATAGGGTTGGAGGGTTTAGGGATAAGGGATTAGAGTTTAAGGTATAGTATCGAGTCTGTTGAGGGTTTAGGAATAGAGATAGCATTTAGGGTTTAGGGATGAGGGATTAGAGTTGAGGGATGAGGGATTAGGGTTGAGGGTTGAGGGATTAGGGTTTAGCGATAAGGTTTAGGGTTGAGGGTTGAGGGATTAGGGTTTAAGGTATAGTGTTGAGGGTTGATGGTTTAGGGATAGGGTTTAGGTTTGAGGGATTAGGGTTTAGGGTTGATGAATTAGGGTTTAATGTTGAGAGTTGAGGGTTGAGGGTTGAGGGTTGAGGGTTGAGGTTGAGGGATAGGGTTAATGGTCAAGGGATTAGGGATAAATAAGAGTGTCGAGGGTAGAGAGATTAGGGTTTAAGGTATAGTATCGAGCCTGTTGAGGGTCTAGGAATAGGGATAGTGTTTAAGGTTTAGGAATGAGGGATTAGAGTTGAGGGATGACGGATGACAGATTAGGGTTGAGGGTTGAGGCATTAGGGTTTAGGGACAAGGTTTAGGGTTAGGGTTGAGGGATTAGGGTTTAAGGTATAGTGTTGAGGGTTTAGGGATAGGGTTTAGGGTTGAGGGATTAGAGTGAAGGGTTGAGGGATTAGAATTTGACGTTGAGGGTTTAGGGTTTAGGGTTAGGGTTGAAGGACGAGGGATTAGAGTTAAGGGTTGAGGGATTAGGGTTTGATGTTGAGGGTTGAGGGTTGAGGTTCGAGGGTTAAGGATTTAGGGATAGGGTTGAGGGTCGAGGAATTAGGGTTAAAGTAGAGTGTGGAGGGTATAAGGATTAGGGATAGGGTTGGAGGGTTTAGGGATAAGGGATTAGAGTTTAAGGTATAGTATCGAGTCTGTTGAGGGTTTAGGAATAGGGATAGCATTTATAGTTTAGGGATGAGGGATTAGAGTTGAGGGATGAGGGATTAGGGTTGAGGGTTGAGTGATTAGGGTTTAGGGATAAGGTTTAGGGTTGAGGGTTGAGGGATTAGGGTTTAAGGTATAGTGTTGAGGGTTGATGGTTTAGGGATAGGGTTTAGGTTTGAGGGATTAGGGTTTAGGGTTGATGAATTAGGGTTTAATGTTGAGAGTTGAGGGTTGAGAGTTGAGGGTTGAGGTTGAGGGATAGGGTTAATGTTCAAGGAATTAGGGTTAAATAAGAGTGTCGAGGGTAGAGGGATTAGGGTTTAAGGTATAGTATCGAGCCTGTTGAGGGTTTAGGAATAGGGATAGCATTTAGGGTTTAGGAATGAGGGATTAGAGTTGAGGGATGACGGATGACAAATTAGGGTTGAGGGTTGAGGGATTAGGGTTTAGGGATAAGGTTTAGGGTTGAGGGTTTAAGGTATAGTGTTGAGGGTTGAGGGTTTAGGATTAGGGTTTAGGGTTGGCGGATTAGAATTTAATGTCGAGGTTAGGGTTAGAGTGTCGAGGGTAGAGGGATTAGGGATAGGGTTTAGGGTTGAAGGTTTAAGGATTGAGGGTTGAGGCTTTAGGAATGAGGGTTTAAGGCTTAAGATATAGTGTCAAGTGTTGAGGGTGTAGGGATAGGGTTTAAGTTTTAAGGGTTAAGGGTTGAGGGATAGGGATTAGGGTTTAAGGTATAGTATCGAGTCTATTGAGGGTGTAGGATTAGGGATAGCATTTAGGGATTAGGGATAGGGTTGGAGGGTTTAGGGATAAGGGATTAGGGTTTAAGGTATAGTATCAATTCTGTTGAGGGTGTAGGAATAGGGATAGCATTTAGGGTTTAGGGATGAGGGATTAGAGTTGAGGGATGATGGATTAGGGTTGAGGGTTGAGGGATTAGGGTTTAGAGATAAGGTTTAGGGTTGAGGGCTGAGGGATTAAGGTTTAAGGTATAGTGTTGAGGGTTTAGGGATAGGGTTTAGGGTTGAGGGATTAGAGTGAAGGGTTGAGGGATTAGGATTTGATGTTGAGGGTTGAGGGTTTAGGGTTAGGGTTGAGAGATGAGGGATCAGAGTTAAGGGTTGAGGGATTAGGGTTTGACATTGAGGGTTGAGGGTTGAAGTTCGAGGGTCAAGGGTTTAGGGATAGGGTTGAGGTTGAAGGGATTAGGGTTTAAGGTATAGTGTTGAGTGTTGATGGATCAGAGTTAAGGGTTGAGGGATTAGGGTTGAGGGTTGTAAGGATTAGGGATAGGGTTGGAGGGTTTAGGGATAAGGGATTAGAGTTTAAGGTATAGTATCAAGTCTGTTGAGGGTGTAGGATTAGGGATAGCATTTAGGGTTTAGGGATGAGGGATTAGAGTTGAGGGATGATGGATTAGGATTTGATGTTGAGGGATGACAGATTAGGGTTGAGGGATTAGGATTTGACATTGAGGGTTGAGGGTTTAGGGATAGGGTTGAGGGTTGAGGGATTAGGATTTGACGTTGAGGGTTGAGGGTTTAGGGATAGGGTTGAGGGTTGAGGGATTAGGATTTGACATTGAGGGTTGAGGGTCGAGGGATCAGAGTTGAGGGTTTAGGGATTAGGGTTTGACGTTGAGGGTTGAGGGTATTTTCTATCACGAACTTGATTATGAGGGCTTGCCCCTTCATTGTTATGCCTATCATATGGCAGAGCATCTGGCAAGCCCTTGCAGGAAAAAGATGTGATCAATGCAAAGGATGTGATGAATCTATAGTAGGACAAAATGCGAGCGCGTTTTGTATTTCTATTGAAATGGTAAAAAAGTGGTTACCCCCGTGATCCAGGCCCACATGCTCTATTTTCTTACTGATTATGTGTGTGCTCTGACAAAAAAGAAGTGCTTTCATGCTATTAGGAAGTTCACATGCACATTTGACACATTGTACCACCTTTGCATGATCTTTCCACCACCTTTTCTACTTTGCCAACTTGAGAAGGAGGAAATAACATAGTTTTCACACCAAGTTTGATATATATCTATTCAAGTTTCAATTTTTGTAGTGTTGCAATGTTAATTGTGATTCAATTTTAGGAATTTAACATTGAAAAGGAAGCAAGTGGTGAAAAACTCAAATTGTTGAGGAGTTTGATGCAAGAAGATAAAAGCACTACATAATTGGGTACTCTCTCCATTCAAATCTTTATTTTTAGGTATGTCAAGTCTTTACATGCATGTTCTTTACATTTTCCTTATTTCAGATTGAATTACTTTATCATGCTTTATCATACATGTTTAAAATAGACACATTCCCAATCAAGAAAGCAGCCTACAATCTCACATGATGCCATGTATATTTTCTACACTTGGGCTCTTTAATAATTATGTGTAATAAACAAACCTTAGTTCATACCATGATGTCAAACTATACAAGAATAAATCCTTACAACATAAAAAAAATACAATCCCACTATTATCATGTATTCATTTCTTAGGAACTAATATTGGTCTCTTTATCATGCTATAGACAAATTCTCCATCATGCTGAGGAAATGATCAAGAATTAAACCAACACAGGAAGAGATAGAAGCTAAGAATGCAAAGAAAGCAATGGCTATGAGGGAACTTCGTGAGAAGAGGAAATTGGACACGATAAATGAAGACATACCAATTGAAGAGGAACCACAACCATCACAAAGAGATATGGTATTGGTGGCACAAAGAGAACAAATGCAAAAACTTCGTGGTACGAGAGATTTGAATACCATAGTTGGAGACACGTCCTTTACCGCAAGTCAACATGTAGGGACACCGTCTACCACATCTCAAGTTGAGAGTACATCATCACTCACATGTGATGAAGGAGGTACGCCATCATTCCCACCTCAACCTCAAGGTATGTCATCTATTCCATCTTCGATCGAAGGTATGCCATCTAACCCATCTCATTTAAATATTGACGAAATTCCTAATGTTGAGATGAATTTACCTAACTTGACACCACCTAGAATTTTGCATAGAAAGCCAAAGTATTTGATTGATATTGATGAGAATATTTTGCAGCCAATGGAAGGTAAGATTCCAAAATGCACTTGTAGAAGATAGGCTAATAAGATTTGGAGATTGTTCTTTGAAAAGTTAAATGAGACTGCAAGATGTCAACTATTCATTGAAATGATGCGAAGTATAAAGTATAGGTCTATCATGAAGATTCTTGGGTTGAGAACATCAGAGGCTTCAAGTGAAAAATCTATTGTCAAGAATCTAATGAGTGTGTATGAGAGTGTGGGTAACACCTCATGCACAAAAGATAGTAATGCAACATGGCGTGTGATTACATCGACTATAGTAAGTTGTCAAAGAAGGAAAGCTCGTCTCATTAGAAAGACAAGTCAAGAATTGAGAATTAATAGGAAAACTTTATCAAGAGCCGTTGGAAGACGCCAAAGAATTGAGGACACTAATGCCAATGAATTATGGACGTTCTCAGGGAGACTACCACGAAAAGATAAACCAATTGTTGAAGCATTGAGATCACTAATTGAAGACTTTTGGAAGAATTACACAAGGGTATCTCTGAATCAAAGGGATGTGGTAAGAAGGAGAATCGGTAGTCAGAACCGCGAGCCACATCTAAAGCATTTTTTGGATGAGACTCAAACACAGTTTTATGGTAAATTTCTAGAGAAGTATCCTCAAATTAAACATTGTCAAAGATATTTTGAAATGCTAAAACCTTTCTATGTTAAGATAAATTACACACGCACTACTTGTTGTTGTATATTACATATTGAATTTTCTAACCATTTTGATGCTTATAGGTCTATATGTTTAGATATGCATACTAACAATGATTTGCAGGGTTGTGCCATATGTGCCCCACCAACATCTTTAAGAGACTTCATATCAAAAATTTTATGTGAAAGAGAGGAAGGCCAAATATTCTACAAGAAATTATGCTTGGATGGCACATGTCATCGTTGCGGTGGCTTGCAACATTTGCCAATATGTGAACATATGGAAATAACACATGTGGTTGGAAACAAACTAGTAGAGTTTGGCAAGTATAAAACAGTGGCATACAATACAAAAGATGGTAAAGAAGCAAAGAGGTGTGAATTAGTTATTGAAAAGATTCTAGTGTATCAGTTTATGCCTATATTTCGTGACAACATAGTGTATGAGTATGCAAGACATGCCCATAGAGCTCGATGGTTGGACTTGCAATTCAAGTTATACAAGGACACATATGGAAATAACACATGTGGTTGGAAACAAACTAGTAGAGTTTGGCAAGTATAAAACAGTGGCATACAGTACAAAAGATGGTAAAGAAGCAAAGAGGTGTGAATTAGTTATTGAAAAGATTCCAGTGTATCAGTTTATGCCTATATTTCGTGACAACATAGTGTATGAGTATGCAAGACATGCCCATAGAGCTCGATGGTTGGACTTGCAATTCAAGTTATACAAGGACACATTTCCAGTTGGTAGCATTGTTTTAGTCGTCGACTTTGCAGAGAACTACAGTCTACAACCACAGCGTGAGGTGTAATCACAATATTACAACTCCACACAGGTTTCTATATTTGTGCACATCGCATTCATTCATGCGAATGATAGTATAGAGGATGATAGAAAGATCATAAGGGAGTATAATTTCTATATTAGTGATGATTGCACACATTCTACGGAGTTCGTGCAAGGTTGCTTTCAGGTGTTCTACAATGATTTGGCTAGAAGGGGCATACGTTTAGTCAGCATATTATATGGTCGGATAATTGTGCGTCACAATTCAAGAACTCACAGAATTTCTATTGGCTGAGTAGGAGGCATAATTTTATAGGTATTCAACATATGTGGAACTTTTGTGAGGCCAGGCATGGAAAGGGGGAGCATGATGGTGCAAGAGCATGTATCAAAAGAGCCATAGCATGAGAAGAGTTAAAGTATAAAGACAATGCAAAGTTAACAGATGCAAAATTGATTGTCGAGTGGTGTAATGCTTCCATGGGTCCAGGTAATGAAGGTAATTCTTTAGTTCGTAGATTTTTTTGGTTGATAGATGATACTAACATTGCACCATATGAGGATTGTTGTACACTGACAGGATCAAATGAGATGCACTCTTTCAGAAGCTCAATTGCAGGTTCATGGAGTATCCATACATGAAAGATGTCATGCTTTTGTTCTTCCTGTACAATTCAAGTCTGGGATGAGTGCAAGTCAAAGGAGTGGGTTGACAAATGGCAGTTAAGTTATCTTAGCCCACTTGACACGTATCGACTCCTGACGGCACTGGAACTAACACAGATGGAATCATCAGTTGACTTTGACCACATATCAAATTTAGTTCAACCAGGTAATATAGGGCACGTATATGCATCTAATTTCATCTAGTTCAACCAGGTAATGTCATCTTACTTTATAGTGTTTTTGTAATGTTGACTAATTTCATCTAATTTGCTACACATATAATGTAGGGCACGTATATGCAGTTACTGTAGATGAAGATAATGAAGAGAGAACAGATTATTACTTATGTCGTTGTATTGAGGCCAAAAAAAATTGGAGGCCCCTATTATAGATGGAGAAAACATTGAATACCCTACAGGATCAGTGGTTATTACTGGAACATGGCTTAGAAGGTACCCACATAAGAGTGTTAATATTTGGCTATTTCAGGACTTTGACATGCATCGGAAGATTCTTCATTACTTGAACCTTGTCGTGGCATCCAATGTTCATTTGATAAAGTATCAGGGTAGACCTTTGAACAAAATATTGTGGAAGGTGCGTGAGTCTGACCATGAAGCAATACTTGACACAATAAAGAGTAGAGCAGACCCGGATGGTTCATTGGATTAATTTGTAAGTATTCACATTGATTTTGTAAAGTTATTTTACATTGAGTTGTAAGTATGCACATTAATTTGTAAGGTTTGTCTTTTTTTATTTCCTCCTACATTTTTACACATATGTACACATTTTTACATCATCATGTTATGCATTTTTGGTATCCTGCTCCTGATGCGACCAAACTCATAACTCACCCTACTAGACACCATTTGATGATCTCTCCAACACTCTAGATCCAGGGCACCCAATCATGATGGTGACCTATATACCATTCTCCCAAGGTGCTCATAATGAATGAAAAGAAGACCAAGGGCACCCAAGCTTAATAGACTTATTTCTTTCAATTTTGATGATCCAAACTCTTGCAATATGACATCCACTTTCATGCCTTTAGATCTTCCTTCACATATAGGGCGCCAAATCAAGTTGAAAAATCTACATAAGGGCGCCAAACTGGATGAAAGGATACATGAAATGCACCTTAGGACTCCATACTAAGGTTTGAGCCATTAAAGTCTCTTGATATTAGGCACTCATGATGATGAAACTTAGAGCTTTTTCCTTTCCTATGCGCTTATCTAAGATGTTTGAATGATAAGGAGTGCCTTGACCTCTTAATGTATATTGGGCACCAAATCAAAGTGATTTTAAATCACTTTGAGTCATTTGGGGTCAGTTTGAGTCTTTGAGTCATGTTGCAAAAAAGTGTCAATGTTGTCAAGTTGCACAAAGCAACTTTTGCATTTTTGGTGTCCTGCTCGTGATGTGACCAAACTGACTATTCCAATGCATCTAGATGGGTATATTTACACTAGGCATGGTTCTATTTTTCACCCAAACATGTCGAAATAGTCTGAGCTACATTGTACCAACGATATCCCTGAAGAGTCCAAAGTGCAAAAAGGCAGCAATCTTTGACGAGATGTTACTTGAAAACTGTGTCACTTAGAAACATTCCATCTAAGGCAACATGATCACGTAAAGTGCCTCTATAATAACCTCTCTCAGTTTTTATATCTTTGAGACATTTGCCCGTGGTGAAAGGTTTTCTGCTGCTCCAAAAATTGTCAGAAGGAGGCAGTGTAAAGTTGCAAAGGGGTGTAACTTTTGTCCTACTCCTGATACGACCAAACTAACTATTCCAACGCGTCTGAATGGGTACATTTACACTAGGCATGGTCCTGTTTTTCACCCAAACATGTCGAAACAGTCCGAGCTATATTGTACCCATGATATCCCTGAAGAGTCCAAAGTGCAAAAAGGCTGCAATCTTTGATGAGATGTTACTCAAAAATTGTGTCACTTAGAAACATTCTATTTGAGGCAATGCTATCATGTAGAGTGCCTCTACAATAACCTCTATTAGTTTTTTATAGCTCTGAGGCATTTGCCCGTGGTGAAAAGTTTTCTGCTGCCCCAAAAATCGTCAGGAGGTAGTGTAGAGTTGCAAAGGGGTGTAACTTTTGTCCTGCTCTTGATGCGACCAAACTGACTATTCCAACGCATCCAAATGGGTACATTTACGCTAGACATGGTCCTGTTTTTCACCCAAACATGTCAAAACAGTCTGAGCTACATTGTACCCACGATATCCCTGAAGAGTCCAAAGTGCAAAAAGGCTGCAATCTTTGACGAGATGTTACTCAAAAACTGTGTCACTTAGAAACATTCTATCTAAGGTAATGCTATCATGTAGAGTGCCTCTACAATAACCTCTCTTAGTTTTTTATAGCTCTGAGGCATTTGCCCATGGTGAAAGGTTTTCTGCTGCCCCAAAAATTGTCAGAAGGAGGCAGTGTAAAGTTGCAAAGGGGTGTAACTTTTGTCCTACTCCTGATGCGACCAAACTGACTATTCCAACGCATCTGAATGGGTACATTTATGCTAGGCATGGTCCTATTTTTCACCCAAACATGTCGAAATAGTCCGAGCTACATTGTACCCACGATATCCTTGAAGAGTCCAAAGTGCAAAAAGGTTGCAATTTTTGACGAGATGTTACTCAAAATCTGTGTCACTTAGAAACATTCTGTCTAAGGCAATGCTATCATGTAGAGTGCCTCTACAATAACCTCTCTCAATTTTTTATAGCTCTGAGGCATTTGCCCGTGGTGAAAGGTTTTCTGCTGCCCTAGAAATCATCAGAGGGAGGCAGTGTAAAGTTGCAAAGGGGTTTAACTTTCATCCTGCTCCTGATGTGACCAAACTGACTATTCCAACGCATCTGAATAGGTACATTTACGCTAGGCATGGTCCTATTTTTCACCCAAACATGTCGAAACAGTCAGAGCTACATTGTACCGACGATATCCCTGAAGAGTCCAAAGTGCAAAAAGGAAGCAATCTTTGACTAGATGTTACTCGAAAACTATGTCACTTAGAAACATTCTATCTAAGGCAACGCGATCACGTAGAGTGCCTCTACAATAACCTCTCTCAGTTTTTTATAGCTCTAAGGCATTTGCCCGTGGTGAAAGGTTTTTTGCTGCCCCAAAATTTATTAGAAGGAGGTAGTGTAAAGTTGCAAAGGGGTGTAACTTTCATCCTGCTCCTGATGCGACCAAACTGACTATTCTAGCGCATCCAAATGGGTACATTTATGCTAGGCATGGTCCTATTTTTCACCCAAACATGTCGAAACAGTCGGAGCTACATTGTACCGACGATATCCCTAAAGAGTTTGAAGTGTAAAAAGGTAGCAATATTTGACGAGATGTTACTCAAAAACCGTGTCACTTAGAAACATTTTGTCTAAGGCAACGCGATCATGTGGAGTGCCTCTACAATAACCTCTCTTAGTTTTTTATAGCTCTGAGGCATTTGTCCGTGGTGAAAGGTTTTATGCTGCCCCAAAAATCGTCAGAAGGAGGTAGTGTAAAGTTGCAAAGGGGTGTAACTTTCGTCCTGCTCCTGATGCGACCAAACTGACTATTCCAACGCATCCGAATGGGTACATTTACTCTAGGTATGGTCCTATTTTCCACCCAAACATGTCGAAATAGTCGGAGCTACATTGTACCGACGATATCCCTGAAGAGTCCAAAGTGCAAAAAGGTAGCAATTTTTGACGAGATGTTACTCAAAAACTGTGTCACTTAGAAACATTCTGTCTAAGGTAACGTGATCACATAGAGTGCCTCTACAATAACCTCTCTCAATTTTTTATAGCTCTGAGGCATTTGCCTGTGGTGAAAGGTTTTCTGTTGCCCCAAAAATCGTCAGAAGGAGGCAGTGTATTAAGTCAAGATGAAAGCCTATTCACTCTAGGCACCTATTTTTGACCAAATCACACATGCGCCTTGAAAAAGTGATGCTACAAGTGGTGAACAAAATGGGCGCCTTGAAGAATTGACCCCTCCAAGACATCTTGCAATTGCCTAAAAGTCCAAAATTTACATAAGTGAGTTAAGGCGCCATTTTCCATCTCCAGAGCCTCCTTTGAGTGCCTTAACATGGAGTGAATGTTTTAGTCTATGAAATATTGTGCCTAAAGAATATAACAACCCCTTGAGTCACTAGGATGAACTAAGTTAACAAAAGGAACTTCATTGAGGGAGGCACACTTGTGCATCTAGACAACTCCAGTTTAGCACCTGAGAAAAAGCATGTTTAGAGACACCCCTTGAATGAACCCTCTAGAACCAATAAGAATCTTCTCTAGGTCCATAATTAACTCACGCCCATATCCAAGTGAAAGTCTCCTTGGTCTTCTTGCTAAAACCTCTAAAGGGTAACCATCTCAACAAGTGTCTCTAATCCCAAGAGAACTCTAGCCTCACCCAAGTCTCAAAGTATGTATGAGAACCTACAACCAATCAATCCATGTTAAGCTCCAAATGCAACACCACATTATCATGAAGCTCCCAAGCACATGACCAATGTACTCAATACCAAGAGAACCAACAAGACCACTGTCAAAACTCCAACTACAAAATTAGGTATCCAAACATGACATCATGATCTAACATCTCCTCCTAGAAGATCACATGCACCAATATAGACATCCTAGTCTCAAGAGAACTTGTATCATGCTAATACTCTAATCTAGAATCAAGATTCCACCAAGACACACTACCAAACACCTCTAAACCAAGGATCAACATCTACAACCACATGAAGATAACCATTACACCCAACCACTATATAAGATCATCCTTCACTAGGTGACGAATACACATCACTATCAAAGCAACATCCATCCTCTCATCCCAATGCAACATACCAATGTGCAAATGAGCATAGACAAGGAAAAATAACAAAGTCATCCCGTGGATATAGGCAATATGCATTCAAGTCATCCCACTACAATCAATGAAGTGTGCATCCCAAAAAAATGCATAACTTGTAGATCCCAACCATTGAAAACATGCAAAATCATCATCACATTAGTAAATATCATCACATTAGTAAACTAAACATCATTTGCATCCATACTTAAACCAATCTTATTGTTGTGTTTGATGTGTCCTCTTTCAAACAACCATTTAACAAAATTTGAGTCCAAACAATAAACATTTACAACAATAAACATCTCAAAGTCCAAAATCCAAACATTCTATCATCCTTAATCATTTCCATCATGGACCCTTGGTTTGAAAAAATCATTATGCAAGATAAAAACCCTATGCCTATTACCTTGTCTGAGGCTCATGCAAAACCCAAAAAGATTAGCCTAGTACCATGTGTCATGTCCCCGTTCCCGGCTTGATCATCAAGTGTATAATGGATTAGCCTATTCCTCATTCTCGGAGGCTAATTCCAAATGATGAGGGAATGAATTGGTTTCAGACTAACTCTATCTATTTGTTTTGCAAGAACAAGGTTAGAACCCTAAAATTTGACTAAGTATGGAAGCTTGGGAGCCTAGGCGCCCATTTCACTCCAGTTTTCCTTACTAAGCGCCTAGCACAAGGATCATCCAAATTAAGTGCCTAAGAACCTCAAGGTGCCTATACATGTTTCTAGGGATCCTCCAATTGAGCGCCTAGCATAGATGGATGAAGATTGAAAGTTTTCAAGTTAAAGATGTCCTTTGGGTGAACTCATAGCACTAGGCGCATGTGTTGGTTGGAACTCCTTAGATCTGGCACCTAGGATTGAAAGCCTTTGATGAGGAGAGAAGTCTCAAGGCCTGGTCTGGCACCCTCACTTGCCTACCCCACCCTTAGAATGTGCCTAACCTTCATAAGGCGTTAACACTCTATTTTGAGTGCCTAGCAGGGGGTAATGGATAGATTGAAGGCTTGGGAGCTAAGGAAAGTCACTTAGATGAATAATCAAGATTGAAATGAGAAACTCCTAGCCAAGGCACAAAATTCCTCAATTCTTGCATCCAGAAATCAACTCTAAGGCGCTCTTTCCATTTGCCAAAGGCTCTATTAGCGCCCTTGGTTGATGATCTCTCCAGACACCTGAAATGGTGCCCAGTGGAGCTTTCAACTTGTATTAGGAAGAAGGGAAGCATTCTCAGTGTTGTTTAGATAATCTAAGTTGTAAAGTTAACAAGGAATAGAGCCAGAGGACAAGGCACACTTATTGGTCTCCATCACCTCAGAAATGCGCCTAATGCAGTTGGTGTCAACTTCTCTCTTTCTAGCCTCCAAATGGCGCCTAGAGTCAAAAAAGGATTTCACTGAATAATGTTAATGTTTTGAGCATCAAACTCTACTTGGCGCATACCTATGCTCTTGCAACCTCAAATTGGCACCTAGGGTTTAGTCATTCTCCTAAGGCGTGGTTCTGCTCCTCCATAACCTTGTTTTGGTGCCTAAACTTAGAAGTACCTTGAAGACTTGGATTAAGATGGAATTCACCTCTAGAATGTTAGGCGCTTGATAGAAGATAAAGGCGCTAGGGTAAAACAGCTTCAAAAGTTTGATGTCAAGTGTGAATTGAGATAATAGGTGTTGATACAAGTTGACATTACTCCAAACATGTGCCTAAGAGAGATGCAAGTCCCCAAGAACAATTTTGGAACAAGGCGCTCCATCAGAGGGTAAGACGATAATCCTTGGAAGTCAAGTGTTTCAAAGATTCTTTGAGAAATTGACAAGTTGTAACCTAGGTGCCAAAACCCTTGAGAATCCTCCTATCTGGCGCCTAGTTAGAACACTAATATTGCACCTAAGTGAATTTGAGTGTCAATATAGAGTGATCAAACCCCACCAGACGTTCATCCATGTCTCTACCACCTCAAGGAAGTGCCCAGCTTAGGATGGCACATAGTCTGGTCTCTACTACCTTCAGTTAGTGCCTAACCCTAAGAGTCTTGCAACTATGACGTTCATCCATGCAACAAGCAAGGTGATGCTCCCTTGTGATA
Organism: Cunninghamia lanceolata; assembly: GCA_027924645.1. Taxonomy (NCBI): domain Eukaryota; kingdom Viridiplantae; phylum Streptophyta; class Pinopsida; order Cupressales; family Cupressaceae; genus Cunninghamia; species Cunninghamia lanceolata. Next base: position 12,051,192 of record BSBN01001400.1, read on the forward strand.
TTGTGAGGTGTTGACATTCAGTTGACATCATTGAGTTTGATTGAGTTGATCAAGTGTAGACGCCATTGTAAACATCAAGGCTTCAAGGCCTTTCTTTTGTATCTCCATTGAATAAGTTGTAACTTCATGCTATTGAAAGCATTATCCATGTAATAAGACATTGCAAGTTGATTGAGTCAAATAACTAGACAAGTACCCAACTCTAAGATTGATTCATTCAAGTAGTTATCTTTGATGTATATCTTTGTGTTGTTGAAGTAGTTGATGAATTGATAGCAAGTCAAATTGTTTAAGTAAGGAAAAATTTTCGTAGAACTAGTTGGGTATCTTACACCATGCCTATCCATCAAACATCACAATGCAATCAAAATCCTAACAACATGCCCATGATCCAAGATCAAGTGCAATCATGCAAAGATATTATCAATCACAAGCCTATTAAGAATGAACTAGAGTCTTCTAGTACCATACTTTTCCATCAAACACCATCATGTAATCCATGGCCTATCAAGCCTATCAAAGAAAATGCAAACATCCTATGTAATACAATCGAACTTTAAATATTTAAAGTAGCCATCTACAAATATCCATTCAAAAGTGGATTTATAATGCAAGTATGGATGCCATCAATAAAAAAGATTTGTATTAACCAAATATCCATATAGGCATACATCAATATCTGTCGATATAAGTATAACATATATACAAAATAGCCATATAGGCTTACAAGAATGCCATATAGGCATACAATGTCAACTATGTACAATACAAAATATATGTCCACAAATGCCATATAGGCATACAACAAAGGAACACAATAAAAAGTCATTCCCCTCTGGCTGGTGAAGAGAATAAATCACAAGTAGCCTTTGATCTTCTAGGGGATGGAGACATGCATGTGGGTGGTCTACTACGAACCCGAGGGCTACTCCTCCTATTTAGTTCTTCCTGCACCTTTACCTGTTACAAAAAAAAGTATAGACATTAATATATAGAAATTACATGTTATAAAAAAATGAAACATATAACAAAATAATCACTTACCGCTAACATATAATCTATCTCCTCACTTGCCTCAGTAGAAAAAATAGGCCCTGGTGATGTCATGTCCTATAGAAACCATCCAGATAGAAATTAAACTTCAAATCAATAATCTTTTGATTTTTCAAAAATAGACAACTATAACAATGAATGTAAATTAAAATTTACTAATCTGCCTCATACCCCTATCAATGCCATGGAGCTATGAATCGCAGAGGCCACACCCTGCTCCATTGCCCTATGAACATGGGGAGGTGTCTCTGCAGCCTGCATCATCTGGAAATAAAACAACATTATTCAATTACGAAAACTATAATAGTGATGCAAATCATGGCTCCTAACATACACACACGTTCATCTAAACATGGAAGTACACACAATAAAACACACAAATCACATACAAAAATTTAGTAAGTACAATTCATTCATTAAACTATTTATTTTATTACCTCCATAAAGCTTTGAAGTCCACCACCGCTGGCAGGTGTTGCCATGAAATCTACAGTATTAACCTATTCAACATCCAAAATCAAAAATTAGAATACCATTCATATAACGATGCTATTCACATGTAATATTTATAATTGTTTACTAGTTACATACCTCGACAATAGATGATCTAGTGAAAAATGTAGGTGGAGAACCACTGAAAACTGCATCGATGCTATGACCCTGAAATTTCATTAAAATCATCAATTTAAATTAGTTAATCTTGTATTTCAAAAATAAAATTTAATAAATTAAATTCAATAAACTTACTAATATTTACCTGAGTATCAAGGCCGAAAGTCTCACTCAGGTGGGTATCTGTCATCACCATTTGCTCAGCTGCAGATGTAGCCTATGCACCTGCGTCCTGACTGTCCATGGGGTCATAACCACAGGCTGACCCGCAAGCCTAGCAAGTATGCGGTGGGACCCTACTCCTCGCACTATCTCCCAACCCACTCTGTGTTGCAGGATCGGCATGCTCTATGATGCTCTGGGTCAAGGCACTAATCAACCTCAGTGTATCGACCTCAACACTCTCCTTCACAATGGAAGAGATAGAAACATGCTCGTGGGCTAGTCTGCTGATTACTCATCTCACTACTCACTGTGGGTCAAGATGTGCCCCTAGTCTATCCTGTGCTGAGCCCCCACCTCTACCCTAGAAGTCTCGCATATCAAAATAGTTTGGTACTTTATTGAGGACAAACTCGCAGTAGAGTTTCCTCAAAAAGTATTGCAGGACCTCATTATTATTGCATGGAGGATGGTCAAAAACCATCCACCACCTCTGCCCGAAATTGTCCCTTATCCCTTGGTTGTTGCACCAATGGATAGGGAACCTCTTGCATGTAATGGGTGGAGGTTGATTTGTTTGTGGGTTTGTGAAAATTGAACACAAGTCTAATTTTGTAATTTGTAATTTTTTGACATCTTGGTATGACAATTTATCTACATAGTAATCTCTAAACTCTTTCTTTTTATCGGTCCAACTAGTTATTTGCTTGCTAATTGAATCTACATTTGATAACATAGACTCAAGAGATTCGACAAGCATGTACCTATGCAAGGTTGAAGTGGAAGGATCTTTCAACCTTGCAATTATATCTTCAATTTGTTTTTTGTTTTTTTCAATTTGCCCCATTATATTATCTTGTGTTCCAGGGGCATGTCGAGGAATGAATGGAGGAGGTTGTTGTTCTGCAGGTATTTCCTCCTCAGGATTTTGTGGATTTTGAGGAGGAAGAGGAGGAGGAGGAGGTGCATTAACATTTCCTGACAATTAATGAAATATACATCAAAAATCAACAAAAACCTACCTATTTAGAAAGAAATTCAAACAAAAAAACAAAGATAACTCACCCCTTTGGCGTGCTCGACGTCGCGGCGGAATTTTGGTGATGAATTGACAAGCTTTTTGTGTCGATTGGTGTTTTGCATAATGTGAGTGCATTTTTGAGGGTTTGGAAGCCACGGGCAGAGGAGAAAATGAGAGTGAAATGAAATTCACTTGCTTTTTTTTTATTTATACTCGGTCATAACTCGAGCGTGTTATAACGCGCTCGCGTTATGACTTAAATTTTTTTGAAATTATTTTGGCCACTTTTTGGTCCCCCATCTTCTTGCACTTACCCAGCTAAAGAATCTTGTTAAGAAACTCAGTGTTAGTTCTCCTCCAGCTTTGATTTCTAGTTCATCATCTTCTACTCCTTCATCACAATAGTTAGGATCTGCTGAGAACAAACATGCAGGTATTGCTAATGGAGCTGACAAATACAAAGGTAAGGCACTTTGTACAACTACATCTCATGGATCAGGTAAATGGCTTATTGATTTAGGAGCCTCTCATGACATGACTTCCTCTTTGTCTATGTTTTCTACTTTTGAGCCTTGTGATATGCCACCAATCTTGATGGGTAATAATAATTGCTTGAAGGTGATAGGAAAGGGATCTATTGATATTGGAGGGGGTACTTTTCATGATGTATTGTGTGTGCCTTCCTTATCATCACATAATCTACTTTTTGTCTATCAGATTACTCATAGTGGTGTAGGGAAAATAGTAGAATTCACCCCTAATCTAGTTATCATTAGAGATTTGGAGACCATAGAGATTCTTACTACTGGGGTGGTTAATCATGCAACACTTTTGCTAGGTTTTTTCTTGATGATGGTTCTAATCCTTTGATTGTTGATCACACTTATTATGTGAATATTACTTCTGAGAAGAAGTTTGGGTATTTAAATCTTGGTATTCTTGCTATTGATTCATGGGTATGTCCAGGATCATCGTGGGCCAAACAGTGGCAATGGAAAAAAAATCGCGTCTTTACTTAGCCAAATTTGTGAATTGCCCAACTTTGACTTTCACACGTATGTTAAAAATATCCATTTTCGCTTGGATACCAAACCAAAACAAATATCCTCTTTGTGGGTCCCAAAACGGATATCCATTTTGGTTTTCCAGAAATGGCTATCCATTTCCTGGAACTATAAAAATGATTTTTTTTATTCTTTACATTGTGCATAGATAAACATGGAACTATAAAAATAGAACTATAAAAAGGTCACAGAGATAAACATGTGCATGTTGTGTAGGCTAAAGAAGCAAGATCATTGAGTGCTAGAGTAGAAGGTGCAAACCTAGAGGCTAGGGAGAACTTGATGATGAACATTGTTTTGTTGAAACTTGCATGAGAGGATGATAAACCATGGTTTAGAAAGAGTCTCTTCTAACTAAGTGCAAGTTTCGAGGAAAGTGTTACAATCTAATCATTAATGGATGCACAACAAACACATTAGTATCAATAACGATTATGCATAAGTTAGGAATGAAGATAGTCATGCAAATCACACAATACAATCTCATGGATACAAAAGGGATAGTAACTCATGATGACATAGTAACATTAAGTTACATTCTACCTTGAAGGATATGCAAATAAGGTATGGTGTGATGTGATTTTGATGTATGCCTACCATGTGTTACTAGGAAATCCTTGGTAGTACGATCAATGCATTGTGCATAGGGGCACAAGAACCCCTTCACCATCAAGAACTTGATGGGAAAATTTTGAGTTATTTCCCATGAAGGATGAGGAAGAGTTCATGTAGAAGGCCAAGGTGTTGCTATTATCAAAATGAAAATTTCTCAAGGAGATAGAAGACTTGAAATGCTTCTATGCACAAGTAGTCAATCCCACATAGAAGGAGTAGATTGAGCCACAACTTAGAGGAGACAAGTTGTGATCCTACATGAGGAGTTCATAGATGTGATTTTTGAAGGAATTGTAAATGGATTTCCACCAATATGTAGCATCTCATACTTCATGCATATGATTCTAAGTTCTAGTTTTCCAAACAAGCTTATATATGCCTTAAAAAGGAGATAGGAATTATTGTATGTAATGATGGTTAAACTAGTGGGCATGGAGGTGGGTATGTGCAGGATCATGATGGGCCAAACTATACCTCTAAGTGGAAATGCAAATACAAAAGATCAGACTTAATCAAGTTCATGTGAAAATTTGAATGGATTATCTACACAATTTGAAAAAGATGTAAGAACAAAATTTGTAGAGAATTGAATCTAGTTTATGGCATACTATTTTAAAAAAAAACTAAATTTACTTAGTGAAAAATGAATATTTCAATGAACAACTATTAAATTTTTTAGAAAAAAATGAAAAGTGGGCATCATTCCAGCCACCCTAACTATGAGCAAAAAAATATATATTTTTGAATCTTTCAAAATAAGTAGAGGATGCATGCCCAGATGTGACACATATTTGTTTGAAATTTTTTTCCAATAAAATAATTAGTTATGAATTTTTTACCGTCACTTTTTTTAAAAACTAAAAAGTAATTTTCCAGCCAACCTAACTCAATAAAAAAAATTAGAATTCAAAAAAAAATTTAACTTGTAGTCAGAAAAGCATAGAGTGTGATGCAGCTTTCAGATCTCAAAAAGGTGTAACGATTTGAAAGTTATGGATATTTTTCAATTAGAGTATCCATCAGGATTCCAGACACACACTAGATAGAAAATTATTAATAATTATCTAATAAAATGATAACCAAACAAGTCCCATATTTTTAGAAAGCTAGCAATTTCTTTAATAAACCCTTTTTGTTTTATCAATTTTGCATAAAAAAAGCCATCAGCATGAAGGGTGAAGTTTGAAGAAGAGATTGAAACATGAAAACACATTAGAATCCATGAAAAGTCAAAAACCAAAATGGATATCCATTTTTCTTTGGTAAATGCAAAATGGATATCTGTTTTGGTAGCTAAAAATAGATATCCATTTTGGGGCTGCCCGAAACCAAGTGTTCAAAGGTTTTGGTTTTATGTGTTCTTATGAGAAGAAGGCTCTACCATGAAGTATACCTAATTATCTTGTAGGAGAATAGTCACCACCAAGTTGGAGTGACACCTCATATTGTAAATGCAACATAATAAATGCGTGGGCCCATTACCATCAAAGGAAATAAATGGCAAGCAAAGAGCCGATAATGAATCCACATAAGCCACATGAGAGACCATACACCCATGACAAATAAACATCAAGGCCCACCAATGTTGGCATCACTAGGATAACATGTGTCATGATACAAATGGTTCAAGTATATTACATAGAGCCATGCAAAGAGATATATAAACACCAAGGAATACATTAATAAGGGTGTGCATGCAATGAGAAAATGTACAAGTTAAACCCTAACCATAAGAGGCTTATGCTCAAAATGAAACCTTAATGATGGAGAATAACAATGAACATCTAAACTGAGAATTGAAGCATAAAAACATATACACCAAGGTTCATACAAGTTAGAAGAGCACATATGCATATCAGAAGGTTAGACAAAAAATAATTCCAACATAAGCTTTGGTTGAGGATGAGTATCACATCTTGACACTACGAAAATCCAAAAAAGTTCTAGGGTGTAGATCAAAATAGAAAACGGGAAGTCCAAAAACATAGGGGTGATACACAAACACACACCAATATTTATAGACGAGGATAAAGGGAACACAACTTAGAACCCTTAGGACAAAGCATAAAAATGAAAACCTGTAGCTAATTGACCTAAAGGCATACGAGAGGACAAATTAAGCATGTCATGAAAATAACATCAAGAACATGTTGCAAGTCAAGACTTGTGGGGAGATTCATTTGCATGCTACAATAGATAAACTAAAGTACATCTCCTTCCAAGTTGTAAAAAATAACCTTCATGAATGAGATTCCCAATCTTGACTTGATTATGTATCCACCATTTAAATACAACATGAAGTATCTTGCACATCCAAACATGACCATGACACTACTTCTTAAAGATACTAGTCAAACTCATTATCGTCATCAATATAATTTAGCCATAGGTAGTAGAAGCATGATCTATTCCCATCCATGTCATGAAGTAACTATTCAAATGCTAGGCCAACATGATGTAAACAATCATAAGGGCCAACAATCAACTTCAAATGCATAGACAAGGGACAACTCTTGGATCCCATATTAATAATGTTCACATGGATTCTAGCATCTTCAAGTGAGTCAATACAAAAAATGAAAGCCTCAAACTCATACACTTCAAGAAAATATACCTAATTAGAAATTTCATATGCATGAATAAGGAAGTCCTCATGCAACACAAACTAAAATGTGTCACATTTAGACATGTCATCAAGTTGAACTACATCATGTTAAGACTCGTGTTTACTTAATCATTACAATTCACTTGTCTCTTTGCATGTTTCAAAGTTCCAAACAAAGGACTCAACTTTAAAGGTGAAGCAGAGTCCTCATCAATGAGTGAAACATGGCGTTCAACAAACTAAAATTAGATATCATCTTTATGCTTATATGGAGGCTATGTCATCTTTACAATTTTATATGGAGGCTCTTTAGGATTCTTCACAAATGTGTCCAAAGTAAATGTACTCAAATCAAATAATGGCTTATATGGAGCTTTATTAAGTTGATACCTAGGTGGATTAGTGTGTAAACATTCAAATTAGATGGTAATTCACAAGTCTATAGAATAATAAAATGAATCCCTATTCTAGAATCCAAATGTATATATTCAAAGGCATTCAAGACTTTGAACAAATTACTTTATTGAATTGGAGAAGGCATGTACACAGGTGCAATGTTTAGCTTATTCTTCCTTGTCTATACTTTTATATATATGTACATGTGTGTGGTGCATGGATCATGTGGAGAAGGTGACGATAGATATCAAACCCATATTGATCTAAAATTAAGCAGTTAATTTGGATCTATTTGAAATAATTAGACTATTGGGGTCATGTCCTCATTTTTTTGTTACTGTAGAAGTTGACAGTTTCTCTAGAAGTGGTTCTTTACTACCAAAGTTTCCCTTGCTGATGAAGTTGAGTATTCACTAACAAAGTCAAATAGTTGTTGATGAAGACATGTTGTTGTTGTTAAAGTTGATAGTTATTGAAGAGTAGTAGAATAAAAATATGAACAAGAATCAAGAAGCTACTTATGCACCTTGTCACTCTAGAACTTATAATGAAAAATGTCTGAGACTCAAGTTACACATCCTACAATGTTTAAGCATTAACGTCATGATATATGCATGACTTCCAATGATCTTATTAAGAACACATTCCTCACATACCAAGAAATCAAGAGATTAACAAGGACATTATGTATGATAAACCCACATTTCATTCCAAAGGAACTACTTCTTCCTAGATACTTAATAATGAATTGTGGCAAAGCAAATGAAAAATCTCTCTATGGATCCACCTCAAAAGAAGAAAGCACAACAGATATAGAAAAATAATTAAATAGTTGCAAATGTTGCTAGTTTTTTCACTAAGAGAACCACTTCTTATAAAAAAATACATTTACTTGAGGATAAAGAACTTGATATATTACTTGTTGGGATGGGGATATTACATGGTTATCTCTCTAATTTTATTGGTTGATCTTTGTTTGGACCCATGTGGGGACATTTTTCCTTTCAATGCTTTCCATGTCTCTTCCTATATGACTTGTTGTTCCTATCTTCCATGATTACCATTTATTATATCCTATGTTACTTGTTTAGCTCCTATTCTTTCATATATTCAATCCTTACCTCACATGCTTTCCTCTATGTCTTGTTTGGTTCCTAAACATCTCTATGTTCTATGTTTAGAACCTATATTTTTCCATGTTCCTTGTTTACTTATATATCCTTATGCTATATATCCATGATGTCCCTATGTTCCTATGATCTATGCTTGTGATCTCTATCTCTTATGTATCCATATTCCATGCTTATCATGATGTTTCTAATACTTAAACATACTTATGGTTCTTACACATTTAGCATTCTTATTCTTTACTTATTTATATATGTATTTTAACATTCAATTTTTCCTTCTTATGTGTTCTTATGCATCTCCTATTCTCATTTATGTATATAGTTGTATACTTCATAGATTATGTATATAGTTTCATGCTTAAATTGAGGAAAACAAAACGGATATCCATTTTGGCCATCTTGAAAATGGATATCCATTTTGTAGAAGTGATATGGACGTTGTTGGGTGACTGTTGCCCAAAGAATTGGCTTAAGAAATGGATATCCATTTCAATAATGGATATCCATTTACTAACAGATATCCATTTCTAAAATGGATTTCTATTATGTAAATACAAAAAAAAAAAGACAAAAAGAATATTGTTGGGCCTGACATCTATGCCTATAGACCGTATGGTATCGAAAAACTCATGATTTCTTCCTTTGATAGTGAAAAAAATATTTTTATGCACTTTTGGAGACACAATTTGTTTGTTACAATCATAATGGTGATCTTTTTGTTCCCCTAATGGGGAGCAACAGTTGTCGTAAAGCAAAAAGGAGGAGGAAAGTTACATTGGAGGAAATTGAAGCAATTAGGGAAAAGGATAGGGAAAGAAAGATGATTGGAAGAGTGGGTTTGGCAGATGCTCATCAAGGTGAAGCTTCTTCTTTACCAGCCAATGACATGCAAATTGAAGATGTTAATTTTGCTGCTCTTCCACTATTTTCTATCATCTTCCTTGTACTACCCTGATTACATTCAACTGCTCCATGTCCTTCACCTCCACACTTGAAACAGGTACGTCTAAATGTTCTCTTATCTAATCCTCTTCCTTCTCTTATGTATCCTTCATTCTGGTATGTACTAGGGTTTCCTCTCTGGTAAAATTTTTTGTCATCTCTCTGGTAAGCGCTATTATCTCTGTCATCCTTCTTAAATGAGCTGTCAAACTTGTTCTGCTCTAGAAATGATCTATCTCCTCCGGAATAAGTCCTACCTCTCTAAAATTTACCTCCTCTTCCTCTCTGTCTTTGATCATGCCTCTTATTCAACTTCTCTTCAACTTTCAGCGCAAACTGATATGGTTCTTCCATATATGTCATCCTTACCAAGCTTAGTTCTTCTTGAATGTTCAATCTCAATCCATTAATGTATCTAGCCACTTTCTCCTTGCTTTCTTCACTATGTCCTATCCTTATGATCATTTTATAAAATTCTTTAGTGTACTCCTTCACATATTTCTCTTTTTGTCTTAGGTCTTGCAATCTTTTCAACAACTCCAACTCATAGTAAGTAGGTATAAACTGATTCTTCAACTTTGTCACCATCCTATCCTATTTTGTAATCTTTTCTTTTCCTCTTCTATTTCATTCCAACTGAACTTCTTTCCACCATATAGCAGCATGTCCTTTGAACTTTGTCTTTGCAAATTACACCTTCTCCGGATCTTCAATTTCCTCATATTCAAAGTATTCTTCCATGTCATTTATAGATTCAATTAATTCTTCAAGGTTCAAATTATGAGTATAGTTCAGCACATTAACTATAGGTCCTTTTCCAATCTTTGAAATAGCTTGTAGCATATTTACTTGGTCTGATTCTTCTTCTTCATCACTTACTAGGGTTTCACCAGTTTGTTCAATAGATTGAAATTCTTCTTCATTATCACTTTCAACATTAGGTCTCGGTGTCAATCCTCTTCGCCTATCTTCTTCAACAACATCCAAATGAATTCACATTGTTTTTATTATCTTCATCATCTCATCTATTCTACTAGCCATTGTTCCAACAACAGCAACTCTCCTCAGGGGCATTCTTCCTGGGATCAAGTGTAAATTGCCTTAGGTTCAATGATCGGGCTACAAGGTGACAACTGCCTCACAATTGGTAATTGGTTGCAACACAACTAACTTGCCTTATTTTGATGTTCTATCCATAGCAAGATCTTATAGAATTCCTTCACCAACTTCACTCAATTCACTCCCAAAGATTCAAAACTTTGCTCTGATACCACTTGGTGCAGTCACGGTAGGAGGGTTCACATAATGAACTATCCAGACCATGCAGCAAGAGTAAACACAATAGAAACAACTCAATGAAATAAAGCAAATGCATATTCAACATTTAGAATATCATAGAATTCAAATAGAGATCGGCCAGTAACATGTGGCCTTACAATTAGGGCTCACATGCCTGATTACATGCATGCGCAAGATAAATCTTTAAAGCTCCTTAGCACAAAATTTAAACTATCAACTATCACTATATTATGAACTACTTTCCTAGGGATCTATTACATCAATATATATCATCTCTGGACCAATTTATTCCTCTGCATTGGCCAAGGAGGGTCACAAATTCCAAAGAAGCGATGTAATGTGTGAACACAAATAGGTTAGACCTAAATGCATAGAACACTTCTGGAAAATGAATGGAATGAAGTGCGGATCTCTTGGGAAGGTTGTCCATGAACCAAAGATCATTGAATGATGTGTCATTAGGTTCCAAAGATCAGGAAATGCTTCCACAAGTTTCTCCTTCAGCTGATTATCAGTGATTATCTAGATTCTCTGCTCTGAGAAATAGTCAAACTTCTGATAGCGATATCTTTCTGGTATTGAAGTACGGATCTCTGAATTCTAGGTATGATATAGATGAATGAATGTAGATGTTAAATCTAGCTCCATAGGATCTGAAAATACTACTGGACCAAAATATGGAATCTACTTCTGACTGAACCGCCTAAACTGAACTAGAAAATGAAAAGAAACAAACTGAACTGCAAACAAACTAAAATGCAAAAGTTTTTGGTTGATGCAAGTTTTCTCTTGAACCAAGGATGCTCCTACATCAACCCCCTTCATCAAATGAAAACCCCTTTTAAAGGGAGGAATTATTATGTTTATTAACTAATTGTTAATGACAACCTTTGTGAAAGGGTGTGATAGTTTAGAAACTACCCCTAAAAAGGTTATATAAGGCATTTGTGTGAGACTTGGAAAGGGTATGTAGAACACTCAAGAAAGATGGAAGTTCTCTAGAGGACTATGGGCATTAGGAAAAGGGGGAACACATAATGTGTCCTAACCTGGGGTACATTGTACAACCCAGGACAGTCTTGGCCAGGGCTTGGTTTACAGTTGTGTTGAGCATTATTCTTTTAAGAACTAGCACTTGTGTAAGAGTATTGTGTTGAGCATTGTTCTTTTAGAACACATTCCTAACCTTTAATTCAAGTAAAATATCCATTGACTTAGTTGACCAATCACATGCATGACTATCCACCTAGATTTTGTTCCACTTTACCTAGACTTAGTCATTTATGTGGTTGTTCAATTAAATCACATAACTATAACAATACTTCACCATAGATTAGTAAGCTAATGAAACACTATCATAAAATAATAGATTAAGAATTCTCACAGAGACTGAAGGAAAAAACAACCATGATATAAGTACAAAATTTTGTATGAAAATCAATAGTAAAATATTCACTACTCAGTAATAATTATCATTGTTTGCCATTACATATATCTCAAGTAATGTATATAGATAATTCAATAATATACATAGCTAATGGCATAGCTTATTTAGGTAAATATAATAGTATGCTTGTTATTTGAAGGAAAAATAATTAGTATATATATTATAGAGACACATCTTGCACAAATCATATTACTGTTCATAGTAAAAATGAATAAACACTAACTTTTAGGAGTTATGTTCTACTGCACCCAATTATATTTGTTCACAAATAGAGTACAATCATACTATTCTCAAAGGATAAGGTTATGCAAATCTTTCACTATTAGATATTGGACTTATCTAAGGTTATGTATAGCTAGTTACTACCATGGATAGCCAAAAATGAGAAATATAACTCATATATAATATAACTATTGATATGTTATTATGCCTATAGTGGTTGTTATTTACTTTCCATAACTATCTAGCTATTCACGTTTAATGACATACATAATGTTGAGAACTCACTCAATATCTTGGCTTTTCCCTTTTTTGCATATATACTATGTTAAATAAAGTCACTAAATGAATAACTAAACATCGCTAGTTGCATAGTGAGTAGATGGGAATAATGTTGGCTATCAAACCTTGGTATAAGTCATTGAGTTAGACCATGAACAAAATTGAACAAAAATATAATAAATTTTATTGGAATTGAGAAAATGATAGACTGAATGCCATTGTAGAAAGGTTTCAAATAGAAATCATCATATTAAGGGATTTAATCACTAATACGAACAATGAACAATTCATGTAAATAATACACAATGGCTATAAATAGTACTTTTACAACAGAGGTTTTAGTCAATTCCAATCCCTGTAAAGAGTTTATGTGCAATTATCAACAAGTAAAGAAAAATATGTATATTCATACATACATACATACATACATACATACATACATACATGAACAACTCAATTTCAAAAATAATGGAGTTCCTCATATAACTGGGTAGAAAATAGTGATAGCTCAGCTTTTCAATAAAAATATTATTATAAGGCTTGTAAAAGGCACATGAGGAGAGGATTAATCTTCCCAACTCAATCAAGCCACAATGCATTTTTATCTAAATCAATGAGAAAGTGTATTAAGGTGTGGAACATATAGGTTTCGTGCAAGTGAGGCAAATACAACTCAGGCGCATATAATTAGGAATGTTACTATTATTTTCACTTTAAGTGAAAAAAGAAATAGAAATTAGGAAGAGTAATTTACATTTAGGTGAAGAGACTACCACGACCTTAGTATTTGAACACACAAATGAAAAGAACAACCCAAATTTGGAATCTTCTACCACATATATATAAACACTTTCAAGCTAGATTTATACATTCTATTATTGAATGTAAAAAGAAGTTTATGACCACTCTCTTAGGTGCAAAGATGAAGCACTAAAATAAACCTTATTTATACATGCAATAACCTACTTTCACATAAATAATAATCATAGATGAATAGTTTAGACATAGCTAGATGTAGGTGTTTCAATTTTAATCACTTCAATCTACAACAAACTTTGAAATCTTCTTATCACTCCTTTCGATCTCTCCTTGTGTAATGAATATGCCTTCTCTGGGCCATTGACCTTTCTCTCAAAGACCCTTAAAAAATCCCCAATTTTGGACAAACATTCAGCCCCCAAAAATCCTCCATTGCCACCATCACTGAGGTTAAGAAAATGCACCACCTCTTCCACCCCCTAATTTGTTGGGGAAGAGTAATTTATTTCAAGAAAACAAGGAAATCTGGTTGGCCTTTATGGCCATCAAAACTCCACTTCCCTCCTCCATGCCCATAAATTTCTCCAACATTTATTTCTAAAACCGCATTATCTTAAATGAGGGACAAAAGAATGGTTTACAAAACTTAAAAAAACAAATATTTCACACTAAGTTAATATCCCTAAGACAAACAAAGTAATGCACGTCATTTCTTAGATACATCTACACAAAGATAATTCAAAACTAAAATCACATGGTTCCAACAAATATAATTGTGATGCTAGACTACATTGACTAATAGAATTACGACCTTGATAAAAGAAATAACCACATCGACTAATGTAAGTGAGTCGTCAATGAATGTATGATGACATTAAATTGAATGCTAAAATAGTGTCACAGGTAATACACTACAATGCATCACTAGATAAATTTGCAGTATAGTGGAGTGTGTGTGAGGTTCTCAATTGGCCTGGTACTATTTGCCACATTTGCCTTGATCTAGTGCTCTCTCCTAGATGATACTCTCCCTCTTTAGATGAGAGGTGGAGAATATTACTCCTACATCCACCTCATGACCATGAAATCTTAGTTAGTCAACAATCATTAACCAGTTCATAATCTTAATATTATAATCACTAAGACATCAATTAATCACATAGTCAATTGACTCATCACAATGATTCATTTCTCATTCAAAAATGCAACCATGAATCAAATACCTTCTATTCATGGTTACACAATATCAATAAAATAATAATAAAACATGTTAATACTTAATCAAAATAACATCATCTAAAATACATGGTACCTAGGCACTCATAACCACATATCAACTTAACTAAATTAAAGCAGCTCAACTTGTTTGATTGCATAATCTAAATATGGGGTGTAACATTTTCTTAGAATAAATTTCTTGTTTTTCTTAGAGTAATCTCAAATTTTTAATTAGATTAGAAATCACAAAACTTGAAAAACACATGAAAACATAATTACATTGCATTAGGAAAGGCCATATAGTTTGCATTCATATTTCCCTTTCAGAGTAATTAGATCATCTTTAAATATTGGGAAAGGAAAACATTGCATTCATCTAGGATTAATTGCACTATAAATTTATTTAAACACTTCAAATATTCAATCCCTCTATATCATTAAGAGGTATAAAACGTTCAACATTCATTTGAAAATAACATCGAAGAAGCCTTTGGTTTTGTCACAAGGCATAGAAATCCAATAACATTTTCAACATTCAAATTGAACATAGGAAAAAATTAAAGAAACGCTTGGTCTCATCATGAGGTACACAAAATCAACAATTCAATAGTCATGCAACACAACAACTCCACTTGCAACTACAATGCTCTTCTTCCATGCTAAGAGAGTAATCATCCCAATCACCCTTGCCTAGCTGGATTTTCCTAGAAAGGTAGAAGTGATTTGACTAATGCTTTTAGCAAGGGTGTTGTGAATGTTTTATTTTGAGTTTGACTTACCCATAGTGTTTATGAGTCACAATTTGGATACAACAATACCTACATTCAATTCCAACACACTCATGAATAGTCCATCTTCTATATCATCCATAGCCACATGCTCATTATTTCCTTCATTTTCTAAACTAACATTTTCTACCATTTTCAATACTTTCCTATCATCATGCATTTCTATGTCATCTTCCTAATCATTTGCTTCCACATATTCCATGAACTAAAACAAAAAAAATGCATGTTATCCATCTATTAATTCATAATCATGCATCATCATAAGTATTGTGTCATCTATCTATGCATTATCATCTATTATCATGACAATAACTTATCTATCCATACACCTTGCACACACATAATTATAAGACCATGCATAATCCATAATAAATCAAAAGTCACAATCATATCATAATTGATCATACATACCTCACTTAAACATCACATCATCCATACACCATTATCAATTATCATCATTATTCCATTATTACATTAGCATCATAATAATAATTTCATCATTAATCATCACATCATTATATACATATTCATAAGAATGTACGTAAGATTCAATAATAAATAAAAAATCATAATCACATCATTCAAAATAGATTGTTCATGTAGACGTTTTTAGATTCCTTGAAATCCATTTTTCTTTTCAAGCTTCTCCCTGTTTCCTACGGTAAGTTGTAATTGTTCACATTGAGAAGAAATTGGCTTATCAGATCACCATTCTCTCTCTTTCTAGAAAATGTCATGTTTTTTCTATAGCTTTAGTGGCTACCCATGATTATTATTCTTATCGGGTGCCATCAGAAGCCTCTTATAAAAATCTTAAGAATCTTTTAAAATATTTTTTATGGGCCTCCTTTGATTAGGGAAAAGGTTTTCACAAGGTTGCTTAGGAGTTTTATTGTCACCCTCCTAATTTAGGTGGTCTTGGCCTTATTGACATCCAATGTTAGGGATTAGCATTTTGTGCTAAGTGGGTTATTACAATTGTAGAGGGGAATGGAGCCTCCAAATTCTTGCTTCATTACTAATATTTCTTCTAGCATTCCTTTTGGTCATAAATC
This sequence comes from Cunninghamia lanceolata, assembly GCA_027924645.1. NCBI lineage: Eukaryota > Viridiplantae > Streptophyta > Pinopsida > Cupressales > Cupressaceae > Cunninghamia > Cunninghamia lanceolata. The sequence continues at coordinate 12,067,859 of BSBN01001400.1, forward strand.
CTAAAGAAATCCTGAGATTTCAATCTATTCCCATTATGAAGGAACCTACTTAGATCTAGGGCAATTTTGTGATCAATAGTATATGGAAGGCTTAGAAAATTATCAAGTCATGACTTTTATGGAAAGTGAATAAGTTTTGCAATGGATTATATATCAATCAACAATCCATTTGGTTGTCTCCTATGCCCACTTGCCAAGATAGACCTCTTGATAAAGTTCCATTGATTTATATGCTAAACCTTTTTCACATGGACATTAGGACTCTCCTAAATATTTTTTAAATACATCTAGAAATTTTTTCTTGACCTAAAGTGAAAAATAAATTTAGACTCTCCGATCATGATTCTAAATATATTAAAATAGTTGTTGCTTCTATTCATGTAGAAATTCTTAGCAAAATTAGGGTTAGGTACAATATACCTAAGTGGAAAGATTGAAAATGGTATCCTAATATTTTATTTCATAACTACAAACCTCACAAATGATACTCATGTCGCTCCCCACATCTAGATATAGTGCAAAGACTCAATGGCAAATGGGTCCTACAGTCTTCGATTGGCTTATGGCAACATAGATTCTAAATTGTTTGGATGTAACCATTCTTGAACTAATGTTTGCTCACTTTGTTTGGTGTATTCTCTACCAAGGTCTTCCCATTTGATCTAGTTTGATCAAACTAGGAGTTGTCAATCCTCATTATCTTTTTTGTAGATGCTACCTAGGAAACTCTCAAACATCTTTTCTAGTTTTGCATCATAGCTTAGTTTGCTTGGAATTGAATTGACGACTTCTTTAAGTCTTTATGACCAAATTGTTTGTTTCATGATTCTTTTGACAGATTGGCCAAAGCTTCATGCTAAATCACCCAAATATGGCATGTTTTCAAAGTGGATATTTTATTTAGCATTTGGAAAAATAAGAACAACTATTTTTTGGGAGCTTCTGATGATATTCACTTCTATATATATATATATATATTAAGTTGATAATTTTTTCTAATGTTTTTTTTAGATCTAGGTGTAAGCCAATAAGGTTCCACTAGAGGTTGCTCATTTGTAGGTGTTGCCGGATTATAAGGCTAATGCTCCTTGCATTATTGCTCAAGTCTTACAACCTTCCCTAGTTCTCACAAGTGGCCAATCCCCTCCTCAAGGGCATCAACATGGATGTAGCTACAATTCTCAGTCTTCTCATGGCTTTCATAGTTCTTCTCTATCATAGCAATGATCTTAGGGATGGTTCCAATGTTCTCATTAATCATTTTCTACTTCACAACCCCATGGTTGAGGTGATGTTAATAGGCAAAAAGATTAATTTCTTAGATTGGCTTTGGCTTTGTCTCTTGTTAGAAATTATAGCCCCCTCTAGATGATGCCCACCAAGAGCAACCTAATGTGAATGTTACTAACAAAAGTCTAGTCCCCTTTTGATGGCCAAGACTTCCCAACTAAATGAGCCAATCCTAAAGATCATGATGTGCCACCTACTAAACTTTTTGTTGTCACTACTTTGTTACTTTACCTACAGTCAATCCACATGTAAATACTTGCTTTATAATATTTATTGTTATATAATTTTAGGTACCTATTCCATTCTTTTTTCTTTTTTTTTTAATATGGTGTACATTATATATTTTATAAAATAATATAATAAACCTTATTCACCCCCCTAAAGAAAGGTATAGCTACCAGTGCCTTGTCATGGAGACATAAGTACAAGTTAACAATAGTGAAACAAGTTTTCACAATCAAAACGTGAGACTGGCCTCAAATAATTGCCTAGACTGGCTCAAGCTCAAATTTCCTGTCAGGTTTCTTGTACGGGACGGTCTAGATTCACTCCCAGCTCTGTAGAATATACTCCAACTTGTGTAATGGATCTGACTACGCCATTCGTCACTCTCGTCTCAGCCTCGGGTTTCGCTTCACTCCTACGGCAGAACAGTGACATTTCCATGTCAACATCTTTCTTTCTTTCTTTCCACTCTCCATAGGAGCCACTCAGTTCAGGAACGTTAGCTTCAGAATGGTAGTTGAAATTGTTTCTCTTTATTTGCTTTTCTAGATTAATCAGATACGGTGATTTCACGCACCATTAAACTAATTTCAAATCTTTGAATTATTAAACAAACGACTAAACTAATTTCAAATTTCCGAACACTAAGATTCCACTGAAATATAAAAGTAATTCTTGCCTCACTTTGTTAACTGAAAATAAATTAATCAAGCTCGTAGTAAACTATGCAGTCAATTGTCTGGTTTCTCGGATCGCCTATTACAAACTTTTCTACTTCACAAGCCTTTGTTGAAGCTGGTGAAGAATATTTGGGATTTATATATAAAAGAATGGCTAAAAATAAAACAATTAGTAAATGAACTTCAAATTATTTTTATTTTTATTATTTTATGTCTCATAGACCATAAAATTTTTATATTTTTCCTCATAATTTTGGTTCACCAAAATTTTATCATGTTTATTTTTGTCTTAGTTACCAAATTTTGATTTATATTTGGTGGAATTCCAATGAATTTTATTTAAGTCATATATTTTCTTGTTTAATACAAAAATATTAGTACCTGGTGTTTATGTTTGTCTTCATTACCAAATTTTGATTTATATTTGGTGGAACTCCAATAAATTTGTCAAATATTTTCTTTTTTAATACAAAGATAGTAATAACTTGTGTTAGTTGAAATGTTATATTCTACATATACATAATGTTTTGATAGCATGATGAAGCATGGCATGATGGATCATGGCAGCTTGTACGTAAATATTTGTCTAACATTTTAAATATTTCTATAATTGGTTTGTTATTGTTTTCCCTTCATCTTGAAATAATATACAATCTAGTTTAAATATTTCTATAATTGGTTTGTTATTGTTTTCCCTTCATATTGAAATACAATACAATCTAGTTTAAATATTTCTATAATTAGTTTGTTATTGTTTTCCCTTCATCTTAAAATACTATACAATCTAATTTTTAATCACTCATTAAATAATCATGCACTTCATTGATAGGGCAATACACTTCATTCCATTTTAAAAAGCCAAATAGTCAATAAGAATGTTACAACTGACTGAAAATGGTAAATAGTTATTGTATATATATTGGCCTCCTGCCATTGTGGAAAATGTGGTCTACCGAATATGAAAATATGGAAAAGTCCGTCGTTTAGCAGAATCATCATTATTTGGAAGTTGTCGTTGAAGAAAGTGAACAATGTACCTCGAATTGGAGACTCCTTACAATTTACGGCGAATGGATTTTGGGTAAATCATCAATGTGTGTCACGTGACCATCTTTCCGCGAGTAGATTTTTATACGTTTATTGGTCCCCTTACTTCCGTTTTATATAACGAGACTTCCTCAAGAGAAATGCAAGCATTGAGCTTTTTATCACAATGGGCAGGGCTCCTTGCTGCTCTAAAAGCTCTACGCTTAACCGCGGAGCTTGGACTGCGCAAGAAGATTTTATTTTAACCGAATACATCAAAATTCATGGAGAGGGTAGCTGGCGATCAATCCCACCAAAAGCAGGTGAAATAATAATTCTTCATTCATTCTGAGCTGACCCTTAAATTACAAAACAATTTAATTTCAGGTGTCATTCTAATCATAATTCTCCCTTGCCTGCTCTATTCATTTAGAAAAAAACTTTCCTTTTTATGCCTCACGCAGGTCTGAAGCGGTGCGGAAAGAGTTGTAGATTGCGTTGGTTGAATTATCTTCGTCCTGATATTAAGCGTGGAGACATTTCACCTGATGAAGAGGATCTCATCGTTAGATTGCATGGACTCCTTGGTAATAGGTAGGCAATGAGCATTATTAGAGTTTATATAATTTCTTTTCCTGATATTGTGTTGAATATATGTTCCAACACTAAATAAATGTAACTGCAAACTATTCTGTTGTAGTCAGCTCACCGATATGTTAGGAGTTTATGAAAATTCAGTTATTCATTAAGGGGGAGCGTTAGCCTAACTGTTGTAACTCATAACTGAATGGTGTATTCAGAGGTGTCCAGTGCTGTTCAATTTGTTGTCAAACAACTCTGCAGTGCTGTCAATTCTATTTGCAAGTTTATAGGAGGTAGTTAAGTTTGTTTAAGGTTATAAATTGTAATCTCTTGCTCGATAATAGAGACAGTTCTGAGTTTCCTTTTTGTGCTATCTGTTGCTGCTATCTTCTTTATTCTCAATTTTCTTATCTATTTTAGTATCAGAGTTAGACTAGGCATGACTTCCTCATAGGAGTGCCTAGGTAAATGAGAGGGCTGTGAGTGGTGTGTGGATGCCTAGATTTTTTAAAGATTTTTTTGCAGGGAAGGATGCAGTGGAGAAGAGATAGATGTTCAAAAGTCTGAGATGCTTGTGGATTGGAGAAATTATACCTCATTGGGGTTATGAGACATGCATGTAAGGATTGATGTCCAATAGTTCAGGGGAGATCCGAAATCTGAAAGTTTAGCATCATACCTTTACGAGGGTAATGAGACACTTCATGTGTAAATGGTGTCCAATGATGTTGGGAACTTGGATTGTAGTTGGGAGACTATACCTGGAATAAGGAGCAGCTTGAAGAAGTCTTATTCGTCCAAGAACTGTTTTCAAAGAGCAGTGTCTGAACAATTTATTTTCTAGTTTTAATGTTGTTAGTCAATTTCGTGTTGTATCATTAAGAGGGGGTGTTGGAATATATGCTACAACATTAATAAATGTAACAGTGAGCTATTGTGTATGTAGACAGCTTGCCTATATGTGTTGTTAACAAATTGTTAGATGTAGGTGTAGGAGCAATTAGAAGTTGTAGTTGTGTCAATAGTTGTTAGTGTGTTGTCAATTAGTTGAGTTTAGTGTCAATTGTAGATCCACTTTTATAGAACTTTGTTATGAGTTCATAATCTCTATAAATTGTAACCTTTATTTGTTGAATTAATAGGAATGCAGCTGTTCTATTTTCTATTTTATTGATGACAGGTTAAAATGTGATTCCAAATGTGGATCCAAAATAACAATTGATTTGAAGTGTTGATAAGAAAATCTCTAGAAATATCTTGGTTATTTAGATAATGAGTTGCAGTATATTAACATATGTAATTAGGATATATTTGTTGGATTAACTGTCACACCTCTAGTAGCACTCTGAGTTTAGGCGAAAGTATTGGTTCAGAAAGTTCACAAACACTTGCAAATTTTAATGTAATGGCAAATTGTGCTTATATTTACAGAATCCTTGTTATCTTTCAGGTGGTCACTTATTGCTGGACGGCTGCCGAGTCGAACAGACAACGAAATAAAGAATTACTGGAACACTCATCTCAGCAAAAAGAGGCAGTCACTGCCAGAGAAGAAAACTCTTCGCTTTCGCCCCAGAAAGCCCACACCTGCTTCTCCTGCAGCAGATCGTGTGTTTAAGTCTTCTCCAATTAAAGCAACGGCAGTGAGAATAACAAAGTGCCGCAGCAAATATGGTAGCTCTGGGATTTTAAATCATCAAGACATGAACTCCTCTGATAGTGCAATTGCACACACTGTGCAGATCTCCTGTGAGTCATTGATCAAGGAGGACAATTCTGATAGCCACAATTTTTCAATGGAGAAGAATAATGCTGAATCGCTATCTCCATCAATGGAAATGAATGGGCAGTATTCCCCTTGTTACAGACCCAGTTCAGTCGACTATCAAATCCCACATTCTGAGCCTTGTGCAGAGAATGGAGTCAATGGGTTCCAGAGTTTATTATACATGAACGAGCTCTCTTCTCCAGAGTTTGATGTTTGCACCAGTACTGAGTTAGACCGCAATATACAACAGGTGAAGAGTTCTACAGCCAGTGATGAGCAAGCATATAATGAAATATGCAACAACACGCAGCAGAAAGGCAATTGGGTAGAGGAATTACAATATCAACAGAATTCAAGCCTACAGTGGTTAAGTCTACTGCTGTTGGAATCTGAGGAAGACTGGGAGTAAAGAAATAGCAAACAGTCTGCATAACTTCCATGAAAACCAGACACCGTCTTCAACTCTACTGGTTAAAGTTTATCTCCTATGTGTTAGAAAAGTGTGTTATTCACTCCATGCTATCAACAACAGTATTTTCTTTGGGCCCACTGTAATTTACTCATTTTCCGACTCTGTTTGCTATCGACCTCTTCACTGTAATTTTTTCGACCTGTTTAATAATCTTGCTTGTCAATCAATTTATCGAAACCATTTCTGTTGACAGGATTTCGACCCGCCGACTGGTTAAGCTTTACCCTCTCTTTAACTTAATATCATCGATCTACCACTTTGTAGAAGGAATGGGCACTTCTAGAAACGTATCATAAACTTGTGTCCACAACGAAGGGGATGAATATCCTCAGTAGTTTTCACACACTTAACCTATATAATAAATGTCGGCATGCGTTGCTGTCGTTTGAAATATAGAAAGGTAGCTTAGAATAGAGAAAGCTTTTAGGTTTGTTCACCAGCTGTTAATATTATATGATATTTATAACAATGTCCTATGAGTTCCTGTTTACTAGTAAATTTATACCATTGAGATGGCGACTGGCGAGACCATAAAATGAATGGACCACAAAAGAACGTCAAATCATAAGTCGTGTAACAGTAACGTGACTCTATCTTGACTGGATCACCTATTTCTAGTAATAAATATGTACAGAGTACTGCAATTCTTTATATGATTTTACACCCACATTCCATCCCTACAATAATACATATTTTATTCCGTCATCTAACTTTTCCCACTCTCCTTAAAAGTCATCCACTGCAATAATTTTGTTTCACATTGTTTTCTCACTCGCTTTAAAAATTTTGGAAAAAGAAAATGGTATTATTTATTTATTAGTACTTGTCTTTAGGTAGTTATTCTATTGTAATTAATTTTTTAAATTAGTTATTATTAAATGTATTTGTGAGAATTTTTTCTTCAAAAAATATTTGTCTTTTGTACAATTAAGATGTAATTTTTTTAACCAAAAATGTTTCAAAAATAAAATATTAATAATTTAATTGACTAATATTTTTTGTCTCATTTTGATTGACTAACATGTTTTACCTGTTATTAAGAAATAAGACAAATAATGAACACATAAAGTAGCAAGAGAGACAAGAATTTAACGTGGTTCACCAATATGGCTACATCCACCAAAGAGGGCATTAATCTTATTATTGATTGCAACAACATCCATAAATTTTTTCCCCCAAATATATACAATAGTCTTGAAGAAGGACTAAGAGACAAAGTAAGGGAGATGAAATGACCAATCCGACTTCACATCCAAACAATTCCATTGGAAGAAAAATTTAATAATTATATTATAGTTGAGGTCAGCTATAATTAAAGTTTATATATTTAAATTATTTTTAGTTTTCCATGTGTATGCATATGTGAGGTTTGTCAAACCATCACCACGATATATTAATATGTTAGACTTCATTGACTAATGTGTACTAGTTTGTCTTTAGGAAACACAGACAATTTAAATTTAAAGTTAGCACTAAAAAATTTCTCCTTAAAAACTATTTTAATATTAATAATATATTAAAACATATTCATGTCTCCTCTTCCTCAAGAGTAAAGATTAAAGTTGCTCGAAAAAGTATACTCTCCACTTGGAACATGACTTGTACATTAAAAATGAATGAAAAGAGGTTAATTAATATACAATAAAATGTGAATTCTCATGTAATAATTATTCAAAAAATTATATTATAGTAAATTTCATTTAAAAATTTTGCCATATAGAATTCTCATATATTATTATTAAAAATATAGAATTTATATATTAATATTAATATTTATGTTACATTATTAATTTTAATAATTATTCAATTATAGCATAATTAGATACTAATTATCATAAATATATTTATCAATCTTGAACATAATATGACAAGACATAAATAGTTAAAATAAGCAATAATCACTTTATTACAAGTATACAAGATGATCCTCTTTAATGATGGATTTAAGTGTAATAACACACATAGTCAAATTCAAAAGCACTTTTAAACTAATATACAATATTTTCAATTATTTTATGATTAAAACACATAAATCATATAATGAGCCTAAATTTTAGACCTTTATCTCCACACATTTATAAACACATATGTATTGCTCTTCTCTATACTAATGAGTATATGTGTGGTGAAAGAAAATCATTTTTTTTTCTTTTAACTAAAGGTAGAATAGAATAGTATGTATTTAATGTTTATGAAGTCAAAAATAATTTAGAGGATGACTCCAAAATTTTATCTTTTTTTCAATTTTCGTCTATAAAATAGATATAAAGATGACATTTTTTTCATTTGTTTTATTCATTTATTTATAGGTTATTTTTAATATTTATTGAAGATTATTAACATTGTATAATAATTATAAATTAGTATTACAATTTTTAAATCATGATAATTTAAAATGAATATAATTACATAAATCAAAGTTAATTAAATAAATGATGACAATAATTATATAATTATTAAATAATATCTAAACTAGTTAACATGAGAACTAACTAGCTTTGATAGTTTAAACCTATAGAATCTTATGGAATAAAACAAAGAAGTCTCCTAGAGATCACAAGTAGTGTTGAGATAGGACCTATAAGGGCATAGGTAGAGGGCATCACTCTCTTAAATAATGTAGATATCACTAATCATCCATAGGCATATGACTATATTGTAAGTCAAGTTCTCTACTTCTAATTATAGAAAATTATCTAAGATCAACTACTAGAAATATGCAATGCTTTATGTTAATCACCTCAATTTATACATGTCCTTTGTTATTGAGTAAAGAAAACTTAAAAATTTAACTCTTGTAAGCCAACCAATTTATTCAAATTTATACAAATAATAATTCTCCAAGATAATTCTCAAATAATAGATAAATTAAAACTAGTATAAATATTTTAGATACATTTATGTAAAAATGAATAATTTTATTTTGCTTCAAAATTATTTAAGAACTAATGTACTCTATTTACATTGTTTACTTTATTTTTATTTATTTGATTAAGAGTTTTTTTTATTTTAATTGTTTAAAAGCTTTCTATAGATATAATTTTTACTTTAGAGTTGTTTTATGTAAACAAAATAACTATTAAATAAATAAAATAACTTTTAAGTAAATAAAATTATTCCATTGTAAAGTAAAATAAAATAACTCTTAAATAAATAAAAATAAAATAATTCTTAAATAGATCTAAACTAAAATAAAATACTTTTATTTATAGTAAATAAAATAATTCTTAAATAAATAAAATAATTTTTAGCTAACAAGTTAATTAACATAATACACTATAACAATAAAAAGTTACAACATTATAAAGAAAAAAAACTATTGCCAAACAAATTTTATATATATTTTAATCGTTAACATCTCATGAAAATACTGAAATCATTTCAAATATAAAAATCCCTCAATCGACAAATATTTATAAGCATGATCATTAAACTAAATGAGAGCAGCAATACACCATGTTTGATATCTAAATTATAGAAAACTGAATATCTAAATTATTGAAGTACTATATGTTTATTGTAGTGCAACCTAACCATCACCATAAGTTTCTAAAGTTTTTAAAATGAAGCAACATGATAGGGAGTGTAGCTGTAAGTTATTTTCAGGTATTTTCAATGTTAATATTTTTTAATTTGATATGGGAGTAGAAGTCTATTTCATACTTTCAATCACTCTCTCTTATTGTGCTCAACCAATTGAACTACAACTCTTTGTTCCACAGTTAATTTTTTAAAATGATTACATTTTATTTCTATTGTTTCTCATTTTCATTTTTAATTACATTTTATTTCCATTGTTTCTCATTTTCATTTTTAATTGCATAGTTATATATGTAATGGAATAAAATCCCTTTTATATAGGTTAATTAATAAATGTATGTAATTAAATATTGATGAACTTAGTTTTAATTAGTTTAAAATAGTTGGGAATTGATAATTGAAAATATCAATTTTGAAATTTAAATGTACTTGAGAATTAGGATATTTAGCTCTTGGAGCACTATAGAAAAATAATATTTATGTAATGTAGATATGATTCGTTAGTGCCTAGAAATTAATATTTTTGATGGGTTTGATGTCTTATAATTGTACTAGACTCAAAACTTTATGCATGTGAATTTTGTTAGAATTTTGTTATAAACAATTATTCTACCTAGGACCTAAAGCTTATGAGCTAATCACAAAATTGGGAAATGAATAAATAATTTGTATATTCATTATTATGAACCATAATTATAAATAGTAACCTACAAATATAAAGACCTCTTGGATGCATGATTTATGGAAGTGGCATTAAGAGTTTACCTTGTAATCATTTTCAATCAAGAGGAGAATTAACTCACTCTAACTAGCATGATAGATGGAGTGTAACTACCTAATTGTGCTTAAATAGAGTGAATAAATAAAATATAAATGGTAATTATTTTGGCCTAGTGAAATAACATGAACCTAGATGACTAAGAATGTTTGATTACTCTAACACCCTCTTTAAGTACCACTTAAGGGGTGGGAGAGAGAGAGAGAGAGAGAGAGAGAGAGAGAGAGAGAGAGAGAGAGAGAGAGAGAGAGAGAGAGAGAGAGAGAGAGAGAGAGAGAGAGAGAGAGAGAGAGATGGGTTAGGGTAGTTAGCCTGATTAGGTACCTATGTACAATGCATTCCACCTTAGATGAAAAGAAGGAAAAGACCCATAGGACACAGCTCCCTCCCAAGGAGATGATGATGAACGAATGAATCTAGAACCTACTCATGTGATGATGTTAAACTATGACTAAAATTGATCCATATGATCAAGTATCATGTAGGATTTGGGAACATTAATCATAATGAGTGGATCTCAATTTGAGATGTGAATTAGATGCAAGATTCAAGAATATTTACCATAGATGAATATCTTTCAATTTGAGATGTGAATTGATGTAAATTAGGACTTGTCAAGTCATAAGAAAGATGTGGCAAAGAGAGAAGAAGATGATCTAGAATAGCTAATGCAACTTGATTCAGACTTTCATCAATGATGAAAGTGGAATCAAAGTGCATGTTATGTGATTACATTGTTCATCCCATGATGTACCTTGTTGTACCATTGGAGGCCCATGGATTAAGCCATTTAGGATGGATATTTATTTTAGTTCATTATTATAAAATACCTTGATGTGTAAGCCCCCCAAAGACAAGTACATGTATGATGATACTTTATATAAGGTGAGAGCACAAGTGCATTAACATCCCTCCAAGTAGCTCAATTGAAATGGTGCCCTTAGCAAGTTATAATGTTTGACACTTTATAAATTAGTGTGTTTACAAAGTGTAAGATGATTTTCTAGAGTCTTACAATGTCTAATATGGACGAGAAAACTAAAAGTATAATCAAATAACAAAATAAGAAATAGCCAACACCATTACGTAGTGTTAAAAAAATATCTAGTTTCAAAAAAAGGGACTCAAATCAAAGTCCATTTGTGAAAGTAACGAGTCTTAGAATTTAAAAAAATTATAAATGTACATAAAAAATTCTATGAGAAAACTAACTTTCTAAAACTTCAAGAGTCATGAGTAAAAATGAATTATACTAGATCACAAATTTCGCAAAATTCTAGCCCATTTCAAAAAATAATTACACTAAAAAATACCTTTGTGAAGATATGACCTTCTAAAGATACCCTTCAAATTTGAAAATTCCAATGAGAGGGGATCTTTACTCCTAGTGGCATCTTGGTGGCTAGAGGGAAATAAAATGGTGATAGAGAGATGGTATGGATGGTGGCTATAGAGGTAATTGACCAATGGTGGATAGGAAGAAAACTAGTGTGGCACTAGTAGAGGGGTGGAGGGTGGCTAGAATAGTACTCACTAGAATTACCAAGGCTACCAAAATTATCTAAAGACTTCCATAATTTTTTAAACATTGGTGGTGGGAACTTTGGGTGAGGGCCCAAGCCTGACAAACCTATCCACGACAAGGTACATAAACCTTGTTGTGACAAGGTGCATGGTACCCCTACCTTTGTTAGCACTTACAACACAAATTTTTTTGTTTTCTTATTTCTTAATTATTTTTAAAACTCTCTTTGATATAATAAAAGTAAAAAATTACAAACAAAAAGCACAAAAAATATTCCCAAGTAGTGTGTCTTTAGCTTATGTGTCTAGGCTAATCTTATTTTGCATTTGGTGCTACATTTACCAAAATTGACAAATTTTATATTGATCCATAGGTTTTCACCCCTTTCAGACACATTGGTGTGGTTTGTTTTTTAGCATCTTGCTTCCTACAAAATATTCCTACAATAGATAAAGGAAACCCTCCCTCTGGTTGGTAAGCTCTAGATTGTCTGATTCAAACAAAATAAAAGTCAATCTTAGCTAATTTAGCTATTCTAGACACAATGGTGAGCTCAAGATAGCTCCACCATTAACCAAATATATATCTAAAACTCATATCTTCTCACCCCACATACCTAGAAATGAAGTAGCCCTATGAAAACTTTGTATGACACCATGTTAGGATTTTGTTATAAATAATAATTCTACCTAGGACCTAATGCCTATGAGCTAATCACAAAACTAGGAAATGAATAAAGAATATATATATAATGTTAAAAATCGCATACCCTTGCAATTTCATGTTATGTTTTTCACTCACTTTGGTGTCCATTCCCTTACCATGTTTTAGGATCATTTTTAACCCTTGTCCTAGCGCTTTCCTACCCATAAGTGTCATGTTTGTGTGATGTTTTGTCCTTTATTCTTTTTTTTTCATGTATTTCTATTTAAGTATTTTATTTTTGTTGCTATCTTAAGTTGTTTTGAAGGTTTAGTAATTGAAGTCATCTAGACATGAGCATAATGCATAGATATCCATCCAAAGCACTAGCATCCCATGACCATTTGCTACCTAGTGACCATTTTTTAACATTTATTGCCACCTTCCATTCCATGCATGTTTTTTTGTAATTCCTCTATCATGTCTAAATGACTAATTTTGACCCATCTTTCCTCCTTTTCCCTCCAACTTGGCTTTTTGAATCTAACCTAGCTAATCTTGTGAAGCTTTAGGGAAATTCTATTGCTCTCTATACAAGTATTCTCTAACATTTTTTGATATTCTATAGCACTCTTTGTAATATTTCTTGGCATTTTACAACATATAGTGATATTGTATTGTTTCTACAATCTTTATGTGATCAATCTTCAAGCATTTGACATCTTCGTAGGGTTTTTGAAATAGCTATCTCCTATTGGGCTCTTGCTTGGGCCTTGTTCTTAGTCAAGTTTAACATTCATATTACTTCATTGAGGTGATTGAATTCTATTTTCCCTTTCTTTTGTCAATCTCTTTGTGTTAATTCACTTTTGTGTAGAAGATATTTTGTGGATTTCTCCATTTCCCTTAATTTATGCCATATACAATAATTTCCTTGGCTTGAATAGATCATAGCTTTCACATTCATAGTTTAATTATTATGATTGTTGTTCTTTTCCTTAGATACACATATCATTGATAGCACACACTTATTTTTCTTCATTTTATCATATGGGTTGTCCATGGAGGTTGGAAGACCTACATAGGGGATTGACCTGAAGAAAAGCTCCCAAAAAGCCCCAATAATTTTTAATTTCCTTACAAATCACAGATTGTATGGAGAAGACTTCCAACTACATGAGAGTTTTATGAATTTCTTCTTCATCTCATTGTTTCATTACTTCTTTTCAAACAAATAGATTAAATCTCCTTATTTTACTTTTTTTAATCATTTGGATATCTTCTTAGTGCTATGTTGTTTCTTCTTATGTAGGTTAGACATAGTCCTTGTTGAAAAAGATTGGACTTCTAGTTTTTCATGTTGTACAGACTACAATGCTTGACATGAAAACATCTACATGACACATTGGCATCCCAAGTAGTCAGATCCAAACTTCTATTGTAGGTTCCTCTTCACCCTATGTTTAGAGTTTTATTCATTTATCATTAAATTTAAAGCTATAAATTCTGTAAATTCAATTTATTTCAGTTTGTATGTTGTTTTGTCTTAATTAGAAATCCTCATTTTTCTCAAGGGTGCACCACATTAGGCACAAGTAGTTAGATATACTATTCAATTGAGATAGTAGCAAAATAGATTCTTCCTAAAAGATCTAGTTGTTCCTAGTGTAATTCTTTGAAATCATTTGGTAAAAAGAAGTACACTTTTATTTGTCGAATCAAATTTTATACACTATATTTTGCTCAACTTGTTGCTCTTAAAATATTCAAAAAATTAAACAATATAATATTCTTCATAATAATCTTAGGTTGCATGTTGTGAAGATTAATTTAGTTTATGATCTTCATAAACCAATCCCTTTATTTTAATAATGCCATTAGAAGAAGTTTGTGAAACATTAGGATGACTCAATCTCATGCTTCTACCACTCTTATTAGATCAACACCAGATTTCACAAACATCTCCTATAACCCTACTACAGCAACTCTACCCTCTCTTTCACCTTTTTCAACTCCTCTAGTCACAATTTTCCATGATGTGAAATCATCCTTCAATCACGAGGCCACATTAGGCAACATTTCTCAAACCTAAGTGCATGACTTAGATCAACACCTGGTAGACTACCAACAATTCTTGACTAGTAGTGAAAGCATGTCTAATGTCATTGCTTCTCTCATGGATGTCCTCTACACCATGTTAACCAATCACCCCAATGGTCTTGATTTCCTTTATGGTATTTCTCACATCATTCATAGTGATGTTCCACCTTTGTTAGCTTACTGCAAGGGCACTCAAGACTCCAATCTAATATCATAGGTCAAAAACTTCTTCTTCCATTACTTAACACTAGTGTCCATATATACACATATTCGCATATGGTGACTACTATTGCACAACATGGCTAAGTAGACCCTGTTTCATTTAGAATGATGTAAAACCCCATTAATTAATATGGGTTTGTTCCCCTTTATGTACCTTTACAATTTACTTTTCTCAGTGGGCACCTTGGAACCTCTGAGCACATGACATTGCCCTTGGTAGGCCCCATTATTTCAACTGCTACTTCCATCCCTCTACACACCATAGATCCTCTTATAAAAACTAACTTTTCTAAAACATGGGGACTCTCTAGCAGTAGCTTACCATGCTCTCCATGTATTATGCATAATTGCTCATTTTGTCATGTTATTGCCACAATCCCCTATCACTTAGAATTCTCACAATGCAATTCTCTGCTGGCTTTGAGGTGCCCTAGTTTGAAAAGTATTATACTAAATGCAACCCAAAAATTCATGTGTCTACCTTAACTACACTATGCAGTGATTTCATTTCCCAATATTAGTTCTTCACTAAACTATTCCCATGGTCATTGAAAGACACCATGTTGGATTGGTTCTCCTCACTACCAAACCATTGTATCTCTTCTTGAGTTGTTAATAAATTAGTTCCTGCAGTATTTCCTAGTGAACATTGGGTTCTAGGTCACATTCAC
The DNA here is from genome assembly GCA_027924645.1 of Cunninghamia lanceolata. Lineage (NCBI taxonomy): Eukaryota > Viridiplantae > Streptophyta > Pinopsida > Cupressales > Cupressaceae > Cunninghamia > Cunninghamia lanceolata. Next base: position 12,083,380 of record BSBN01001400.1, read on the forward strand.
AGACTTGGTGCACTATTGCCAAGGTGCTCGGGAAAAAAAAACATATTTCATCTTTTGATATCAATCTCTATTTTCAAAAATTTAGTATGCCTAACTTGATTTAGATGTGCAATAGGGTTTTAATAGAAACTTGTAGCCAATGATTAGGTATAAGATTAGATCTTAATGAAATATCCTTCATTTTCTCATCATTGTACAATGTAACTAGGTGACTATTAGTAGACAATAAGCTAGTTTGAGGTACTTGTGTTGTAGGCCCCTGTTGTGTCATCCAAACCTTCATATTTTTCATTCAACAACTACAAAAGGAACAAAAAATTCTAAAATACTACATCAATAATCATCAACAATGTGCGACCATCATTTGTTGCCATGGTCCTCTCTTCGTCAAAGAAACAAAGAAACAAACAATTTATTCCTCTAACCTAGTCAAAATCTATAGATTTACATAAACCCTCTCTTGCATCTTTCCTCAAATTTCATTGACCTTGCTTCCACTTCACCAGTGCTTAAACTAAAATTGATTAGTCTATTTCTCCCTTCTCAAAAATTATAGCAATGGTGGAAACTCTCACCCAAGTCTCTTGGGAGTGGCCTATTCCCAAACCTGTCATTTCTTTATCCTCTATCAATGTGCTTATGAACATATATGATGTGTTGGAAATATACAACCATATAGACTAATTCCTCATAACCCAATGAGAGATTAATATGGAACAATAACCAGAAATCCATATGCAAAAGAAATAAACAATCATATCATCAAAGGTGACACAAGACATACCCTGGGAAAACCCTCCATGAGGGAAAAACCTAGCCTCCAAAAGCATCCATATCACATGTATTATTCAACAATAAAGATTACAATACATAATGAATACCCTAAAGCATCAAGATCTTTACATGGACTCCATGTGAACAAGCATGTAACCACACATAAGATGCCATGCTTCAAACCCTCACACATGCAACCTGCAAGAGATGCTCAATCAAGCTGAACTCAACCAACAAGCTAAACAACCAACTCAACCTCAACAACTACCTGTGTGTTTTCTTTTAAAGACAAGCTCACACAAATACAATATGTGGTATGGTAAAACCATCTTCCCTAAAACCATGAGTCTACAAAACCATTGACCCCCACACTTAATTATTAGTACTAAGTTTTCCCAATAATTAAATAAATACAAATAAATAATTAATGACTCTATGTGTTCCACACACATAAAATAATAAACCCAATGTTACATACAATGATTACAAGTGACACCAAATAAATATTTAATGTGGATAAACACATCAGCCATGATGCACCACAAATAAATATTTATTTTACATAATAAAATAATACCATTGTTATGCAAGGTGTACAACACACCTACTCCAACATTCTCGCACTTGTCGTATACACTGCATAAGGGATCAACAAGTAAACTCAAAACATCAAGAGAACCACCCATATGTCCAACATGTACCATATAAACATCCATGTGCTCCAAGATACCTACAACAATAATCAAGGTGTCCACCATCTCAAACAAGAATCCCCTCATCATCTATCATGCCAAACCATGAAGGATAAGATCCCTGAAAGAGATGCCACATTAAATTGTAATCTAGAAGCAAGAAAACTTCATCAACTAATATCCCAAAACAAACACTGAATCATATGGTAAGAAATAGGCTCAAGTAGCTGACAAGAATCAATCACCATAGCTGAAATAGCAACCACAGCTAGTTGCTAACACATCAACTAGCCATACCTTCAAACCAAGGTATAAAAATGATAACAAGTAAATGTTATGCCATCAACATATCCAACTAAAATCACAATGCTAACAAGTCCCTGTATATACTCAATCCTACATAAATAAGTCCTCCAAGGTAACAAAACAAAGCATGTGATAACAAACCTCAAGCCCCTCCATACCACAATATAGTGAGAACATCCAACAAAGAAATCATATACATCCTAAAAATCCCATTGCATGAGTAAATATCAAATCTGAAAATAGATCAAGGCATCCTAAGATCCACTAATATCACTCACATAGAAGATGTGGCTAAATCCTCTATCACATAGTGTCAAAGAACACACACACATAGATATACAAAACCTCAAAACTCAATAGCTGCAACATAACTCTCACCTCAAGTCCATATATCTCCCAACAACTCCACATCATAAGAGAAAGAAGTCAAAGAGTCTCGATAGCTCCATAAACATCTCAACTCCAATGTCATGTGAACATAAACATCTAGGAAGAAGAATAAGACCAATCAAGAGAGAACCTACAAATCATAACCATGTACTTCTATCCACACTAATGTGCTATAGCTGTGAAAAGTATGATCTCCTTTACAACCCCAACACAAGAAGCCTCCTCAACATCCAACAAATCAAAATGCAAGCCTCTCAAACCAAAGGTAGATCAAACTCATAACCACCCCAAAGTAGGAATAATCCCAAAGTCACTAACCATCTCCATTACACACAATGATTTCATAACAACTCAGGATCAAACATAAGGAGATAACTAATCATAGCCATGTATCTATTCCTAAAGCAAGTCCTCACAACTATAATCCATAGCTCAAGACTCAAGCATAAGAAGATAAGATACAAAGAAAAGAATGCATTTGAATAACAAGTGGGCATACATATCAAATCATTCACCACCGAGTGGAGCAAGAGTGGGGATGATATTGCTCTTCCAAGATGCACCAAGCCTTAAAGACTATCTCCAAGAACAATCTCCTCAATAGGTCCATGTTGAACTCATGTCCAACCAAGGTGTAGGCTCCTCAGTCTTACTACTAAAATCCTCATCAAAGAGTAACCATCTCAACACATGTCTCTAATCCTGGTGCAGAAGCACCTCGAAGACATTGAGAATCTGAGGATTCTATACATTTTATGTTATGTCCAAAATACCACATTGTAAGGCCTTAGTGCCATGTCGAACGTTAGTTGGCCGAGTAACGGCATAATATTGAAAGATTGCATATGTGTCAAGAAAAGATCTAAAGAATTGTAATCGGACAAGAAAGAAGTAGAATGTAACCGATTGGTAGGGTGGTTGAGGAACGGTTTCGCCTTCCACCTTCTGTAACTACCAATGTATGAGTCTTTAAATAGTTATCTTTGTATTCGTAGAAGAGGAGATAGGGAGAGTGAACGAACGGAGAAAGAGAAAAGAAAACAATTTGTATGTAAAATCTCTGGAAGGAATAAAATAGTTTTGTTCTTGGTCTAATTACTAGAACATCGATTTGGAGTCATTCCACTGGTGGGTTTCTTCGAAACCAGTGGAATGACCTCCGTGACAGTTAGATCTATTTATGTTCTATTAAGTTTTTAGTTATTTTTGTGTGTTCTGTTCGGTTACAATGTGCAGAGAAGGAATTAGCACTTCATGTGTATACAAATGTATGTGAGATCAATCAGTGTGTATACGTCAGTCGTATGACAGAATAACTTGTATGTATTTGTCCTTTGTATTTAGTAAGACATACAACCGGTTGGGTCAAAGACTGTGGACCCCACAGTTTGCAGAACGAATTATAGGTATGCATCGGTGTGATATGAGTCATCGAAAGCAAATTTGGTAGTCTTGGTGAAAGCGAGTGGATTGTTCATCGGGAAGAAAGTCAGAAGGTCTCGGCGAAAGAGGAAGGCATATCGGTGTGAGTTTGTAGTTCGGCGAACAAGGAAAAGGCTACACCGATGGTGTAAGTCTGGGCGATGGACCCTATTCATCGGAGAGAGTTTGACCATCGGGTGGAGGCATTTGTGTGTTTCCAATAGTGAAAGTCTTATCGATGGAAGGGATTGTTAGACTCATTGGCATGAGTGATGCGGTCGGGGAGACATTACACTTAGCGACCGACGAAGTTTGTCTGGCCGATGGGCACATAAGAGATACCGCTCATCGGAGTGAGATGACATATCGGCGGGAGAATATTGAAGGTGACCGATAGTATAAGGTCAAGCCGATAAGCAAGGGAAAGCATATTTCGGGGAAACTATAATGTATGTCTTGCCGATAGTAAAAGAAGAGGGTATCTTGGTCTCGTTTGGACCTTGAGAAGGATATTTTAAAAGCTGTTGAGCTTTATAGTGTTGGTATTGTGGGTTTTGATGGGTTTACACCTTGTCATGTAAGCTTTTGCTGGATGCTCTGCATCAAATCCCAAGAGAACATAAGCCTCACCTAAGTATCCAAATATCCATGAGCACCTCCATGATCAATCCATGCTAAACTGCAAATGCAAAACCACACCATCATGAAGCTCCCAAGAACATGACCCATGTACTCAATACCAAGAGAACCAACAAGATCATAGTCAAAGATCCCACTACACATATGCATAACCTAGGAACACATCATGACATCATGATCTAATCATCTCCTCAAAAGGAGGATCACATGTACTAATGCACATATCTTGTCTCAAGAGAACCTGTATCATGTAAAACTTCTAATCTAGAATCAAGAGTCCATCAAGACACAATACCAACATCTCTAAATCAAGGAATAACATCTCCAAACCACATGAAGATAACCATATCCTACCAAAGCTACCACTAAACCGTGATACCAAGCTATACATGGCAACCTGAAAAAACATCAAACCATCACTGTCAAAAGCTCCCACTGAACATGTAACCAAACTATCCATGATATCATGATAACCATCTCCTAAATGAAGATCATCCATGGCCCTAACACAATCAAAGAATGCCACTATAGCAAAAATAGGTCCCAAAAGTTCAATTAAACCATAATCTCCAAACTAAGAAGATGAACAAAACTTGTAAACCAAACATCAATCCAACACCACCAAAACTGTACCTGTAAAACAATCATGTCATGCCAAAGTCCCAACCAAACAAGGAACATCTATGACACCATGATCACCACCCAATGTACCTGCACCAAACTCCTATCAAGTCTCACATAGCTATACCATATAGTCAACAAACATAGGTCCCATATCATGACTGTATCAAGTAATACCATCTCTCTCTATATCTCATAAAGATAAGCAAACTAATGCAACATGTGACTAAACCAAGCCACAAATCAAAATATGCATCAACAGTGAAACATCTATTGGCATAGACAACCCACATCCAAGTCATATATGTAACTTGTAAGCATAGACAACCTACAGTGCAGTCATGGATGGAGGGTCTAGAGAATGGACTATTGAATCATGCAACTAGAGTAAACACAACGGAAACAACACAATAACATAATTCAATGGAAGATTTATATGCTCAATATGTCATACAATTACAGTGCTTATACGTCGGCAACATTTGGGCTAGAATCAAAGGGCTCACATGCCTATTTTTTAGGTTACAACATACATGGAAAATATGGCATTGAAGTACCTCTAGAAAAGAAATATATTTCCACTCTATTCTATCACATCAACTAACTACCTTCATAATGCATCTAAGAGATGTATATATATGCATATATATATATATATATATATATATATATATATATATATATCATATTCTCCAGCTCAAAGAATCCTCCGCATCGGACTTAAGAGATCTCAAACTCCAATGAATGATGAAATGTGTCTAGGAAACATGTAGGTCAGCCTATAACTCTTGGTAATGCTCTACAAATGCATGAAACTTGATGCGGTTCTCAATGAAGGTCTATCTGGTCCCAATTTTCCTTGTGTGATGTTCCATTTGACTTTGCAAGTCATGGAAGTGCTCTGCAAAACTTTTATGATTGTGTTGACTAAAGAATGATTTGTTATGTGAAAGCCGATGATTTTTTGATAGTAATAACTTTCCACAAACAAGTCCAAATCTCATGAAATCTGAATGTAATGTAGTTGACATGGCATAAAAGTTAATTCTTGCTTCACAAGCTCTAAAATGAAGATGTAGTAGAATGTGGTAGAAAATATTGAAACTGCAAATGACTGAACTATAACTAAAATGCAAGAAAAGAAAAGAAAGAAAATACTTTGGTTGATGCAAGATTGGTCTTCAACCTGGGATGCTTCTGCATTAGACATCTAGGGTTGTTGAAAAAGTGAGTCCCTCACTTTGCTGGGGCTAGAGGAAAACCAAGGTGGTCTACCTCAGCCTAAGAAATCTAGGATGAATCTTCTTCTAGTATTCCTTTCCACTTAACCAAATACTCTTTATATCTCTTGCCTCTGGTGTTGCATCCAACTCTACTATCCAAGATCTATTCTATCTTCTCTGGTTGTTGCTGTGGTAGTTTTGATCCTTCAATCCTTCTTCAAGACTATCAGTTGATTCTCCTCATGATATTAATATAGATCTGCAATGTTGAATATAAGTGATATACCAAATGTCTTTGGTAACTCCACTTCATATGCATTCCCTGAATCAAACTTCTTTAAAATATTACATGGTCCAAACCTCTTCATTTTCAGCTTGTTGTATGTCCCCATTCGAAATCTCTCCTTCCTAAGATATACCATAATTTCATCTCCAACAGAAAATTCCTTATGTCTCCTTTTCTCATCTACTTGTTCCTTGTATTTGTTGTTCATCTCTTCCAAATGTTTCTTGACTTGATTGTGTACTGTCTCCATATATCCTGCAAGTTATTCTACTTCTACACTTCTCTTGTTTTCTAGACTAACGTCTCTTAGCTCTGCAACTCCTCTAGGTTGTAGTCCTTTCACAACTTCAAATGGTGTCTTCACTGTACTTCTACTTACTAAGTTATTGTATGCAAATTATGCTGCGATAGAATTAGATCTCAATTTCCTGCTTTATCTCCTACTAAACATCTCAACAAGTTACCTAAACCCCTATTTGCCACTTTAGTTTGTCCATCTATATGTGAGTGAAATGTTTAACTAAACTTTAGGTCTGTCTTCACCTTCTTCCATAATGTCCTCTAGAAATATCCAATGAATCTTGTATCCCTGTTTGGAACTATACTCTTGGGTAATCCATGCAATCTCATAATCTCCTTGAAAAATAGGTCAACAACATGTACAACACCATTTGTCTTCTTACAAGGAATGAAATGCACCATCTTCAAAAATCTATCCACTACTACAAATATAGAATCATGTCCCATCTATGTTTTTGGCAAACCTAATATGAAATCCATGCTTATATCTTCCCAAGGTCTCTCTGGTACTACCAAAGATTTGTACAAACCAATATTTTGACTACTCCCCTTTGTAATTTGGCAAACTCTACAACTCTGAACAAATTTTCTTACATCCTTATATATCTGAGGCCAAAAATAATGTTCACTCACCAAAGCCAATGTCTATCAATACCAAAATGTCTGGCTAATCCACCACTATGCTTCTCATTGATCAAATTATCTCTAATTGCACTCCTAGGTATACACAACTGATTCCCTTTGAACAACATATTATCCTAAATGAAATAATCCAACCACTTCTATTTTTCACAATAGGTTCCTTACATGCTTTCCATGCTTTTGCAAAATCAAGATCCTCTCCATACATATGCTTAAGTTATTCAAATCCTAGTACTTCTACCCTCATCTTTGTCAATAGGTTCCATCTTTTGTTCAATGCATCTGCAACTTTGTTTGACTTCCCACTCAATTGCTTCAATACAAATGTGTAACTCTGCATCAACTCTACCCATCTCATATGTCTCTGATTCAACTTGCACTGACTATTCAAATACTGCAAAGCTTGATGATCATTGTACAAAAAAAATTCTTTTGGCAACAAATAATGTCTCCACTTCTTCAAGGCTTAAATTATGGCATAGAACTCCTGATCATAAAATGCATATCTCCTCCTAGTATCATTCAACTTCTCACTAAAATATGCTATTGGTCTCCCTTCTTGAGTTAACACTGCTCCTATTGCATTTCCACTGGCATCACAATCAACTTGAAATACTTTGTTAAAATTTGGTAACACTAACACTGGTTGCTCTATCACCTTCTGCTTCAACAATTCAAAACTTTTTTGTTCTCCTAATGTCCACTTAAAATCCTTCCTGTCACCTCTCATTGGTGTGCATATAGTACTAAAATTTATGATGAACGTCCAGTAGAAACATGCTAGTCCATGAAATGATCTTACCTCTCCAATATTCACAGGTGTTGGCCACTCAACAATTGCTCTAACTTTCTCAGGGTCCATCTTCAGTCCTTCCGCAGAAATCACAAATCCCAAATATACCAGTTCTTCCTTCATGAAACTACACTTCTTGATGTTTATCGACAATTTCTGCTCTCTCATCTCCTTTGCAATACTTGTCTAATATGTTGTAAACGTTCTTCTTTTCTTCTACCAAAAATTAGAATAACATCCAAGTATACAATAACAAACTTATCCAAGAATTTCTTCAAAACCTCATTCATCAATCTTATGAAAGTACTTGGTGCATTGGTTAATCCAAAAGGCATGACTAACCACTCATACAATCCCTCATTTGTCTTGAATGTAGTCTTCAACTCATCTCCTTCTCTGATCCTAATTTGATGGTATCCACTCTTCAATTCTATCTTTGTGAAATACTTTGCTCCACTCAAACAGTCCATGATGTCATCCATCATGTCTCATTTTTTTATTTTCTCTTTTCATCTCCTATTTCTTTCCAATTGAACTTCTTTCCACCAAATTGCAGCATGTCCTTTCAACTTAGTTTTTGTAAATCTTACTCTCTCTGAATCTTCAATTTCCTCATATTCAAAGTATTCCTCTAGGTCATTTATCTAGTCAATCAATTCCTCAAGATTCAAATTTCCAGTATAGTTTGATACTTTCATTCTAGGTCTCTTACCCATCTTAGAAATAGCCTTCAACATCTTTACCTAATCTGATTCTTCTTCTTCTAGGGTTTCTTCATTTTGGTCAGTTGATTGAAATTCTTCATCATCACTTTCATCCTCATGTCTAGGGTTTAGTCCTTTTCATTATCCTCATCATATCTATCATTTCTTCCATTCTTCTAGCAACATTGGCCATAATAGGCATCCTCCTTGGTGTCATCTCTTCCTAAAATCTGGTGAACTACCTCAATTTGTCAATCTGACTATAGGACTACAACTACCTCACAATTGGCACTCTATTGACAAACACAAGTAGACTACCTTAGGTCAGTGATTTGTTCACCCCAAGATCTTCTCGAATGCCTTCTCTCCCAAAGGATTCACAAACTTTTGTCTAATACCACTTGGTGCAGTCATGGATGGAGGGTCCGGCGAATGGACTGTCTAATCATGCAGCTCGAGTAAACACAATAGAAACAACACAATAACAAAATGCAATGGAAGATTTATATTCTAAATATGTCAGACAATTACAATGCTTATATGCTAGCAACATGCGGGCTACAATCAAAAGGCTCATAGGCTTGTTTTCTAGGTTACAACATACATGGAAAATATGGCATTAAAGTACCTCCAGAAAAAAAACTATATTTCCACTCTATTCTATCATATCAACTAAAGTCCTTTATAATGCATCTAAGAGATGTATATATATCATTCTCCTACTCAAAGAATCCTCTGCATCAGTCTTAAGAGATCTCAAACTCAAATGAATGATGAAATATGTAGGAAACGTGTAGGTCATCCTATAACTCTTGGTAACGCTCTACAAATGCATGAAACTTGATGCGGTTCTTAGCAAGGGTCTATCTGGTCCCAATTTACCTTGTGTGATATTCCATTTGGCTCCGCAAGTCATGAAAGTGCTCCACAAACCTTATATTGTTGTGCTGACTAAAGAATTCTCTATTCTATGAAAGCTAATGATTTTTGGATAGTGATAACTTTCCACAAACAAGTCCAAATCTCATGAAATCTGAATATAATGTAGCTGACATGGCATAGAAGCTAATTACCGCTTTGCAAGATCTAAAATGGAGATGCAGTAGAATGCAGTAGAAAATGCTAAAACTCCAAATGATTGAACTGCAACTTAAATGCAAGAAAAGAAAAGAAAACAAATATTTTGGTTGATGCAAGATTGCTCTTCAACCTGGGATGCCCCTGCATCAACCTACAACACTACACAACCTATAGATATCACAATGCATCATGAAAAATCAACAATACATGTATAATGTTGCCAACAAAGGATAATGAGAGATATGCATGTAAGTATACAATGACTCAAACACCAAATCACCTCAAATTCAATTTTCCATCAACTCACAAATGTACCATAAGTCAAAGGAACAAAAACAAGCTCAAATTGATACAAACTAAAAAAACCTTAGAATATTATTTTGAAACCTACTCCACTATGTAATGCTTAGAAATACCTTTCTAACACCTATAAGAAGTCCAAAATCTGACTCTGTATGCACAAGTTATGCCCCATCAAATCTCAAACCGCACATATGGCTTCCAACTGGCACAACACTATCCAAATGGCAGAGCACAGAGCCAAGTGAATATCAAGAGATGCCCAAGGGGTAATCACTGCACATGGGTCTTTGTTTATACATTTCTTGACCTTTACATACAATAGAATGGAAGGGTTTGAGGGTCATCCCTTCATGTTGCCAAGATACCCAACTAATAGGATTTTACTCGTGGAAATTACTAGGCAGATCATCCCCTCATGTGAGGTGTATACCTAGAAGCATGGCCAAGGGACCATTAAGTTTCCCTTAGATATTAGTTGTTACAGGTGCGCAAAGTTTAAAAACTCCAAAATGTCAGAGGCTGTGTTACAAATGCTTAATCTACAACCATTCCCTCTCCATCACATATTTGATCCCTACAACAAGATGCAAAAGTATGTCAGCAAGAAATTGCAACATGTGCCTCATCTAGAGGATTATTGGACTAATTGCAATGATGAGGAGGATGAAAGGAAGAGGAGATACCAAAGGTTAATTCATAACCAAATAAGGACCTTGGGATGTCTGAAGGTTCCTCCATAGGTGAAGTTTGATGATGGTCAAACTATGGACCTAGATTATGATAACAAGAAAGTGTACAAGGAGACCCTACCTTTCTCAGACTGGACCCAACTAGAAGATACATCAATTGATGTCATAATAAATAATGTCATGACCGCCACCCAAAGGTGGCCTAAGCAGAAGATAAATGATCTCAAAGCTAAATGGGTGAGCTTGACATATGATAAGAAGAGGAAGAGGAAATATAGGATGGATGCAAACTATGATGACTTCCTCATTGTGAAGAGGACAATCATGGAATCTAAATTGGCAGAAGGAGGGGTATCCATGTCTGGCGAGCCTCTAATTGCAGAAGGCATAAGCATTTCTACTAAACCCTCACCTGGAAGGGAGAAACCAATACATGCTATCCCTATTACAATTGCAACTCTGGAAGAGTGTCATGCCATGGATATATTGGAAGGGGTTGAAATCCCCAAACAAAAGAGAAAAATGCCAAATACACCCATGAGGGGTGCTATTGCAAAACCAGTTGATACACAAGTCAAGGCATCAAGATCAACATAGATGGAACTTATGTTCACATTCAATCAGCCTCAAGTAGAAGTACCATCACCACAAGCTACAATCCAAGAACATATAACATAGCAAGTGGTGGCTTATCAAGTTCACACAAGAGGCTAGGTAATGGAGCTTCAGAGAGGCCAAACAATTCAATAGATCAGTTAGGTAAAATAGGAAATGGCTGAGAAGAAGTAAAGACACAAGAACAAGAAAGAGTTGATGAATTGTAGTTTCCCTTGAGTCAAGTTGTGAACCTGATTGATGACAAGGCCACCCATGTTGTGATCAATGATCTAGTCTCTTCCTTGTTAACACATCAAGCATTGCAACTAGATGAATCTCAACAAATGCATGCTGAAGTGGAAGAGATAGAAGCCCCAGAAGTAATAGAGACTCAAGGTTTGGTGTTAGAAGAGATATCTAATACTAAGATGTCAGGATCTCTAGATGTGCCAGTAGACCAACAAGATGTTCAGGACGTGGGTACTGTGGCATAGGAAGACACATGTCCATCATAATAGGGTGAGATTGAAAAGTCAATCGAGGAAACTTCCCATCCAAAAGAATAAGAGGAAGCTCTTAAGGATACACCGAAAGAAGGGGACATCCAATAGAGTAGAGACCAATTAGAAAAGGATCAAGATGAAGAAGTACAACATGTGTTTTCATTTGATGAAGTCAGAGGGACCAAGTAGTTGAAGAGCCTTGTCTTGAGGTAGAAAACATTGAAGACCAACCAATGGAGCTAGATGCATTAGGTCCACAGTAGGATGCTCCATCACAATAGGAAGTACCTCTGCAGGAGACTTCTCAATAGGAGAAGGGACATGATAAAAAAGTTGAGTTAGTAGTTACAAGTGTTCACGTTGAACAATAAGGTCAAGAAGGACCTACACCTAATGTCCCAGAGTGGTTGGCGTTGGAGGTAAATGATCCTTCTATTAATTTAATTCCTTTCGATTCTAAGTCATTATTTTTGGTAGAAGGAATAAAGCCTAAGAGGAAGGCTAGGGCAGTATTCGCTATCAAAAGGGATGTGGAAGGTCATAGGACAACCCAATTGGCTATGCCTACAGTGGACAAGGTAAAAGGGGAGATCACCATGAATGAGTATCAGATCACCACCCTTGATCTAGGACATGCAATTGTAGAGCAAGAAATAAATGAGCTCATGGACATCGTTGAGGCTACAACAACTAGAATCCACAAGGATAAGCTGACGAGATCAAAGGATTTATGAAGGGATTGTTCACCCTAGGAGTGCAAATAATAGAAGTCCCAACCAATTTCGTGTTGGTGACACAAGACCAAATAAGTGATCTAGATGTGAAGAAGCATTAGGCATAGATCATGGAACAGTGGTTCCATAAATTCTTAAAGGACCAGGAGAAAGTAATCCAAACTGTATTATCAAACTAGGACACCTTAACATTCATTAAGAGCAGAGATGAGGCCTTGAAGATAGAGTGTGCTACAAGATTAGTTCAAAATGATTAGAATCTTAGCAAGATAAAGGTCATCCATAACCTGCAGGATAAAGTATTTTTGAGTCGGAACATCATGATGGTCCATGCTATGCCAAAAAATATCTATATGGATAAAGGACCTCAAGTTCAAGGCTGAGGTATTAAAAGGGTCTAGGCACAAAGATGTAGATATCAACACCAAGGCACATGACCTCTTAACCATTGAGATAGAAATTTTGGAAGAACTCCTCTAGACAATGGTAGATGAGAATGAGACATATGAAGAAGAGGCTTGTATTGGAGTGTTCAATGCCAAGTATGAGTTGGTTTTGAAGGATCCTATTGGACATCTTTTAGAGAAACCCATTGATGAAGTCATGGACTTATCGACAAAGGTAAAAGTGTATAAAGAGAAGTGATGCAGAGCATCCAGCAAAAGCTTACATGACAAGGTGTAAACCCATCAAAACCCACAATACCAACACTATAAAGCTCAACAGCTTTTAAAATATCCTTCTCAAGGTCTAAACGAGACCAAGATACCCTCTTCTTTTACTATCGGCAAGACATACATTATAGTTTCCCCGAAATATGCTTTCTCTTGCTTATCGGCTTGACCTTATACTATCGGTCACCTTCAATATTCTCCCGCCGATATGTCATCTCACTCTGATGAGTGGTTTCTCTTATGTGCCCATCGGCCAGACAAACTTCGTCGGTCGCTAAGTGTAATGTCTCCCCGACCGCATCACTCATGCCGATTAGTCTAACAATCCCTTCCATCGATAAGACTTTCACTATCGGAAACACACAAATGCCTCCACCCGATGGTCAAACTCTCTCTGATGAATAGGGTCCATCGCCCAGACTTACATCATCGATGTGTTGGTGCCTAAATTGACTGTCAGTTCTTGAGCAATTTTTATGCAGGCACCATCCCAAAAAATCCAAAAAATTTTCCAGTGTTGGCACCCCTTCAGTGTTTTGCAGCATCCACATCATCTTTCTTGAGGAAGGGGTCATCATGTTTTGCCCATCGGCATAAGTTTACTTGTGTCTTGGCGATCGTATCAATAGCATGGTGTGTTCTTTGTATATCGCCAATACTTTTGCCTATCGGCTGCGAAGATTGTGTTTCCACCGACGGTGTTGGTCATGCCGATGGGGGTAAGTCAAGTGCTATCGCCAAGACTTTGGCTATCAGAGTGAGCGGGCAAGTGTTGGACCGACGTTGGTTGTCTGGCCGATGAGGGATGTTCAAGGTGGTCGTTGGTAGGAGTAGTGCTATCGGTGAGAGAGTTTTTAGGTTCGCCGACGCCTGAGGTCTCGCCGACAGAGTATAGTTTGTTGGCGCCATCGGTGTAATGGAGGATTATCGGGTGAACGGGTAGATTGTTGGCCGATGGTGCAGGTTTGGCCGATGGAGTTTCCATCGGCGAGTATGGGGTAGTGTCTAGCCGATGGTGGTAATAGAGTTCAGTTTCGGCATGACAGGGGCTATCGGGCTAGCCGTTGGAAGGTCCGCCGATGGAGAGTGTTTGGCTGATGTGATGTTATCGGCGTAAGTCACACCGACAGGGGGGCAGTGTAGTGTGTGATCGGAGAGACTTGTGAGGTCGGGGTAAGTTTTGTGGAGCTGGCTGATGGTTCTCCTCTGGTCGATGGGGATGTTGGTGACTTGTGGAGGTGTTGGCATCGGCGAGACCGCTGTGATCGGTAGGAGATTTGTGGGGTAGGCCGATAATGTATGTCATGGTGATGGGCTGTGGGCGAAGGGTCGTGTGTCGAGCGCGGCAAAATGCTCAACACTTGGTATGTATGCGACTATGTTTTTAAAGTGCCGAAGTTGTCTCCACACTATGCATGTGGGATTAATTTCCCTACACATTTGAAACCTCAGGAAGCACCTTTTGGCGGGAAGCTCCATTTTGATCGCTGCGACAGTCTTCTGGGTGGTTGCGGGTTGTTGAGCCATCAATGGCGATAGTGCAGGGGTATGGGTGACGGTGCAAGCAATTAAGCTGCCTGATCATGGATGAAGACTTTCAAGTGGTGGCACAAAGCTCAAGATCCCCCCTGTCTGTCGCATTTTAATCTGTGAAGGCCATTTTCAAATGGAAGGAATGTATCTGGCGAATTTTTGACTTCTGGCCATGTAATTAATTGCTGAATGTACACGGTTCTATATATAATGGTCTGGCTGTGTTACTTATTGGAGGTTGGATGTTTTTGGGCTTTCTGCTCTGACTCTGAACATAAGGTGTTCATATTTTGAAAGGCATTTTTTGCTACAGACTCGGTCCTTAGTCTGGTGTACTAATCTATCTTGGCTTGTAAATGATGATTTTCTCTGTGATGGCCTTCTATGCAGATTCATTTTAAATGAAAAACACCTGTGTGTGTATTTTTTCTGATTGTCTCCTGTATGTCATTTGTTTTCCTTTCAAACAAGGTTGTCAAGGGCTTCCAAGTTTTTCAGTATGTGCATACTGTGTGTCTGATTTATTGCGTCTGCTCAAGGAGTGGTTAAATAGGCTTTTGATCAGATACAAAGGGAAATAGATTGCATCATAGGATCTGTTAAGTATGATCATTAATGATACTCTTTCTTGGACATGTTGCTGTTAGGTAGTAGCATTATTCTTAGGTCCTCTGGATATGAATTTATGTTGTCATGGGGAGACATTTACAGTCTTAGATATGACTCTGCTGCCCAGATAAGGCACTGGTTTGGGAATCTGTCTATTCAATGGGTCTAGGAAAGTCCCATAACTCCAAACACCATTTCAAACCATCTCATCCTTCCATCTGTTAGTTGTAGGATTAGGATTAGGAAAACCCCTGCATGCTCTCATACCTAACCAGACATTATGTCCAAGAATGTTGCCAACCTTGTGATCTATCATGCAGATCTTGGTCCATACATGAGAGTATTCTGCCTGTTGTTGTCAAGTTAGATCTTTATATCTTTGAGCTAGTCAAGGTTATATCTTGAGTTATAGGGACACCCCCCTTGGTGCGGCAGAACCAGAAGTGAAGGGGAGGAGCTCACGCAACCTCCTGTATTAGTTGGTTGAATCTGCGTGTGCATAGGAACTGGTAAACCCTAATGCTGATTCAGAAGAAAAACCAACAAAAATGGCGACTCTGCTGGGGAGTCTTTCATGTGAATGATGATGCTCTGCTGGTGGTATGAACTCAGAAAAATATGTGTTGAGCTTTCAGCTGCTGTAAAATTTTGTCCTCTCTGGAGAGGTGGCGACTCTGCAAAAGATCTAAATGCACATGAAAGATGGATGTATGTGACGTGACAAAAATGTGTTGTTCATATTTCTGCATCTGTATGAGAAAAGGTACCTTGTTCCTTCCCCTTTATATATTTACTGTTTTGCTGCATAGATTAGATGCCAGGGGAGGTTACAGGTCTTAGGCAGACAAAGGATGTCTAAGAGTAAGTTTTTTATGAATCCAAGTATGAATTATCCCGTACTCAATGGTGAAATGTTGGAGAAAAGAATAGAAGAGATAAAAAATAGGTTGATATTCTTAGAGGCTGAGCAGGCCCAGTTAAAAAGTAATAACCTTGTTGTGTCTGCCAGTCAGAAAGCTAAACCTCCTGTCAGCCCTTTTGATCCTTTGTATGACCAACTGGATTTGTCATGGGTTGATTATAAAGTAGAAACTATGCCTGCTAGGATATATCGTCAGATGCCTAGAATTAGTGGTCACAGTGTGTGTGATGGGAATGCACATATCCAAAATTTTCATGAGTTCATGGGAAAACATTCATTCAGAGATGAAGATATGTGGATGAGGTTTTTTGTTAGGTCCTTTGATACAAAAGCAAAAGACTGGTATTTGAGCTTTTCAAAGAGATCCTTTGCCTGTTGGGATGAGCTTGTTGACTATTTCAAAGAAGAGTTTGCAAAAGAACCTACTGATCTTGTTGCAGAATTGATGAACATCAGAAAACAAGATGAAGAGCCATGTGTTGATTTCAGTCATAGGTTTGCAGTAGCCCTTTCACAGATCCCAGAAGTCTTCAGACCTGATATTTCAGCCTGTGTTGGCATATTCTTTGAGGCTTTTGAGGAGGGCTCTAGTGCAATACTGAGGGATTTCAAGGTAACAGGTATGCAGATGGCATACAAATTTGCTGAAAATATAGAAAATTTTAGAAATGGGCGCCTGTTGATATCCCTGTCCCCAGGCCTTGGTGTGAAAAATAGTTGTGAAGCTGCAAATGACCAAATAATTATGGCATCATGTGCAGATAAAAATGAAAATGAAAGCATAGAGGTTGAGACTGCTGTACTTGAACATAATGCTAACAATACTGCTCAACTGGATTGTTCACCAGTGAAAGGACTAGTGAGGATTCCCATTGCAATGATGAGGCATATGACCATGAAAACAATAACGAGGTTGTGGACAGTAATGAGCAATTTTTGGAATGGACCTGTGGAGACAATTGTGAGTATTGTACTCAAGACAGAGAAGATATAAGCAAACAGAGAAGCAGTCCTATGTGTGACCCATTGCCTTCCTTTCAAACACATGGAGATCATGAAGAGCAGTCAGGGATTGAAACAAGTGCTAGTTCAGAGCATGATTGTTTTTCATTTGATGGCTGTTTTGCTTATGACACACAAGCTGATACTCCTCCACAAAGGGAATCCATTGGTGATGAAGATGCATGTTCTGCTGCCCATGAACAAATGGCATACTATGATCAAGCTGATGTACCTGGATCACCCATTTTTGACACATATGGTGATGAGGATCTGTTTAAGTATGGTGAGGATCTAGACATTGTTTTTGGTTTGGATTCTGTTTCTCATCCTGATGAAAGAGGAAACAACATGCATCAGGTAAGTGACTGTGAAAATGTGCTTGATTTGAAAGAGGTGCCAGAGCCTGATCTTTTCCAGGTTGGTGCTACTGTTGGTTGTGTCCATGATGTACACAATTGTGAATTTGAAAGCTTTTCTTTTGAGAGGCCAGCATATGAGATGAGCTCTGATCTTCCTAGCTGCATGGTGGACTTTGAGTGTTTTCAGTTTTCAATCCAGCTAGGAGATCATTTTGCAATGCATAATGCTGATACAAATGATAACATGTGTTATATTCCATTTGAGTATGCATTGCCTGATACATTCTGCATCCACTTGTTGCTGGATGCTAAAGGTTATCTGCACAGAGATAATAGTGACAAGCTAAATCAGAAGGTTGAATGTGCAGATGACCAGGTTTGTTTATGGTCAGATCATGGTAGCACTCTCAGGCTTGACCCAGTGTATGTAGATGAGAACAAGGTGTTTGATAAGGGGAAATATTGGTTCTCCCTTTCTTGGTGGCCTTAGGCCATCAAGTTTGATTGGTGATGCAGATCATTGTAACTTCATGACTCTGTGCCCAATGGATAAGGCACTGGTCTACATCCCAGAGATCTGGGGTTCTCGCTGCAGTCTTGCACCTGCACGTCCCCAATCAGAGCCACTGTTGGTGCCTGAATTGACTGTCAGTTCTTGAGCAATTTTTATGCAGGCACCATCCCAAAAAATCCAAAAAAATTTCCAGTGTTGGCACCCCTTCAGTGTTTTGCAGCATCCACATCATCTTTCTTGAGGAAGGGGTCATCATGTTTTGCCCATCGGCATAAGTTTACTTGTGTCTTGGCGATCGTATCAATAGCATGGTGTGTTCTTTGTATATCGCCAAGACTTTTGCCTATCGGCTGCGAAGATTGTGTTTCCACCGATGGTGTTGGTCATGCCAATGGGGGTAAGTCAAGTGCTATCGCCAAGACTTTGGCTATAGGAGTGAGCGGGCAAGTGTTGGACCGACGTTGGTTGTCTGGCCGATGAGGGATGTTCAAGGTGGTCATTGGCAGGAGTAGTGCTATCGGTGAGAGAGTTTTCGGGTTCGCCGACGCCTGAGGTCTCGCCGACAGAGTATAGTTTGTTGGCGCCATCGGTGTAATGGAGGATTATCGGGTGAATGGGCAGATTGTTGGCCGATGGCGCAGGTTTGGCCGATAGAGTTTCCATCGGCGAGTATGGGGTAGTGTCTAGCCAATGGTGGTAATAGAGTTCGGTTTCGGCGTGACAGGGGCTATCGGGCTAGCCGTTGGAAGGTCCGCCGATGGAGAGTGTTTGGCCGATGTGATGTTATCGGCGTAAGTCACACCGACAGGGGGGCAGTGTAGTGTGTGATCGGAGAGACTTGTGAGGTCGGGGTAAGTTTTGTGGAGCTGGCCGATGGTTCTCCTCTGGCCGATGGGGATGTTGGTGACTTGTGGAGGTGTTGGCATCGGCAAGACCGCTGTGATCAGCAGGAGATTTGTGGGGTAGGCCGATAATGTATGTCATGGTGATGGGCTGTGGGCGAAGGGTTGTGTGTCGAGCGTGGCAAAACGCTCGACACTTGGTATGTATGCGACTATGTTTTTAAAGCGCCGAAGTTGTCTCCACACTATGCATGTGGGATTAATTTCCCTACACATTTGAAACCTCAGGAAGCACCTTTTGGCGGGAAGCTCCATTTTGATCGCTGCGACAGTCTTCTGGGTGGTTGCGGGTTGTTGAGCCATCAATGGCGATAGTGCAGGGGTATGGGTGACGGTACAAGCAATTAAGCTGCCTAATCGTGGATGAAGACTTTCAAGTGGTGGCACAAAGCTCAAGATCCCCCCTGTCTATCGCATTTTAATCTGTGAAGGCCATTTTCAAATGGAAGGAATGTATCTGGCGAATTTTTGACTTCTGGCCATGTAATTAATTGCTGAATGTACACTGTTCTGTAAATAATGGTCCGGCTATGTTACTTATTGGAGGTTGGATGTTTTTGGGCTTTCTGCTCTGACTCTAAACATAAGGTGTTCACATTTTGAAAGGCATTTTTTGCTACAGACTCGGTCCTTAGTCTGGTGTACTAATCTATCTTGGCTTGTAAATGATGATTTTCTCTGTGATGGCCTTCTATGCAGATTGATTTTAAATGAAAAACACCTGTGTGTGTATTGTTTCTGATTGTCTCATGTATGTCATTTGTTTTCCTTTCAAACAAGGTTGTCAAGGGCTTCCAAGTTTTTCAGTATGTGCATACTGTGTGTCTGATTTATTGCGTCTACTCAAGGAGTGGTTAAATAGGCTTTTGATCAAATATAAAGGGAAATAGATTGCATCATAGGATCTGTTAAGTATGATCATTAATGATACTCTTTCTTGGACATGTTGCTGTTAGGCAGTAGCATTATTCTTAGGTCCTCTGGATATGAATTTATGTTGTCATGGGGAGACATTTACAGTCTTAGATATGACTCTGCTGCCCAGATAAGGCACTGGTTTGGGAATCTGTCTATTCAATGGATCTAGGAAAGTCCCATAACTCCAAACACCATTTCAAACCATCTCATCCTTCCATCTGTTAGTTGTAGGATTAGGATTAGGAAAACCCCTGCATGCTCTCATACCTAACCAGACATTATGTCCAAGAATGTTGCCAACCTTGTGATCTATCATGCAGATCTTGGTCCATACATGAGAGTATTCTGCCTATTGTTGTCAAGTTAGATCTTTATATCTTTGAGCTAGTCAAGGTTATATCTTGAGTTATAGGGACACCCCCCTTGGTGCGGCAGAACCAGAAGTGAAGGGGAGGAGCTCACGCAACCTCCTGTATTAGTTGGCTGAATCTGCGTGTGCATAGGAACTGGAAAACCCTGATGCTGATTCAGAAGAAAAACGAACACGGTGTAGCCTTTTCCTTGTTCGCTGAACTACAAAATCACACCGATATGCCTTCCTCTTTCGCCGAGACCTTCTAACTTTCTTCCCGATGAACAATCCACTCGCTTTCACCAAGACTACCAAATCTGCTTTCGATGACTCATATCACACCGATGCATACCTATAATTCGTTCTGCCATTTGTGGGGTCCACAGTCTTTGACCCAACCGGTTGTATGTCTTACTAAATACAAAGGACAAATACATACAAGTTATTCTGTCATATGACTGACGTATACACACCGATTGATCTCACATACATTTGTATACACATGAAGTGCTAATTCCTTCTCTGCACATTGTAACCGAACAGAACACACAAAAATAACTAAAAACTTAATAGAACATAAATAGATCTAACTGTCACGGAGGTCATTCCACTGGTTTCGAAGAAACCCACCAGTGGAATGACTCCAAATCGATGTTCTAGTAATTAGACCAAGAACAAAACTATTTTATTCCTTCCAGAGATTTTACATACAATTGTTTTCTTTTCTCTTTCTCCGTTCGTTCACTCTCCCTATCTCCTCTTCTACGAATACAGAGATAACTATTTAAAGACTCATACATTGGCAGTTACAGAAGGTGGAAGGCGAAACCGTTCCTCAACCACCCTGCCAATCGGTTACATTCTACTTCTTTCTTGTTCGGTTACAATTCTTTAGATCTTTTCTTGACACATATGCAATCTTTCAATATTATGCCGTTACTCGGCCAACTAACATTTGACATGGCACTAAGGCCTTACAATGTAGTATTTTGGACATAACATAAAATGTATAGAATCCTCAGATTCTCAATGTCTTCGAGGTGCTTCTGCACCAAGAAGTTAGATATCCGAACTAACAAGTGGATATTAGTCACAGAATACAATCAGTATAAGACTCTAGAATCCAACAGTAAGTTGGTGGAAGAGGACACAAGCTGAGATACGGAGTAGTATAATGTTCTAGTGATGAGTTTTGTACCAATAGGATATCTGTACTAAGGATGCATATCAAGAAGGATATCCAGATAAGTGGTGATGTAGGTAGCAGTGTATCCAATGGGAATATTCTAGAGGATGCACTTTGAAGATGCCAAGGAATATACCAGGATCTAGTTGTCATTCATTCTCGATTGCCAACTGGCAATACGTGTTCTATTTTGTGGTCGTAGATATTTTTGATAGAATCTTGACCGTCAATCCTTATAACTAGTTTTGGATCATTTGTAAATAGGGAGATTGAATTGGTGAAATTCGCTAAGCATTAAGCTTGTATTTGTTACAACTTTGTGACTTACCTCATGGTTCTTTCTCAATAAGTAAAAACACTTGTATATCTTTGTGCATATAATGAAATTGAAGAAGAAGATTACAGTCTAATCGTAGATTTTGAGCAATCTTTTGGTCAATTTTTGGTATGGAATGTCAAATTGTTGTGTCCCTTTGGAGTGCATTTGAATGACTGCTCACTATTGTCAAATTTTGATTGAAGATTTGCATCTGTTATATGTAGTTGTGGAACACCTAGTGAAGAATAACTAGATTATCTTCAATTCATGAAAGTGTCTGGATATTCATGTGGAATCATTGAAAACTTTAACTTCTTAGAACTTCTCTTTCTCAACCCTATCTTTTGTCTTTTATTTTTACAAATCTTCATAAATAGTTGCAAATAATGATAAATCTTAAGCGAATATCTAGTAATAATAGTGAGTTCAATGTTTCAAAAAAGATCATTAAGTAAATTTAGAGGAACTGTGCAAAGAATAGTTAACCAAAGCTATTTCAGAAGCACTGATCAAAGTTATATCCAAGTCCTGATAATTTGCTCAAAGTTTAGTCATCCATTGGTGAATTTGACTTAAGTTGTTAAAGGTATGTGCAGATTATGCAAGATATGCAAGATATATCGTGAAGTTTAACTAGATCAAGAAGAAGATGAATCCTGGTCACGTAAGGCCCCAAAATGGAAACAAAAAAACACAACAAACCCTGAGCGAAGACTAGACAGTCAAGACCTTACAATCGAAGACTTGGGACTTCAAATCCTTAGGGATCTTAAAGGATTTCAAGATAGATAGAGATTTATTATGTAAACTTTTATATGTGTGAACATGACTTAAAACCACATCAATAGTTTGGCGCTAGAAGGAGGGTCGATCCTAATCTTGAGCTGATATTCTTTGAGGAAACTAAGGACACTTCACATCTTTGGCAAGTTCATGGCAAATAACCTTAGTATCTTACCATCTGGATGTGACTTTGCAAAGTTCCAACCCTGAACTTTGAAGTTCACCCTAATTTCCCAAGCTATCTCATCACCCTGTCACAAGGTCTAGATCAAGTGGTCCTTTAAGAGAATCACTTAACATGAGACAAAGAGCTCACTCAATTAGTAAACAGCCATAACATCCTACTCTTGTTGTCCCATTACTTCCTATACAAGTCTCAATGGTGTTCTTTAATGTCAAATCACCAATAAGCTTTGCTGCATATAATGATATGCCTAAGAATCTAGACAAATTGTGTCCTAATTATCATTTTCATCAAGATGCTAAGGATCACCTTAGGATCTTTAAGGAAGATTTCATTAGAGAAAGAATTTAGCATGAAGATTTCATCTGCCAATTATTCCCATACACTCTTGGAGAGTAGGCATATTGCTAATATGTCAATTTGCTAGAATTCAATTACATCCACATATCACTGATTTGCTAAGATTAAAAGAGGAGAAGTTAAATTTATCACAACCATCAATGACCAGTTCCAGAAGGCCTATTCAAGCTTAACAACGCATTACAACATTGCTAAACCAACAGTCTTGTTGGTTTACTATTCTACATTAGATACTTTAATCACAATATTTATGAAGAGGACAGATCCTACCATTACATCTTTATCTAGTCCATATGCAGAGGCAGTGAAGGTGAATACTAAAATGAAACAGGTAAGATATGGTCCTTTGTAGAGTGTAGGACATCCTACCATTCCTAATCAAATGCAGTAGATAAATGGAGCTTTGAGGAATCATGATCCTTTGATAAATCCCCTACCGGTTCCATCGATCAATGCTTTTCAGCCACAAGAGAATAACCAAATGGTACTACATCCTAGACTTGCCTTTACTGAGGTTCGACCAAACAGAAATGGTAACTCTTTCTTTCTTCTTGCTTAAGCTAATGTAGTAGCTAAAGTTTAGGAAGAGAAAGAAGATATGAGAGAGATCACACCTCAATTGAAAAGCTTGACAACTGAAGTGACTTAGTTGAGGAATCAAAACTTTTACTCTCAAAGTAATTGTCAGAATCAACAAAATAAATGATATAATGCACCTTGACCTCCAAGAGTCTAGAACATTAGGACAAATAAAGGAAGTCTTCCTTCACCTTTAGACAATCAAGTTCCTACGAATCCTAAATAGACAACTAGAGTTAATCTAGTTGAAGCTACATTGAACAATTGGTGCCGGATACATAACACCAGTGCGCATACTAAATTGGATTGCTTGCAATTCAATATTGCTACAAGTATTTTCCAAGTGGAAGTACAAAACATTGAAAGAGAAGAAAACTTTCCAAAAGGAAATGATATTCTCCCTCTTGGATATGAGTCAGCTATGATGCTAGAAAGCTTCATGTTCCCAGAGGAGAAAATGAACAGAGTTCATAAGAATTACACTCTCATATGTGAAGAATCGGCCCTAGCACTAGAAGCTTATACTTTCCCTTTCAAAGGTGATAATGATCCCGAGCAAGAAGTGGATGAAATTCACGCCTTCTAGTAGTTTTAGAGAGGTCATAACTACAACCTAAGAAACAACAATAACTGACCATTAGAACCATTGAAAAGCTCTATTCCACTGAAGAACTTCAACACATCTCCATATGTGTAATACAACAACAATCCTTTGCTTCCAAAGGCGAGTCAACAACACACAACCTTATTTTCAGCCGTAGCTAGAGGTATGGCTGAACTTTCTGAATCAAATAAGTTGGTTAATTACTTAGCTAAGGAAATTAAGAAAATGAAAATAAGTTTGTCATTATCTAAATTTCTCAAAACTTTGGTCATTAAAAGAGCTTTCCTAATATCCTTGGAAGAACCATCACCAAAGGAAAGTATCCCTAGCAGTGTCTAGACTAGAGAAGCTTCAAACAAAGACGTTCCTCCTAAACCTAGAGACAAAGGTCAAGTCCATGTTGTTGATGTGCATATTGCAGTCTACAAAGAGAAAAACAAATTTCCCTCATTCTCCTAACCTTAAGAATTTTTGGTAAGAATTTGTACAATTGTCTAGTAGACTCAAGAGCATCCAGCAATGTCATGCCTTTATCAGTCTATCAAATCCTAGGCCTATCTCCTGTTAAGTCTTTGAAAAAAGTCACTCAATTGGACAATTCTGAAGTGAGTGTTATAGGAGAATGAACCCATATTCACATGTAGTTGGCCTCTAATCCTAGAGTACAACACTTCATTAATATCCAAGTAGTGGACATACCAGACATATATGGTATGTTGTTGAGCACGGATTGGTCAAAGATGTTAAATGGTTATTCGGCAATAGATATCTCCCATATGTGGTTACCATGGAGGGGAATCTTGAACCAAATTTGTATACAAGCAGAGCCTAGAATGAAATACATGATCATGGAGTATCATCGGAATAATGAAGTGCTATATGTAGAATTAGAGCAAGGAGTCTATCGTCTCATGGTTTTGGATGTTCAAGTTAAAGAAGTATTGATGTACAGTCAAGCATAGAGAGCCAACGATATAGGTTGAGTTACACCAAGAACTGACATCCTGATAGAATCAGATCATGATTATTCAGAACATGATGAAGAACATCACTTATGTGATTTTGAAAGTGTTAAGGGGAAAAGAGGGGTGAATGATGGTAAGCATGTAAGTACACTAGATCAAACCCTCTTCCATAATAATATTCAAGAAAAAAAACTAAGCTAAGTCACTACCAAAGGGAGGAGGACTCAGCTACTAATTTTTTCCTCTTGTTTTCTATGGAAAGATGTGATTTAATCAAGCCTTTTATCAAAGCCTAGGTTAAGTATGAGTAAAACCCTAGTTATAAGATAATCAACTTGTAACCCACACAAGATTACTAAAACTCATAATTCAAATGCACAAAGATGATCAGTGAGATACCAGGACTTGTGCTCTGGAAGCTGGAAAGTTAGAGGATGCTGGTGTAGGCACCCAAGTATAGAAAGTCCAAATCTACTAAAACTCAAAGCTGGAGAAATGTTTTAGAGGGTGTCAAGATGTTTGATTTAGTGCTTGTTTCAATAGGAGGACACCGAGGTAGGCGCCCAAGTCTTCCATAGAGGAATTTTCACAAATTGCTATTGGATCCTGAAACCCTTTTCTTTACACAACCTTATTGTACCTTCACTTCTTCAGACTTCACACCTGTAACCTACACACAAGAAGGAAATGGGTTTGGGGGTTGTGGTGTTTATGGATTTGCCTAAGTCAAATCCTGGGATAGCATTCAAGCTTCCCAACACCATTGTTAGAGAGCATGTCCTAGCAGGGCAGAGGCTAAAGATAAACCAATGATGAAATGATTTAAATCACAATGATGTCACCTTAGAGGTGATTCTCTTATGACAATGAAGATCCTTCAACTCATAAGGAGATGGATGATGATTCCAAATCTGCAACAACACACATAATACAAACACAAATCTACAACAATAACATAATGAGTGCCTTGAATGCTCTTTGCTTTGACATCATAAGTTTGAAATGTCCCTTCTCTAGGTTACAAATGAATTCAAAACACAATTATATATGTTTTCCTACTAACATTCATGAATTTAATTAAAAGAGCTGACAAGGAGAGACCCATTTAAAGGTCCTATGCTGACATGCCTTGAAATCTGCCCCGACCAATCAGGGAGGACTTGGGCGCGGGCGCCCAAGTCCCAAGGTGCCTTTTTGGCCTAGGCTAAGGCATAAAATAGGCCCCTAGTTCCCATTTGACATGGGTTTTGGGGGATTTTGCATCGAGATGAATATTTAGCTTTTATAATGTTTTCACGAGGACCTAGGAGCTAAACTAGGAGGTAAAAAGGCACGTGTCCACTTTTTACTCCATAAAATTTAGTCCGCACTTTAATGTGTGTGTGACCATACAATTCAGTACATGCATTAAAGAACAGTTGAAGCATATCAAACACATCAAACACTTGAATGAAGACATACCCTAAGTCTGGAGGACTATTTCTAGCCCCCATGCTTAGGCAAACATAAGAAAACACTTGATAGTCATGCAATACACAATGAATACATTAAGGAAGCACACAATACATGAAGAAGATAGTGAAAGCACACAATACATGGAGAAGACATGAACACAGTCATGCAAGACACAGAGAAGACATGACTAAGAAATTATATAAATAATTCTAACACTAAATAGACAGCATGGGGGGAGCTCATCACTACATGTCTTTATACCATGCAAAAACATACAAAAAACACAGTGCAGGGGGAACTCATCACTACACATCTTTAGACCACACAAAAACATGCAAAACATGCAAGCAAGACACATAAAACACATAGAAGACACATGGAATACATGAGCACCATATAGTATGCCATCAACACACTATACGTCTTATACATGACAAACACAGGTGAAAGAGAGGATCTCATTGCTACACTCCACTATCTAAGACACACCAAACACACCTGATGGTTGAGCTATGCTACCACAACCACCAAAGAGATGCTTAAGGGTGAATAACTCAAGATCTAGCCTCACCTCGCAATGAGAACTTTGTTAAAAGGATGTGCAACTAGTTTAAGAGTTACACCATCCTGCCTTCCACAGAAGGGCTTTTAAAATGCAACTCCACCCGCATCCATAGATGCTTTATAGTGAAAAGGGAGCATGTGCTCAAAGTATACAACCCCACTCACATCACAGAGACAGGTTACAGCGAAAAGGAGGTATACATAAGAAATCAATGTACACAACCCCAACCACATCACAGAGGCACCTTATGGTGAAAAGGAAGTGTATGAAAACATGCTTTATCAATATCTAAAGTATCCAAGCAATTACTATGATATATTCCCCCACCTTAAAGTGGTTGATTCCGCTTGTCGGTATCAAGCACATTTAAGGTAAAGTGAAAACATGCAAGGGAACAAGAGATTTCACAAAGCCCATGCCCCAAAGGTGACATGTGCCACGATTGGCAAATGTTTCCAAAAATACACTATTATCATTTGCTAACATAATCAACAACATATAAACTTTGGTTAGAAAATCTTACTCTAAGATAACAACCAAATCAATCCATGAAAGCTATACAGAAACATATCACGTAATCGACCAAGGCTACACTTACGGGTTCAGAACCGAGTACAGCCGTGAGGTTATACTACAGGTATCTTAGAACCGAGTGTAGCTACAAGATGTGATAAAAAACAATCCAAAGTGCATAGAAGTAGATTTAGAGTATTGCAAAGGTTTGTTACAACAAATTTCACAACATGAATCACAACATAGAATGATTCTACTAGTCATTCGTCAGTAATATATATCAACCCCATCTTCATATGTGGACTATGTCTATTTTTTGTTTCTTCTTGAAGGGATGCATGGTTCTTATCAGTATTTGTTTGTTTTCTTCATCCACCAACTAGTAGAGCCACTGCAAAATGTAAACACTAAAATGAGAGGAGGAAAAAGTGACTTGGGTTTACAACATGGGAAGATGCCCCCAAGGCATCCTCCATAATGTTATGCCCCCAAGGCACAACACACAACAATAAAATAGAAGAGAAGGGTAGAAGAATATTGAAACAAATAGAAGAATGGTCACGATAGAGGTGGTCTTCTTGTATCCTTGACCTTACAAGAGTATCAAGGGTCATCCAAAGAGACCTAAATAACATTTAACACAACACAAGGAGTTCACAACACAACACATTAGAGGAGGCCTATCGTGAGAGCAACTCAAAGAGGTGCTACATCGAAAGTGACTAAAAGGGTGAGAAATACTTACCTGTGAGAAAATGCAACTACACTAGCAGTCATCGTTGAGCAATCTCAAATGCAAGAGGAAATAGGTACATAAGGTACTATAGCCCAATTTGAAAATTCATCCTTCAATTTTTCATCATTTAGCTCTTCTTTTGTTTCAATTTCTTTTGGTGAGATGTTTTCTTGTTGCAATGCTACTTGTTGAGCTAAAGCTTGTCATTTTCTCCTTCTTTCTCTTGCATTCTGGGTCCTTCTTGTCTTGTTAGTGATATTTGCAAAAGGAGTTTCACGAGTTTTGACATTCTTTGACATCTCATAAGAGGAAACTGGTACAAAGTTGATCTTTTTGTCATGAAATACTTCGCTCTTTAAGGTTACCTCCCAATCCTTGTAAGGATGGTTGAGGAGGATCCTTAGAAAAAATCCCTTTACCTCGTGGGCGAGGGGACTCCTTTAGATCGAGCTTCTTTTCACTCTCTATTTGTTTAGTAGGAGGAATTGTAGCCTCAGAGGACTGAAAGAGTCTAGGAGCATCCTTTCCATGTGATAGTTGTGTTATTAACTTTTCCTTGTATTTTTATATGCCAAGAAGAATTGATCTTCTCTTGGTTGATCGGGTTCAGTAGGTTGCAGCCAAAAGTAGTACAAGTTAAAGTTTCCATGATTGGACAAAGGTTTCTATCCACTATGATGTCCAACATGCACCTATCCTTGATTAGGGAATTTTAAACACTTATGAATGGTAGAAGGGAGGTCGCTTTCATGGACTTGAGCCAAGGGTGGCCAAGTTTCACATGAAATAGGTCTAATGTAGGAATGATGACAAATAGTTATTCCAAAGATTTTTCCACCACTTTAATCAAGACTGTAATCTTCCCCATAATCGAGATGAAATGTCCATTATGTGTCTTAATCATTATATATGTAGGATCATAAGTATCTTGTACCAAATCTTGCATGTATAAAAACTCTTCAGTTATCACATTCGTCATACAATTAGGATCGATAAGGACCCCTCTTGTAGGATTCTCACATATATGTGGTTTAATGTAGAGAGGGCCATCAATATATCTAATTGTGACCTCATGTGGAGCAAATGAGATGATAAGTTTAGGAGCCTTCCTCTTCCTATTAACTTGAGGAGGAGCCACACCACCTTTATTTTGATTAGAGGCCATGTATGTGAGACTGTTACACACTAGGGCACTAGTTTGAGGAAATCAGGTTATTGAAGATTAAAAAACACTCTAATTTCACTACAAACTAGGTGGGTATTATGTGAATAGTGCTGCACAACAAGGCAATGTGAATGATTTTAAGACTTTTCACAAAGAAGTGTGAAGAGAGTGTTAAAGCTCTTAATGTTGAAATACACAATGTGTAATTACAAACATTGAAATTTTGAAAGCAAGGATGTCAAATGATGCAACACTACTATAGATAAGGAAAACAAATGAAGTTAGAATGCAAACTAAATGCATAAATACACAAATTTATACCTTCAAATGTGATCCCTCTCCTTGATAGGGTGGAAGAAGCTTGCAACCAAAACTCCTTAGATTTACCCAAATAGATGCATATGGAAATGTGGGTTGCTCAATGCATTCAACACAAATATAGATAAGGGATTGGATGATAGATTGGATGAGGCTAAATTGATTTTGCCATTATGATAGTATGATGAAGAGATTTGAGAGAAATTTGGGCATGATAAGGATGCAAGAAGAAGTTTTTGTAAATGGCTTAGAGGAGGGTCTTATTTATAGATTTTTGGAAAGAGGATGGAGGGCGATGATTAAAAGTTGAGATCAAGGGCTAGGAATGATTGAGATTTAGGGTTTGGATTGGAGTCATAGCCTTCTAACAAGTGTCACAAGGGGAGTGGATGAGAGAAATCAAGGGTTGAGGTTTGGTCAAATGAGATTGGAGGGTGAGGATTATTTGTGAATTTTAAATTCTCATGGGGAAAGGTGTAGAGGATGAAAATGAATTAAAATTCATTTTTGGGAAGAGTGGATGTGACAAGTGAATTAAAAATTCAACTCATGGGGGAGTGTGAATTAAAAATTCACTTTTATGTGGAGATGTCAAGGTTGAATGACACATGTACACTTACATGTGTAAGAGGGTGATAACTGAGGTGTAAGGAAGATTTGACCCTTTGAATAAAAAATTGATTTTTATTCAAAGGTGTGTGGGAGGATGGGTTGAGCAAGGTTAATTAAGTGTTTAGCTTAATTAATTTAGGTCTAAGGGATAGGTAGGCTAGGGTAGCTAATTAAATAATTGATATTTAATTAACTAGGATATGGATAGGTTGATTAATAGGCTAGATTAATTAGATAACATGATTTATCTAATTAACAAGGATTAGAGAGACGAACAAATTAACTAAATAAATATTGAGAATATTTATTTAATTAATGAGGATATAGTTGTAAGGTATAGTGATAAATTAAATGAATTAATTGATCACCAAGGATGGGTAAATGGTCAAAGGTAGATGATTAGGGAGAAATTAATTAAATAAAATGAATTTATTTAATTAATAGGATGGATAATTGGTGGTGTAGAGATACAGGAAATTGGTTTTACGAAGCAAGTCAATTTTAGGTGTCTACATTTGCCCCTCTTTGAAATGGTGTTGTGGCTAAGTAACACTATTTCAAAGAAGTTAAAACATAGAGTTGGATTGGATAAAAAAGATTTTGGCTTAGAAGAAGTGGGTAACGTTTAGGGATGATTAGTAAGGGGGATGCCCCCTCGAGAGGACATGTAGGTTTCAAGAACACGGGTGTTCTATCGAAATGGATGAAACAAATTGGTTGAACTGGTTGGAGGATAAGGGGTGAGATGAAAGAATGATGATGTTGGGAGATTGATTGGTGGATGATCATTGTGCTAAAAAATGATTTAGAGCAATCCTAGGTTTGATATAGCAAAGTGGATATTTTCACCAAGGTATAGAAGACCAGGGTGATGATGTTTATCCAACATTTGTATGGACTAGACATGAAAACAAGAGGGTGATCCCATGCATACCCAAGATAGTACAACCTTGTCTAGATGAGGGAAGGGGACTCATAGCATAAGCCCTTAATACACAAAAGGTATGATGAACCTTAGATGCACATGGAGATCAATATGCTAGAACTAACCCTATGATCCACAAGATATGAATACTAGCTTGGAGTAATTAAACCAACCCACAAGCACAGCATACAAAAGCAAGACTATGCCCCATTCTAGATGTTTTCGCCACATACCATGATATAGTGAGATTAAGGTAGTTTTGATGTGATCTTCGAATATGACAAAAGATAAAAAATCAAAAACGAAAAGACCAACAAACCAAACAAGTAGCCATTGTATCTCTTGCCAAGATGGATGATGATAGGATAGATTATGCCTATCATAGGAACGATATATCCTAAGGCAGGAATCGATTGATGATTGGATAATGCCTAGTTGATGTTGTAAGATTGGCTCAAGATATGATTGTGGCAAGTTGTGGTTGATGTTGATTTGATAGTTGATGATTTTTGTTAAGTGATGATTGATAGGTAATGTGATGCTTGGATCTAGTGTAAGCTTAGGTGATAAGGGCCATCCAAGTGGGCTGGATGGGTGCATCTTATGTACCTGAGCACTGGAAACTTCCTTCGTATTCCAGACTACCTACATACCCTGTATCCACGGGATCAAGGGACATCAAGATGTAGATGGTGATGATATGTTGTTTTGATTTGTTATGATGATGTGGGGTGATTGAGGATAGATGTGATGATGTTGGAAGATGATGTGTTATTGTGAGGATGTTAGAAGATGATGAGATGTTGATGGAATGATGTTGATTTTGTGAGGGATATTTTTTAGGATTTTATGGATTTTTTTAATTTATTTTTTTATTTGAGATTTGGAAAGGGCATGGTTTATTATGAGATGGTTCTATTGGATTACGTTTGGATAGCGTTTGCACTAGATACCAATGATAAGGGAACACCAGGTCTAGGGGTGAAGGTGATGGGGTTGGATTGGGGGATTAGCGATGAAAGGAAAATGGATCAAATATTTTTGATAGATAGATAGATACATGCAGATAAGGGATAGGATGGGGGGATAAAGGAATGGGTAGGGACACATGAGTTGTAAGGATGGGGGGTTTTAGGATTTTCTCCAAGGGCTTAAGTTGCAAGGAATCATATGCCCCATACATGATAGACTTATGTTTGGATGAATGGACTTTGTAGTAGATGGATGGAGGATCTGCTTGAATAGGGAGTATGTCGAGAGGTGTCCAAAGCATGTTTTTGATATTTTGCCCCTTGTCTTTATCAAGATCTAAGGAGGGAGATATAGTAGGTGGGATGGATGGGAAATGATAGGATAAATAGGGGGATAGTGGATAGGAATATGATAGGATAAGGATACATGGATATGATATGCAAAAGGATGTTATGGATGTGGATGATTTTACCCCCAAGTGTAGGGTACAAATGGATGGGAAAGGGACTTACACATGATTCCCACAAGGGGTTTTCATCATGGTACTTGCCCAAGATGCCACAAGGAGTGGTTTTCACCATTGGATGGATTTTTCTCTTTACTATTTTCTTGATTTTTAATTTTTTCCTTTTTTGATGGAATAGAGACTCTAACGTCTGTTTCCATTGCAAGGCGAAGATGGTTCCATCTTGGATAGTATTATGGATGACGATTGCATGGATATTGGTAGATAGGAGAAGATGGCATGGATGGTGGATAGTGGGTTATGATGTGGATTATGACGTGGATTATGATGTAGATTATGATGTGGATTATGATATGTATTATGATGTGGATTATGCAAAAGCATGGACCATAGGGATGTGATGGGGGAGATATGTAGGACAGTGGATGAAAGATGGAGAGATGGAGGTATGTGGGAATGTCATGTGGTGGAGGGGAACCAAGACCAATGGATGCACACACCATGATGTATTTTGAAGCTTATGTTTTGGATGTGGAGTTGGGAGTAATGGGGATCGGGATACGGGATTTTTGGATGGCCAATTTGGGGTTTTAGGGACCCAAATGGACTTAGGATTTGGGAGTTTTTTAGATGGGAAGTGAGATGTTTGGGATTTTGGGGTAGATTGGGATGTAGATGCCTCATTAGAGTTTTGTGCTTTTTGTTTAGGGACCCACACCATTTTTGTTTTGGATTTTTCTTGTGATGGTGTGGGCTTTGATAGCCTTTTGGATTTTTGGTTTTGCTTGGAAGGGATAACATCTTTAGGATTTTGTGCTTTATGAGTTGAGGCATTCAAATTATTACTTTTGAATCCCATAGATTTGGGGGAAGCTTCATGTTGGAAAGATGTGTGCTTTTGTTTGTCTTGATTGGGAATTTTAGGGGGTTTATGGGTGGAGTGGTTAAAAGTGGATTTTTGGATAAATGGATAAGGAGTTTTGAGGATGGGAATATTAGGACTTGGGAGGATGGGAGGATAAGAGGATTTATGGATAGGGATGTTTGGTGTTGGTAGGATAGGAGGTAAAGTGGATTTAATAGGGATATTTGGAGTTGAAAGTAGTGGAGGTAAATTTGATGTGGAAGATGGATGGTCACATGCTTATGCAAATGATATGATGATGGAGGAGGGATGGCGACATATGATTTGGAGGTACGATGAGGTGTACCATGTTTGGATGAATGGATTTTGGGAGATGGGTGGATGTTGCCAACATGTTTAGATTGTTTGCCTTAGGATGTATAGCCAAGGCCTTGCAAGGATAGATGGAATGTAGTGTGGATGGGCTCCAAGATGCCTTGTTCATGAAGGCCTAAGCCTTTTCCTTGATAATTCATATGTTGGAGCATGTGGCATGAAATGGGATGTTTTACTTTGGAAACAAGATGCGAGTCTGTTATTTGTTGGAGAAAGATAGGTGGTGGATTGAAGTTGTTCACCTCCTACAAGGGAGTCACCATGGATGAAAGGGCTTTGTTCGAGTGAATAGGAGGATGGATTTGGGATGGGATTGGTTGATGGAGGTGAAGGATTAATGGTGGATGGTAAAGGGGTGGTAGAAGATGGTGAGGGATCAATAAGTTGATCAATAGATGGGATTCGATAGGATGCTTAGATCTTGATTAACATAGGGGGTTGACGTTTCAACATGCTTTGGATTTGATGGATCGTGTGTTTGGGTAGAAGTGGAAGTGACTTGGATGGTGATGGTAGGTTCTTGACTTATGGGTTCTTGAACATGGCTACATGATGGTTCTTGAATTATGGTAGGAGTTTGTTTAAGAAGCTTGGTGGGTGTTGGGTTGCATGAGGGTGTTTGATTCCTTGCTAATAGCCAATGGATGGCATTCTTCATGAGTGTATGGGTTGAAGAGCAATATAATGGATGGATAGTAAGGGTGGATGGTGTAGGATTAGGATTGGGATTGGATAGGTGGATGATGGGATTAGTTAATGATGGTTCTTGGATGGGTTCAAGATAGGTGTGGGATTGGATGGTGGTGTTGGAAGGGTGGGGGATTTGGGGGAGTCTATAGCTTTACTTTCATTTTTTTATGTTCTTTGGAGGAAATCCAACAGGGATTCTTTGGATGTCATAGGCTTAGGATTTGGAAGATTTAATGGAGGGTTAGATGGTGTAAGGGTGATAGGGA
The DNA here is from genome assembly GCA_027924645.1 of Cunninghamia lanceolata. Classification (NCBI taxonomy): domain Eukaryota; kingdom Viridiplantae; phylum Streptophyta; class Pinopsida; order Cupressales; family Cupressaceae; genus Cunninghamia; species Cunninghamia lanceolata. Next base: position 12,118,766 of record BSBN01001400.1, read on the forward strand.
TTGATGGATTGGGAGATACATAGGATGATGGATTAAGATTGATAGGATTGGAAGGATATTTTGGTGGGGGGATAGATATTGATAGACTGTAAGGTAGATATGATGATGGAGGGATTGGGGGATGGGGATTAGAGGATGGGGGATTCGCATGGGGAAATGGTTGTTGATATAAGCTTTGGATCTTAGATATAAGGTGTGCTAGATTGGTGTTCCCTTGATCAAAGTTAGCATGACAAATGTTGGGGGATGGATAAGTTGGAGGTATTGATTGGTGGGATAGGTATGATAGCATGGATGTATAAGGGGATGAATATTGATATGATGTTAATAGGGATGAAAGATAGGGTGTTTGTTGATATGATGGAGGTTGGTATGAGGTTGATGGTGTGGATATGTAAGATGTAGGTTGGTATGATGAAGGTTGATATAATGTGGATGTGGATGGAATGTAGGGTGTTTGTTGATATGATGGAGGTTGGTATGGGGCTTGGGATTCTCCAATGATGAGGTGTGCTAAGGGTATATCCCTAATGTCATTTTTACATTTTTCCTTAGTATTAGGATCCATATTCTCATAGATTTTTCTAAGTCTTTGTAATTGTTGCATTGCTACATAAGGATCCATTTTGTTGGAGAGATATGAGATGAAATGGAGGATAATGGATGATTGTGATGTTGGGGATCAAATTTCAAGACCTTAGGATGCTTTGATTTGCTTCAATTTGATGGATGGTTCTCTATGCCTAAGATAGACTAATGATCTTAAGCAAGAGGGTTGATTGGGTTGATTCGATTGGATTATCAATTAAGGTCTTGATTTTTTATTGGGTTGATTTGGATTTAGGTTTTGGGGGTTTTTAATAATGATGTGGATGATTGTGGTTAGGATTTTGGATGAAATATTGATGGAGGATGAAGGGGACTATGTCCTTAACCAAGGTTTGATTTACAAAATAATGGTTTGTTGATTAAAGATTAGGGGGTTGGAATGTTTGATTGGAGTGGATAATGGATGAGGGATGATTGATGTTGGATTTGATTTTAGATTTGGATTGAAGTTATGATTTTTGACTTGGGGTTGATTTTGGATGAGGATTTGGATAATGTTGATCAAATAGATGAAGGAATGGGATTAAGATGATGATAATGAATTGGATTAAGGATTATGAGGATGATTATGACTAGGGATGAAGTGGATTAGGATGAATTTGATTAAGCTCAAATAAATGGATAGGATAAGCTCAATGGATGGGGTTTGATAAATGGGGGGTGGTTTAGTAATGTTGGGAGGAAAACCTATCCTGATGTGAGGGGGCTGTGGGGGGTTGGATGTGACCCCCTATTTATAGGGGTTCGGGGGCGTAGCCCCGACTAGAATTTTTTTGAAAAATGGGCTTATAAAATTGATGTTTTTGATGGGAAATTTTGATTTTTGGACATAGTTGAAGAAGACGCTAAAATAGATGGAAAATGGCGCTAAAGGATGAATAGAAGGCGTTAAACAGAGGAAATAAGGTGCTAAACGATTGTGAATGGTTGGATTGATGGATGAATTTGATTTTTCTTGGCAAGTAGACAAACAATCAAGCAAGAAAACACAATGGCCAAAGGTTTTGTTTGTGAAAGATTTATCAAGCATGCACAACCTAAGGAAAAGAAAGGACAATACTTGTTGAACAAGTAGAGGGATTTGGGCCACTAAAATAAAGGTTTGTAGTGGGGGAACATTTGGGGGATTGGCACGATACGAGCATCTGATAAACCACTTAAGGTTTTTACTAGCTCTACTAGGGGTCTCATATACACAAGGTACTACTCCCTTTCAAGCTAGCATCAAATGGTATATGCTAATACCAATTTGAACTTGGCTTTCACCTTATCCTATTTTGTATATCATACCAGATGAAAGTACCGCTTGAGGTTGCCAATGAGTTCTCCGAACAGATGTGTCTCAAGGGCAGCCCCACATCCTAAAAAGAAAAATAGAATAGAACCCTTTCTCTTCACCCAAGATCCTTTTGAAGGCAAGGGGAGAGGATACTTTGATTCTACCCTATGGGATAACACAAACATGCCACTGCACAAGACATGACAAACAAAATCTAATGTTCATTTTAAGCTCAAATCAAAAATGTGCCTAAATTTGTTTGTTGCAAGTAATGATTAATTTTAGTTGCACCAAAATCAAATGTTCTTTACACTAAGGCACACAAAGATTCTTTTTAGGTGCACCAATATAAATTGTTTGATTGTAGATTGTTTGCAAGCAAGATTGCTTTTATGCACCAAATTTAAGTGTTTTCTAAGCTAAGCACACAAAGGTTCTTTTTAGGTGCACCAAGATAAAGTGTTCTCTATGCTAAGAAATCCCTGCAAGAGATGTTAGTAGATTCCAGATTGTGCCCCAGGATGATTTGAAATATTCTGCAGAAAAGGGGCCCAACCCTAAATAGATCCCTAAGCTAGTACATAAAATAGCACCAATCCAGACGAAAGATAGCACCAATATACAAGATAGCACCAATACAGAGGCAAGATAGTGCTAATATACAAGATAGTGCCAATATACAAGATAACACCAATACAGAGGCAATATAGCGCTAATATACAAGATAGCACCAATATACAAGATAGTGCCAATACAGAGGCAATATAGCATTGAACTGTGTTTTTGCCTTAGTTTATCTTCTATAACGAGAAAGATAGCACCAAACTGGGTGAGTTTAGTGGCAAAATGATGTAGTGATCCCCCTGTCCCTTCATAAAATCCTACAAAAATAGAGAGCAAAAGACACAAAAGATGTTGAAAAGGTGAAAAACACAAAATATGTGAGTCCAAATGATCAAGCAATGTCATGGTAAGAAGGCGCCACCACAGTTTGAAAATATCACCAAAATGTAGGTAAAATGGCACCATTGCACAGAGAGATAGTGCTAAACCTACAATGACACATCTAAAAAACAAAAAAAAACTCAAAAGATTCTTAGATTGAGACCTTGTGGGACCCACCAGGTGTGCCAAATGTAGATAAGGAAGACAAATGAAGTTAGAAATGTAAACTAAATGCATAAATACACAAAGTTATACCTTCAAATGTGATCCCTCTCCTTGATAGGGTGGAAGGAGCTTGCACCTAAAACTCATTAGATTTATGCAAATAGATGCATATGGAAATGTGGGTTGCTTAATGCATTCAACACAAATATAGATAAGGGATTGGATGATAGATTGGATGAGGCTAAAATGATTTTGGCATTATGATAGTATGATGAAGAGATTTGAGAGAAATTTGGGCATGATAAGGATGCAAGAAGAAGTTGTAAATGGCTTAGAGGAGGGTCTTATTTATATTTTTTGGAAAGAGGATGGAGGGTGAGGATTAAAAGTTGAGATCAAGGGCTATGAATGATTGAGAGTTAGGGTTTGGATTGGAATCATAGCCTTGTGACAAGTGTCACAAGGGGAGTGGATGAGAGAAATCAAGGGTTGAGGTTTGGTCAAATGAGATTGGAGGGTGAGGATTATTTGTAAATTTTAAATTCTCATGGGGAAAGGTGTGGAGGATAAAAATCAATTAAAATTTTATTTTTGGGAAGAGTGGATGTGACAAGTGAATTAAAAATTCAACTCATGGGGGAGTTTGAATTAAAAATTCACTTTTATGTGGAGATGTGAAGGTTGAAGGACACATGTACACTTACATGTGTAAGAAGATGATAAATGAGGTGTAAGGAAGATTTGACCCTTTGAATAAAAAATTGATTTTTATTCAAAGGTGTGTGGGAGGATGGGCTAAGCAAGGTTAATTAAGTGTTTAGCTTAATTAATTTAGGTCTAGGGGATAGGTAGGCTAGGGTAGCTAATTAAATAATTGATATTTAATTAACTAGGATAGGGATAGGTTGATTAATAGGCTAGATTAATTAGATAAGCATGATTTATCTAATTAACAAGGATTAGAGAGATGGACAAATTAACTAAATAAATATTGAGAATATTTATTTAATTAATGAGGATATAGCTGTAAGGTATAGTGATAAATTAAATGAATTAATTGATCACCAAGGATGGGTAAATGGTCAAAGTTAGATGATTAGGGAGAAATTAATTAAATAAAATGAATTTATTTAATTAATAGGATGGATAATTGGTGGTGTAGAGATACGGGAAATTAGTTTTGTGAAGCAAGTCAATTTTAGTTGTCTACAACTACAATTTAAAATCAAATTTCAATGAATGTTTATGATAGCAGCAAAATCTAAAATAAGGTTTTGACTACAAACCCTAGCTTTGAAAATGACTAGGTTATAGGGAAAAATGCAAGTTTTCAACAAAAACCTAGCAAATGAGATCTTTAAATGCAAGATGTAATATCATAAACTGATTAATTGCTATAATAGAGATCAGATCTGATGTAAAAATTAGAAAATCAAATGTTTTCAATGATATGAAATGAAAATAATGCAAAACTATGCCTTTATACAAGCCTAAAATGCTTATTATTTTCACCTTTTTCAAATTTATGCAAGATTTTTCAATGAAGAATGATAAGTATGATAGGAATTAATGTAATATCTAAATTCAACACTCAACAAGATGCAAATGCTCAATGCTATGGGTTCACCAAAATGTTAAGAGGGAAAGAGGGGTGAATGATGGAAAACATGTAAGTACACTAGATTAAACCCTCTTCCACAATAACATTTAAGGACAAAACCGAGCTAAGTCACTACCAAAAGGAGGAGGACTCAACTACTAAATTTGTGCTCTTGTTTTCTATGGAAAGATGTGATTTAATCAAGCCTTTTATCAAACCCTAGGTTAAGTATGAGTAAAGCCCTAGTTATAAGATAGTCAGTTTGTAACAGATAGAAGATGACTGAAACCCAAAAATCAAATGAACAAAGATGATCAATGGGATACCAAGACATGTGCTCTAGAAGATGGAATGTTGGAGGACATTTGGGTGAGTTCCCAAGTCCAAAAAGTCTCAATTTGTTGAAACTCAAAACTGCAGAAATATTGCAGAGGGTGTCTAGATGCCAGATTTAGTGCTTATTTCAATAGGAGGATGCTGGAGTGGGTGCCCAAGTCTTTTGTAGAGGAATTTCCACAAACTACTTTGGATCCTAAAACCCTTTCCTTTGCACAACCTTGATGTACCTTCACTTCTTTAGACTTTACAATTGTAACCTACACACAAGAAAAAGGGGTTTGGGGTTTGTGGTGTTTAGGGATTTGCCACAGTCAAACCCTGGGATGGAATTCAAGCTTCCCAACACTATTGTTAGAGAGAGAGCATGCCCTAGTAGGGCAGAGGCTAAAGATAAGACAAATGATGAAATGCTTCAAATCACAATGATGTCACCTCAGAGGTGAAGGCCTTAGGAGAATGAAAATCCTTCAACTCATAAGGAGATGGATGATGATTCCAAATCTGCAACAACACACACAATACAAACACACATCTACAACAATAACATAATGAATGCCTTGAATGCTCTTTGCTCTGATTTCATAAGTTCATAATATGCCTTCTCTAGGTTACAAATGAATTCAAAACACACTTATATATGCTTTCGTACTAACATTCGTGAATTTAATTGAGAGAGCTGACAAGGAGAGACCCATTTAAAGATCTTATGCTGACATGCCTTGAAATCTGCCCTGACCAATTAGGGAGGCCTTGGGTGCGAGCACACAAGTCCCAAGGTGCATTTTTCATCTAGGGTAAGGCATAAATTGGGTCCCTAGTTCCCATTTGACATGGGTTTCAAAGGATTTTGCATCGAGATGAATATTTAGCTTTTATTATGTATTCACGGGGACCTAGGGGCTAAACTAGGAGATAAAAAGGCATGTGTCCACTTTTTACTCCATAACAGAAAGGCATTTGTCTAGAGAGATACAAAGATGCATAGAATAGAAAATTCCATTAAGAGAAGTCTTATTGGAAGGATGGTGTAGGTTACACCAAGATTGACACCCTGAAACCACATGTGCATTATGCTTGGACATTGTGGACAAGAAAGAATTTATATAGTCATAGAAGAAGCCAAACTTGCAGATTGGAAGCCTAGAAAAAACAAGACTAGACATCTAGAATAGAATTCATATTGAAATTGATGGAGGTCTAGACGTATCTGAAATGGAAAAATATCCAGAAGTACCTAGAACTGAAGCAGAGGTATAGAAATCAATCCGGGATGATGTTGTTCTCTTATCAAGAACTAAATGTTCAGACAATGGAAATAATATGAAAGAAAAGTCATATACCGACACTAAGCTAGATGACATACATGATAAAGGTCTGAATACATGTACTATCCTAGATAGAACAGCGAAAGAACAACCATAACTTCACAAATTAGAGGATATCATAGAGAAAGATTTCCCAAAGAATGGTAAGAAGAAGAAAGGTCTTGAAAAGGATATTAATAATGATCATCCATGGACATTGAAATTTGATGGATCAAAATCTAAATAAGGTGTCAAAGCCATAATTGACCTGTTGAATCCGCAAGATAAATATTTTCTAGCGACATATAGATTATAGTTCCACTGCACTAACAATGTCGCAGAGTATGAAGTATTGATCCATGGGTTGCTCTTAGAACTAAAGAAGAATGTCAGGATACTTCATGTATTTGGAGACTTTGAATTAGTGGTCAAGCAAGTAAGAAAACAATACACCTCCAATACAAGTGATTGTCCAACTACATACACCGAGTATGGGACTTGATTGAAAGCTTCGATGCTTTCAATATTACCCATGTACTGCAGAAGTTCAATCACTGAGTTGACGTGTTAGCTACAAATGCTAGTACTTTAGATCCACTGACACTATCAAGATTGAAAAGGATTTCTATATACTTGGTTTTCATTCTGTCGATAATAGACAACGTCACTAATTTCCAAGTCTTCAATGATGATCAACATATACTAGATTTCATTGCTAATTGGGATGTTTTTGAAGAACAAGTGTTCAACAAGAAATATTGGGAAGACCCTGAATGGAATGAAGAATCCATCATTGATTTATATGAAAAAAAATTCCCAAGGGGATGATTGAACTAGAAAGATTGTTTGATATGGACAAAGTACTAGTCAAATAGAAATACATTCCTAAAATAGATGGAGGTGATTATGAACCTATCAATTTAAGTGAAGATTTGAAACTTAGAAAAGTCCCAATTGGAAAGGTATGCTCTTAGGAAGAACAAGAGGGAATAACACAAGCCCTAAAGGATTACATGCATGTGATCATCTAGTCATATGATGACCTCAAAATGTATGATACTTTGATCATCACACACACTATTCCACTGAAACCAGATGTGAAGTCATTCAGGTAGAAGCACAAGATGGTAAATGCCTTACTAAAACCCTTGATTTTTAAATAGGTTAAGAAATTATTAGAAACACATATCATTTTCCCTATTAGGCATTCAACATGGGTCATAAATCTGGTGCTAGTCAAGAAGAAAAATGGAGACATCTGGTTATGCATAGACTTCCAGAATTTGAGTAAAGCATCTAAAAAGGACAATTATCCTCTCCCCTCAGTAGATGACATACTTTAGATGGTCAATGGAGCTTAAATGATATCCTTTCTAGAAGGGTTCTTAGGGTATAACCAGGTCATGGTTGATAAGATCTAGATAGATTGAAAACAACTTTCACTACTGAGTGGGGAATTTTCACTTATAGGAGAATGTTGTTTTTCCTGATTAATTCTGGTGCAACCTTTGAGCATGCCATGGACATCACCTTTAGAGGCCTTTTTAGCCAGTGCATTATTATTTATATGGATGACCTCAATAGAGGAGATCGCATCACAGATTTAAGGAAAGTATTACAAAGATGTGAGCAATATGGTATCTCTCTTAATCCAAAGAAGTGGATTTTTGAAGTCACACAGGAAAATTGCTGGGACATATTATATTAGAAAACAAAATATCCATTGATCTTGATTAGGTCATTTTCATCATGAAACTCCAATTTCATGGGAGTAAAAAGGAATTGAAGTCATACTTTGGCAAGGTAAACTTTATGAGGAAGTTTATAACTGGTTTTGCTGAAATAGTAAGACCACTCAACTTGATGTTGCAAAAGGATGCCATGATAGAATCAACACCTGAAGCTAAAGCTACATTTGAGGACATCAAGAAATCCATCACCAATGCTCCTATCCTAAATAGCCCTGATTACACCAAATCCTTTTACATATATTAGTTTGCATCTGATCACACATGTGATGCAGTCTTAACACAGAGAAGTGATACAAAAGAAGAAAAGCCAATTGCGTTTATGAGCATCCCATTCAAGGATGTCAAGTTAAAATACTTAGACATAGAAAGACAAGATCTAGCCTTTGTCAGAGTAGTTAAGAAATTTTGGCATTGAAATATCCATGAAATCCGTGTCCAGGTCTTGTTGGAACCATCAAATTTATCTTCTCAAGTACTAGACAAGATATTTCAACCTAACAAGACTAAATGAGAAATATCTGGTCCTATCCAAAGATCCATATCCAGTGCAAGCCATCAAATGTACCCCAATCTGAAGAAATTCCATGGGACCAAACATTTTCAACTGGACACTTTTGAATGTCCATATCCATGTCCATATCCTATCCAAAGCATTATAAGATTGTGCACTTACCCTTTGTTGACTTTGCAACTAGACATTTTACATTGGACATTTCACACCAGACATTCCTAAATGTCTTGACCTTCCTAATCGAGTATGAAGATCCACTCATCTAGTACTTTTGCCAATGTAGGTTGACTACGACCATAATGATGACACTCGACCTGAGTGATCACCATACCTTCTTACTTGACTTCAATCAAAGTCAAAGGGACATTTACACTAGATATTTTGATTAGACATTTGGAATAGGATATTTGAGATCTAGATGTCCATCTGATCCTTTGCATTAAACTCCCATACCATGAGTTGCTTTTTGCCATTGGTATTTAAATTCAAAATGCAAACATTTACCCAATTGTCACTTTTCCCTGCCCCTGAATAGTAATTGGACACCAACTCCAATGAACATTCAATTCATTTCCAAACTTAGTGAATTTCATGAAGGTTAAAAGTAATTTTTGGCATATTTGTTAAATCACAAAGAATTTTAAGAGATAAAAAGAGTGAATTTGTAGAGAATTATCTTTGAAGATGAATTTGCATAACATAAGATGAATCAAGTAGCTGAGTGAACGAAACACACAATGGTAAATGAACATCCTCCTTATAGTGCAACAAAGTTTATTTCTCCATTGTTAGGTACATATACGACAAATTCTCCCTTGCTGGTGGTTAAAGGTTAATTTAGTTTACTTAAGGTAAATTCATGGATTCATCTTGCCATAATTAATCTCATATTACTTTGCAAGATTAAGAATACTTTTTAGTCCTAAATACCAATGCAAGAACTAATTACAAGTGTTTGCATCATGCAGGACATGATGTTGAAACGAAAAAAGCAACGTGATGAAGAGTTTAAAACACCCATGGGTCCTGCACCTAGTGGGGTATGGAGCAAATTTAGACAAGCATCGGATACCCACTACAGAAAGGTGGACTTAGAGGTCTTCAAAGAAAGGATCCAAGCTCACAAGGATGAGGCAACACTAAAGAACATCATATACAGTAGCATGTATAATGATGCAGGGCTTATACGATGAATGCCATGGAGTTGGTAATCGAATGTGCCTAGAAGTATAATCCTATTAGTCAGAGGGTAGAGCACCAAGGCAAGATATATGTAGATTTCTCACCCAAAGGCATTGCAGAAACTTTCAAACTCGTACAAAGCTAGAACATGTTCGAGATAGATATGAACATGTTGTCAATAGAGTACAATTATAATGTTGCTGCATGTTGCAAGGTAATGCATACATTAGGGATGGATCTAGTGACCAGGCCAAAGGCAGTTTAAAAAATGCTGCAAAACTTATATAGATTCAAAGTTTCAATTCTAAAGTCTAATTTATGATTACTTTATTGAACCGAATGGTTGGGAAGGAGGACTCAAGATCCTTAGACTAATGGATGTTTGGCCTCATCCAATTCATGAAGGATGTTGGAGATGTGGTGCACTCGAGACAATTGATTAGCAATTCCATGCATGATGGGATGGTTGGCTAGAAGAAGAAGAAGCAGAGGTTCTTTATGACCTCCTACATTGTCTATTCCTATGCACACAGATCACAGTTTGATGGATTGCACATGGTTGGAAAGCTTGGAAACAAGCAAGGAGAATAGTTGGTATGGTAATAGTATCCTCAGATAGAGAGGAACCAATTAGTAGTGCATCATAGAAGAGTCAATTTGGCTACTTCTTGATGTGGCTAGTCCAACTAATGGAGGGCAACAGAGCCAAGAGAATATCAAGAGATGCCCAAGGGGTAATCACTGCACATGGGTCATGATTTATCCAGTTCCTGACCTTTACATTCATTACAATTGAAGGCCTTGAGGTTCATCCCTTCAAGTTTCCTAGATACCCAACTGATAGGGTTTTACTGTTGGAAATTACCAGGTAGATCATCCCCTCATATGAGGTGTTTACCCAAAAGCATGGCTAAGGGACCATCAAGTTTCCCTTAGATATTTGTTGGTACAGGTGCACAGAGTTTAAAGACTCCAAGATGCCATAGGTCAAGATACAAATGGTTAACCTACAACCTTTCCCTCTCGAGCACACATTTGATCCCTACAACATGATGGAGAAGTATGTTAGCAAGAAATTGCAACATGTGCCTCATCTGGAGGACTATTGAGCTAACTAAAGTGATGAGGAGGATGTAAGGAAGAGAGGATACCAAAGGTTAACCCTTAACCAGATAATGACCTTGGGATGTCTATAGGTTCCTCCACAAGTGAAGTTCGATCATGGTCAAACTCTGGACCCACATTATGATAACAAGCAAGTGGACAAGGAGACCATGCCTCTCTTGGACTAGAACCAACCAGAAGAGATATCAATTGATGTCATAATGAAGAATGCCATGACCACCACCCAAAGGTGGTGTGAGCAGAAGATAAATGAGCTAAAAGCTAAAGGAGTGAGATTTACATTCGATAAGAAGAGGAAGAGGAAAGATAGGACATATGCAGGCTATGATGACTTCCTTGTTGTGAAAAAGAGAGTCATGGAAGACAAATTGGCACAAGAAGGAGCATCCACATTTGGTGAGCCTCTAACTATAAGAGGCATAAGCATTGCTACCAAACCCTCACCTCTAAGGGAGCAGCCAGTACATGATATCCCTAGTACAATTGCACCTTTGGAAGAGTGTCATACTGCAGATATATTGGAAGGGGTTCAAATCCCTAAACAAAAGAGAATAATGCCACCTACACCCATGAGGGGTTCTATTGCAAAACTAGTTGATACACAAGCTGGGACATCAGGACCAACACAGATGGAACTTATGTTTGCATTCAGTCAGCCTCAAGAAGAAGTGTCATCGCCATAAGCTACAATCCAAGAACATCTAATGTAGCAAGTGGTGGCTTATCAAGTTCACATAGGAGGCTAGGTAATGAAGCTCTAGAGAGGCCAAACAATCCAACAAATGATTCAGGTAAAAGAGGAAATGGTCAAAGAAGCAAAGACACAAGAAAAAGAAAGGGCTAATGAATTATAGTTGCCCTTGAGTTAGGTCATGGACATGAGTGATAATGAGGTCACTCATGCTGTAACCAATGATCCAATCTCTTCCTTGTTATCACATCAAGCATTGTAAATAGATGGATGAGTATTAGATCACCATGAATGAGTATCAGATCACCACCCTTGATCTAGGACATGCTACTATAGAGCAAGAAATAAATGAGCTCATGGGTAGTGCTGAGGCTATGATAGTTAGAATCTATAAGGATAACCTAAAGAAATAAGTTCTAAAAAGGGAACATTGCCCATCTTGAAGGATTTATCAGGGATTTGTTCACCTGAGGAGTGCAAATAATAGAAGTCGCAACCAATTTGGTGTTGGTGACATAGGATCAAATAAGTGATTTGGATGTGAAGAAACATTAGGCATAGATCATGGAAGGGTGGATTGACAAGTTCTTAAAGGATAGGGAGGAAGTAATCAAATTGCATTATCAAACTGGGACACCTTAATATTCATTAAGAGCAAAGATGATGCCTTGAAGATGGAGTGTGCTATAAGATTAGATTAAAATGATCAGGATTCTAGCAAGTTGAAGGTCATCTGTAAGCTGTAAGATAAAGTATTATTGAGCTAGAATATCATGATAGTTCAAGCCATGCAAAAAAAAATATCCATATGGATAAAGGACCTGAAGTTTGAGGCTGAGGTATTAAAAGGGTGCAGGCACAAAGCTATAGATATCAACACCAAGGCACATGACCTCTTAACCAATGAGATGGAAATTTTGGAAGAACTCCTTAGGACAATGGTAAATGAGAAGGAGACATATGAAGAAAAGGCTTCCGTTGGAGTGTTCAAGGCCAAGTATGAGCTGGTTTTGAAGAATTTTGTTGGACATTTTTCAAAGAAAACCATCAAGATGAAGTCATGGAATTATTGGCAAAGTAAAAGTGTATAAAGAGAAGTTATATATCTAAACTAACAAGTGGATATCAGTGGATGGGCAACTCCAAATGTAGGAGTATGCCAGGGTCAAGGCCCAAAATTTTGATAAAACTGATATAGAGAAAACCATCGTAGCATATGATCAATATACGACTCTAAAATTCATCAGCAAGTTGGTTGAAGAGGACATAGGGTTAGATACAAAGTAGTCTAATGTCCTAGTGATGATTTTTGTACTAGTACGATATCAATACTAAGGATGCATATTAAGAAGCATATCTAGATAAGTGGTGATGTAGGTAGCACCAAATCTAGTGGGAATATTCTAGATGATGTACTTTGAAGATGCTGAGGAATATACTGGGTTCCAGTTGTCATCTATTCCTTATTGCCAACTGACAATCATGTGCGCTGTTTTGTGGTCATGGATATTTTTGATAGAATCTTGACTGTTGGTCCTTGTAACTAGTTCCAAATCCTTGTTCTATAAAAGGATCTAGATCATTTGTAAACATGGAGATTGAATTGGTGAAATTTGCTAAGCACTAAGCTTGCATTTCTTGCAACTTTTCTACTTACCTCATGGTTCTTTCTCAATCAGTAAAAACACTTGTATATCTTTGTGCATATAATGAAATTGAAGAAGTAGATTATAGTCTAATCATAAATTTTGAGTAATCTTTTGGTTGATTTTTAGTATGGAATGTCAAATTGTTGCATCACTTTGGATTGCATTTGAATGATTGCTTACTATTATCAATTTTCCATTGAAGATTTGAATCTGTTATACATAGCTGTGGTACACTTGGTGAAGTATAACTAAATTAACTTCAATTCATGAAAGTGTCTGGATATTTGTGTAGAATCACTAAAAACTTTAACTTCTTAGAACTTCTCTTTCTCAACCCTATCTTTTGTCTTTTATTTTTACAAATCTTCATAAATACTTGCAAATAATGATAAATCTTAAGTGAATATCTAGTAATAATGGTGAATCCAATGCTTCAAAGAAGATCTTTAAGTAAATTTAGAAAAACTATGCAAAGAATAGTTAACCAAAGCTATTTCAGAAGAACTAATCAATGTTATGTCCAAGTCATGACATTTTTCTCAAAGTTTAGTCATCCATTGGTGAATTTGACATAAGTTGTTAAAGGTATGTGCATATGGTGCAAAATATACAAAATATTTCATGAAGTTTAACTAGATCAAGAAGAAGATGACTCCTAGTCATGTAAGGCCCCAAAATGGAAACAACAAAACACAAAAAACCCTGAGTGAAGACTAGACAGTCAAGACCTGACAACTAGAGACTTGGGACTTCAAATCCTTAGGTATATTGAAGCCTTTCAAGATAGATAAGGGTTTATTGTGTAAACTTTTATCTATGTGAACATGACTTAAAACCACATCAACAGTTCCTATTTTTTTTGTGTTTGTTTCTACATTTCATGCCAATAAAAGTGCATTAGGAACCAATTATATACTGCCTTATCTTGATGATTTTGCAAATGAACTCACAAAGGACAAAAATAAATTGATGATTTTGCAAATGAACTCACAAAGGACAAAAATAAATTGGTTCAAATGGGCACAATTAAGCCCTCTAAATCTCATGCCTTGGCTGCAAATCAGAGCAATAAAGAGCAAAAAGAGTCTGGTAAGTAGAATAAGAAACAACAGAATTAAGGAGAGAAGAAACAAGATCAGAAACTAGCTGCTCCAAAAGTAGCTAATGAAGCCTTTTCTTCCAAAGGTGACAAGCCCAAGAAGGAGAATACAAAGTGTGCCTATTGTAAAAAACCTACTCATGATGAACATAAATGTCTTAAGAAGAAAAATGATCACCTAACACATCTTCTTGAAAAGAACAACATTAAGGTACCTGATTCTATCAAATCAAGTTCATCTCAAGAATCTTCAAAGGGCATAGATAAAAGTAAGGGGAAAGGAAAGGGAAAGGCCCTAGTTATTGTTAATTCATAGCCTAATACTTGGATCATTTACTCAGGTGCCTCGCACCACATGGCTTCATCACAAGATGGTTTTGCCTCTTTGGAGCCGTGTTCTATGCCATCTATGCTAATCAATGATGACACTCTTATTGAAGTGCATGGGAGAGGGTCTATTGACATGGGCAAAGGAAAATTTAATGATGTTGTTTGTGTTTCATCTTTGTCAAACAATCTCCTATCTATCTATCAGATCACTCACATTGGCTCTGGAAAGCAAGTTGAGTTCACTCCAGACAAAGTGGTAATCAGTGAGTTGCACAATGGGTCTATAGTTGTTATGGGAAATATTGATCATCAGTCCAGACTATATTAGTTTTCTCACTTTGTTCTTGATTCTCCTTCACTTGATTTTCTCATTCACTTAGATGAGGTGAGATGTGTGTGCTATCAGCGGTTTGGCCACTTGAACTATCGTTACTTGCAGTAGCTTATCCAACAAAACATGGTTTTAGGGTTGTGTTCTATTCAATTTTCTAATGAAGTTTGCCAAGGTTGCATTCTTGGTAAGTATTCTAAGAAGAAATATTATAAAGGTGAGCATGGAGGGCCACACAACTTCTAGAGTTAGTACATAGTAACTTGGTAGGACCATTTCCACATCCTTCTTTTAGCAAGGCTCTATATGTTCTCGCATTTATTGATGATCTTTCCAAATACACATGGGTTTATTTTCTCACACAGAAGTCTAATGTCTTTGAGTCTTTTTAGGACTTCAAATCTTTTGTAGAGGAAGAGTCTGGGAAGTCCATCAAGATTTTGCATATAGACAATGTGGGAGTATGTCAACCAAAGGTTTGAGTAGTTTTGTGTTTCAAAGGGCATTGATATTCAACTCATAGTTCCCTACAGTTCACAATAGTAATCATTTCATAGAACGTAAGAACAAATCCTTGAAATTAGAGCTAGAGAACTGTATGATTCACTCCAACTCAATGGCACCTTAGTATTGGGTAGAGGCCATCAAGTGTGTGTGTTACATCCAGAATCAGGTTCCTCACTGAGATATGAAGGAGGTTGCTCCTTTTCAAGCTTGGACCAATCGAAAACACATATTAAATCACTTTTGAGTGTTTGGTTCTCCTGCATGGGCCCACATTCCAGTAGAGAAATGCAAGGATATGGATCTGCAGAGAAAGCCTTGCATATTTTTGGGTACCCATATGATTTCAAAGGCTACCAACTTCTCCACCTCACCACTCATGAGTTGTTCATCAAGAGGAGTGTTTATTTCAAGGAGGATGTTTCCAGTTCTTCTCCTACCACTTCTACATCTACCATCGCTTTGGAGACATTGCAACATGGTGCTAGTTCTTCAAAGGATCTTAATCCTCCTACTCTTGGTAAGGATTTTTATTCCTCCACTTCAGATGGCGATGATGATGATGAGGATTCATCTTATTCCTCTCTTAGTTCAGAGGGTGATTATTCTCCTCCATATTCTCCCATTGGGCCTCTTTGGGCTCATCAGACATTAGAGTCAGCAGGTGAATGGGTTGGTGATCCTTCAGATGCTAGAAGAACAAGGTCATTGTTTGAGAAAGCTCCACATCTTTTCATTTCTTCCGCTTCCAATCCATAGTCTTTTCAGGAAGCTTTTGGTGTCCTTGAGTGAGATGTTGCTATTTAAGAAGAGTTTAATTCCTTAGAGAGGAACCATACTTGGGATTCAGTCCCTCTTCCTAAGGGAAGAAAACTTGTTTGATGCAAGTGGATGTATCAAACAATTTTTTTTGCATATGGGTCAGTTGATAAGCATAAGGTTGACCTAGTTGCAAAATAATTCTCCCAGGTGCCTAGGATTGACTACTCTACGACTTTTTCACTAGTTGCCAAAATGAACTCCATCCAACATGTACTTACTATTGTTGCAGACCATTGTTGGGAAGTTCATCAGATGGATGTGAAGAGTCCCTTTCTTCATGGTGACCTTTAGGAGGAGTTATACATGGAGTAACCATAGGGTTTTTTACAAGATCCTTCACTTGTTTGTCCTCTTTGAAAGTCTCTCTATGGCCTCAAATCAGCCCCTTGGGCTTGGTATGCCAAGATGGATTGTTTCCTTCTGTTAGTTAGGTTTTCTTGTGTCATTCTGATCCAAATGTGTACATTCTACAACAAGATGATACTCTCACGTTCCTTGTTCTCTATGTTGATGACTTGTTGATTACAAGGAGTTTCTCATCCACCATCAAGATAGTAAAAACTACCCTTCATGATTATTTCCTAATGTCAAACTTGGGCCTTCTACACTACTTAGGGATTGAGATCACTCAACCTTCATTTCGTATCTTCATTGCACAGCCCAAGTACAAACCTGATATGCTCTCCAGATTTCACATAGTTGACTGTAAGTCTGTGTTGACTCCATTTCCATCAAGGGTCAAACTTGAGGCTCACTATTCTTCACCATTGGTGGATGCTACCTTGTATCACCAATTAGTTGGAATTCATATATACTTGACTCACACAAGGACTGATCTATTATATGTTGTGGGCCTAGTCTCCAGGTTCATGTAGGAGTGCTAAGTGGATTCTTCACCATGTCTAGTGCACTCACAATTATGAGATTCACTATGCAGTAGGCGTGGATATTGATGTGGTGGGTCATACTAATTTAGATTGGGCAAGTGATTCTCATGATCGCAATCTACTTTAGGGTATTTCTTCTCACTTGGTTTCGGTGTAGTTTCTTGGTCAAGCAAGAAGCAGTTTACAATTGCTCTTTCACCTACAGATGTTGAGTACTGAGGAGCAGTTAATGATACCACTGAGGCCATTTGGCTTTAGAACATTCTCACTGAGTTTGGTATTCCCTTCTAGAAGCCTACAATCATCTTTTGTGACAACCAGAGTGTGATACAGATCTCTCACAATTAGATCCATCATCAGTAGACCAGACACATTAAGATCCACATGCACTACATTTGGGAGTTGATTCATGAGAAAATAATTGAAATCAAGTATTCTTCGACATCGGAGCAGATCACAAACATTTTCATCAAACCCTTCACTGAGAGAAACTTCCTTCATTTGCGAGCTTTGTTAGGGGTGCGGCTGGTGTCCACTTCAAGGGGTTTTTCTAGTCCTCCTTTCTCTCTCTATTCTAGGGGGTGTTCTCTATACTTTGTTTGGGGGGGCATCTTCTCTTTGGGGAGAATTCATTGTACATGGGTACTGTTACTAAATTATGTTCACACCTAATTTAGCAAGTCCTGAATTACAGTTGTCACAAAAGGAATAAAAGAAAATTTTTAAAAGTATGATCAATCAGTTGAATGTATGATATCTTGCCAAGAGAACAACAATGGATCATTTGTCAGGATAATGTGACAGTCCAATCAGAACTGTCAAACCATCCTGACAAATGAAGTGTGATCAAATGGCAGGTGGTATCTAATTAGTTTTATCCTTCAGTTATGATATAATTGAAATTTTCAAATATCATAGTTTAGTGTGAAGGAAAGGTATTTACAAAATGTCATATCATTATCATGTTTTAAACATATGTTTCAAATCAAAATCAGTTATTCTATCCTATGCACTTGATTCATAAAAGAAAAAACATACATAAATCATTTGTATAAGGTAAAGTAACTGATCATATTTAAGAAAATGTTTAAGTGTGTCCCACACAAGCCATGGGACTAACTAAACTGAGCAATGCAAACCTTGTGCAAGCTATACATCTATGGATAAAAGAGAAAAAAAGGAACATATGAGGAAAATGTATATCCATCATTGCCTTTTTAAGGTTGATCTTCTTGATTGGCTACTTGATCTTCATATCTATATCTTTTGCTCCTGATCAGGACAGTGTACCTGCAAAATTGGAGAAAAGCCCTATTAGAAGCTCCGGATCTACAGATTCATCATATGCTTTATCAACAGACATATAAAACTTGCAAACATTATGCATCAAAAGTGATTGGATGAAAATCAAATATGTGCAATAAATTAGATCATCATGAGAAAGATCAATCAGCCTTAAGAGGTATATTTTATGCTAAATTGTTTGTTCACTATGCAGGTATAAGAAAAGTAATGTTTCTGATTTGAAGACATTAAAGCATGTGGAGAAAATGTGGCTCCCACAAGGGTAGAGCACAACATGCTTCCTTCTTATTCACCTAAGAAGGACATCATATTTCAATTACAGAGTACACTATTCAAGAGATGTTAGGAACAATCAACATATCAAATGAAGTGAAGTCATAAAAGAAATGAAGAGGAGTAGTTGCTCCTATAAACTATGGTCACTACAGAAAAGAGCTTGTTAAAATCAGATAACCATGTTTTGCTTCATCACATGCTATAGAATGAGCAGTGGTTTTATTCAAGAGTTGTCAATTTGCAAAGAAAGGAAATACAAATCAAGAAGACAGTCATCAGATACAGCCATGTAAAGGGCAGTTCATATTACACTAGGTATATGGTTAAAATCAAGAGAGGATACAATATTTCTAAATCAAAGAGGTCATGATAACAATTTAAGAGGATATGGAGCAACCTTAGAAGGAGAGCAGTTACATCCTTTATAAGATGTAGTTACCAGCCATATGAAAAGCCTAAAGTGGAACATCATGAAGTAAATGTGGGTATGTGCAAGATCATGATGGGCCAAACTATACCTCTAAGTGGTAATGAAAATACAAAAAATCAGACTTTATCAAGTTCATGGGAAATTTTGAATGGATTATCTATACAATTTGGAAAAGATGTAAGAATGAAATTTGTAGAGAATTGAATCTAGTTTATAGGCTACTAATTTAAAAAAAAAAAAACTAAATTTACTTAGTGAAAATTGAATATTTCAATGAACATCTATTAAATTTTTCAGAAAAAAAATAAAAAGTGGGTGTTTGTCCAGCCAACCTAACTATGAGTAAAAAAATATATATATATATTTTGAAACTTTCAAAATAAGTAGAGGACTCATGTCTGGATGTGATGCATATTTATTTGAATTTTTTTTCTAATAAAACAATTAGTTATGATTTTTTTACTGTGGCTTTTTAAAAAAAATAAAAAGTAATTTTCCAGCCAACCTAACTCGATAAAAAAAATCAAAATTCAAATTTTTTTTAACCTATAGCCAGAAAAGCATAGAGTGTGACGCAGGTTTCGGATCTCAAAAGGGTGAAATGGTTTGAAAGTTATGGATGTTTTTCAATCAGTGTGTCCATCAGGATTTCAGAGACACGGTATATAGAAAATTATTAATAATTATTTAATAAAATGATAATCAAATAAATCTTATATTTTTAGAAAGCTAACAATTTTTTCTATAAACCCTTTTCGTTTTATCAATTTTGCATAAAAAAAAGTTGTCAGCATGAAGGGTGAAGTTCGAAGAAGAGACTGAAACATTAAAACACGTTAGAATCCATAAAAAGTCAACAATCAAAATGGATATCCGTCTTGCTTTGTACCAAAGCAAGACAGATATCTATTTTTCTTTGGTAAAAGCAACTCAAAACGGATATCCATTTCCTTGATCTATGAAAAATTTTGTACCATTAGTTTTGGATGAAGAGAAGCAACATATTTGAAACATCGAGGAAATAATATGAGAAGTTAAAGTTAGTTGGTCATTTATAGGTGTATCTATTGTTTCATATCACATTACACATAGAATTCTAATTAACAATCTAGTTTCCTCATTTGGGCGAACATTTTTTTATCCATTTCTAATGGAAATATTTAGTTAAAAATTGGTGGCTCCTTGTGAAAAGTATGGGCTCTTATCAAGTACGCATAACCAATAAGGTTGATATCCATTTTTCTTACATGGTTGTTGATCACATCTTATGAAATAGATGTTGCTTGGTGATAGTTCTAGGTTTAGTGAACAATATTCTCAAGCTTATTGCAATTTTTACACTTGTGACCAAATTTGGTACCAAACCCTTTCACCTTTTCAGTTAATCTTGATAGTATCATCTCACTCCATGCAAATCAAACCAACATTAGGACCATGTGAATGAGATTAAGGATAGCCTTGAAATATGAATCTTTGTATTGTTGACTATCCTTTTAGCATGACAATCCTTTAGGATCATTGTACCCAAGTGCAACAATCCTTCAATCTTGTTTTATTTATATTTCTTTCCTCTTCATACACAAGATTCTAATGCCTTGTAGTCATGACAATCCACAAATCACCTAACTGTCCTTAGTGAGACTATATGTTATTTTGACAGTGATAGTCATCGTCCATTCAAAACTCTCCTCTTTAACATAGATACCCTTTGCACATGTTTTGACTTCATGATTTTCCTTTTGTATGTTGTATTATGGTATGAAAATACTATGGCCCCTTCTTCATCCTCTTGTATAATGAAATTGAAGGTCAACACTTATGGTTACTCTTCTTTATTACTTGGTGATAATGAATCCCTAAGCTCATTTTTTATTGTCTTGAAGCCAAATTTACCATTGTTGAGATAGTTAGAGTTGATTCTTGATCATGAATATTGCGAATTACTTCAAATATCCATGGACAATTTCAATTGTGTTTCTTAAGACACCCATGCCTTGACTATACCTTGATGTTGGTCATGATTGTGCTTTGATGGCACAATAGTTCATAGTTAGATTTTTGCCACTAAAGTTTTCCTTTGACAAAGTCATATTTGTAGTCCACCTTTTGATGATGTTCAAACAATATAAATACTTATTCTTAACATAAGCAATACATTTCTCACAAATACCAATGCATTCTACTCATAAGGTTCATGGCACCATGCCTAAAGGTATGATAGTCAGCAGTGTACTATTATGCAGCCTATGGTTGGTTTGACAATCTATAATAGTGATAGCATTCATGCCTAACAGTCCTTATCGTTATTGTCATAATATATTCTACATTTGAGGCCTTGTCTACAGCATACAAAGTTTACCTTTCTCACCCATACCTTCAGTATATAAAGGACATTAATAGGGAATTTTTAATTTCCACTCAGTCAGTGCAATCTAGGAGAGGATAGATTGTCTAAAGTTGTGATCTATTTCCATTTACACTTGCCATAACTACAAATGCTTAGTGTTTATTCTCAACCCTGGTATATGAATAAAATGTGACCTATTGTTCTAATAGGCCTATAGGGACAAAGAGGTGATAAAGCTTTTAATTTTAAACATGACATGGTTTTGATAACTTCCCATATTGGTAAGGTCTTGGATGACAATCCTTTGATGCACCTAATTATAATAGGTGTTATGATAGTCCTTGGTATATTTTCATTTCTTTCTTGAATGGCCTACAAATAAGACATAAGACATATTAGATCCTTCATAAATAAGAATTCTCATACATTACATTTAAACTTAAACTCCCTAAACATCCATCAATCCATCCATTAATATCAAAATGCCATGAATATCCTATGATCAACCATTCTAATTCCTAGGATAGTCATATATTGCAATTTTGCTTCTCTATACTAAAATAGCCCAAGGAATATCTAACCTTGAATATGTATTTTAACAATCTAAGGAATATCTAACCTTGAATATCTAACGAATAACATTGAACCTTCTTTTGGGACAACATTTTTGCCTTTAGAAGCTCCTCATTTGATGATAGCCTAAAATCAAATAATGGCTTATATCCAAAACTTTATTAAGTTGATACCTAGGTGGATTAGTGTGTAAACATTGAAATTAGATGGTAATTCACAAGTTTATAGAATAATAAAATGAATCCCTAGTCTATAATCTAAATGTACATAATAAAACAGATATCTATTTTGTAGTAGCAATATGGACATTGCAGAGTGTCCGTTGCAAAGAATTGGGCTTTTACAAAATGGATATCCATTTTGTAAAAGAAGAAAAAAGACAAAAGGAATATTGTTGGGCCCGACTTCCGCAACCAGAGACCCTCTGCTGTCGAAATACTCATGATTTCTGGCTATGACAGTGAAAGGAATATTTTTATGCACTTTTGGAGACACAATTTTCTTGTTACAATCATAAGGGTGATATTTTTGTTCTGCTAATGGGGAGCAATAGTCGTTGTAAAGCAAAAAGGAGGAAGAAAGTTACATTGGAGGAAATTGAAGCAATTAGGGAAAAAGATAGGGAAAGGAAGAGGATTGGAAGGGTGGGTTTGGCAGATGCTCATCAAGGTGAATCTTCTTCTTTACCATCTAATGACATGCAAATTGAAGATGTTAATTTTGATTATAATGAAATGTTAGATAAGAATGAAATTCACCATGATATTGCAAATGAAAATATTGAAAAATGTTACAAAACACCTATTCAAAATAGTAATACCATGGACAAAGAAGAAGAAGAAAAATGAAGATGTGCACTTGAAGAAAGTGGATATGAACATCATGATGTTGAAATTGCACTCCATAATCCATTTGTTGATAAAATTGATGAGGTTGATAACATGGATGAAACAAGAACAATCAATGTATTTCCAAATTTCATAAGAAGAGAGGACATTTGTCAAGAAGAGAATAACCGTGATAAAATTGGAAAACACCCAAAAACCCCAAAATGGTTACTTGAAATTGATGAGAACATAATGGAAAAACTTGAAGGCAAGAGGTCATCACGAACGGTTCGGTTGTGGGCTACAAAACTCTTCAATGAATACTTTGAGAAGAAAACATTAACTGAACAATGCCAACTTTTTGTGCAATTATTAAAGATGCACAAAATGAGACCTTTACTAAAGAAATTAAAGATTCGGTTAAACAAAGTGTCCGATCGGAATAAAATTATTGTAAGAAGCCTTTTCAATGCACTCAATATTGGAAAGACTAGCAAGGAGAAAGATAAAAGAGCTGCCCATAGAGTAATAACAACCTCAATAGTAAGCAAACAATTAAGAAATGCTCAATTAATGAGTCAAACTTGTGTTGACTTAAGATTGAATCGTAAAACATTGTCAAAAGCACTAGCATTAAGATCAAGGCTAGATAGTCCTATTGCCAATGATACTTGGGCTTTCAATGGTAGGCTTCCATGAGTTGATAAGAAGCTAATTGATAGCACAAAGGAATAAATTGAATGATTTTGGCACACTAACTCTAGGGTACCACCGAATGCAAAAGATGCTATAAAGTTAAGAATTGGTGATAAAGACCGCACACCACATCCTAAACATTACTTGGAATGTAGCCAAACAACATTGTACAAACAATATTGTGAAACTCACCGAGGTATGACAATCTCACAAAGAGCATTTGAATCTCTTAAGCCATTTTATTGTGTTTCTCTTAAAGTTTGTAATACATGTTGTTGCAAATACCATGTAGAATTTTCTATGTACCATGAATTATTATGCAATATTCATTCTACTCAAATGCACACTAATGAAATGTTACAGGAGTGTGGTGCAATTCAACTACCAAAGTCATCTAAGGACTTATTGGATTTATTTCTATGTATTAGAGATGATGGTTGCATGTTCTACAAGAATGATTGTTTAAATGAAAAGTGTTTACAATGTGGTGGGTTATCAAAGTTTGTGTCATGTTTTCATGAGGGCAACAAGCATGATTTTGGAAAGACCATGGTTGAGAAAAAGAGATATGAGATAGTGAAATACAATTTGAAAAGTGGAGGTGAAGGTTCTAGATGTGAGTTGATTGTAAGAGAGGTAAGTATTGCTAATTTTATTGATGATTTTAAGAAAAATCTTTTCTACAAGTATGTCAGACATAGCCACAGGTCTCAATGGTTAGATCAATAGTTCAGGATGTGTAAAGACTCTTTCCCGATTGGAACTATTGTCTCTGTAGTTGATTTTGCAGAAAACTATACATTGCAACCCCAAAATGAAGTTCAATCCCAATACTACAATTCTATTCAGATTGCTATTTTTGTTCACATCACATACAAACATGCCCCTGAGAGTATAGAAGAGAACAGGAAGATTGTCAGAGAATACCATTTTTATATGAGTGATGATTGATCTCATTCAGAGAGTTTGTGCAATATTGTTTTCAACAATTTTATGGGTTCTTGCAAGAAAAAGATACTAGAATAGATCAACATCTCATTTGGTCAGATAATTGCACTGGTCAATTCAAGAATGCTCGTAATTTCTATTGGTTGAGCAAAATACATGTAGAGAAGGGTATACCATATTTTTAGAATTTTTTTGAAGCCGGGCACGGAAAAGATGAACATGATGGAGTAGGTGCATGCGTGAAGAGAGCTCTTTTTAAAGAACGACTAAAGATTAGAGGTGGTGCTACATTCAGTGATGTAGATTCCATTGTTAAGTGGTGTAACTATGCATTGTCATGAGGAGTGGCTCTTGCTTCTGAAGTGCGCAGGTTCTTTTGGTTGGTGGATGATGGGATAGCAATAGAGAAATTGGAATGTCAGAGAATCAGTGAATCATCAAAGATGCATTCATTTCAAAGCTTAGATGCAAGTACATGGACTAATTAGACACGAGAATTAGCTTGTTTTTGTCAAAGTTGTATTAAATGCGATTGGAACAATTGTGAGTCAAGTGAGTGGGTGGATGCATGGATTCCACAATATTTAATCCCTTTATATGAAGGTCAATCACCTTCTGTCAATGACATGAAGAGCTCATTTGACTATGAACATCTTTCAGACCTTGTACAGCCAGGTCATGTTTATGCAGTTGTTGCACCGCATGGAAATGAAGAGAGGTCAGACTATTGGTTGGCACGATGTGTATAGGGAAAACAAAATCTAACACAACCTATGACAGATGATGATGGGTTCACATATCCTACAGGATCAGTTGTTATTGCTGGGACTTGGTTACGAACATATATGATTAAAAAGAATGGCATCTCGGCCTTTGAAGACTTTGAGAAGCATAAAACCATATTGATGTATTCTCACCTAGTTGTAGCAACAAATGTCAAGTTACTAAAGCATCGTGGAAAACCAAAATCAGAGGAACTATGGACAATTAGTAATGCTGATCATGAAGCAATATTGGATACTTTGAAGGTAAGAGATGACCCCTCAGGTACGCTTGACTAGCATTTAAACTTCCAGATGGACAGGTATGACATTTTTTATCTTAACTTGTTCTTGTTTTTTCTATTTTTTAGAATTGTTTTATTAAAATTCTTGTTACTTTAACTATAATGCATGCTTTTGACTATACAGGATTGCGAATAAAGTTATTTTACATGGTATCGTAGATTATTTTGCATGGCATCGTAAATTATTTTGTATGGCATCGTAGGTTATTTTGACTATACTCGAGGTATGATTTTTAGTTCTCATTTGTATTTCTTAATATTGCACATTTGTACCTTTTTCTACATAAGGCATTCCATGAGATGACATATATTTGATGTCTTTTGCCGAATAGTTCATGTGCCTTGTCTATGCTTTCACATATTACATACATGTGTCACATGGCAATTGCAACTACAACATCTGACAAAATTTTCATTTCTTTGAGGTATTCCACCAAACAGTTCATGTGCCTTGCCTATGCTTCCTTACTTTGCATTCTTATAAAAGTCCTATAACAGTCATAATTAATCTTCATACTAATCTTGATAGTAATCTTGCCATCTTTGTATTCCATGAGATGACAGTCCTATAACAGTCCTATACATCTCTACTAGGATAGTTTTAACTACAACAGTCCTAAAATAGTACTAGAACAGTCCTATAATAAGCGTAACATTTAATGTACATATTTATGATAATCATGTTTACTTTTAAATCTGCTTGTTTATGTTTCTCACAGGACGTCACCTCCCTTACCCATCCAGCTCTATAGAAGAAGAGAGACAACAAATGATCAAAAGGGATCACCAATTGGTGGTAAGTGATTGATTACTTATGTCATGTTATATATTTTGAATATTAAATTCTATATTAATGTGCACATTGTTTGATTGTATTAATAGGTGGAAATTCAAAAATCTCTATCAAGGAGGTCTAATCGATGAGTGATAGAAGATGAGTCATTGACTGGTTCACCATCTCCATGGCCTAGCAAGAGCCATAGATTATTTGATAGCAATCCATAGGAGATTTGATTTTGGGACATTTTGTTACATATGCGTATTTGGCTTTGTAAATATACTTTTGTATGTTATCAATGTATATCATTGTATATACTCATATGGTTTTATTTGTACATGCCTATATGGCTTGATATATACACTATACATTATTTTCATGACATTATGTGCATATATGTATATATAAGATCCTAATTTGGCACAAGTAGGGAGAATGCTTGCATAGGTTATGGAATTTGGTTTTAAATGTTCCAATTGTATTTGCTTCAAACTTTCTAAAGCCTTTTCAAAAAATCCATTTTGTGCATATCTTGCAATCATTGCATTCCATGAGATAGCATCTCTTTGAGGTGTCATGCCAAACTGTTCACATGCCTTGTCTATGCTTCCACACTTTGGATTTACACCCCCCAATTGCATTTTCTTAACATTTCCTTTCAATCCTTATCAAAAATTCCATTTTGTGCACATATTGCAATCATTGCATTCCTTCATTTACAACACATGATTAAATAAGAAGATGCATATTTACAACACTTAAGACCTTCATGAAATGATACATTGGTTTCTTGATATTCAATCATGCATTGGAGATCTTCAAAGTGTTAAATATGTTTGAAGTAATGAAGAAACTTCTTATTTTGATGTATTTCAACTCTAAACTTTTGCCTAGAAATGAAGGCGCTAATCCTTGATCAAACTAACCTAAAAGTATGCCTTGGTACTTAGGGCACTAGATTATGATTGATCAACCTAAAATGTGTGCCTAAGGCTAGATAGTGAATTGGAAGGATAAAATGCATCATCAAAGGAGTTTATAGTTATTGAAGGCATCAAATGATGACTTGGGTGCACATCTACCTTTCTACACCATATGTGACTAGTGCCAATTATTGAATAAACAACCTAGAATGAGTGCCTTACTATTTGAGGTGCTAGTTCATGCTTCTAGAACACCAAAAGTGTGCCTCGATGTTGAGGCGCTAGCTCTTGCTCAAGCAACCTTGAAAGTGCGCTTTCACAAGGAGGTTAAAATGTATTATCAAAGGATTAAGTTGAACCAAGGAATCATCATTGAAGACAAGTAAAACATGACTGTGAATGAGGCACACTTTTCATCATCTCTAGCCTCACAATTGCACCTTCCATTAGAAGCTCATATTGTGCCTAAAGGAATGGTACTGAGATATCATCCATGTCAATGATTGAGAATGTGTCAACTGGAACAATATTTTTTGTTTTGCTCATCGTGGGGCTGAAAGGACTGCACCAACACGTTGAGGTGGGTGGGTAAATGCCAAGGGAGGTCTCATTTTGTGCGCCAAGCATCATCCCAGTCATTGCGGGCAAGAGGCTACCGGCAAAGTCCCTTAAGATCCCTGAGACCAAAAAACTACCAAACTTTGACGGAGCAGTTCTCAGAATTCATGATAGTTGGGATTGTTCTATTTGGACCTACAGGTACATGTGGCATCCATCCACAATAACCTCTCTCATTTTTGGTCAACTCTATTCCATTTGACCATGCCGAAATTAAACGCATTGTTGCAAAATGCTTCAATTTGATGCAATAGAAAGGTGCTAGGTGCGACATTTTTCATTCCATAGCTCATGGAGTTGAATGGACTACGCCAACGCGTCAGGGTGGATGGGTAAATGCTAGTGCAGGTCTCATTTTGTGCGCCAAGCATCCCAGTCATTCCGAGCAAGAGGCTACCGACAAAGTCCCTTAAGATCCCTAAGACCAAAAAACTGCCAAACTTTGACGGGGTAGTTCTCAGAATTTGTGACAGTTGGGAATGTTCTATTTAGACCTACAAGTTCATGTAGCATCCATCCACAATAACCTCTCTCATTTTTGGTCAACTCCATTCCATTTGACCGTGCCGAAATTAAACGCATTGTTGCAAAATGCTTCAATTTGATGCAATGGAAAGGTGCTAGGTGTGACTTTTTCATTCCATAGCTCATGGGGTTGAACGGATTGCGCCAACATGTCGAGGTGGGTAGGTAAATGCTAGTGGAGGCCTCGTTTTGTGTGCCAAGCGTCCCAGTCATTCCGGGCAAGAGGCTACTAGCAAAGTGCCTTAAGATCCCTGAGACCAAAAAACTGCCAAACTTTGACAGAGCAGTTCTCAGAATTTGTGATAGCTGGGAATGTTTTGTTTAGACCTACAGGTGCATGTCGTATCCATCCACAATAATGTCTCTCATTTTTGGTCAACTCCATTCCATTTGACTGTGCTGAAATCAACCGCATTGTTGGAAAATGCTTCAATTTGATGCAGTGGAAAGGTGCTAGGTGTGACATTTTTCATTCCATAGCTCTTGGGGTCGAACGGACTGTGCCAACGCGTTAGGGTGGATAGGTAAATTCTATTGGAGGTTTCGTTTCATGCGCCAAGCATCCCAGTCGTTCCGAGCTATAAGCTACTGACAAAGTCAAAAGTTGCTAGGATTGAAATTTTGCATTCCATAGGTCCTAGGGCTGAACGGTTTGCTCTGTTAAGCACAGTAAAAATTTCAAAATTTTACTATTTCCTTACTCCATCATATTTGAATGAACCCTGAGGAATATCCCAAAAGGACCATAATATAAAATTTTTGTATCTCATAAAATGTCTAGGGATGAGCAGTGTCAAATTTCATCAAAATCAATCCATCGGCAAGAGGTCGTGTGGCTTACACCGATACACAAGGAATTGTTTGAAAACAACCATCGACGTGAAAATAGAGATCGGAAGAAGAATTATGGAGGTCACCGATGGAGTAAGCAACACCGATGACTTTACATCGGCAAGAAAGGCAAGTGGTCATGCCGATCGGTATGACAAATATCTATCGGATGATCTTTTAGAAGCTGCCTCGACGGTATATATCATACCGATGAAGCACTTTCGGCAAAAGTTTCACCGAACAGCATGCGAAGGTAACAAAGCAAATAGTCATCGGTGAGAAATGAACCATCAGAATAGAAAACAAGTAAGCCTCCGATGATCAAGAGTCTTGGCGATAAGAAAGCCATCGGCAAGACTCACAGCGATGCACCTCTATCGGGATAACTTGACATATCGGAACAAAAGAAACAAGTCTTGCCGATTCATAAGTCACGGCGATCAAAAGGTGTCGGTGACACTTTACTAAACTTTGCCCGATGAAGGATGTGACAAAGGGCATCGGGGAGATGATTTGGATCGGGATATCTTGAGAAAGCTATCCCGATAGTGAATGTCTTTCCGATAAAGATAAAAGTTCATACATGAAGAGATTATCGGTAAGACAATAAAGATCGGGAAAACATAATTTTAGTATCCCGATGGTCTCAATCTTCCCGAATAAGCAAAGCATATCAGTGGGACTCGCCATATCGCAGAGAGATCTAAAACCCTTGGCGATGAAGGAAGTCATGCCGATGGTCGCACCCACTTGAAATATGATACTACATGGCGTCGGGAATACAATTGAGGGGTCACGCCGATTGACTATCCGCGCCATAAAAAACGTTGAGGTCGCCCAAACATTTCAAAAATCACACCGATAAGAAGAGTTATGGCGATGTGACACTTCACAGTGATGAACATTGAATTGATCAGATAATTAATACAAAACGGCTACGAAGTTCATACGATCATTATAATTGCAAAAAACCGTCCGAGAGCAGAATACAGAAGGATTCTCAGGGCAAAAGCAAAGGCTTCCAATTCCAGCCATCGAACGACAGGTACACATACACAAACCACTATATTGCCTGTATTTGAATTTCCTGCCAAATTTTTCAAAAAATGGAAACTCCGGGGAAAGGAAAAGGAAGAAAATCACAAGGGGAAACCAGTAAGCCAAAAAAGCAAAAAACTGATCAAACCCCTGAAGAAAAAGTGAAAGACAGAAAACTAAATCAGGACTTGATTGATCAGTTACCTGGGTCAACTCCCAAGGCTAGGAGGTCTGCCCAACTCAGGGCAGAAGTAGAAAAATTGGAAGACAAACATAAGCGCCTGGGAGATATTTGGACCCCAATTAGGGGATATGAACTCTTCAGATTCCACTACAACAGAAGATTTAGAAATGCTCCTGTGTCAAACCCATGGCACATGAATTTAGGCAAACTGGTTGTACCTAATGTATTCTTGAATGTAGAACTCCTTCAACTGTTAGCCAGGCATTACAATTCAGGCCTGAAAGCTATCTGCAACCCTCAAGGAGAACCAATTGTACACCTATCAAAAAATGCTATTTGTGAGGTGTATGATTTGGATGATTTGTGCACTGTCCCTATTGTTTATGAAGATTTGGATAAAGAATACTGGAGAATGGATACAACCTACAATGGATGGAGGTTACCCATTCATAGACCCAGGATTGAAGGAGAAGTGATACCCTTGACTGAGAATGATGGCCCTCCCTTTCATGTATCCATTTTTGAACCATACATTCAATATACTTACTATTCTGTAGGCCAAGTCCTTGGCTCAGAGGTCCCTGAGTTCATGACTATTCCTCTAATGGTCATAGCCTCTGATATTCAATGTCACAATGCCAGACAATTTGATTATGCCTCCTATGTTGCTACTAGAATAGACTCTGGTCTATCTGCAATAAAAAACAATGCTCCAGTATGCTGTTTTGAGCATTACTCGATGCTCATGCATATGGTCTTATACTATGGCCAGGAAGTAGGATTGTGGCCAAATGAGTTTCAAGTTATTGCTGTGGATAAGAAAGGGGAAAAGATACCTGTACAAATGTGGACCAGAATCTGGGATAGCAGGTATGCTAACTCCAGCTATGCTCAATTTGAAGAGCATTGTGTTAAAGTGCTATATAGGTATTTCAACCACCCCTGTGAATATTCAATTTCAAATGAAATAAAAAGATTCCTCAGACCAAAAGATTTTGGTGGCCCCCTACTGTCACTCATAATTGGGGAGATTGGTATTGTTTTGAGGATGCTACTATGATCAGAGTGTATGGTTTTGAGGATGCTCCATTCATATTGCCTAAAACTGTCCCTGACAGAATTGCATATTTGGAAATAATTAGGCAAATGCATTGTTCAAATGTCATGCATCTAAGTTCGCATGATAAACAATCATTCATGCCCAGCACTTTGTGTTTTGGAGATTTTACTGTGGTTTCAAAAGAAGGATACAATCTCATTTTGGATAAACTAATGCATTATAACATGGTGACTGCTGAGGTGAGGAAAGGGTTTGACCCTGAAGGTTTCATTGACTATGCAAGAAGAAAACAAAATCTCAGTGGATACATGCACATACATTATCCACATGATGATGTCATTAGAAATTTGGAAGAGGCTGAAGTCGACTTGGTGGTAGAGAAATATAACAGAGATTTAAATGAAAAGAAAAAGCAGTTGGCAGAAGTTGAAGTGGTATCCTCTGAAGAGGAAGAATTGACTGAACAAGAACAGCCACAAGATAAGACAATAGAAATGTCTAAAAGAAAAATGCAACAATATCAGCCTCCAGTTGTGATACATGATGAGGAGGGGTCTGCTGATGAAGATCCACGCCAAAAGGCTTATGATTCTTTTGTGTTAGATGATACATTCATTCATTCGAAGGAATTTAAATCATTCCTGTATAAATACAAGGGAAAAGAAATTAGAGAGTCAGTAGATAATGTTTCTGCTAACAATGAAAAACAGTTATTAGATATGTTGAAGGAGACAGTGGATAAGGAAATGCAGGACATGACACCAAACAGAGGCAGACAACTGCTCAAAGATGCCGGGGTTATGATTTTTCCCGGTTTGGATTTAAATTCTGCTCTGGTTTTTGATAGCTTTTTGAATAATGCTGATGATAAGTATAAGCTTACTCCAGAAGGAGTTAATGAAGTCTATATAGGAACGAGATACAATAATGATGAAAATTCTTTAATGATATGGGCATTGTATCCTCCCCATAAGAAGACGACCATCATAGACACTGAAAAAACTTTTGGCCATGTTATGACTTTCAGAGCAGGTGAAACTGACCCCATAATTACTGCAGACATTGGTATCAATGTTGCAAAGTTAAATAAAGCACAAGCTTAGATGTTAATCAAGGAAAGAGATGCTTATAAGCTGAATTGTGAAAGATTAACAAAAGAGAATGACTACTTGAAGGACGCTGTTAAGAGCACCTTTGGCCAATCTACGAAAAGAATAACTCAAGGTGAGAGATCACAAAGTAGTCAAGTAATATCCCATGATCAGGCCAAACAAATTCAAATAGATGCATTTGTTACAATACTGCAGAGCAGGTATGCAAGCATGGTACGGTGGTTAAACCAGTTTTGGGATAACTACTCGGAAAATCATAAAGCAGTCAAAGAACATGAAAGGCTTGATAAGAGGATACAAGAAAAGGTGATTGAGTTCCAAAACAGAAGTGCCACTGACGGTACAGATATCTCTGATGCAAGAGCATTGCTCAAATGACACCAGAATTATTATGATAAACTCAAAGCTGATGCTAAGGAAGGGACTGATGCCTCAGATGCAGGAGTGCCCAGGATATTTAAAGATAATGGAGAGGTAAAGAGCAAAGAAGAGTGGACTGTTGATTGTCAAGTTATATTGCACAAAGCCACAGGAGCTCTAAAAGATAAAGCCTCTGTGTCTACAGAAGTTTGCAAACAATTGGAGGAAATGGTCACCCTTGATATAATCACCAGGAGTGCAGTTGAGCTTACTGATTCTCACCGTGCGCAGGAGTATTTAGATCATCTGGCAAAAGTCTATCTATGGCTAAACAGAGCCTGATTAAGCTTATGTAATTATTGTTTATGTTGGTTAAAATCCCAAGAGACTTATTGAAGAGTTGTATCTCTTCATGAAAATATCTATATAAGTTCAAACAATCTATGCTGAAAAATCATCAACAGTAGAAGATATTCATATATACATATACATAATATTCCAAAATGACTGTGTTGCATATTTTATTTGAAGAAGAAGTTTGAAGTTCTCTGATTCAGTATTTCTACTTTGGTATCAGTTATTTGTTGAAATTATTCAATTGTGTGGCTGTCTCCATTTCTGCATTTCCCTGTTATTCAGATTAAGATATCAAGTATATATTTAATCTGTCAATACACATTTGTTGTATCTGTGTGATTAATTCGGTTGGTGTCTATCATAAGGAATTAAACCCTTCTGATTTATTCACAGTAGCCTGGAAGGAGTAAGTTGGGATTACTAAGTAGAGCCATATAATTAGGATTGACACACTGTCTCCAGTAAAATATTATCTGTTAATCTTGTCTATTCATTTCATTTGGTTCCTTCAAGTAAGGATTAAAGTACCTTCTGGTGAATTATAAGATATCTGATTTTATTTGGTTGGATTATCAAGAAGAGTCTGTCAGTCATTTACTTGCACGTTTATACAAGCTATAAACCAGAACTGTGCCAAATATCTAGAATTATTACCATTTAGAAACTACTGTTCTTAGTCCTTCAAATTGACTCTGTTACCCAACAAGGCACTAGTCTCATTCAACTCATTAATTAAAACCTTTTTTGATATTGCTTATACAATTTCTGCCAATCACTTATTAAACATTATACATAGAATTAATTAGTCAGCTTTGTCATCTATCCTACATCCTATGCCATTGTAGATAGACCTAGTTAGTCCATTCATCCACACTCAGACTGCTTTAGTATTTCAAGGTTCACCCACCTAGGTGTAGCAGGACCTAAAGTGTAGGAAATCATCAAACCTTGAAGGTTGATTTCGTCAAGTTAGTTCAAAAACGTTGCAAATCCAAACATAGAGCCTGGCATCCTCTTAGGATTAGCAACTTGCATTTTTGAGACCTAACAAATTGGCGACTCTGCTGGGGAATTAGTAAAAAGACCTTAGAAATTAATCCTTTCTTTCATAGAGTCATTTAAAATTTCTTTTTGGTAACTCTGCTGGTGACAAGAACCTTACAGATAAAAACATAAACTTTTCCTATTCAATAGGTGGCGACTCTAGTTACAATTATAACAAAAATTTCAAATGGATGGTAGGAGATCCAAGATGGAAGGCAGAAATTTGCAGTCATCTCCACCACTTAGAAACATTTCCAAAAGAAATGTGAATCCAAAATATTCCCACCAAGATAATAATCTAGACATCCAGGAGAATGATTCAGAACAAAATATTGCAATTCACAACAAATTCACACCTCTGCATGATTCAAACGAGAACCTCAGTGGAGCAACTGATGATATTTTGGCAAGGTACAGACCCACTCCTCAAGAACAGCGGGATCATGATGCAAAGGTCATGAGGGATATTGATAGGAACCAAGCTGAACATGATTTCAAGGTCTCGTTTGACCAGGGAGAAGAGATAGGATATGAATTGTCAAATCAGGGAATGAATGACAATCCAGAATATCAGGAAATAAATAATCAAGACATGAGTGATGAGAAACAGGAAATACTCATGCTCAGGAAAGAACTCGAAAGGTACAAGATACAAGAGGAGAAGGAGTTATTGCAGCAAGAAATTCAACAGAGGAGAAATAAAGCCAAAACAACTCCCCCTAAATATGTACCCCCGCATAGAGGGAATATTTCAAGAAATACACAACAAAATACAAGTAGTGCTCAAAACTCACATGCTTCTGGAAGTCATCAGAACACTATTCCCCAAAACCCCAGACCACCTCCCATACGTAATGCATCCCTACATATGACAAATAATTACCCACCCCCTGGTCAACAATATTATAGGCCACAAAATCAACACATAAATCCCCATATGAACCAACATCAACAATATGCATATCATTAGCCACCAGGTGGATATAATTACTATCCCAATCCACCACATCTCAATTTCCCTCCCCAAAACCTTGCTAA
Source organism: Cunninghamia lanceolata (assembly GCA_027924645.1). Lineage (NCBI taxonomy): Eukaryota > Viridiplantae > Streptophyta > Pinopsida > Cupressales > Cupressaceae > Cunninghamia > Cunninghamia lanceolata. The sequence continues at coordinate 12,154,225 of BSBN01001400.1, forward strand.
TATATGCAGTCAATTTGATATGACTGGATATCAGTTATATCCATATCCTATGGATAGTACTTGGAGAAACATGGTTCCCAAGTTTACTGGAAACAATGCAGTATCTGCAGAAGATCATATCAGAAGTTTTAATGCTTTTGTACAGGATATAGGTATGGACTGGGAAGACATTAGAATGAGGTTATTTATGATGTCCCTCACTGAAGATGCCAGAGATTGGTTTAATAGCTTGCCCGATGCATCAATCAATTCAATAATTGATTTCCATAACCAATTTAAGGATCAGTATGGTAACCAATACGCTCCTGAGTTTGCACTACATGAACTAATAAGTATACAGAAGTATCAAAATCAATCAGTATTTGATTTCAACCTGAAGTTTTCCAAGTTACATAATAAGGTACCACATGGAGCCAAGTTATCTGACCAGGCAGCACTGAGTATCTATCTGAAGGCATTTGACCCCAAAACAGGATATGAACTCAGAAACTGGTGTCCTGCAACGTTGGCTGAAGCATAGAAAATAGCCATAACTATTGAAAATAATAGAAAGGCTGCAAGAATGGTCAGTAAAAGGGATAATCATAGGAATCTTCAGAATCCAAATGCTCAACAGATTAAACCAGAGGGTCAGCATAGGCATGAGAGACCTAGGCTACATGACATGCCTTACAATACAAATTGGAAGGATGGAAGACCTATAGATAGTAACAGAAAGCAACCATATGGAAAGGATACTCCTGATCCCTTGAAGAGAAACATGGCACATATGGCGGAAAATAAACCTTGGTGTTTTGTATGTAACTTACCACATTTGCCTTAATACTGTGAGGTAGCTAAATCAATACAGCAAGAGGAAATGCTATACAACTATAATAGGGATAATCACACCATCAATATGATGCAGGATACACCATGTGTGGTAACAGAAGATTATTCTTCTTCAGAGGAAGAAGGGTATGAGTATGATGTAGGGAACCAAAAATATCATGTTAACATGGGAGAACAGCAGGTATTCTCAGACCAGGAAGATAGTTGTAACAACAAGTCATGTGGTCAATGGAGAAGGCCTACTGAGGATGAAAGAGAAGCTCTCACAGTGGCTGCAGTGGCTCAAGCTCGAAACACTTATAACTTAAGGAATAGAACAACAAATGTTGAGTAAGGAACTCCTAGGAGTGTATTCATAAAAGACCAGAATAACAAAGGGAATAATACAAAATCATCACATAAAGAACCAGAAAAAGGGGATAAAAATAAAATGAAAGGAAATCTAGAAAAGGAGAACACAAAAACAGAAAAGAATGACCAGATCATAACCCCTTCTTTTGACATTGCACAGGCAGTGTCTCAGGTAAAGATATCAGTCCCACTCCTAGAGATGATGAAAATAGATAAATATAGGAGTACAGTCGTCAAGATGATTTCTGATACACCTAATCCAAAACATAAAGGGTTTGAAAAAACAACAAATAATGTGCATCAGGAAAATTTTAAGATGCCTGAGGTTTACCTTGGTGACACACTTACAAAAAATCCCTCACAGGTAGATCTATTTTATACTACACTAGTAATCAAGAACAGAATAGTCAGGAATTGTATGATTGATTCGGGTGCTGCTATGAATATCATGCCTATAGCAGTGATGAAAGAATTGGGGATGTGGGTTGATACTACGTATGGTCAGTGTTATGCAATGGATAACAGATCTATTCCAGTGGTTGGTATTACGAAAGATGTAGAGATAAAACTTGCTTCACATCCTGAAGCAACATATAACATTGACATCACTGTGGTTGATATCCCACCGTATTATGGAATGCTGTTATCAAGGTAGTGGGCTGCAATGGCGGGAGGCAATGTTCAATTAGATCTATCATATGCTACCATACCAGTAGGTGACAGGGAAATTAAGTTGTGCAGAGAACCAAGGTATGACAATATTATAGAAAGAATGGACCGGCATCAGGTGAATTTTTTTTGTGACACAGATTTAGGAGTTTTCAAAGTTGGAGAAACTACCCCAGAATTGCATAACACTGACCCAATACACACTGAATCTATGAAAAGAGAGAATGATTTGTGGAAAATGTATTTCGACGGTGCATGCAGCAAGATAGGAAATGGGGCCGGAGTAGTTTTTATCTCACCAGGAGGTAAAACATTTAAATACTCTTTCTTATTGACATTCGAATGCACCAATAACGTAGCTGAGTATGAAGCCCTGCTCATTGGCCTAAACATAGCCACCAAATACAAAATAAAAAAGTTGGTTGTCTATGGTGATTCTGAATTGGTCATCTCCCAAGTAAGAGAAAAATATTTATCTAAGAATAAAAGATTAAGACAGTACAGAAATGTAGTTTGGGATAGTGTTGAATTATTTGATGCTTTTTCAATCAGCTGGGTTGATAGGTCTAAAAACATCATGGCAGACTTTTTAGCAAACATTGCATTAAAGAGAGATGATCTAACATTAGGAGGGATCACAGAAGTAGAATTTAAAACTAGACCTACCATCCCTGATAATATACAGAACTGGCAGGTGTTTGATAGCGATGCTGATATAATCAATTTCTTACATTGTGCTGATTATTATGAAAATCAAGAAATTGATTTCAGTGCATTTGTGGAGGAACACGATGGGAAAGAAACCCTATTTGGCCAAGAAGTGGTTCAACTGAAGACAAATAAGATACCCAAAGGGCTTATTGCATTAGAAAAAGCATTTGATGGGCATGATAGATACAAGAAGAAAGAAACACCAGTGATACCTGAGAATCTTGAGGAAGTGAACTTGGGGACTCAGACAACCCCAAAAAATGTATATATTGGGAGGAATCTTGACCAGAAAGTCAGAAGTAGAATTATCAATCTACTTAGGAAGTATAGGCATGTGTTTGCTTGGTCATATGATGACTTAAAGGCATATAGAGAGGATCTATTTCAACATGAAATACCACTCAAACTAGATGCAAAACCATTCAGACAGAAACAAAGGCCGATTAATCCTACATTGGCTCCGAAAATGCTGGAGGAACTTACAAAGTTAAGGGATGGAGCTATAATCAAACCTATTAGACATTCTTCCTAGGTCTCAAACTTAGTACCTGTCAGGAAAAAGAATGGTGACATTAGACTGTGTGTGGATTTCAGAAACCTGAATAAATCTTCTCTCAAAGATAATTATCCTCTTCCCAATATGGAGGCGATATTACAGAAAGTTACTGGATGTGAATTACTATCCATGATGGATGGTTTCTCCGGCTACAATCAGGTAAAGGTTAAGGAGTCTGAACAATTCAAGACCGCATTCACCACTCCGTGGGGAACATATGTATACTTGAGAATGCCATTTGGATTAACTAATGTTGGGGCAACATTTCAAAGAGCGATGGATGTAGCTTTTGCTGAATTGATCAATAAGATTATGATAGTCTATCAAGATGACTTAACAGCATATTCAAAAAAGGCCGAAGATCATTGCACACATCTAGAACAGATATTTGTCAAAGCCCTAGAATATGGAATATCATTAAATCCTAAAAAATGCCAATTTGCAATAACAGAAGGAAAATTGCTTGGCCATATAGTCTCGAAGGAAGGAGTTAAAATAGATCCTGAAAGGGTGAAAGCAATTGATCAGGTCCCTATTCCAAAAAATGTAAAAGCTATACAATCATTTTTTGGTCAGATAAATTTTGTCAGAAGATTTATACCAAATTTCGCAGAGATTGTTTGTCCTATATCAAGAATGCTGAAGAAGAACTGAGATATGAAATGGACAACTGAAGCAATGGAAGCATTTGGTAACATTAAGGAGGCCATCAAACAAGCTCCAGTCTTAATATCCCCTGACTTCGGCAAACCTTTCCAACTTTTTTCATTTGCTTCCTATCATACAGTGGCAGCAGTGTTGTTGCAGAAAAACAATGATGGATATGAATAGCCAATCTCTTTCTTTAGCAAGTCCCTTCAGAATGCAGAGTTGAAGTATGACATTATTGAAAAACAGGCATATGCATTGGTAAAAGCAGTAAAAAACTTTAGACCATATTTGGTAGGGGCTAAAATCATAGCATATGTTCCTAATGCTGCAGTGAAGGATGTACTGATCCAAACTGAGGTCACCGGTAGGAGATGTAGGTGGATCAATAGGATTCAGGAATTCAACATTGAAATCCAAATCACTAAATTAGTAAGAGGACAAGGTCTTGCCAAATTGATGGCTGAAAGTAATCTAGAAGCTTCCCAGATATGTAATGTTGATGCAAGTACCAGTATTGAACGCACTCCGTGGTATACTGATATAGTATATTATCTAAAACATATGAAGTGTCCTGAAGGATATGATGATAACAAAAGAAGGACACTCAAACTACAAGCTTCAAAATATGTACTCATTGGTGGAGATCTCTATTGGAAAAATAGAGATGGGGTTCTACTATTATGTTTGGATGAATATCAATCAAAACATATTATGAAGGAGTTGCATGAAGGCATGTGCGGAGGATATTTCTCAGCAAAAACCACAGCCCACAAGATTTTGAGGGCAGGGTACTATTGGCCTAAAGTCTTTAACGATTCATACCAGTACACTAGAAAGTGTGAAGCATGCCAAAAGTTCTCAGGGAAGTTAAAGTATCATGGAGCACTACCCTTAAAACCTATGCAAGTTGAGGCTCCATTTTATCAGTGGGGTATTGATTTTATAGGTGAAATTTCAGAGAAATCAAGTGGGGGGCACCGATGGATTTTAGTAGCTACTGATTACTTTACAAAATGGGTAGAAGCAATCCCAACCAGACAGGCTACTAGTAAAGTTGTGATAAATTTTCTAATGGATAACATTATATGCAGATTTGGTACTCCTGTAAGACTGATTACTGATAATGGGATGTGCTTTAGATCTGATGAATTCAAAGGTTTTTGCAGTACACATGGTATCACTGTTTCTTAAGCTGCTCCTTACCATCCACAGGCCAATGGACAAGCTGAATCAAGTAATAAGAGTCTGTTGAAAATCATAAAAAGAATGTTGGATAGAAATAAGAAGGCTTGGGATTCAAAATTAAGAATGGCAGTATGGGCTGACAGGATTACTATAAAAAGGGCAATTGGGAGATCCCCTTATGAATTGGTATATGGAACCCAAGCAAGATTACCATTAGAAAATCTTATACCAGTATACAAATTCATTCTCCAGGAAGACTTGAATATCCCTGAACCAATGGAGGAAAGGTTGGAACAATTAGCAGAGCTTGATGAAACAAGAAGAATGGCTCAGAAACAGAATATTAAATTACAATCACAGGTAAAATATCTCTTTGACAAAAAGGCCAAAGAAAGAAAGTTTGAAATAAATGATCTGGTACTAATGTGGAATGCAAGATGTCAAGACAAAGGAAAACATGGAAAATTTGAAGCCCTGTGGTTGGGTCCTTTTGTTATCACTGGTAAGGGAGGTGATGATTCTTACTATGTACAGAATATGTCAGGAGAGGAGCAGGAATTGCCAGTACATGGGCAATACTTGAAGCAGTTCTTTTCATAAACATGTACAAAGAGAATTGAGTGTTGCCAGTGCATGGACAACATTCAAATAATTCTCAAAAATATCTTATTCCATGCACAGTAGTCTAGGAAATCATTCCTGCTCCCATCATTTGTTCCTTTCCTTTTCCCAGTTTCATAAAACCTCACCCCAAAATAATAAAATATATGGTCTACTTCCCCAGGAGATCTGGATCCTTGTATACTCACAGGGAGTATACATCCCAGACAGAGCCACTGTTAAGCACAGTAAAAATTTCAAAATTTTACTATTTCCTTACTCCATCATATTTGAATAAACCCTGAGGAATATCCCAAAAGGACCATAATATAAAATTTTTGTATCTCATAAAATGTCTAGGGATGAGCAGTGTCAAATTTCATCAAAATCAATCCATCGGCAAGAGGTCGTGTGGCTTACACCGATACACAAGGAATTGTTCGAAAACAACCATCGACGTGAAAATAGAGATCGGAAGAAGAATTATGGAGGTCACCGATGGAGTAAGCAACACCGATGACTTTACATTGGCAAGAAAGGCAAGTGGTCATGCCGATCGGTATGACAAATATCTATCGGATGATCTTTTAGAAGCTGCCCCGACGGTATATATCATACCGATGAAGCACTTTCGGCAAAAGTTTCACCGAACAGCATGTGAGGGTAACAAAGCAAATAGTCATCGGTGAGAAATGAACCATCGGAATAGAAAACAAGTAAGCCTCCGATGATCAAGAGTCTTGGCGATAAGAAAGCCATCGGCAAGACTCACAGCGATGCACCTCTATCGGGATAACTTGACATATCGGAACAAAAGAAACAAGTCTTGCCGATTCATAAGTCACGGTGATCAAAAGGTGTCGGTGACACTTTACTAAACTTTGCCCAATGAAGGATGTGACAAAGGGCATCGGGGAGATGATTTGGATCGGGATATCTTGAGAAAGCTATCCCGATAGTGAATGTCTTTCCGATAAAGATAAAAGTTCATACATGAAGAGATTATCGGTAAGACAATAAAGATCGGGAAAACATAATTTTAGTATCCCGATGGTCTCAATCTTCCCGAATAAGCAAAGCATATCGGTGGGACTTGCCATATCGCAGAGAGATCTAAAACCCTTGGCGATGAAGGAAGTCATGCCGATGGTCGCACCCACTTGAAATATGATACTACATGGCGTCGGGAATACAATTGAGGGGTCACACCGATTGACTGTCCGCGCCATAAAAAATGTTGAGGTCGCCCAAACATTTCAAAAATCACACCGATAAGAAGAGTTATGGGGATGTGACACTTCACAGCGATGAACATTGAATTGATCAGATAATTAATACAAAACAGCTACGAAGTTCATACGATCATTATAATTGCAAAAAACCGTCCGAGAGCAGAATACAGAAGGATTCTCAGGGCAAAAGCAAAGGCTTCCAATTCCAGTCATCGAACGACAGGTACACATACACAAACCACTATATTGCCTGTATTTGAATTTCCTGCCAAATTTTTCAAAAAATGGAAACTCCGGGGAAAGGAAAAGGAAGAAAATCACAAGGGGAAACCAGTAAGCCAAAAAAGCAAAAAACTGATCAAACCCCTGAAGAAAAAGTGAAAGACAGAAAACTAAATCAGGACTTGATTGATCAGTTACCTGGGTCAACTCCCAAGGCCAGGAGGTCTGCCCAACTCAGGGCAGAAGTAGAAAAATTGGAAGACAAACATAAGCGCCTGGGAGATATTTGGACCCCAATTAGGGGATATGAACTCTTCAGATTCCACTACAACAGAAGATTTAGAAATGCTCCTGTGTCAAACCCATGGCACATGAATTTAGGCAAACTGGTTGTACCTAATGTATTCTTGAATGTAGAACTCCTTCAACTGTTAGCCAGGCATTACAATTCAGGCCTGAAAGCTATCTGTAACCCTCAAGGAGAACCAATTGTACACCTATCAAAAAATACTATTTGTGAGGTGTATGATTTGGATGATTTGTGCACTGTCCCTATTGTTTATGAAGATTTGGATAAAGAATACTGGAGAATGGATACAACCTACAATGGATGGAGGTTACCCATTCATAGACCCAGGATTGAAGGAGAAGTGATACCCTTGACTGAGAATGATGGCCCTCCCTTTCATGTATCCATTTTTGAACCATACATTCAATATACTTACTATTCTGTAGGCCAAGTCCTTGGCTCAGAGGTCCCTGAGTTCATGACTATTCCTCTAATGGTCATAGCCTCTGATATTCAATGTCACAATGCCAGACAATTTGATTATGCCTCCTATGTTGCTACTAGAATAGACTCTGGTCTATCTGCAATAAAAAACAATGCTCCAGTATGCTCTTTTGAGCATTACTCGATGCTCATGCATATGGTCTTATACTATGGCCAGGAAGTAGGATTGTGGCCAAATGAGTTTCAAGTTATTGCTGTGGATAAGAAAGGGGAAAAGATACCTGTACAAATGTGGACCAGAATCTGGGATAGCAGGTATGCTAACTCCAGCTATGCTCAATTTGAAGAGCATTGTGTTAAAGTGCTATATAGGTATTTCAACCACCCCTGTGAATATTCAATTTCAAATGAAATAAAAAGATTCCTCAGACCAAAAGATTTTGGTGGCCCCCCTACTGTCACTCATAATTGGGGAGATTGGTATTGTTTTGAGGATGCTACTATGATCAGAGTGTATGGTTTTGAGGATGCTCCATTCATATTGCCTAAAACTGTCCCTGACAGAATTGCATATTTGGAAATAATTAGGCAAATGCATTGTTCAAATGTCATGCATCTAAGTTCGCATGATAAACAATCATTCATGCCCAGCACTTTGTGTTTTGGAGATTTTACTGTGGTTTCAAAAGAAGGATACAATCTCATTTTGGATAAACTAATGCATTATAACATGGTGACTGCTGAGGTGAGGAAAGGGTTTGACCCTGAAGGTTTCATTGACTATGTAAGAAGAAAACAAAATCTCAGTGGATACATGCACATACATTATCCACATGATGATGTCATTAGAAATTTGGAAGAGGCTGAAGTCGACTTGGTGGTAGAGAAATATAACAGAGATTTAAATGAAAAGAAAAAGTAGTTGGCAGAAGTTGAAGTGGTATCCTCTAAAGAGGAAGAATTGACTGAACAAGAACAGCCACAAGATAATACAATAGAAATGTCTAAAAGAAAAATGCAACAATATCAGCCTCCAGTTGTGATACATGATGAGGAGGGGTCTGGTGATGAAGATCCACGCCAAAAGGCTTATGATTCTTTTGTGTCAGATGATACATTCATTCATTCGAAGGAATTTAAATCATTCCTGTATAAATACAAGGGAAAAGAAATTAGAGAGTCACTAGATAATGTTTCTGCTGACAATGAAAAACAGTTATTAGATATGTTGAAGGAGACAGTGGATAAGGAAATGCAGGACATGACACCAAGCAGAGGCAGACAGCTGCTCAAAGATGCAGGGGTTATGATTTTTCCCGGTTTGGATTTAAATTCTGCTCTGGTTTTTGATAGCTTTTTGAATAATGCTGATGATAAGTATAAGCTTACTCCAGAAGGAGTTAATGAAGTCTATATGGGAACGAGATACAATAATGATGAAAATTCTTTAATGATATGGGCATTGTATCCTCCCCATAAGAAGACGGCCATCATAGACACTGAAAAAACTTTTGGCCATGTTATGACTTTCAGAGCAGGTGAAACTGACCCCATAATTACTGCAGACATTGGTATCAATGTTGCAAAGTTAAATAAAGCACAAGCTCAGATGTTAATCAAGGAAAGAGATGCTTATAAGATGAATTGTGAAAGATTAACAAAAGAGAATGACTACTTGAAGGACGCTGTTAAGAGCACCTTTGGCCAATCTACGAAAAGAATAACTCAAGGTGAGAGCTCACAAAGTAGTCAAGTCATATCCCATGATCAGGCCAAACAAATTCAAATAGATGCATTTGTTACAATACTGCAAAGCAGGTATGCAAGCATGGTACGGTGGTTAAACCAGTTTTGGGATAACTACTCAGAAAATCATAAAGCAGTCAAAGAACATGAAAGGCTTGATAAGAGGATACAAGAAAAGGTGATTGAGTTGCAAAATAGAAGTGCCACTGACGGTACAGATATCTCTGATGCAAGAGCATTGCTCAAACGGCACCAGAATTATTATGATAAACTCAAAGCTGATGCTAAGGAAGGGACTGATGCCTCAGATGCAGGAGTGCCCAGGATATTTAAAGATAACGGAGAGGTAAAGAGCAAAGAAGAGTGGACTGTTGATTGTCAAGTTATATTGCACAAAGCCACAGGAGCTCTAAAAGATAAAGCCTCTGTGTCTACAGAAGTTTGCAAACAATTGGAGGAAATGGTCACCCTTGATATAATCACCAGGAGTGCAGTTGAGCTTACTGATTCTCACCGTGCGCAGGAGTATTTAGATCATCTGGCAAAAGTCTATCTATGGCTAAACAGAGCCTGATTAAGCTTATGTAATTATTGTTTATGTTGGTTAAAATCCCAAGAGACTTATTGAAGAGTTGTATCTCTTCATGAAAATATCTATATAAGTTCAAACAATCTATGCTGAAAAATCATCAGCAGTAGAAGATATTCATATATACATATACATAATATTCCAAAATGACTGTGTTGCATATTTTATTTGAAGAAGAAGTTTGAAGTTCTCTGATTCAGTATTTCTACTTTGGTATCAGTTATTTGTTGAAATTATTCAATTGTGTGGCTGTCTCCATTTCTGCATTTCCCTGTTATTCAGATTAAGATATCAAGTATATATTTAATCTGTCAATACACATTTGCTGTATCTGTGTGATTAATTCGGTTGGTGTCCATCATAAGGAATTAAACCCTTCTGATTTATTCACAGTAGCCTGGAAGGAGTAAGTTGGGATTACTAAGTAAAGCCATATAATTAGGATTGACACACTGTCTCCAGTAAAATATTATCTGTTAATCTTGTCTATTCATTTCATTTGGTTCCTTCAAGTAAGGATTAAAGTACCTTCTGGTGAATTATAAGATATCTGATTTTATTTGGTTGGATTATCAAGAAGAGTCTGTCAGTCATTTACTTGCACGTTTATACAAGCTATAAACCAGAACTGTGCCAAATATCTAGAATTATTACCATTTAGAAACTACTGTTCTTAGTCCTTCAAATTGACTCTGTTACCCAACAAGGCACTAGTCTCATTCAACTCATTAATTAAAACCTTTTTTGATATTGCTTATACAATTTCTGCCAATCACTTATTAAACATTATACATAGAATTAATTAGTCAGCTTTGTCATCTATCCTACATCCTATGCCATTGTAGATAGACCTAGTTAGTCCATTCATCCACACTCAGACTGCTTTAGTATTTCAAGGTTCACCCACCTAGGTGTAGCAGGACCTAAAGTGTAGGAAATCATCAAACCTTGAAGGTTGATTTCGTCAAGTTAGTTCAAAAACGTTGCAAATCCAAACATAGAGCCTGGCATCCTCTTAGGATTAGCAGCTTGCATTTTTGAGACCTAACATGCTCCAACACATCTGGGTGGGTGAGTAAATGCTAGGGGAGGTCTTGTTTTATGTGCAAAGCATCCCAGTCCTTCTGAGCTGTAAGCTACCGGCAAAGTCAAAAGTTGCTAGGATTGAAATTTTGCATTCCACAGGTCATAGGGCTGAACGATTTGCACCAACACGTTGGGGTGGGCGAGTAAATGCTAGGGGAGGTCTCATTTTGTGTGCAAAGCATCCCAGTCCTTCCGAGATATAAGCTACCAGTAAAATGAGACCTCCCCTAGCATTTACTCACCCACCCCGACGTGTTGGCACAAACCGTTTAGCCCTAGGACCTGTGGAATGCAAAATTTCAATCCTAGCAACTTTTGACTTTGTCGGTAGCTTATAGCTCGGAAGGACTGGGATGGTTTGCACATAAAATGAGACCTCCCCTAGCATTTACTCGTCCACCCCGATGTGTTGGCACAAACTGTTCGGCCCCAGGAGCTGTGGAATGCAAAATTTCAATCCTAGCAACTTTTAACTTTGTCGGTAGCTTACAGCTTGGAACGACTGGGATGCTTGGCGCACGAAAGGAAACCTCCAATGGCATTTACCCATCCACCCCAATGTGTTGGCATAGATTCGACCCCACGAGCTATGGAATGAAAAATGTCACACCTAGCACCTTTCCACTCCATCAAATTGAAGCATTTTGCAACAATGCGTTTGATTTCGGCATAGTCAAATGGAATGGAATTGACAAAAAATGATAGAGGTTATTGTGGACGGACACCACATACACCTGTAGGTCCAAACAGAACATTCCTAGCTGTCACAAATATCAAGAACTGTTCCATCACAGTTTGGTAGTTTTTTGGTCTCAGGGATCTTAAGGGACTTTGCTGGTAGCCTCTTGCCTAGAATAATTGGGATGCTTGGCGCACAAAACAAGACCTCCACTAGCATTTATCTGCCCACCCTGATGCGTTGGTGTAGTCCATTCGATCGCATGAGCTATGGAATGAAAAATGTCACACCTAACACCTTTCCACTACATCAAATTGAAGCATTTTGCAACAATGTGTTTGATTTTGGCACGGTCAAACAAAATGGAGTTGACCAAAAATGAGAGAGGTTATCGTGGAAGGATACCACATGTACCTGTAGGTCTAAACAAAACATTCCCAACTATCACGAATTCTAAGAATTACCCTGTCAAAGTTTGGCAAATTTTTGGTCTCAGGGATCTTAAGGGACTTTGCTGGTAGCCTCTTGCTCGGAATGACTGGGATGCTTAGCGCACAAAATGAGACATCCACTAGCATTTACCTACCCACCCCGATGCATTGGTGTAGTCCGTTCAACCGCATGAGCTATGGAATGAAAAATGTCACACCTAGCACCTTTCCACTGCATCAAATTGAAGCATTTTGCAACAACATGTTTGATTTCGGTATAGTCAAATGGAATAGAGTTGACCAAAAATGAGAGGTTATTGTGGAAGGATGCCATGTGCACCTGTAGGTCCAAACAGAACATTCCCAACTGTCATGAATTCTGAGAACTACCCTGTCAAAGTTTGGCAGTTTTTTGGTCTCAGGGATCATAAGGGACTTTGCTAGTAGCCTTTTGCTTGGAATGACTGGGACGCTTGGCGCACAAAATGAGACCTCCAATAGTATTTACCCATCCACCCCAATGCATTGGCATAGTCCATTCGACCCCACGAGCTATGGAATGAAAAATGTCGCACCTAGCACCTTTTCACTGCATCAAATTGAAGCATTTTGCAACAATGTGTTTAATTTCGGCACGGTCAAATAGAATCAAGTTGACCAAAAATGAGAGAGGTTATTGTGGATGGATGCTACATGCACCTGTAGGTCGAAACAGAACATTCCCAACTATCACAAATTCTGAGAACTGCCCCGTCAAAGTTTGGCAATTTTTTGGTCTCAGGGATCTTAAGGGACTTTGCCGGTAGCCTCTTGCCCGGAATGACTGGGACACTTGGTGCACAAAACGAGACCTCCACTAGCATTTACCCACCCACCCCGACACATTGGCATAGTCCATTCGACCCCACAAGCTATGGAATGAAAAATGTCGCACCTAGCACCTTTCCACTGCATCAAATTGAAGCATTTTGCAACAATACATTTAATTTCGGCATGGTCAAACAGAATGAAGTTGACCAAAAGTGAGAGAGGTTATTGTGGATGGATGCCACGTACACTTGTAGGTCCAAACAGAACATTCCCAACTACCACAAATTCTGAGAACTGCTCCGTCAAATTTTGGCAGTTTTTTGGTCTCAGGGATCTTAAGGCACTTTGCCGGTAGCCTCTTGCCCGGAATGACTGGAACGCTTGGCACACAAAATAAGACCTCCACTAGCATTTAACCACCCAACCCAACGCGTTGGCACAGTCTGTTTGACCCCAGGAGCTATGGAATGAAAAATGTCGCACCTAGCACCTTTCCACTGCATCAAATTGAAGCATTTTACAACAATGCGTTTAATTTCAGCACGGTCAAACGGAATGGAGTTGACCAAAAATAAGAGAGGTTATTGTGGACAGATGCCACGTGCACCTGTAGGTCTAAACAGAACAATCCCAACTTTCACGAATTCTGAGAACTGCTCCGTCAAAGTATTATTGGCACCTCTCCCCAAGATGTAAGTTTTTTATGTTTATAATGTGCCCCCAGTGTCCTTGACATAGAGTTTCTTGACATTAATTTCATTCAAACATGTCTTCAATTCATCTTCAAATGTTTTCAATACATCTCCAATGCCTTTTCCACGAAGGTTTATGCATATTTATACATGATTTGAGGGAAACCAATAGTCTCCAACTGACTCTTGAGTACTTGACTATTCATCTTCCATACTTTTGCATTTTTTTTACATTTTTCAGATGACAACTTTGACATATTTACAAAATTTGACAAGATGAAGACTAAATACATGATGAAATGGTTTATCATGAACTTATTTGACTAGGGCATATATAAGGAATTTTTTCATATTGATTCTATTGATTCTATTGATCTAAAACCATTCTCAATGCTAAACATATCATCAATGGACTAAAGAACTATCATCATAATGTATGGCATCATGGGAAGTATCATGACTTGCACATAAGGAATTTAAATTATATTGTATATCAGGGTGTATATACATTAAAATCTAGTCCATAATGGTAGACATGTACAAAAATTTGGCAAATATGCCAACTCAAAATATTTTTTACAAAATGTGGCATATGCCATGTCTCAAAATCTATATACAATCTACATGCCAAATAGCTACATCAAATACTACAAGTCCACTTGACCCTCAATCTATGATGGATCTTGAAAAAGTGTCCTCTTTGTACCAAAATGTCTAGTAATTGATGGAGGTGAAGTTTCCTGCATTAACAAGTCAAAACACAAATTTGATTAATCTCTTCAATGGTAAATAAAAATAAGTTAAAGTTAGTAAATAGATTCCTATCTACTACAATTAAGAACTTTCATTTATTAACATACATCTAAATCACTACAATCAACTATAAGACCACCAGATAAACTATCAATTATTTAGAAAAATTTAATTCAATTACCTCGACTCTATGTTGTTGTTCAGACACTCATTCTGCAAATGATTTTCTCTTAAGATGATCAGGTGTCCTAGTGAAGCATGATGGCAAAGGTGGCACATCACTCACATTCTCAAGAGACTACATAAAAGAAAAGTAACATTGAAATAAAATAATATATAATTATTAAACAAAATAGGAAATGCACTACACAAAAACTTATCTACTCGAAAACAAGCACATACCACCATTGAGGCCTCCTACATCAATTAAGAAGGACAAGAATGTAAGACTCTAAATGACTATAATCAAATATTTAAGTTTTCTAAATTATCAATTAAAGTAGAATTCAATCAAATTACCTCCACCCTTTGTTGGCGTTGAGAAAGCCGTTCTGCAAATGATAGTCCCTTGGGTTGATCAAAAGTTCGAGAAAAGACTATTGGCAAAGATGCCACATCATTCACATTTTCAATTGACTATAAAATAAAATTAACATCAAGATATAAATTAATATATAATTACTCATAAAGAAATAAATGCATAAAAAAAAGTTGATGTGTACAACAAATTATACCGGCAAGTCCAAGCCAAATTGGATGGCAGACAAAGTTCCATGATGAATTTCTTTCAACTCCCCCTCTGTCATCAACTGTTATCCCACTTAGATACATTAGTACTAATAAAGTTGTTTATATATTCAAATGGAATAGACCATAAAATTTAACTTTAAATTTTACCTGCATAAAAGATTGCTCATGCATTTCTCCTTCTCTATTGTTTACTGATCTGGTAGCTTCTACTCTTGTCCCTGACCCCTCAACTTGAGTTTTGGACCCCATTGCCTCATCTCGTGAATGGAGATCATACTATGATGTGTTCAATGGTGGCTCACTACTCTCCATAATAGGACCTTAGCATAAATGATTGCAAGAAATGCAATGATGGGGCACACATACATGTCTAGATGATGACGGTCTAGTAGTACCAGGTGATCCAATATCATCACCTTCATCATGTGCTTGTGCAAACTGAGATGTTTGTATAATCAAATGCTCGGTCAAAGAGTGTATGGCACTAAGGCCCTGTTGTGTTGCATTTGCAACAAAGTTTGGGTGCTGCATTGGGGGTGGAGAAGCGATAGCAAGAGGGGGAATATAGGGACCTTGTACTTGTCTAATTGCCCTAGGTCTATCTTGAGGCATTCCCTTGCCCACTCCTTGAAACTCTTTAAAATCAAAATAATTAACATGTTGACCCATGACAAAATCTACATAGAGTTTATGGAGGAAATACAAATGCACATCTAAATTGTTGTTGGGTGGTTTATCAAAAACCATCCACCAATGATCCCAAAAGTTTTGACTAATGCCCTCATGAATACACCATTTGATTGAAAACTTGGGCTTACGGACATCAACAGGCAATCTAGTTTTAGGATTCACAAGTGTTGGGCTAACATAGTTTTTGTAATCTCTAAATCTTTAACTTCATCATATGACAAACCGTTAGCATATTCGGCCTTCTTGGCTTCTCGCCATTGCCTAAATGATTTGTGTTGGGTTGACAAGGTTTTAATATGATTAATGATTCCCTCTAAATTTGATGTCATTATAGACAATCGAGGGTGGTGGCGATACATTTCTATGATCCTACTTATATGATCAATATTTCTTTGAATATTCTCTTCTATTGTTGGAGGGGGAGGGTTTGGTGGTGGAGGGTTTGGGTTTTCATTTTGTGCATCCATTTTACCTAATTAAATTATAAAACATACCCACTTAGCATAAAAACCAAAAAAAATTCTTGAATATACAAAACAAACAAAAAAAATGCACGAAATCTTACCTCTTTGGATCAGATATCCGTTCCTTAGCTCTAGTATCCGTTCTTCAAAGATGAGACTACGTTTTGCAAGCCGCGAGTTTGCAAAAACGCAGTCTTTTTTCACTTTTTATGTTCTCCAAAACAGATATCCATTTTCTTTTTCTCTATTGTTTTCATTATTTTTTATTTTATTATTTTAGCATTTTTAGCATTTTAGTATTTAGGCATTTTAGCTATAAAATACAATCCAAATTTTAGAAAGACTGTATCATATGAAAGGAGAGATTTTGGACAAACTATCAAAATTTATATAGGATTATGATGATATATATATTTGATTTTTATATGATTTACTTATAGTAAGGTATCTCATAGTATTTTAAAGGCACTTTTGAATAGATAATTGTCATAAAAAAATTGTAAAAGCAAGTAGTTTTGACCTGTAAATTCTAACAAATCATTTGATTGATGTCATTTATATTTCTAAAGGTGACAAATCAACTTAGCACATCCTCAACATCATAGGATTGATGTGGATAGAGAGAGCAAGATAGAAAGAGGGAGATATCTATAGAGAGGTAGATACAGGAGAGAAGTAGATGCGGGTTAGGGGTTAGGGGTTAGGGATTAGGGCCATTATTTAGGGTTTATAGATTTAGAGAGAGAGAGAGACTACTTTTGACATGCAACCGTAAACCCTAAATAATGCCCCTAAACCCTAAACCCAAGTAACCCTAAATAATTCTTCCAAATCCTAAACCCTAACCCCTAAACCATAAACCCTAAATAATTCCGCTAAGCCCTAAACCCTAAACCTGAGAAAGGGAGTCCTAGTTTTCTTGTTTCCATTTGCTTCATCAATAAGGGAGAGGGAAAGATAGAGGGGAGAGATAGGATATGTAGGAATGATATGGGAATGAATGGGATGCATGATTAAACCTAACTCCTAACCCCTATTTCCTAACCCCTAAACCCTAAACTTGAGAAACCATAAACCCCTAAATCCTAAACACTAAACCCAAGAAACCCTAAACCTCTATCTCTCTATCTCCCTATCTTACTATCTCCCCATCACTATCATTTCTCTACCTCTTAATCTCTCTCCCTATGCTTTAGCCATGTCCCTCACTCTATATCTCCCTATTGGTCTTCTCTCTCTAAACACTAAACCCTAAACCCTATCTCCTATCTCTCCCTTATCTCCCTATCTCTATCATCCTTCTAGCTCTCAATCCTTCTCCCTATTTCTCTAGACATATCACTCACTCTCTATCTCCCTATCTCTCCCCTTTGTCACCTCTATCTCTCCTTATCTATCTCCTCTCTCTTTCTATCTAGCTATCTCCAAAACTGAGAAACCCTAAACCCAGGTACACCCTAAATCCAATCAACTCTAAACCTATATCTCCCTATCTCTCCCCTATCTCCCTATCTCTATCATCCCTCTACCTCTCTTGATCTCTCTCCCTATGTCCTTGGCCATGTCCCTCACTCTCTATCTCCTTATCTCTCTCCTCCGTCTCCTCTCTCTATCTCCCTATAATTCCTCTCTCTATAAACCCTAAATCCAAAACCCTAAACCTCTAAACCTAACCCCTAACCCCTAAACAATTTAAATCCTAAACCCTAAATAATGCCCCTAACCCCTAACCCCTGACCCCTAAACCTGAGAAACCCTAAACCCCTAAACCTTAAACCCCAAACCCCTAAACCCTAAACCCAAGTAACCCTAAACCACTATCTCCCTATCTCTCCCCTATCTCCCTACCACCTTTGTCCCTCTACCTCTCAATCTCTCTCCCTATGTCTCTAGCCATGTCCCTCACTCTCGATCTCCCTATCTCTCCCCTCAGACTCCTCTATATCTCCCTATCATTCCTCTCTCTCTATAAACCCTAAATCCAAAACCCTAAACCTCTAAACCTAACCCCTAACCCCTAAACAATAAATCCTAAACCCTAAATTATAATGCCCCTAAACCCTAACCCCTAACCCCTAAACTTGAGAAACCCTAAACCCCAAACCCTTAAACCCTAAACCCCAAACCCTTAAACCCTAAACCCAAGTAACCATAAACCACTATCTCCATATCTCTCCCCTATCTCCCTATCACCTTTGTCCCTCTACCTCTCCATCTCTCTCCCTATGTCCCTTGCCATGTCCCTCACTCTTTATATCCCTATCTCTCCCCTCAAACTCCTCTATATCTCCCTATTGGTCCTTTATCTCTCTCTAAACCCTAAACCCTAAACCTCTAAACCTTAACCCCTAACCCCAAAACCATAAACCCTAAACCCTAAATAATGCCCCTAAACCCAAGCAACCCTAAACCTCTATCTCCCTATCTCTATCATCCCTCTACCTCTCAATCTCTCTCTCTCTCTCTATGTCTTTGGACATGTCTCTCACTCTATGTCTTTGGACATGTCTCTCACTCTCTATCTCCTATCTCTCCCCTTTGTCACCTCTATCTCTCCCAAACTCTATCAGTCCTCTCTCTCTATCTCTCTTTAAATTGTAAACCCTAAACCTCTAAACCCTAAATAATTCCCCTAACCAACCTCTAAACCACTTCTCTGTATAGGTGCAACTAATACCACTTTTTCATTGTTTTCCACATTTAATTATATTCTTTTCCATTTTCCAAGTCCTACATGTGTCCAAGTTGTATTGTTTGTCAAGTTTTTAGTCTAATTGTTAGTCCCAGCTCTCATGGTTATTAAAATGTTAGTATATTATAGTTAGATTTATCCTTCAGTAACATTAATTTACACATTGTTGCACAAACAACCACACTGAAACATAACCGTACCTAATTAAGGTTAACCTTTTAAAATGTTCTTTCATAAATGGCGAGCTTAACAGATCCAACTAGTTCAATGTTCTTATAGTCCATGCTTACACTTCCAAGAGAGTTCATGCCATGTTAACTTTGCATTATGTCCTAACATATCACATGAAGGACATCATCATCACAAGGAATAACAATGTCATGAAGGATTAACGAAGGTGTAGCTTCACCACATAAAGTATCATTCATAATTTTATCACTAGAGGGTAAGGGTATATCATGTGTATCCTTCTCAAACCATGTATCTTGAATCAAATCATATGAAGGATTGCGTAAAGCAATTTAGGGCATGAAATCCAAAACGCCCCAAATCACAACCCCTGCTGCCCCACCATTCCTATCCCCAAAATATTGGAACATAGTCTAGAAAAGTGATTATTTCACCTAATGAATAAAATTGAATATTTTATTATTGATTATTTGAGTAATTCATTAGTGATGATTCTTAGTGTTTAACAAATCCTTATGGATCAATGTGTGAAGAAGCTACCAATATTAATTTGCCCTCCTCCTTCACTAGAAACAGTCTTTAAGGAGGTTCATATATTGATGGGAGATCCAAGATTTAAGAGGTGTATTTTCCAAAATCTCTCCTTTCATATGATACAGTCTTTCTAAAATTTGGATTGTATTTTATAGCTAAAATGCCTAAATACTAAAATGCTAAAAATGCTAAAATAATAAAATAAAAAACAATGAAAACAATAGAGAAAAAGAAAATGGATATCCGTTTTGGTTTGGTATCCAAACCAAAATAGATATCCATTTCAAAGTTAAACTTTGCCAAGTCGCGAATTTGGCCAAGTAAAAACGCAATTTTTTTCCTATTGCCACTGTTTGGCCCGCAATGATCCTACACATACCCATGTACAGAAGGAGATAAAAGAGACTGGAACAACATACATGTTGCAAGTATGGGCCTTACCAATGTTGTCATTGCTGTCAACATACTCTTGTTGCATTGATGTCAAGGATTGGATGAGCTGTGTGCTGAGGTTATTGAGAAAATTAGTCCTATCAGAAACATAGAAGAACAGTGAAGCTCAATGAAGTGAACATCCTAGACAGAGGAAGATCAGAGAATGCGTATCAAAGGGTTTGTAGATATGTGTCTAAAGATGATCCAATCAATATTTGAGAGGTCTGCATGAAGATTTGAAGAAGTTATGGCAATATGAGTAAAACTGGTTCTGGTAGCAGTTCAGAGGTGACAAAGTGACACAAATAGGTCCGGTGAGATCCATAAATGTAATATCTTGTTCTACGGATTTGGTGGAATGTTTAGCAAGCTAATGTGAATTGACAACTTAATTGGTTCATGGTTTAGAGGTCCGAAAGCATTTATTCTAATGTGATAGTAATGATAGATGGTGTTCTTGAGATTCGAGATGAAGATGCGAATGATTTCTGTAAGCAGAAGTGTTGTGGATGCTCTTGGTGATTCAGGCAAGTTTGTGGGATTCTCTAGACTATTTCCAGTTCATGTTGGAGGCCCACATTGAAGATTGAGCTTGTAATTGAAGATTCACTCTCCGGTGATGGTGTTCTCCCAAATCATGGCCGACCAAATGTTTTACACATCTTGCAGATGATCTTGAAGATATTCTGTGAAGCATGGCGTAATCCTCAAAGAAGATTGAAGTCCTAGATATGTGTTGTGCCGACTTGGATGTTTATCCCAAAGTTGATGTCTTGTACAAATAAGATTTATGAAGTCATTCCAAAGTATCGAAGGTGAAGATGAGGAAGTGGTAGAGAGGAGAAGAGCAAAAAGTAGAGCAGAAGTGTTGAGCTGAAATGGAACTGTCTCAAGCATGGTGAAGATGCTATTTTCCAGTTCAAGTATGTAATATTTATATTATCATTCTATAGACAGTGTGTCTCCTATAGGCAGTGGGCCTCTTGTGAGTAGTGTGCTTGGGCAATGAGCCCTAATTGGCAAGTGCCATTTTGTTCTTCCTATTATTTTAACAGAGAATACAATCTTGGGTTAGTCACCCCGTGGTTTTTCCCTTAACCGGGTTTTCCACATTAAAATTTTGGTGTCATATGTGTTAATGTGTTTCTGCTCTTGAATTATTGTTATGCTATTGAAACACAAGGAGGATTTAAGTGTTTAAAGAAAAGATAAGTTTTGTGACAACTGATTCACCACCCCCCTCTCAGTTGTCTATCATAAAACCAACAATTGGTATCAGAGCAAAGTTCCTCTAAAAGGAGCTTAATCACTTGAGGAGATCCAAGATGTCTTCCTACAAGAAGGATAGTCCAAGGTTTGATGGAACTAATTACACTCTTTGGAAAAGCCGCATCGAATGTCACTTGCAATGTATGAGAATGCAATATTGGACCATAACTTCAAAGAAGTATGTTCCTCCAATGAATGGTCTAACAAATATAGATGAAATCAGAAATGTTGAAGATAATCTTCAAGCTAAAGAAGCCTTACTAAGTGCCTTATCTGATTCAGAGTTGACAAATGTTATGGATTTAAAAACTGCATATAAGATCTGGGCAAAGCTGGAACTTCTGCACGAAGGAGACAAATACGTTAAATGTGCCAAGCTACAGAGTTTGAAAGGAAAATTTGAAAACTTGAAGATGAATGAAGATGAGAATATCACTACATTTATGCCAAAAGTAAATGAGCTTGTTTGTGTAATTAGGTGTGTTGGTGGAACCCTGGATGAAGATGAGATTGTTGCCAAATTTCTCAAATCCCTACCTCCTACTTACAAACACAAAGTTGCTGCTATTGAAGAATTTATATATTTATCAAATATCACAAGAGATCAATTGGTTGGAAAATTGGCTGAGTTTTGAGATGCACCCCCCAAAATTGAATCTGTATTCAAAGCTAGTGCCTCTGTAAAAGGTAAACAAAGGTATTATCTAGGAGAGAACTCCTCAAAGAAACTATCATGGTATCAAAAAGAAAGAAAATATCTGGAAGAAGATGAGGCAAAAGCTTCTCAACTTGAAGCCCTTATTGCAAGAAGACTGCCAAGAGGATCTGGTAAGTATGAAGGAAAATTGCCCTTCAAATGTTTCAACTGTAACAAGACTGGTCATTTTTCTTCAAAGTGTCCAGAAAAATTTTCAAGGACAAATCCAAATAGATCAAGATTCCAAAATAAATGTTACTATGTTCATGAAGACGATGATGATGAAGGAGTAATAGATGATGAATCAAAGACAAGAAACAAATCTGGAAGTGACTGGGTGTTTATTGCCATCAAGGAAGAAGATCCATTACCCACTGCATCTATCAATCATAAATAGGTAGAAAGAGCTTTGCTTGCTCAAGTTGAAGAAAATGATGAATGGGTCATTGACAGTGGATGCTCCCACCATATGACTGGCGACAAAAATAAGTTCATAGAACTGGAAAGATGTGAAGGAGGAGTTGTAAAAATTGGTGATAATTCTGCTGGCAGAATCAGAGGCAGAGGAACTATTTCTTTTGATGGAAAGAATAAAACTAGTGATGTACTATATGTTGAAGGCCTGAAGCACAATCTTCTTAGTGTTGGGCAGTTGGTGGACAAAGTCTATGATCTCTGATTCAAAAATAGAAAATGTAAAATCTTTGAATGTTCTATAACAGAGATTGCATCCGGTACTCAAACAAAAGGTAACATCTTCCACTTGGTTGGTACTGGCAAAAGTTGTTTATTTGTCCAAATTGATCAGAGTTAGTTGTGGCATAGGAGAGTGTGTCATGTAAATTTTGATAACATCATCAAGATAAGCAATACTCAGGTTGTAATAGATCTTCCAAGACTGGTGAAACCTTCTAACAGTGTGTGCAAAGAATGTCAGTTAGGTAAGCAGAGCAGAGTCACATTCAAAAGTAAGGAACAATCTTCTACTAGATTGTTGGACTTAGTGCATATTGATCTATGTGGACCGGTAAGAATCAGGAGTTTGCAAGGTGATAGATATTTCATGTTACTAATTGATGACTATTCCTAGATGATGTAGTTGACTTTCCTGAAAGAGAAATCTAAGGCACTTGAGAAATTCAAAATATTCAAGGCTATGGTAGAGAATGAAACCGAGTTAAACATAAAATGTCTTAGGTTTGATAGAGGTGGAGAATTCACATGTGGAGAGTTCATAGAATTCTATGAGAAACATGGGATAAAAAGATAGTTATCTGCTCCAAGGACTCCCCAACAGAATGGAGTAGTGGAGAGAAAGAACTGAACCATCCAGGAAGCATCTAGAACCATGATGATGGAGGTAAATGTTCCTCAAATCTACTGGAGAGAAGTTGTAAGCACTGCTATCTATACTCTTAATTGAGTACAAATCAGAAGCAATATTGGTAAGACCCCTTATGCACTCTAGTTTGGCATCACTCCTACTGCAAAGTATTTCAGAGTCTTTGGTATCAAATGTTACATTAAAAGAGATGAAGACCTTGGAAAATTTGATGCTAGAAGTGATGAAGAAATATTCTTGGGTTATTCTACTCAAAGCAAAGCATAGTTGTTATAATAAGAGATTGAGAAAGATTATAGAAAGTACAAATGTGAAAGTTGATGAAGGCATTGAAAAACCCTCAAGGTTTTATGAATATGAAGAAGATGATCAGAATGATCTTTTAGTTCAAGAGGTTCAAGCCCCTTCTGAAATTTAGATCTAGACTGATCCAAAGAATTCTAAAATACAGGAAGAAGAAAGCTTGAATGAACCTATCCAAGAAATAGAAGTCAAGAAATTCCCAAAACTCCTAGGTATGTAAGACTAGATCATTCTAAAGAATAGATCATAGGTGATAGAAGAAAAGGTGTTCAAACAAGAAGCAAGATTGCTCAAGATTTAGAAAAGGATTGTTTGATTTCAAAGATTGAACCAAAAATAGTAAGTGAAGCATGCAATGATGAAAGCTGGGCCAAAGCAACGGAGGAAGAGTTGATGCAGATTGAGAAAAATCACAATTGGGATCTTGTTCTGAGACCTAGAAACAAAAATGTGATTGGAACCAAATGGGTCTTTGTTGTGTGGTTACACAACACACCCCATTTTAACTTGGCAAAACAGGGACCCAACTTTTGGCTTGGCTTGTGTCGTCTGTTTTCTGGCGGTTTGGTAAAAATGAGTCAGGTGCATCATCATCATGATATTCGATGAGGTTGGTCATCATCATGAGGTTAGTTTGTCAAATTTCATATTTTGTTTCTATGACCTCATATTTAGAAAGAGCTTGAAATTCCATGCAGGTTTGCCTTTTACATCACCTGAAAATTCATCCATATGAGGGAGTTATGAGCAGTCAAAGTTTTGGTCAAACCTGATAATCGCAAGAGGATCATCATATTTTTATATCCTCAGTCATGTTGTCAAGGTCATCCTGATCTTGGTCTATCACCTGATAAAAATCATGCAGTCGAAATATCCGGACGTCAATCTTAGGTGATAGTGTGCCCTTTACCCGTCAAATGACCTTAGGCGCATCGTGAGCATCATGTTTTGGGTGTAACCCGATATTTCATAACAACGAGCATCATGCTGATATCATAATATCACCTGATATTATAATATCACCTGATATTATAATATCATGCTGATATTATAATATCAGCCTGCTTAGAAAGTCCACCATCTGCATAATTTGCATGCACATGTCAAAGTCCTATCGGAGGGTCATCATCCTGATCTTTCAAGGGAGGGTCATATTTGCTGATATTCGCTATTATGATGATGACGTCATCATATCCTCCTGATCTCCTTTTGCATGATCATGATGATCACCCTATCTTTTAAGGGAGGGTGATATTCCATTCCTCAGCATGATCATATTTTAAATATCACCCTAGCGCTAACCTGATGATGACCTCTCCTCATCCTCATGCTTCGAAGAGCGAATATGATGGTTACGTCATCATGATATTCGATGAGGAGGATCATCATATTTTTATCCTCAGTCATGTTGTCAAGGTCATCCTGATCTTGATCTATCACCCGATAAAAATCATGCAGTCGAAATATCCGGACGTCAATCTTAGGTGATAGTGCCCTTTACCTGTCAAATGACCTTGGGCGCATCATGAGCATCATGATTTTAGGAGGGTCATATTTCATAACAACGAGCATCATGATATTTTTAACATCACCCGATATTATAATATCATGCTGATATTATAATATCACCTGATATTAGAATATCATGCTGATATTATAATATCAGCCTGCTTAGAAAGTCCACCATCTGCATAATTTGCATGCGCATGTCAAAGTCCTATCGGAGGGTCATCATCCTGATCTTTCAAGGGAGGGTCATATTTGCTGATATTCGCTATTATGATGATGACGTCATCATATCCTCCTGATCTCCTTTTGCATGATCATGATGATCACCCTATCTTTTAAGGGAGGGTGATATTCCATTCCTCAGCATGATCATATTTTAAATATCACCCTAGCGCTAACCTGATGATGACCTCTCCTCATCCTCATGCTTCGAAGAGCGAATATGATGGTTACGTCATCATGATATTCGATGAGGAGGATCATCATATTTTTATCCTGTCATGTTGTCAAGATCATCATGATCTTGTTTGTCTACCCGATATTTCGTAATGTCCTCCTGCCGAGAAATATGACCTTTTGCAAATATCCTGATGACGTCATCCTAACCTGAAAAACGAAGAAGCAAATATTAGGAGGACATCATCATCACATTTCCCTTCGGTAGGATATTTTCCAAAACATGATCCGGTTCGCGAATATGATGATGACGTCATGTTCTAAGTTTAACAAAAGCCCTGGATATCCTGATGACGTCATCCCGATCTGATAAACGAAGAAACAAATATCAGGATGACATCATCATCACATTTCCCTTCGGCAGGATATTTTCCAAAACATGATCCGGTTCGCAAATATGACGATGACGTCATGTTCTAAGTTTAACAAAAGCCCCGGATATCCTGATGATCATCATCATCCTGATCTTTCGAGAGGGTTACCTTGGCCGCAAAGGGGTCATATTACATGCACCACCTGATCATCTTCCTTAGGTGACCCGATATTACATTTATCCCCTGATCTCAACTAAGCATGACGGTGACATCATCTTTTGCATTTTAATGAAGCCCGGATATGACGATGATGTCACCATGATATTCCTTTCCTCAGCAGCAGGATCATATTTCATATCCTCCTATTTTCCTTCGACATGATGATGATGATGATGTCATTCTTTTCCCCAATATATAGAAGCAAAACATGACGGTGACGTCATCTGGACATTCGGAAGGGGGAGCATCATATTTCCAAAATATCATGCAGACGAAAGTTTTAAGTCTTGCTGGCGGCCTTATCTTGAGTTATCATGCCGATAGAACATGTCTTCCCGATGGATGGACATCATCATGATTTTTGGCGTCGGTATAAGTTTAGCCGTCGGCCTAATGTAAAATTTGTCATCCCGACCGTGTGGAGTCACGCCGATACATACATGATCATATTTGGAACCCGATATACATGAAAATGGGCGGGAAAATGAAGCGATAGAAATTTGGAGCCCGATTGCCTGTAGCTGCACATTTTGGAGGCTTGGTTAATAAAATGTTTAAATTCCTGTTGTTTATCCACATGATGATGAACTTAATGTTTGTCTGTTTACTTGCAGGAAGTCATGATGCTGTTGGAGCTGTTGCTGAGTATTGTATGGTTGCACATGAAGGCAACATGAACCAGAAATGAGGAGGATATTGTCAAATATGCTGTTTGCCAGCTGGAGACCGAATCAAATCAAAGATGCTGGAATATTCTGTGCTAGCTGTACATTTGCCAACTGGCGAAGCATGTGCTTTTCATCTGGACCGTTGATTATTATGAGAGGATCCTGATCCTTGGATCATTGTAACTATTTTCTGGCATTTGTTCTATATAAGAGCCAGATCCTGAGCTGTAAAAAGGGAACAAAAAAAAAAGAGAAAATATCTGGCATTAAGGCTGATTACTGTAGAATCAATTAGGAGATCGGATTACTGAGACTAATGAGGATAGAATTGTTGAAATGTCAAGGTTCTTTCTTTAGATCACTGTAAATGTACCTGTTCTTGAGCATACTGAATGGATATGAAGTTTCAGATTACATCCTGATTGTAAATTTTACATAATCTTTACGTTGATTTCTGGATATGTACTGGTGAATGCTGTGTTCAACTGGAAGCGCTTTCATTTCATTACATGTTGTTGTCAACTTTTCCTTTGAAGATTTGCACTAGATCATGCGGATTTGTAGAAATTCCTGGTGAAGTATGATTCTAGTTTCCTTCTTTTCATTGCATGTATGGGAGCTTGTATGTGGATCAGTGATCTAAGTCAAGTAGTTTTGGGAATCTCATTCTTTAACCCTTTTCCTTTTTTTTAATTTCATAAATTCATCATCATAACTGCAAATCATGATAAATAATAAGCAAAAACAGAGAAATATGCTGACATCCCGTAGGTAACTAAAAATCATTAGCATATCTGAGTTAAATGCATGTAGTATTGAAAATATCATGCAAAGGATTGCAAATAATGGTAGAAATCATGCAAATATCAGCCTGTAGGCACATTATTTGAGTAAATTGACAGTGCAGAGGTAGAATTGTTGGAGATTTATGCAGAGCAGGCATATAGAGAAGGATATTTGAAGGAATAATGATGAACTTTGCAGAAATACGTAAGGCCCCTGAATGGAAAACAGCAATACACATCAACCACTGAGTAACGTCAGTAGATTAAGACCTAATCAACGGAGACTTGGGATCATGAATTCTCTGAATTCATCGTATCTTTCAAGATGAGTAAAGGTTGTTGTGTAACTTTTATTCTATGTTTGTGAATGATCAACATCATCATCAACATAAATTGGCGCTAGAAGGAGGGCCGGTGATATGTTTGTATATGATCAACATCATGATCAACATAAATTGGCGCTAGAAGGAGGGCAGAACTGGAAAAGACACTATTGCTTCAGTCATCATTCATTTTATGCAGGCCCCTCGCTCCTAACGCAACATAAATTGGCGCTAGAAGGAGGGCTGAGCTGTGAATTTTTGGATTTCTACAAATATTGCATAAATATTTCATTAGTTGAGTTAAATGTCTACAAATATCTCTTATCTGAGATGTTTTGGTTGCACCTTTGCAAAGATCTAGCCCAAAGCATCAAAGATTAGTTTGATTTTCTGAACTTTCAAGTTTTATTCTGAGATATGATAGATCTCATTAAAATTTCAAAATACTAAAAAATTGAAAAAAAGAGTCTCATTTTGATGGATGTATATGAAGGCAATTGTCAAATTAACATTCCTTTATTTCAAGAAACTTTGAGTAGGCAGCTTTACCCTCACAGTTTGTCTAACTTTGGTTTATCTACCTGTTGCAGGATACACCAGACTGTAGAACACAGTGAAATAAATTGTTTAACTTTCCTTACAAGGTTGGATTTATACTTGAAAAGACTAATATTCTTCCCGGATGTGTTCAGGGCTGAAATTTGCCAGGAAAATGAAGAAATTCTGGAGCAACAAGCAGATGCAGCACCAGAAGTTATTAATTGTCTAGACACTGAAGTGGATCGTTCTGAGGATTTTGAATTATACTTGTCCAGAAATATACAGTGTAGTCAATTATTAGGTTTATCCACTGATGATGTCCTGATTGAAAGCTGGTGCAGATTACATGATGAAGAGCATTCAGAGAGAGATTGCTACCCTTGCTTGATCATGTTGAAAAAGACTCTAGAATATACAATAGTTGAATCAGTTCCAGAAGGTAATGAAGAGGAAACATCTTTCCTGGATTCATTTTATGGTGAGATTGATAGGAGTTCTCTACTTCCTAATACAAGTAAGGATCAGTTAGTATGAAGGTATGAATCTTGTGAAAATTTTAGAGAAGAAACCACTCATCAGGATAATATTTTTGATTCTGATCCTAATACTTTTGATAAACAAGATGAAACGTCTTTCCTGGAGTCATTCTATGGTAAAGAGAAGTGTAAACAAATAGTAGAACAATTTAAATGCACTCCTGATGATGAAGTTCCTATGGTGGTAACTCAGGGAGTCAGAAAATAAAATAAATGCTGATTTATTACCTGACTTCTTTGAATTAAATGATCAAATACAAGAATGTTGCAGCTTAATGGAACCAGATCCCCTAATAGATAAAAGATGTGAATTATTTAATGAACAATTCCTGAAAGATGAAGATGTAGAAGACTTTGGAGTTGTTGTGCATAATCAGATGTCACTCCAGAAATATTTTGAGAATGAAATAGGGGAGTGTCCTTATCAAGTGAAAGTTGTTTCTCCTTTACAGTCAAATGATTTAGAAATGATAAATTTCTGTATATCAGGTTATGATAATAAAGATACTTATTTAGATGCTGATGTGCAGGAAATTGAAGAAAATATTGAGAAGTTTCCTGAACTGGAGGATAAACTGAACATCCGGAATAAAGGAACAAATATGGATAAAGATGAAGAATTAATACATCAAGAGTCATACATCCTTCAATTTGAAGAGAGACCAGGCACTGAGCCAAGCAGTGAAAATATAATGACAAATGGAAGACCAACTGCCAATGAAGAAGCATGTCCAACAAAATCAGAAATACACCAGGTTGTATTTCTCCTTTCCACAGTGAATGATGTTGATTATTATTTTGATTATGGAAATTCAGGAGATAAGACATGCATATGGATTAATCATGAACATGATGAGCTGCCTCAGTTGCTGATCATCAAGAGTCATTCTGTTGAATACAGTGAATTCAGAATATCAGAATATTTTTCAGAATATAAAGATAAATTTGCTAGGTTGAGAACCATAACTGATACCCTAATGCTCCTGCACAATCAAAAGAAGTATGCAAATACAGGTGTCTTTGGGTCTTTTTCTAGTTTTTGTTTGCCTAGTAGTGGTTTGTATATAATTTTGTAGGTTAGTTGTTTGTATAGTTTGCTTGTTTTGCTTTCTTGTTCTGTTTCTTTTGTTTCCTTTTGTAGGTTAGCTGTTTGTACAAGTTGCTTTTTGCTTTGCTTTGTTGAGTCTTTGTTTTGGTTGGGCAAAACTGGTGCACCTTGTTACTTCAGAACACTGCATAAATTGTTAGAATTCAAAAGTTGAATATAAGTTTTTACATAGGTTGTAACTCATATCAGTGTAGGTATTCTTGATCAGGCCTGTGGTATCATATTCATCAGTACTACTTTTCCTGAGTCAAGGTGATCCTCACAATGACACACCTAACAGCCTTGGGCTTGTTGAACATATCAGTGTAGGTGTCAAGTGAAAAATCTAAAGGTTGCCCTTGCTACCATTGCAATTCTCAACTTAATTTCAACAAGTGACCATTCCTTGTATCATGAGGCTACAACTCTTATATCTTAAGAATTAAATTCAAAATATAAAATAAATAAAATAATAAAATGGATTTTCTGAAATCCAGATTAAGTCATCTAAGTAACTCTACCGGAGCTATAGATGCTTGCTGGCAGTGGGGCTCTACTTAGGAGAATTGCAATGATAACCTTGCCGGGGCTATGGACGCCTGCTGGCAGCAAGGCTCTATCCGGTCGGCTATGAGGGATGAACCAAACTACGTAGCTTAACACCAGTCACTGACTTATTCAACTCACTTTCAAGATGAGTATATGAAACACATGCACACAATTGATCCCTTATCAATTCATTGTTACATTGATGAACATGATACCAGTTAGAAAGGATTAGGATGCTCATGCTTAATAGGAGTTGGAAATTTATGTTTTAACTTATCCTCACCTTTTGAATTATTTGAATTTTGTTGTTTTCTTTGGTGGCAAGTTGTTGTGTGGTTACACAACATGCCCCATTTTAACTTGGCAAAACAGGGACCCAACTTTTGGCTTGGCTTGTGTCGTCTGTTTTCTGGCGGTTTGGTAAAAATGAGTCAGGTGCATCATCATCATGATATTCGATGAGGTTGGTCATCATCATGAGGTCAGTTTGTCAAAGTTCATATTTTGTTTCTATGACCTCATATTTAGAAAGAGCTTGAAATTCCATGCAGGTTTGCCTTTTACATCACCTGAAAATTCGTCCATATGAGGGAGTTATGAGCAGTCAAAGTTTTGGTCAAACCTGATAATCACAAGAGGATCATCATATTTTTATATCCTCAGTCATGTTGTCAAGGTCATCCTGATCTTGGTCTATCACCTGATAAAAATCATGCAGTCGAAATATCCGGACGTCAATCTTAGGTGATAGTGTGCCCTTTACCCGTCAAATGACCTTAGGCGCATCGTGAGCATCATGTTTTGGGTGTAACCCGATATTTCATAACAACGAGCATCATGCTGATATTATAATATCAGCCTGCTTAGAAAGTCCACCATCTACATAATTTGCATGCGCATGTCAAAGTCCTATCGGAGGGTCATCATCCTGATCTTTCAAGGGAGGGTCATATTTGCTGATATTCGCTATTATGATGATGACGTCATCATATCCTCCTGATCTCCTTTTGCATGATCATGATGATCACCCTATCTTTTAAGGGAGGGTGATATTCCATTCCTCAGCATGATCATATTTTAAATATCACCCTAGCGCTAACCTGATGATGACCTCTCCTCATCCTCATGCTTCGAAGAGCGAATATGATGGTTACGTCATCATGATATTCGATGAGGAGGATCATCATATTTTTATCCTCAGTCATGTTGTCAAGGTCATCCTGATCTTGATCTATCACCCGATAAAAATCATGTAGTCGAAATATCCGGACGTCAATCTTAGGTGATAGTGCCCTTTACCTGTCAAATGACCTTGGGCGCATCGTGAGCATCATGATTTTAGGAGGGTCATATTTCATAACAACGATCATCATGATATTTTTAACATCACCCGATATTATAATATCATGCTGATATTATAATATCAGCCTGCTTAGAAAGTCCACCATCTGCATAATTTGCATGTGCATGTCAAAGTCCTATCGGAGGGTCATCATCCTGATCTTTCAAGGGAGGGTCATATTTGCTGATATTCGCTATTATGATGATGACGTCATCATATCCTCCTGATCTGCTTTTGCATGATCATGATGATCACCCTATCTTTTAAGGGAGGGTGATATTCCATTCCTCAGCATGATCATATTTTAAATATCACCCTAGCGCTAACCTGATGATGACCTCTCCTCATCCTCATGCTTCGAAGAGCGAATATGATGGTTACGTCATCATGATATTCGATGAGGAGGATCATCATACTTTTATCCTGTCATGTTGTCAAGATCATCATGATCTTGTTTGTCTACCCGATATTTCGTAATGTCCTCCTGCCGAGAAATATGACCTTTTGCAAATATCCTGATGACGTCATCCTAACCTGAAAAATGAAGAAGCAAATATTAGGATGACATCATCATCACATTTCCCTTCGGCAGGATATTTTCCAAAACATGATCCGGTTCGCGAATATGACGATGACGTCATGTTCTAAGTTTAACAAAAGCCCCGGATATCCTGATGACGTCATCCCGATCTGATAAACAAAGAAGCAAATATCAGGATGACATCATCATCACATTTCCCTTCGGCAGGATATTTTCCAAAACATGATCCGGTTCGCAAATATGACGATGACGTCATGTTCTAAGTTTAACAAAAGCCCCGGATATCCTGATGATCATCATCATCCTGATCTTTCGAGAGGGTTACCTTGGCCGCAAAGGGGTCATATTACATGCACCACCTGATCATCTTCCTTAGGTGACCCGATATTATATTTATCCCCTGATCTCAACTAAGCATGACGGTGACATCATCTTTTGCATTTTAATGAAGCCCGGATATGACGATGACGTCACCATGATATTCCTTTCCTCAGCAGCAGGATCATATTTCATATCCTCCTATTTTCCTTCGACATGATGATGATGATGATGATGTCATTCTTTTCCCCAATATACAGAAGCGAAACATGACGGTGACGTCATCTGGACATTCGGAAGGGGGAGCATCATATTTCCAAAATATCATGCAGACGAAAGTTTTAAGTCTTGCTGGTGGCCTTATCTTGAGTTATCATGCCAATAGAACATGTCTTCCCGATGGATGGACATCATCATGATTTTTGGCGTCGGTATAAGTTTAGCCGTCGGCCTAATGTAAAATTTGTCATCCCGACCGTGTGTAGTCACGCCGATACATACATGATCATATTTGGAACCCGATATACATGAAAATGGGCAGGAAAATGAAGCGATAGAAATTTGGAGCCCGATTGCCTGTAGCTGCACATTTTGGAGGCCTGGTTAATAAAATGTTTAAATTCCTGTTGTTTATCCACATGATGATGAACTTAATGTTTGTCTGTTTACTTGCAGGAAGTCATGATGCTGTTGGAGCTGTTGCTGAGCATTGTATGGTTGCACATGAAGGCAACATGAACCAGAAATGAGGAGGATATTGTCAAATATGTTGTTTGCCAGCTGGAGACCGAATCAAATCAAAGATGCTGGAATATTCTGTGCCAGCTCTACATTTGCCAACTGGCGAAGCATGTGCTTTTCATCTGGACCGTTGATTATTATGAGAGGATCCTGATCCTTGGATCATTGTAACTGTTTTCTGGCATTTGTTCTATATAAGAGCCAGATCCTGATACATGAGAGGATACATTATACAGGGGGGAACAAGATAGATAGACATATCTGGCATTAAGGCCGATTACTGTAGAGTCAATTAGGAGATCGGATTACTGAGACTAATGAGGATAGAATTGTTGAAATGTCAAGGTTCTTTCTTCAGATCACTGTAAATGTACCTGTTCTTGAGCATACTGAATGGATATGAAGTTTCAGATTACATCCTGATTGTAAATTTTACGTAATCTTCATGTTGATTTCTGGATATGTACTGGTGAATGCTGTGTTCAACTGGAAGCGCTTTCATTTCATTACATGTTGTTGTCAACTTTTCCTTTGAAGATTTGCACTAGATCATGCGGATTTGTGGAATGTCCTGGTGAAGTATGATTCTAGTTTCCTTCTTTTCATTGCATGTATGGGAGCTTGTATGTGGATCAGTGATCTAAGTCAAGTAGTTTTGGGAATCTCATTCTTTAACCCTTTTCCTTTTTTTTAATTTCATAAATTCATCATCATAACTACAAATCATGATAAATAATAAGCAGAAACAGAGAAATATGCTGACATCCCGTAGGTAACTGAAAATCATTAGCATATTTGAGTTAAATGCATGTAGTATTGAAAATATCATGCAAAGGATTGCAAATAATGGTAGAAATCATGCAAATATCAGCCTGTAGGCACATTATTTGAGTAAATTCACAGTGCAGAGGTAGAATTGTTGGAGATTTATGCAGAGCAGGCATATAGAGCAGGATATTTGAAGGAATAATGATGAACTTTGCAGAAATACGTAAGGCCCCTGAATGGAAAACAGCAACACACATCAACCACTGAGTAACGTCAGTAGATTAAGACCTAATCAACGGAGACTTGGGATCATGAATTCTCTGAATTCATCGTATCTTTCAAGATGAGTAAAGGTTGTTGTGTGACTTTTATTCTATGTTTGTGAATGATCAACATCATCATCAACATAAATTGGCGCTAGAAGGAGGGCCGGTGATATGTTTGTATATGATCAACATCATGATCAACAGTCTTCTAGAACAAACTGAATGAAGATGGTGAAGTAGTCAAACACAAAGCCAGATTGGTCTCCAAGGGTTATTCTCAAGTAGAAGGAGTTGATTTTGAAGAAACTTTTGCTCCGGTGGCAAGAATTGAAGCAGTCAGATTATTTCTTGTTTTTGCTGCCTTTAAGGATTTCAAAGTATATCAAATGGATGTCAAGTCCACCTTCCTAAATGGTGACTTGGAAGAAGAAGTATATATTAAGCAACTGGATGGATTTCAGTTGTTTGGTCATGGTGATATGGTTTGCAAGTTGAAGAAAGCACTGTATCGACTCAAACAAGCCCCAAGGGCCTGGTATGAAAGATTGGATAAACATCTTTTGAAGATTGGTTTCAACAAAGGTACTATTGATAGTAACTTATACTTCAAGATTGAACATGAAAATATCTTGATTGTTGAAGTATTTGTTGATGATATCATTTTTTGAGGAAGAGACAATACGTGCAAGACTTTTGCAAATTAGATGAAAAGTGAATTTGAGATGTCTATGTTTGAGGAAATGAATTTCTTCTTGGGTCTTCAAATTACTCAAACAAAGAAAGGAATCTACATATCACAGACTAAATATGTGAAAGAATTGTTGAAAAAATTTGGGATGGAAGATTCAAAACCAATGAATACTCCCATGGCAATCAGATGTAAACTAAGCAAAGATGATGAATCTCTTAAGGCTGATTAGAAAAAGTATATGTCAATGATTGGAGGACTACTATATCTTACTCAAACTAGACTTGACATTATGAATATTGTTGGTCTTGTTGCCAGATTCCAAGTTGATCTTAGAGAATCTCATGTCATGGTAATCAAGAGAATTCTCAGATATCTAAAGGGAATAGTTGAGTATGGTTTATGGTATCCTAGGGATCATGATTTCTCTCTTCATGCATATACAGATGTAGATTGGGCAGGAGATGTGGATGATCGAAAGAGTACTAGTGGTGGTGCATTCTTTTTGGGGAAAAGATTTGGTTTCTTCGCTGAGCAAGAAACAAAAGGCAATATCTCTGTCCACTATAGAAGAAGAATATATTGCAGTAGAAGGTAGTTGAACTCAAGTATTGTGGATGAAGCAAATGCTAAGAGACATCAGAGTGGAGTATGAGGAACCTATCACAATCTTCTGTGATAACTCAAGTGCAATAAATATATCAAAAAATCGGGTGTTGCATTCAAAGACAAAACATATTACCATCAAATTTCAATTTTTGAGAGAGCAAGTGAACAAGAATGAAGTCATATTAGAGTTTGTGCCTTCTAAGGATCAGATTGCAGACATTTTTACTAAACCTCTACCTAAGGACTCTTTTGAGTATCTTAGGGAGAAGTTAGGGGTTACCACCCCTCTAGTTCTGAATTAAGATGCACTGATGTGCATCAGTCTGGTGGATCTCACAGTCATATCTTGTGGACCGGATTGATGATAGGAAGCTTCTACTCAGGAGGAGTAGTCTGTATGATTCTGATTGATGCAAGTATGTGTCCTTTGCCATTGATGTCAAAGGGGGAGAGAAGACATGTGAAAAATAAAAGTGGTTGCTGATCAAAGGGGGAGCAATTATTGTTGATAGGAGGAGCTATGTCAGTTAGTAAGGAGAAGTTTTTGTCTTGATGGTTAAAACAGTTTTTCACATCATATGTTGCCATCAATGACAAAGGGGGAGATTGTTGTAAATATGGGCCTAACTGATGTTGTCATTGATGTCAACATACTCCTGTTGCATTGATGTCAAGGATTGGATGAACTGTGTGCTGGGGATATTGGGAAAATTAGTCCTATCAGAAACAGAGAAGAACAGTGAAGCTCTATGAAGTGAAGATCCCAGACAGATGAAGATCAGAGAATGTGTATCAAAGGGTTTGTAGATATGTGTCTAAAGATGATCCAGTCAAGATTTGAGAGGTCTGCATGGAAATTTGAAGAAGTTATGGCCATATGAGTAAAACTAGTTTTGGCAGCAGTTCAGAGGCAACATAGTGACACAAATAGGTCCAGTGAGATCCGGTAATGCAATATCTTGTTCTGCAGATTTGGTGGAATGTTTAGGAAGCTAATGTGAATTGACAACTCAATTGGTTCATGGTCTAGAGGTCTGAAAACATTTATTCTAATCTGACATTAATGACAGACTATGTTCTTGAGATCTTGGATGAAGATGCAAATGATTTCAGTAAGCAGAAGTGGTTTAGATGCTCTTGGTGATTCAGGTAAGTTTGTGGGAGTCTCTAGACTGTGTCTAGTTCATGTTGGCGGTCCGCATTGAAGATTGAGCTCATAATTGAAGATTCACTCTCTGGTGATGGTGTTCTCCCTAATCATGGCTGACTGGATGTTTTACACATCTTACAGATGATCTTGAAGATATTCTGTGAAGCATGGCATAATCCCCAAAGAAGATTAAAGTCCCAGATATGTGCTGTGCCGACTTGGATGTTTATCCCAAAGTCAATGCTTGTACAAATAAGATTTGTGAAGTCATTCCAAAGTATCCAAGGTGAAGACGAGGAAGTGGTAGAGAGGAGAAGAGTGAAAAGTAGAGCATAAGTGTTGAGCTGAAATGGAAGTATGGTGAAGATGCTATTTTCCAGTTCAAGTATGTAATATTTATATTATCATTCTGTAGACAGTGTGTCTCCTGTAGGCAGTGGCCCTCTTGTGAGCAGTGTGCTTGGGTAGTGAGCCCTACTTGGCAAGTGCCATTTTGTTCTTCCTATTCTTTTAACAGAGAATACAATCTTGGGTTAGTCACCGCATGGTTTTTCCCTTAACTGGGTTTTCCATGTTAAAATTTTGGTGTCATATATGTTAATGTATTTCTGCTCTTGAATTATTGTATTGTACTTCCATGATTGAATTATTGTTATTCTATTGAAACACAAGAAGGATTTAAGTGTTTAAAGAAAAGATAAGTTTTGTGACAATTGATTCACCCCCCCTCTCAGTTGTCTGTCATAAAACCAATAGTACAACCATAGCATCTTTATGCTAGATTGGAACAACAATGATAAGATACATCCATGGACAATAAAGCTACAAGAGGTAGCATATACAAAGATCAGTTTCTGAGTGTTCATATCATGCAAAAGGTAAAGAATCATAAAGCTACATGAGGTGACTGCTATATCAGAGGTATTAAATGCAGTGAAGGAGAAGATACAATGTTTAAACTCATGCCTTTTCTTTCATGCATCTAGATACAGAAGGAGAAAAAAACAAAAAATAAAAGTTCTGTATCTTTTTCCTTTCAGCATATTCAAATGGACAGGCCCAGTTTTGTCACCAGAATATAGTATTTTTGCAAACTCTTATCACTTTTTGCATAATGAAAATATGTTCTACCAGAGATAAAAGATTTAAAACCCTAGGGTTTTGATATCATTCAGTAAATGAGTAGTCATAGCCAAATGAAAGAATTATCCATTACAAATGTGATTATAATATCTTTTGCATACTGGAAATGACCCATTTGGTGTCATGAAGTTGTAGTCAAAGAAGTGATAAAGGAAACTCCAATACAGAGTAAAACCCATATGGGGTTTTCACACAAAAATGTAGATACAGAAAAGAGTTCCAGGTCATGACCAAGATATAGAGGAAGTATAGCATAGGTTGTAGCCAAAGATGTGTTTTTTTATAAAACCCTCAACATTTTTCAAACCTTTATGTATTCATGTTTGCAGAAGAATGGAATGATACAGGAGAAGATACAATAGTTGGCCATAGCAAGAAGGAAGGACCTTTCTTTAAAAAATGAAAACCCATAACTTTTTTCTTGAGACCCTTGAGTTTTCTTGTCTGTAGAAGAATATAAATCAAGAAGAAGATATTGTGATGATAGTCATAGCTAAAGTAGGCGGTTTTCTTTTAAAAAATGAAAACCCATGCCAACATTTTTTGAAACCCTTGAGTTTTCTAAATGTTCATGTTATGTAGAGGTCAAAGAAATCAAGATATAATCATGGTCGTAAACAAAGAAGAGTCATTGCTTCAAAAATATCAAAGACCCATATCATTTTCTTCAAACCCTTGCCAGAAGTAATGCATACAGTCAAGAGAAATATGAATGGTGAAACAAAAATAGAAGCTCACCTTATGCTTTGCAATAGAGGATAAGCTATAGGCCGTGGGCCTTGGTTTCTTTGAAACCCCTCAAAAAGGTAGGAGGTTGACGCACATCTAGAGAGACAAAGAATTAGCAGTGAGAAGATAGTATGGACTCATAAAATGCTCAGAAACTACCACATGGCCATGGCCCAAATGAGGAATCATTCCCATGAAATCAAGAGAATGGCATAAATTTCAAACATAAAAAGGTTTATCTTCATTCTTATGCCAAAAGTGCAGAAGAAATTTGTCCAGAAAACCTCCAAGAGCAGCTTGAAACCCTACTTCATGGCAGCGACATGAAGATGCAAAATGTGTGAAGTGCGAATGAGCCCGAGTTAGGGCACCTTTGTTGCTTTTCATGTATCAAGAAAAAACCTAAGATGCTCGACCTCCATAGTGTCATTTTTTGTCACTTTGTTTCCAAAAATCAAAATCAATCAATTGCTAGCCAAGGTCAAAACTCAACATCATAAAACCTAATTATGCCAAAGAACTCATGAAGGGTCATTTTCCAAGTCAATGATATATTTGTTTAAGGGTCCTTTTTGACTGTAGAAGCATAATCAAATGCCACATGCTATGCATGGGGTGTCATGACAGTATAAAGATAAGGTTGAGTGCCTTATGTATTTTTGCAAAGGACTTAGGTTTTAAAAGTCAACAAAGGGAATTATTTAAAGACATGGAGTAATAAGGCAGATATGGAGATAAGGTAATGTTGGCAAGAGACACTATATGGATTCATGGTTGTTGTCATTGATGGCAACAAAGGTCATCCCACATATCCGGAAGTCATGATGTGTCTCTACCGGAAGTCAGAATAAAGAATGTTGTGGTCCGGTGAACAAGAACAGAGCATGTGGCAAGGTCCGACAGATTGGTCCGGATCTCTCAGAGGAAGTGTCTTGGTGCAGTGCGGATTTGGGGAAGTCAAGAGGACTACCTTGAGTGGTATATTCCAAGGATTTAGCCTCCGGTGATGGACAAGGAAAAAGATATGAATAGTTGAGTACCGGATTCCTGAGAGACAGTGAAAGCAGAGGAAGAACTGACTGACAGAGTATCAGACTACTTTCTGGATGTGTTACTGTTGATGATAGAAGTTGTGAAGGCATGAATCATGTTTGGCCGACATGATTAATGATATCTACAAGTATATGCTTGATCCGCATTGCTTGGTGAGGAAGGATTCAGCCGACAGAACAAAAGTTTGTAAGAAACTAGACTGTTCCGGATGCCGACTAGAAAAGTGATGAAATTACTTGTGCGGATATATATAGAGGATGGATTTAGTTGTGAAGTGTGTGATGGTGTGAAGATATATGCGAAGAAGTCCAGAACAGAGCAGAAGTAGCAAAAAGGAACCGGTATGTGAAAGATAGCAGAATAAAGAACAGAAGAAAGATGAAGTGCAGCAGATCAGTGTACTGAGCCTAACCGGAACTGAACTCCAGCATATGCAGATGCTTCCAATCAGTTCAAGACTGTGATTCTTATCACTTTGTAGACAGTGTGTCTTCTTGTAGGCAGTGGGCCTCTTGTGAGCAGTGTGCTCGGGCAGTGAGCCCTAATTGGCAAGTGCCATTTTGTAATTTCCTATTCTTCTAACAGAGAATAATTTTGGGTTAATCACCCCGTGGTTTTCTCCCTTAACAGGGTTTCCACGTCAAAAATATTGTGTTATGTGTTTCTTATTTCATGTTAATGTTTTAGTGCTTGATTCAATACTGCATCAATTAATAAGAAAGTTCAATAAGGGAAATAATTAGGATAACTGATTCACCCCCCCCCCCTCAGTTATCAACAATTGGTATCAGAGCTAAGTTCCTCCTAATAGAGCCTAACAGCTTGAGGAAGATCTGGGATTTCAAATGGATGCATATGGTTTAAGGGAGCAACTCAAGACTGCTCTTGAGGATCTTGAACAGTCAAATTCTGAAGTCAGTGAATTAAAGGAAAGACTCAAACAGACTGATGAATTCATGAGAGAATTAAAAGACAAATTAAGTCTCTCTATGAAAAAGAGAAAGGAGCTGCTCCAACAGTTAGCAAGACAAAGTGAAGAAAGCAATACAAATGAAGAATTGACTGAGCAAACCAAGTTATGTGAAAAGTTATCAAAAGAAGTCATTATGTTAAGACATGAAATGGAATCAGGAACTATAAAGTTTACTCAAGAGATTGAAGAAAAAAGAAAGGCTGAAGACAATCTAAGACAATCTCTTAAAGAAAAATCAGAAGAATGCCACCAGATGGACAGGATTATCAGACATCTTGAATCTGATCTTGAAGATGCCAAAGATAATGAAGAAAAACTTGAGGATCAAATTGCCTCTCTCAAAAGAGACCTTCAAACAGCAAATGAATATAAAGAGAAATTCAAGATAAGTTCTGCTCAACTTGAAGTTCTTCTAGGAAGTCAAAAGAGGACAGATGACAAGTATGGTTTGGGATATGAGAAAGGAGAAAGCTCCGGAACCAGTCAGAAGAATCTTGGATCAGAAAATCCAAGGAGCAGGCCTAGAAGACCTCCGGTAAGACAGCCAAATGCTCAAAGATATCCATCCTTCAATGGATACTGCCACAACTGCAACCACTTTGGTCACAAAGCTAATCAGTGCAGAATGAGAATGAATCAGATTAATTCATCCTTCTCCGGACAGTGCTTCAACTGCAAAAGGTATGGACACAAATCCCATGAATGCAGAATTATGCAAGTAAACAAATCATTCAAAGGTAGATGCTTCACATGCAATAGAGTAGGTCATATGGCTAATCAATGCAGATCAAGAGGATATCAGTCAAATCTGCAAAGAAATGTTATTTGCCAAATCTGCAATAGGTCCGGTCATAATGCTAAAGTCTGCAGAAACAAGTATCAGGACAAAAGAGGTCCGGTGTATAATCAGAATCAAGACAAGGGTAAACAAAAGATGAATGCGGATGAAGTTAGGAATCAGATGAGCAAGATTTGGGTGAAGAAAAGTTCAGAGAATGTAGAGGTTGGATCCGCACCAGACTCTGGTGCTGATATTTCTTCCAGAAATTAAAAAGTGAGCTCAGGCTCAGGGGGAGACTCAAAGAAAATCCTGTTCCCCCAGCCAAACAAGTGGTGCCGAATGTGGCACAAGATGCGGATTAAAGGGTTTGCAGATATGAGTCTTGAGATGCTTCAGTCAAGTTTTCAGAGGTCCGCATGGAGTTACGGAGAAGCTGTGATCGATCAAATAAGACCTGTTCAGGGAGATGCTCCGGTATGACAAAGGATTACAAAAGGGTCCGGAGAGATCCGGAAGTGCACTATCTTGTTCTGCGGATTGGACAGAATGTTTGGGATGTTCTTGTAATATGTTACCTCTATTTATTCATGATTGAAAGATCCGGATGATATTCACAGATCAGGACTAATCCGGGATACTCCAAGCTATCCAGACAAGGCGAACCGGAATAATGTAGGTGAAGCATTTATTGCAGACAGATATTAGGGTTCGCGGAGCAATATAAGGGATTTCTCAAAAGTCATTTGCTCATTCTGCACTCAAGAAGAAGCGAATAGTGGAGCTCTGCAACAAGATTCATCAAGCACACCAAGGATCTCCTGCCGAAGTCATTACATAAAGAAATCAATCCAATCACTCCGTGCAAGTCGAAGGCGCATAAGGTATTCTCCGTTTTTCATTACCTCACTGCAAATCTTTGAAGAATGGCTACTCCAAACATAGTTAAGATCTCTGATAGACCTCGCCCCTCATTCAAGAAACATCCCTACAAATCATTGGAGGTAGATCCACTAGGAGCCTTCTCTAGTGTTCCTCACGGAGTCTTACATACTGAAGACATTAGGGTTTACATACATGCAAGCATTGAGGAATTTGGGGAATTCAAATTAAGAGACCTCTATCACAAGCAACTGATAGACAATGCTTTTGAGCTTAAACCAGAGTTTAAGGATATCCAGAAGAAACAGTTTGAGCAATTTATTCATTTCCCCTGCTTTGAAGAAGATGAATGGGTCCGGTATGTACTGAGCAGGATGCATGACAACTTTCTATGGCTGGATAGACCCTGCAAGATCACAAAAGAGGCAATCAGAGCAGTAACTGGTCTATACTCTTCCGGAGGGATACCTATCCTCAAATCTGTCAAGAACAACATTGTAACTGAGGCCACCGGATCAAAATTTG
The DNA here is from genome assembly GCA_027924645.1 of Cunninghamia lanceolata. Lineage (NCBI taxonomy): Eukaryota > Viridiplantae > Streptophyta > Pinopsida > Cupressales > Cupressaceae > Cunninghamia > Cunninghamia lanceolata. The sequence goes on from BSBN01001400.1 coordinate 12,197,609, forward strand.
ATAAGAGGGCAATGACCATTGAAGATATTTTGGATCCGGATATCAAATATGCATCCATGATAATAGGATACAAGATCTATCACTCCAGCAGGGAGAATTCTGTATCCGGAACTGCAGTATACACTGCCTATGAAATGCTAAGAAAGAATACAGAATATGATCTCTGCGAACTACTGCTAAGCCAATTAATGGAAAATATACAGAAAATCAAGAAGGATAAGAAGAATTCCTTTAAGTATGGTACTCTTATTGTATGTCTATTCTTCTACTTCATGAATGAGCTACCCGGAACAAGTGGATGGGTATGGCAGAATGACAAACCTGTTGCAGTCCAGATAAGAGACTATTTGCATGGACTTGGGGATGCAAAAGCGAGAAATACAGCTCTATGGGGATACTTCAAAAACTTTCAGAGCATGATGCAAGCAAGAGAGAGAATTCCCCAGTCTCTTGTTGAAAAATACAAAGACTCAGTGTGCTTTATGGTTGACACTGATCAGTGCCTAATGGAGGCAGTAGAGCCCAGGACTGTCTGGATCATGCCCATGGGGTATGAAGTGGATGAACAGATAGTGGAGCTGCATGTTCAACACATGCTAAGTCAGCCCAAAGATCCTAAGGCAGAAAGGTTTGGAACCTTTGAGGAGCTGAGTGTAAAAATACATGTAGAACTTAGGGAACCTGAGATTAAAAGAAAGGTGAGAAAAGAAGTAGAGCACATTGCTCAAGGCCTAGGCATCTCAAAGGAGGCACTTGATGCCAGCCGGGAAAAGAGGAGGAAGGCTGAGGAAGAAGAGAAAAGTAAAGAAAGTGCTCCGGTTGAAGCTCCCACCCGGACAAGATCATCAAAGAGATCTGCACCTCCCACAACCAAAAGTTCAAAACCGGAAGTCCAGGCATCCGGTAAGAGATCCAAGACAAAAGCCACAAGGGCTTATGGAAGCCAAAAGGATGAAGAGGAAACAGAGTCAGATGAGGGAGTAAAAGAAATAAAGAAACAAAAGAAGAAAGGATCCGGTAAGCCCTCCACAGGCCAAGACAAGGATGAAATGGCAGAGGTATCTGTTGAAAAGCCCACTCTGTCTCTAGAGAGCATAATCAAGTCGGTCACGGTGGATGGAAACCTTCAACCAATGAATGAATCCTATGATGACTTCAGTGAGGCTGACCAAAAGACTCTGTAGGAAGCCACAGTCAAATATCTTAACATATATAATAAGGCTTTCATTGAGATCATATCTCTTATTCCTAAAAGCCTAGAAAAGGAATTGGAAGTAAGAAAGAATAATGCTCATGCTAAAGATCTTGAGATCCGGGAGCAGATAGCTATTCAGCTATATCCTCAAATTGATCCCAAGACAATGAACATTATCTTCAAGGACTGCAAAGATGAGTTCAGAAGCAAAGCCAGGATGAATCATCTCATGCTTGGTGAGACTGACAAAGTGGCCCAAGAAACAGAAGAGATCCTCCGGAAGGCCTTCAAAAGGTTCAATCTTCCTGTTGTAGAGGACCTAGGTACAGAAACAGCTGAGGACTTGGAACCCTCTGTTCTGGAAGAAGTGGACCCTGAGCATGCAAGCATCTCTCCTCCGGTTTCCCCTACAGTCTCCGGATCCAAAGAAGAAGAGCAATTACAGGAGAAGGAAGCAGTGGTGAAAGACAAAGAGGTTGACAGTTCCAAGACTGTAGAAGAAAAGAAACATTTGTCTCCGGCAAGAGACACTGCACAAACTGTTCAACAATTTTTGAGCAAAGAAACTTTAGAAATTGATGAACCGGAGCTCCTAAAAGGCCCATTCGACTTTGACTCTCTCTCTCCGGTACAAACAATGAAGATAGCTTCATTTGCAAATGCCAAGGCAAATGAAAAACTCCTGAAGTCTCATATGGAAGACTGTGAGTTGATAGAGGCTGCTTCCGGAGTACTTGTAAAGATTATGCCATCAATCCAGATAGGTCCGACAGCCTCCACTTCTGGTAATCTAAAAACCTTAGTCAGCAGTGTTGATACACATTTTGATTCTCTAGAAAAATCAGCTGAAGAAAAGGTCCGGAAGGAATTTTTGGATAAGAGATTTTCAGAAATATTAGAATTAATCTCTAAAGATAGGAAGATTGTAAGCATTGGAATAAAGAGCTTAGAAAATGCTCTTAAGGATGGTGGTGACATCTACAAATTTTGCATATCCTGGCCAAAGGCAACAGCAGCAATTGACAAGAAAATAAAAGAGGAACAGGACAAGCTACAAAGCTTATCTCAAAGTTTTGATCCTCTCTCTTCCTCCATAATAAATCAAGAATGTCAGACTATTGCAGTCTTGAATGAAATAAAGAATCTTGAGAAGGAAAGGAAGAACATCACTAACCAGATGGGAGAACTTAGACGGATTATAATCCCTAAGTTGGAAACTATGCATGAGGCCATCGGTGATGCTCAGACCACCGCCCAAACAAAAGATCCGACAGATCTCAAGCGGGCAGAAGCTTTTGCATTTTTGTTGAGTGGTCACATTTCAATTTTGGACAGAATGAAGCAAAGTTGGGCTACAGAAATGATTCAATTGCAGACATCCTTTGCAGACATTCTTCAGTATATGTGAGTATAGAAATAAGCGGCTATGTATAGAAAATTTTTGAAAATTTTGGTGTGTGGACCCCACCCTTTGCCATTGATGTCAAAGGGGGAGTGAGGAGCAGTGAAAAATAAGGAATCCAACTAAGGGGGAGTTCCAGAAATTGTATATAAAGACAGAGCATCAGCAAAGGGGGAGCATAGTAAAAACACTTAGTCATTTTTCACTAAGTGTTGCCATCAATGCCAAAGGGGGAGATTGTTGGCAAGAGACACTATATGGATTCATGGTTGTTGTCATTGATGGCAACAAAGGTCATCCCACATATCCGGAAGTCATGATGTGTCTCTACCGGAAGTCAGAATAAAGAATGTTGTGGTCCGGTGAACAAGAACAGAGCATGTGGCAAGGTCCGACAGATTGGTCCGGATCTCTCAGAGGAAGTGTCTTGGTGCAGTGCGGATTTGGGGAAGTCAAGAGGACTACCTTGAGTGGTATATTCCAAGGATTTAGCCTCCGGTGATGGACAAGGAAAAAGATATGAATAGTTGAGTACCGGATTCCTGAGAGACAGTGAAAGCAGAGGAAGAACTGACTGATAGAGTATCAGACTACTTTCCGGATGTGTTACTGTTGATGATAGAAGTTGTGAAGGCATGAATCATGTTTGGCCGACATGATTAATGATATCTACAAGTATATTCTTGATCCGCATTGCTTGGTGAGGAAGGATTCAGCCGACAGAACAAAAGTTTGTAAGAAACTAGACTGTTCCGGATGCCGACTAGAAAAGTGATGAAATTACTTGTGCGGATATATATAGAGGATGGATTTAGTTGTGAAGTGTGTGATGGTGTGAAGATATATGCAAAGAAGTCCAGAACAGAGCAGAAGTAGCAAAAAGGAACCGGTATGTGAAAGATAGCAGAATAAAGAACAGAAGAAAGATGAAGTGCAGCAGATCAGTGTACTGAGCCTAACCGGAACTGAACTCCAGCATATGCAGATGCTTCCAATCAGTTCAAGACTGTGATTCTTATCACTTTGTAGACAGTGTGTCTTCTTGTAGGCAGTGGGCCTCTTGTGAGCAGTGTGCTCGGGCAGTGAGCCCTAATTGGCAAGTGCCATTTTGTAATTTCCTATTCTTCTAACAGAGAATAATTTTGGGTTAATCACCCCGTGGTTTTCTCCCTTAATAGGGTTTCCACGTCAAAAATACTGTGTTATGTGTTTCTTATTTCATGTTAATGTTTTAGTGCTTGATTCAATGCTGCATCAATTAATAAGAAAGTTCAATAAGGGAAATAATTAGGATAACTGATTCACCCCCCCCCTCTCAGTTATCAACAGGTAATGATACAACATGAAGTCAAAGAATAGATGAATGTATTTGCCTTAGGTAAATATGATAAAAAGATGCATGATGCATGGAGTGATAAGGTGGTATATTTTATACCTTGTATACACATATGGTGCATTATGTATTTTTTCTTCTTGCATGGAGTAATAAGGTTGATATGTGTACGATGTATGATTGCATGTGAGTTATAAGGATGTAATAGATGCATTTATTATTTGGAGAAATAAGATGTAATTTGCATGAGATGACCTATTTGATGCATGGGAGATATAAGGAGAGGGATATTCTCTTTTTTTGTATGCATGATGACCTAGTTCTTTTGGCATCATTGTTAATGCAATCATGCAAATTATGTAGATCAAGGTGTTATTTTTTATTTTTTTTTCATCCATTCTTGCATGATTTTACAACTATAAACAATGTAAACAAGTAATAAAGTAATATCATTATAAATTACTTTATTATTTTGTCACAAGTTATAAAATCTAGAAGATTAGACAAATTGAAACTCATAATAGAGTAATCATGCAAAAAATTACTTTATTCCTTGCCTACATCATTGACACATGCAAAATCATGCAAAAATGGAAGAGTTGAGTTAACTGAAGACTTTGGAGTCTTTTTGCATGGTTTGGAGGACAAATTGGAGAGTTTTGGTCAAACACATGGAGGAGAGCAGTTTGGAGCTATTTTTGCTCATTTTGGGATAGTTTTGGCCCTTATTTTTAGGGATTTCATTGTTTCCTTGGGAATCAACTTGGAGAGCTTATTTTTAGAGAGAGATGACTACAGTTGACCTTCTAGGTCTTCTGGAGAGAGAAAATTATATATCGTAAGAAAAACTTAGGTTTTTCTAGTTCTTGTCTTTTTTGCTCTTTACACTTTGAGAGAGAAAGATGGTTTTGTAACTCACTTTTATAGATTTATAGAGATTACAATAGGTTACATGTTCTATACTTTATCTTTTATGCAATTGTTCATTTATTTTTCAGCTCAATCAAGTGTCTACCCTTCCATTAATGCAGCTTTTGTGAATGATTTGATGAGATTTTTGTCATGTTTTACACCAGAACCTTTAAAATCATTATCTCATTTGTACTTGCATGCATTAGATAGCATTGAAAATTATAGGTCTTAGGCTGTGCAAATTGGAGAGTTTTCCCTTTATGTTGTAAAAAACCCCTTTTTCCTTCAAAAAGAAATATTTTCCAGCCTTCCTTAGAATCATTTTTGTGATCGATTTGTGGAAAGTGGTTTGTGTGGATAGATTTTTCTGAGATCTATTGTGAGTTAGATTGCCAAGTTTTTCATCACTTTTAGGTGCAACACCATACCTTTTACAGTTTTATATCTTTTAGAAAGATATTTTTTAACCCTTTTCCACATCAAAATAATAGATCCAATAGAATATTTTAAGGGAACCAACCCATAAACTAGAGGTTTGAGCTCGCCATAGGTCACCTACAGCTTGAGTTTGATCCCATGTTAAATAGGATTGCCGACCCTCACAGCTCTGCATAACAGGTCCAACCTTGCTCGTCAATAGGTACGTCATTAGGCTTGATTTGTTTGAAACTCATCTTTTCACCCACCTAAACTATGCTTAAGAGGGGCTAATTAGTGTAGGTTTTTATTTTCCTAGTGGGTTAGTTATTTTCCCTACTTCCTAGGTTTTTCCTACATTTTTATTAAACTTACTTAGGTTAAATAAAGTGAGTTTAATTAGTGAGTGGGTGATTTGAGGTGTCAACGTCCTATAAGGGAGGTGGCATTTGTTATCTTGGGAGGATGCTCTTTCTATCTTCAGTCCGTATGGTGGCCTCTCCCTATTGGTTAGTTTTGCCACCTCTCCCCTCTCCTTGGTCTATATAAACTCACTACCTAGCTTGTATTTTGCATCTTTGTTGCATATTATATGATAATTCTATCAGTCTTGTGTAGCATCTTTGAGTCTCTGGTTTGCATTGTTTATGTTTTTTCTAGTTTATGTAACTTAGAATTTCTCTTATAAAGTTCCCAAGTTATCAATCTACTTCATATTTCTAACACTTAGCACCAAGAACCATAGCTTGAAGATGGCTAAGGATTGTGTGTCTAATGATGGCTAAGGGTTGTTTGATGAACCAGCTATAATATTTGTGGATGAGCATTTGGAGTTCCTCAAAGAAAAATGGGAAGCAACAATTGCCCTTAATTTCCTTTAGCTTGTATGTTCATTTATGTTCATTGTTAGTTTGTTGTAATATTGATGTATAACTGATTTATTTTTAGGTTGTTGCAGAAATGTTGTTCCAATACCTGCTTAGCAATTCCTTGAATGGTTGCTTTGTTGCTTCTGCTTTTATCAGTGTTAAAGGGATGTGCCACTTTCAAAACCCCTTTTTTTTCATCCTTAACCACTAAAATAATAATAATAAAAAAAATCATTCAGCTATTTGACATGAGATGTGATCTCCTTTGTGCATAAGTCTTCATGGAAGAAGTTACAAAAAATACAGATCATCAGATGTAACTGCAGATATACCAAATCCATCCCTCTCGACTAATACGATGTGCACGCTGAATTTTACGTCTTAAACACTACTTTAATACCAAAACGACAAACGATGCTGTCCACATAATTACATAAATTAGCATGGAATTTTGCACAGAAAACTCTGGTTTCTCCGGCTTACTGTGGCTTTGAGGAGATTGATTGTTCAAAAAACATGTTTTCATGTTACCGATGGTGACAATTTAGACTGCTATTGCATTGTGACTGCTTACTAAGCACGGATGATGGCGATTATCCACCAACAGCATTAAGCAGTCTAGTCTTGTCAGATGATTTAAAATATGACGGACACAGATAATTTGCAATTTAAATCCGAGCAATGGTAGAGAAGAGATCGGATCTGCAAGCCAAAATTCATACAACATCCGTAGAGATTTGGACAGATTGAATGTTCATGCACATTTAATTTCATGAAAGAGGCCACTTGAGTTGATTTCTATAGCATATCAGTTCTTTCGGACTCCTCTGCTTACGTTAGGATTCATCCTAGTATATGGGGGCAATGTAATTTTTTAAAATATTAACATCATGATCAAATGATTATTTACTTAAGTGTTGTCTCATGATTGTATACAGGATATCCATTTATGAAATATTCAATACTATAAAGTTGGGGTTTACTTTGAAGTGGGACGTTATATATTTGTGAAATACATTTATTTTTGAGGTCATATATAAATACATTTAATTTGGAGTCATATCAAAACAAGTCATTTTCATCTTTTAAATTTGGAGAGCATTTTGGATTTACCACTTAAGCACGTACCTTGAAAAGTTACATAGATGCATTAGTTAAAAAATTTGGTAAGTTTTTTTTTGTCATTCACTTGATTATATGTAAAAATGGTTGGGATGAAGAAACAAGAAATAAAGATATGCACATGCTTTTAAAATAGCTATAGGAAGTGAGTTGAAATTCTTCTTGATAGCATGACGAAATAGCTCACGATATGAGTTTGGTAGATTTTTTCTTGAAAGGGTTTCCTAAGGTAAATGTTATGTGTTTATTTTTTACTAAATTATTTGGATTATGTGTTTTACTATGCAAGTGTTCATTTGTTAAGATTAATATTAATTCCTACATTTAGTACAAACAATTGATTTTAGTTTGTTTGATATGTGGGAGGAAGAAAATTTTCACACTATATTAATATTTGTTTTAATAGGATTATTTTTCATGGGAAAGCATTATTTAGGATAAAAAGGTGGCTAGTAGTTCTAAAAAATTGAGATTGAAATATTAAATGGCACACATTTTGAGCTTTGAAAATTCAAAATGAAAAACCTATTGGTGGATTTCGATCAATGGTTTACAATGATCGGTTTTATTCCTTGACGTACAGATCTTGATGACCATGTTAAAATTGATAGAAAGTATACAATAGTTTAGTGCTTTTAAATATCTATGAAAATGATACAACAAAACTGTTAGACAAAATTGGTGATTTATAAAAAAATTCCTTGGTAAATAACTTATTCTTGTAGAAAGTCAAGTATCTTTTTAAAAAAAATTGATGGAGATTCAATGACTAACCACTTGAATTCTTTTAATACTCTTATCAAACAATTAGCACCATTCAAAATCAAGATGAACGAGGAAGATCAATGCATTGCCTTGATTTTCTCATTGCTAGATTTATGGGATAAGCTTGGCATTACAATCAAGAACACCACTTTTAAGTAGAAAGTTGAAGATGTGGTTGGATCCTTGTTCTTTAAAGATATAAGGTGCAAATCCATGGAGTCTACTAAAACTGTTTATTGTTAATGGTCATTCGAATGGAAGGCCAAAAAAATGGGAAGGAGCAAAGAGATCCAAGTCTAAGGGAAGACCTAAGTTTCCTAGTAAATGTAAGGTGAAATGTGATAACTATGGTAAGGTTGGCCACTGATTGGTTATATTAAGTAAAACTTCTTAGTCATGAAGGCTAAGAATGAATATAATGATGATTTAGATTCAAAGACATCCAATAATAAATTTGATGATGTGTTTCTTGCATCTTCTATTACACATGCAAGTGATGATGCATGGTTAATAGATTCTTGAGAATCACCCTGCATGACTCCATATAGGGAGTGGTTTTTTTTCTATTAGAAATAATACTATAAGATTTGGTTGTGAAGCCACCCAAAATACAAATGACTAAACAAAAGCAAGAACAAAAATCTAGAATTGAAGGAATAAATTGTATTCTATTAAAAAAGAAATGCATATCAATTCAAAGCATGTGTCATAAGCTATGGTTTATACTTGTCAACTAATCCATCCACTACAAATTTGTTTTCATAGATCCACTTACATTGAACAAACTTTCCTCCCTTAGGAAGTGGAACAAGCTCCTATGTGTTGTTTTGAATCGAAGAGTTACACTTTGGCTCCATTGTGGCATCCTACTTAGCAATACCTGATGCTTCATGAAATGACTATGGATTTGAAGTTATGGCAGTGTAGGAATGTAGAATGTCTTAGTGCTATGACTGAGCCCTCTAAGTATCTGAAGGATCCCTAACAAGAGGTCCTATGGATTGAAGTGTCTGACGAGCCTAGTAAGGCATAGAAGGAAATTGAGGAGAGTTATCATCCTCTTATTCTAAAAATTATGAAGAGTGAAATGGAACCTCATGATCAACCTTGCAAGTAGAGCAATATGGAGAAAAATCGTTTGAGTCACTATCATCTAAATCTGCTATGGAGGAAGGAAGATGTGAGGACAAGATAGGAGATATTTCCTCAAAATGTACACTTCACTTAATGAAGAGCTCATGTGTCTTAAGATCCAAAAGTCAATATCCTTTGACACCATCTATGTATCCAACAAAGATGCATGACCAACTTTGACATTCCAAGGCCCTACGCTTCTCTGAAGGAATGTGTGTCCATGCAAGAGAGTCAAAAAAATTTAAAATGCCATAGAATAGGTTTCCTACTACACCAAGCTTGAAAGGGAGTGATGCCCTTCAATGACTTATGTGGAACCTTGTTCTAGATGTGAGCAACATAGTTGATAGCTTTTGCCCAATATTTAGGTACTAGAGAATGAGCATGAATCATGCAACTAGCCATCTCTTTCAAGGATATATTTTCCTCTCTGCAACACCTTTCTGTTGAGGTGTGTACAAGAAACTAGATGTTGAAGATCAATCCCTTCAAGAGTACACTATTGTTTGAAGCAATGGTTCACATATTCTTTTCCATTGTCAGTGTAGAGAATCTTGACAACCTTTCTAGATTATTGTTTTTCATGAGCCTTGAACTCTAGAAATTTGTCAAACACTTCACCTTTCTATCAAATAAATAAGACCCATGTGTATCAAGAAAAGTCATCAATGAAGGTGGGAAAGTAGTGAGCCTTGTTGAAAGACAAGAATTAAAATGGACCCACCAAGTCATTGTGAACTAGCTCAAGGACTTCTGAAACCCTCCAAGCCTTCCCTTTTCCACACTTGTCCTTAGGATGTTTTCCTAAGGCACAACCTGAAAAAACACCATTGAAAAAATTTATTTGTGGAAGACATGTGACCATGTCTTGCATGTTGAGTTACTAAAGATATCAGTAGTTGAGATGGCCAAATCGCTCTTGCCATAGTTTTCTCATAGAATTTGAATAAGTGAGCAACGTAGTTGAATGTGCATTAGGTACAAAATGAGAGAAAACATAGAACTGAGTCTAATGGTCAGCTTTACCAACTATAAGGAGTGCATTATCTTCAATATCCCTGATGGTGACAAAATCTGGAGTGAATTTGGCATTCTTACCATTCTAGGTGATTTGGTAGATAGAGAGAAGGTTGTCTATCAAGTTAGTAACATAAGGAACATCCTCAAATGTACTAGTACCAACATCAAATATACCTTTCATGATGATGTCCACAAGAGAATTATCCCCAATGAGAATGTGAGGCACAAAACAAGGCACCAACAAAGAAAACTATTCCTTGTTAGACCCCATATGGTACAAAGCACTTGAGTCTATAATGCACTATTGAGAAGAATTTGTAGAAGAAACAAGTGCACTTGCTTTTGCTTTACCTAATTTTAAGGGATTAGAGGATTGTTGAGAGACAAAGAAGGGCATATTAATGTTATTCTTTTTTAGAAGATGTTTCATCTCATCTATCTGCTTCCCATGACACAAATGTTCGTCATGACCAAGCTTCTCACAATAGTTTCTAGTTGGCCTTTCATTATTCTATTAATTCCCCTTGAATGAAGATGATTTAGAGTTTTCTTTAGGGACATGAAAGGATTATACTTGTTCTACGTGTGGCTTGTTCTTAGATTGCTTATGTTTCTTGTTAGGATGACCTAATCCTTTTTATCCCTTTAGCTAACTAGCCAATAAAACCTAAGATTGAGATGGCTTTAACAGACCCATGTAGAGTATCCTTCCTTATTCATGCATCACGATTTCAAAAAAAGAATCAAAATAAGGCATCGTATACATATATCTTTTAGTCCACCTATGAGTATGAAAGCTAGAAACAAAATCTTTGCATTCAAAACCTAGTTTATTCAATGTATTTTACACCAACTAAATATCCTTTTTATCAATACCATAATTTTTGTGTTATTCATTGAGTTCATTAACTTTAGTAATGTAGTTTTGGATGTTATCAAAGATTTTATGATCAAGACCCATCAACTTTGTGTCAATCTAATAGCCTCTAACTTTATCATTTTTACCATACAATGTTTTCAATTTTCCCAAGCTTCATTAGGTTTAGTACATGAATCAATGTGAAATCATAGATCAAGGTAAACAAATCTATGAAAGCATCCAATTTCTTTGGTGTTTTCAAGCATCCAAACAAACTTCTCATTATCATCTATGGGTTTTGGAACTTGTTTTCATCATAGAGAATATACCCCTATTGCATTAAGACATTCCATGTATTTTGTTTCCATGTTGTGTAATTATATGGATTTAACAAATGAAACTTAGGATTATTCATGTGTGTAAGAAAAGAAAAAGCTCACAATCTATAACTCAAAAGAGAAGGAGATGCATAGTCATAAAACACAAGACACCCCTCCAAATTCACTCAATCAAAGAACCCCCAAGAAAATATGACCTGATACTTTATATTTTAGTGCAGTCACAATTGTCACCAACAAGAAGCACAAGGTGGACTTGATTTCAATGCTTTGCAAATTGTAAAAAATAGCTATATGCTAAAAGTACAATTTTGGATCAAAACCAAGTGAAAAAATAAAACCATCACAAATTACATGAAAAATCATGCACTTTCAAAAAAATCACTAGAAAAGGTGTTTGTATGAGTCATAACAAATCCTTTGAAGTTCCCAAAATGAGAACAACATAGTGTCACCTGAGATAATCTATAAATTTTAGAAAATCCATACATAAAAGTCAAAAAATAGTCGTACCATCATGCAGAGCATTAAAAATTATCCCAAATAAAAAATGCTCAAAAGATAGAGGTCATGAGCCCAAGTTATGAGCCTTTGAAGTTGAACTGCAAATCTAGAAACTACAATGGTGAGGGGACTAGAGATTTTGGAAAGACCTACTAACACCAAAATGATGTCATGATGACATCAATAGAATATGTTGAGATTCTACCAAAATATTCTTTACAACTGGAATATGATGAAATCGCCTTTCGTTCAACAAAAAATTGCCTTCATACATTAAAACTACCCACGTTTGCCTGAAAACCACTTAAAACTAAAGTGAAACCACCTTGTGCAAAAACTATGGTGTTTGAGGGTGAATATTCTATGAATATTCCTTGTAGGAGGGTGGTGGCGATTAGACCACTCACTAGTGGCATTGTCGGTGGTTATCATTGGAGGTAGTGGTGAGTGTATTGCTACCCTAGTGGTGGGCTGCATAGTGGTGCTATTGAGTAGCTGGCTATGTAGTGGTACTACCTAGGTGGTACAAGTGGTAGTACACTAGCAGTGATGCCATTATAGTGCTCTATGTGTAGCATGTGTAGAATTTGCTTTTTAGAAATCCATACACTACAGTGTAGGTAGGGTCGTATGACTTAAGAGAGAAATTTTTTTCCTTAGAGGAAAAGTTATCCAAATTGGACAACTTTTATATGAAAATGGGTGTTTTAGGGCCTTTTGAACACAATGGTAGGATCCATTTGGTTTCAAAATGCCCCAAATTTGAGAAGCACATAGGAGATCTTCATATAAAAACTCCTACTTTAAACCCTTGTAGATTTGGCCTTTAGTGTCTAACTGGGGGGTAAGTGCATGGAAATGGTATACAAAAAGGGGGTCAAAAGTGGCCACTTTTTCCTAAAATTAGCTAAACTTGAACTTGGATGAGTAATTTGAGATACATGCACTAAAAATTTGAAGATATGGAAAGAATAAGAATTGTAGTGCTCTGAATCTAGTTTCTAAACTACTAAAGTTTTACAAACATAGTTAAGATTAAGAGGGTGAAATGTTGCATGCACACAAAAGTGTTCTTGTTTTTCTCACTAAAATATATAACATAGTGTCTGGTGTGTGGCCCCCTATTTCTTTTGTTGCATTTAGTATTTTTAAAAACTGGTTTGTAGAAATATAGTTAAGAGTCAGTACTAGAAGTCAAGTGTATTTTTTTATAATTTTTTATTGAATTTTTTTTTGCGATTTTTCAAAGTGGATGCATCCTTAAAACTGCATCATTGAGTGTGCGTGTCGCATAACTTGCAAAAAAATAATTGAAAATGTTATTTTTTTTAATGTATAAATAATGAAGCATAGAACAATCATATATATTTTTTTAAATTTAGATAAGCAGATCAAAAGTTTTTAAGAAAAATCAATACATATATGATTGAAGAATATGAGGACACTGTTCAAAGAAAATAAAAATAAATTTGTTAACTTATTCATATTTTAAAAAAAAAACTATGGTTGGAAAGCTAAGAACTAGTTCATTGTTTTGGTGTTGGTCTCATCAAATATCATTGTAAAATGAGTAAATCTAATGGCGTTGAAGTTCAAAAATGTTATTGACAATGAAAATCACGTTTGTAGGAGGTATCATAGAGGTCCAATCCTTAGTTTTGGTTTCCCAAGCCAATTCCAAGCCTAAAAGGCAAGATAAAAGTTTGAAAAAAACTAAAACATGCTCATGTTTTAGGTTCCACAAAACACTAGCACGTTTTGTGGAACCTAAATAGCACTCAAATTTTAGGTTCCACAAAAAAAATATAATGTAAAAATATATATTTTAAATATTTAAATACTTTATAAATAATTAATTAATGTTTATTTGAATAGAATATAATGTTATATATGTATGTATGTATGTATGTAGGTATGTATGTATGTATGGAAACATTATAAAGCATGTATTCATGTATGTATGTTTTGTTGAGAAAAAAATGTGATCACATTTTTTGTTCATGTAAAACATGTTTTTTGTTTAGGATTGAAAATGGACTAAGTATGATATTTAAGGTTGAGCATGAGGTGACCTCATCTCAATTTATCTTTATCCATACCCAACCATAGAAAATCTAATAGACCTAAATGTTGACCCCAACTTCTCTACCACTTGCAATGAATCAAGATTTAGATAAAGACCCAAAAGGAACTAGAGTAGAGACACTAACTAGGAGGTGCAACAATGTGATTAGTCCAAGAATAGGAGGTGGTCAAGTACCTATGGTTTGCTATGAGGAGGTGGTTGAGCATCTATGGTTTATGATCGTGGCCCCATGTTTTCCAAATGGACCTAAGCTTCTCTTAGAAGGGCACAAGAAATAGTGGAATTGAAATCATAATAGGGAGGGGATCTCTCTCAACTAGAGAAGCCCTAATATCTATAAGGGTGTAGATACCCCCTCTCTATAATAACAAAAGTTCACAAAGGGGTAAAAACCATTAAGAAAGCAATAGAAAGCTTGACCCATAGAAAAGAATGCTAGAGAGAGGAACGTGAATCAAGAATGTTGTTCTCCATCAACTACTGTAGATGGATTAATGCTCAATTTAGAGTTAAAGAGACCTAAAGGGGATAGAGATTCCAAAGAATGTAGGGAGAGTAAAGAATCCACCTATCTATAGTAGGGGGAAATATAGAGGTAGGGGCATTGATTATGCCTTAGTAAAAAAACTTAAAGATAATGATAAAACCATTCTCTCAAATGTCAAGTAGGATATCCATAGTGTCAAAGTTACTAGCATCACCATCTTCTCATTCACACATTCATCAACAATGAGATAGGAGACCAAGATGAGTACAACAATGGACAAAGGAGAAATGTTCTAAATACTTTGCAGTACACAAATTTTATGGAAGTATACTCATGGTGTACTCCTTGTATCCAAGCTCATGACACTTCTCATTGTCCTAAAGGGGTCCAATTTCATGATGAAGCATATGAGAGTGGAAATTCTATTTAGGAAGATGATGAAAAAGGTGACCTATCCAAACTATGGTATAATCATTTGGATGATGACACTTAGGTTTCAGCTATGGATGGAAAAGACGAATTGGCCCTATATTTATAAAGTTAGTTGAATTGATCTATTCAATTTTAAATCTTATCTATCTTCAAAAGAAATATGGACTACAAAAAATCCCTAGTACTAAGCCTAGTCTAGAAGGTCTCCTAATTCTTAATGAGATGATTTCTTAGGTATACTCCACTTACGAGTTTAGGCATAGGAAAGTTGTAAGACCCTCAAATAGATAGACTAGAATAAGAATGACTCTCTCTCTCTCTCTCTCTCTCTCTCTCTCTCTCTCTCTCTCTCTCTCTCTCTCTCTCTCTCTCTCTCTCTCTCTCTCTCTCTCTCTCTCTCTCTCTCTCTCTCTCTCTCTCTCTCGCCCCCTCTCTCTCCCCCTCTTAATTTACCATCCTCTTCCTTATTATTAAAATCTAAGTTGCCTAAATGTGAACCCAAAACCCTAAACATCAACACTAAATCATTAAAAAATCCTTATCTATATCTCCCTCTCTCTCTTTATGTCATGGTTGTTCTATTATTTTTTCATTCTAGTTATTTATTTAGTTTCGTTACTATGTTAAAGTGGTGATAATTTGTATAGATCAAATAAATTTTGGCATCTCTTCTTCTAGGATTAAGTTGAAAATTATTATGTATTTCCCTTCATGAAGAAAGGCATGCGATATTTTCCTTACCCATTTTGAAATAATGAGCTTGATAAGATGGCTTATCTATTTCTTTCATTTTTGAGAGAAATATGAGACTAATTAGATGGCTATGAAGGCCACATACATACTTCATCAAGACATCATCTTCTTGCATATATCATTTCCCATTTGAATAACTCTTCTACAATATTCACTTGTGTACACTCTTGCACACTTTGACTTTGCTTTTAATTATTACATGACCACTCAATAGACCTATCTTCTTTGGTGACATAAGATAGAGTTTATCTTTCAATTTTCTTTCACACAACCATATCACTACTATCTATGAGATCGTTTTGCCATGAGAAGAGAGTGATTAGTCAAATTCTCCTTTGCTTAGCTATATTTTTTTGAAGAGCATGAGTAATTCAATCCATACCATCAATAAGGGTGTAGCACATATTGCATTTTTTTTATTTTGAGTCCACCTCATTCAATATTTGTGATGAGAAGATTTATAATATTACATATTTTAGTGAAACTAACATGAAAGGAAAATCCTTCTAGACAAGCCCTCTCATTTTCTTTCTTCCACCTTTCACCCACCTTGTCTTCCCATTTTGTTGTGGTATTTATGGTACCCTTGAATTATGTCTAGACCAATAACACAATAGGGACAAGGTCCCTTAGTCTTAACTATCCCTCCTTCATTCAACTGGTAAATCCTTCCCAATCCATTATCACCTATCTCAAATAGGTATGATTATAAAGATGTTAACTTGAATGGTGGACAACAATGACTACATAACTTCAACACTTATGATAACCTAGTTTAGAACCACGATACTATGATTCAACCAAACCTAGATCTAGATCATTCAAGTGCTCATCTAATAAAAATCCATCATTAGGGTCATCCCATCACAAACTACAAAGACACTACCACTTGAATTGACAATGAGGTGAGACTCTTACAGAAAGACCTAGAAGAATATTTTATACCATGAGAGGTTCCCCATGTAGATTATCAACATGAATGAGATGAAGTATACAAACCATACTCAACCCTCACTTACTAAACAAAACCCACTACATGATTGATAAATACAAAACATAGGAGATGCTACCTCAAGAGATATCATAGCCCCTATGGTCTAATAGATCAAGATCCTTGAAGCTAGGATCCTTGAAGAGAGAGGTGGGGAGATAGAGAGGGAAACTTATAGATACAGACATAGAGGGGGAGAGAGGGGGAGAGAGGGGGGGGAGATTAGGAGATAGAGATAAAAAGAAGGAGAGAGGGAGAGAGGGAGGGAGGGTGGGTGGGAGAGATAGAGAAAGGGAGGGAGGGAGAGATAGAGAGGGAGGGAGGGAGGGAGGGAGAGATAGAGAGGGATTGATGCAGGAGAATCCCAGGTTGTAGAGAAATCTTGCATCAACCAAAAACATTTGCATTCTTTTTGTTTTCTTTCATTTTCCAGTTTAGTTTAGTTCAGTTCAGTCAGTAGTAGTTCCAACATTTTGTACCACATTTTTCCACATTTTGATTTTAGAGCTCATAAAGTAGGACTTAGCATCTAGACATCATCAACTACACAATATCCAAAATTTAGGTCATTTGAACTTGTCTGCTAAAAGTTATCACTATCAGAAGATCACCCATTTTCATAGAATAGAGCATTTAGACAATTAGCTGAAGGAGAAGGTTTCCGGAGCACTTCCATGACTTACGGAGCTGAATGCAACATCTTGCATGGTACCTAATGATTAGATAGACCTTCCTTGAGGTCTACACCTTGATTCATGCATTTACGGAGGAGTACCAGATGTTTAAGGTAGACATATTTATTTCTACATGTTGCACTCTTCATTAGAGTTTGTAATCTTTCTTAGCTACCATAGAGGATTCCTTGAGCTTGCAGATGATATATATAGATCTCTAGGATGTATTAGGTGTTGGCAAGAGACACTATATGGATTCATGGTTGTTGTCATTGATGGCAACAAAGGTCATCCCACATATCCGCAAGTCATGATATGTCTCTACCGGAAGTCAGATTGAAGATTGTGGTGGTCCGGTGAACAAGAACAGAGCATGTGGCAAGGTCCGACAGATTGGTCCGGATCTCTCAGAGGAAGTGTCTTGGTGCAGTGCGGATCTGGGGAAGTCAAGAGGACTATCTTGAGTAGTATATTCCAAGGATTTAGCCTCCGGAGATGGACAAGGAAAAAGATATGAATAGTTGAGTACCGGATTCCTGAGAGACAGTGAAAACAGAGGAAGAACTGACTGACTGAGTATCAAACTACTTTCCGGATGTGTTACAGATGATGATAAAGGTTGCGGAGGCATGAATCATGTTTGGCCGACATAATTGATGATATCTACAAGTATATGCTTGATCCGCATTGCTTGGTGAGCAAGGATTCAGCCGACAGAACTAAGTTTGTAAGAAACTAGACTGTTCCGGATGCCGACTAAAAAGATGATGAAAGTACTTGTGCGGATATATATAGAGGATGGATTTAGTGGTAAAAGGTGTGAATGTGTGTGAGGATATGCGAACAAGTCCAGAGTAGAGCAGAAGTAACAAGAAAGATCCGGTATGTGAAAGGACAGCAGACTAAAGAACAGAGGAAAGATGAAGTGCAGCAGATCAGTATACTGAACCTAACCGGAACTGAACTCCAGCATATGCAGATGCTTCCAATCAGTTCAAGACTGTGATTCTAATCACTTTGTAAGACAGTGTGTCTTCTTGTAGGCAGTGAGCCTCTTGTGAGCAGTGTGCTCGGGCAGTGAGCCCTAATTGGCAAGTGCCATTTTTGTAATTTCCTATTCTTCTAACAGAGAATAATTCTTGGGTTAATCACCCCGTGGTTTTCTCCCTTAACAGGGTTTCCACGTCAAAAATACTGTGTCATGTGTTTCTTATTTCATGGTTTATGTTTGTGTTTGATTTTATGCTGCTTCAATTAAAAGGAAAGTTTAATAAGGGAAATAATTAGGATAACTGATTCACCCCCCCCTCTCAGTTATCAACAATTGGTATCAGAGCCAAGTTCCTCCTAATAGAGCCTAACAGCTTGAGGAAGATCTGGGATTTCAAATGGATGCATATGGTTTAAAGGAGCAACTCAAGACTGCCCTTGAGGATCTTGAACAGTCAAATTCTGAAGTCAGTGAATTAAGAGAAAGACTCAAACAGGCTGATGAATTCATGAGGGAATTAAAAGACAAATTAAGTCTCTCTATGAAAAAGAGAAAGGAGCTGCTCCAACAGTTGGCAAGACAAAGTGAAGAAAGCAATACAAATGAGGAATTGACTGAGCAAACCAAGTTATGTGAAAAGTTATCAAAAGAAGTCATTATGTTAAGACATGAAATGGAATCAGGAACTATAAAGTTCACTCAAGAGATTGAAGAAAAAAGAAAGGCTGAAGACAATCTAAAACAATCTCTCAAGGAAAAATCAGAAGAATGCCACCAGATGGACAGGATTATCAGACACCTTGAATCTGATCTTGAAGATTCCAAAGATAATGAAGGAAAACTTGAGGATCAAATTGCCTCTCTCAAAAGAGACCTTCAAACAGCAAATGAATATAAAGAGAAATTCAAGATAAGTTCTGCTCAACTTGAAGTTCTTCTTGGAAGTCAAAAGAGGACAGATGACAAGTATGGCTTGGGATATGAGAAAGGAGAAAGCTCCGGATCCGGTCAGAAGAATCTTGGATCAGAAAATCCAAGGAGCAGGCCTAGAAGACCTCCGGTAAGACAGCCAAATGCTCAAAAATATCCATCCTTCAATGGATACTGCCACAGCTGCAACCATTTTGGTCACAAAGCTAATCAGTGCAGAATGAGAATGAATCAGATTAATTCATCCTTCTCCGGACAGTGCTTCAACTGCAAAAGGTATGGACACAAATCCCATGAATGCAGAATTATGCAAGTAAACAAATCATTCAAAGGTAGATGCTTTACATGCAATAGAGTAGGTCATATGGCTAATCAATGCAGATCAAGGGGATATCAGTTAAATATGCAAAGAAATGTTATCTGCCAAATCTGCAATAGGTCCGGTCATAATGCTAAAGTCTGCAGAAACAAGAATCAGGACAAAAGAGGTCCGGTGTATAATCAGAATCAAGACAAGGGTAAACAAAAGATGAATGCGGATGAAGTTAGGAATCAGATGAGCAAGATTTGGGTGAAGAAAAGCTCAGAGAATGTAGAGGTTGGATCCGCACCAGATTCTGGTGCTGATATTTCTTCCGGAAATTAAAAAGTGAGCTCAGGCTCAGGGGGAGACTCAAAGAAGATTCTGTTCCCCCAGCCAAACAAGTTGTGCCGGATATGGCACAAGATGCGGATTAAAGGGTTTGTAGATATAAGTCCTGAGATGCTTCAGTCAAGTTTTCAGAGGTCCGCATGGAGTTATGAAGAAGCTGTGTTCGATTAAGTTAGACCTGTTCAGGGAGGTGCTCCGGTATGATAAAGGATTACAAAAAGGTCCGGAGAGATCCGGAAGTGCACGATCTTGTCTTGCGGATTGGACAGAGTGTTTGGGATGTTCTTGTAATATGTTACCTAGATTTATTCATGATTTAAAGATTCGGATGATATTCAGTGATCAGGACTAATCCGGGATACTCCAAGCTGTCCAGACATGGTAAACCGGAATAATGCAGGTGAAGCATTTATTGCAGACAGATATTAGGGTTTGCGGAGCAATATAAGGGATTTCTCAAAAGTTATCTGCTCATTCTACACTTGAGAAGAAGCGAATAGTGGAGCTCTGCAACAAGGTTCATCAAGCACACCAAGGATCTCCTGCCGAAGCTATTGCATAAAGAAATCAATCCAACCACTCCGTGCAAACCGAAGGCGCATAAGGTATTCTTCGTTTTTCATTGCCTCACTGCAAATCTTTGAAGAATGGCTACTCCAAACATAGTTAAGATCTCTGATAGACCTCGCCCCTCATTCAAGAAACACCCCTACAAATCGTTGGAGGTAGATCCACTAGGAGCCTTCTCTAGTGTTCCCCACGGAGTCTTACATACTGAAGATATTAGGGTTTACATACACGCAAACATTGAGGAATTTGGGGAATTCAAATTAAGAGACCTCTATCACAAACAACTGATAGACAATGCTTTTGAGCTCAAACCAGAGTATAAGGGTATCCAGAAGAAACAATTTGAGCAATTCATTCATTTCCCTAGCTTTGAAGAAGATGAATGGGTCCGGTATGTACTGAGCAGGATGCATGACAACTTCCTTTGGCTAGATAGACCCTGCAAGATCACAAAAGAAGCAATTAGAGCAGTAACTGGTCTATACTCTTCCGGGGGGGTACCTATCCTCAAATCTGTCAAGAACAACGTTGTAACTGAGGCCACCGGATCAAAATATGATAAGAGAGCAATGACCATTGAAGATATTTCGGATCCGGATATCAAATATGCATCAATGATATTAGGATACAAGATCTATCACTCCAGCAGGGAGAATTCTGTATCCGGTACTGCAATATACACAGCATATGAAATGCTAAGAAAGAATGCAGATTATGATCTTTGTGAACTACTACTAAGCCAATTGATGGAAAATGTACAGAAAATCAAGAAAGACAAGAAGAACTCCTTTAAGTATGGTACTCTCATTGTATGTCTCTTCTTTTACTTCATGAATGAGCTACCCGGAACAAGTGGATGGGTATGGCAGAATGACAAACCTGTTGCAGTCCAGATAAGAGACTATTTGCATGGACTTGGGGATGCAAAAGCGAGAAATACAGCTCTATGGGGATACTTCAAAAACTTTCAGAGCATGATGCAAGCAAGAGAGAGAATTCCCCAGTCACTCATTGAGAAATACAAGGACTCAGTATGTTTTATGGTTGACACTGATCAGTGCCTAATGGAGGCAGTGGAGCCAAGGACTGTCTGGATCATGCCCATGGGGTATGAAGTTGATGAACAGATAGTAGAGCTGCATGTTCAACACATGCTAAGTCAGCCCAAAGATCCTAAGGCAGAAAGGTTTGGAACCTTTGAGGAGCTGAGCGTGAAATTACATGTAGAACTCAGGGAACCTGAGATTAAAAGAAAAGTGAGAAAAGAAGTAGAGCACATTGCTCAAGGCCTGGGCATCTCAAAAGAGGCACTTGATGCCAGCCGGGAAAAGAGGAGAAAGGCTGAGGAAGAAGAGAAAAGCACAGAAAGTGTTCCGGTTGAAACCCCCACCCGGACCAGATCATCAAAGAGATCTGCATCTTCCACAACCAAAAGCTCAAAACCGGAAGTCCAGGCATCCGGTAAAAGATCCAAGACAAAAGCATCAAGGGCTTATGAAAGCCAAAAGGATGAAGAGGAGACAGAATCAGATGAAGGAGTAAGAGAAGTAAAGAAACAGAAAAAGAAAGGATCCGGTAAGCCCTCCACAGGCCAAGACAAGGAGGAAATGGCAGAGGTAACTGTTGAAAAGCCCACTCTGTCACTAGAGAGCATAATCAAGTCGGTCACGGTGGATGGAAACCTTCAACCAATGACCGAATCCTATGATGACTTCAGTGAGGCAGACCAAAAGACTCTGCAGGAAGCCACAGTTAAATATCTGAACACATACAATAAGGCTTTCATTGAGATCATATCTCTCATTCCTAAAAGCCTAGAGAAGGAAATGGAAGTAAGAAAGAATAATGCGCATGCCAAAGATCTTGAGATCCGGGAGCAGATAGCTATTCAGCTATATCCTCAAATTGATCCCAAGACAATGAACATGATCTTCAAGGACTGCAGAGATGAGTTCAGAAGTAAAGCCAGGATGAATCAGCTCATGCTTGGTGAGACTGACAAAGTGGCACAAGAGACAGAAGAGATCCTCCGGAAGGCCTTCAAAAGGTTCAATCTTCCTGTTGTAGAGGACTTAGGTGCAGAAACAGCTGCTGACTTGGAATCTTCTGTTCCGGAAGAAGTGAGCCCTGAACAGACAAGTGAGGACTTGGGACCCTCTGCTCCAGAAGAAGTGACCCATGAACAAGCAAGCATCTCTCCTCCGGTTTCCCCTACAGTCTCCGGATCCAAAGAAGAAGAGCAATTGCAGGAGAAGGAAGCAGTGGTGACAGACAAAGAGGTTGACAGTTCTAAGACTGCAAAAGAAAAGAAACATCTGTCTCCGGCAAGAGACACTGCACAAACTGTTCAACAATTTTTGAGCAAAGAAACTCTAGAGATTGATGAACCGGAGCTTCTAAAAGGTCCATTTGATTTTGACTCTCTCTCTCCGGTACAAACAATGAAGATAGCTTCATTTGCAAATGCCAAGGCAAATGAAAAGCTCCTAAAGTCTCATATGGAGGACTGTGAGTTGATAGAGGCTGCTTCCGGAGTACTTGTAAAGATCATGCCATCAATCCAAATAGATCCGACTGCCTCCACTTCCGGTAATCTAAAAACCTTAGTCAGCAGTATTGATACACATTTTAATTCTCTAGAAAAATCAGCTGAAGACAAGGTCCGGAAGGAATTTTTGGATAAGAGATTTTCTGAAATATTAGAATTAATCTCTAAGGATAGGAAGATTGTAAGCATTGGAATAAAGAGCTTAGAAAATGCTCTTAAGGATGGCGGTGACATCTACAAATTTTGTATATCTTGGTCAAAGGCAACAACAGCAATTGACAAGAAAATAAAAGAAGAACAGGACAAGCTTCAAAGCTTATCTCAAAGTTTTGATCCTCTCTCTTCCTCTATAATAAATCAAGAATGTCAGACTATTGCAGTCTTGAATGAAATAAAGAATCTTGAGAAGGAGAGGAAGAACATTACCAACCGGATGGGAGAACTTAGAAGGATTATAGTCCCTAAGTTGGAAACGATGCATGAGGCCATCAGTGATGCCCAGACCACCGCCCATACAAAAGATCCGACAGATCTCAGGCGGGCAGAAGCTTTTGCATTTTTGCTGAGTGGTCACATTTCAATCCTGGACAGAATGAAGCTTAGTTGGGCTACTGAAATGGTTCAACTGCAGACATCCTTTGCAGACATTCTGCAGTATATGTGAGTATGTAAATATGCGGCTATATATAGAAAATTTTTGAAAATTTTGGTGTGCGGACCCTACCCTTTGCCATTGATGTCAAAGGGGGAGTGAGGAGCAGTGAAAAATGAGGAATCCAACTCAGGGGGAGTTCCGGAAATTGTATATAAAGACAGAGCATCAGCAAAGGGGGAGCATAGTGTAAACACTTAGTCATTTTTCACTAAGTGTTGCCATCAATGCCAAAGGGGGAGATTGTTGGCAAGAGACACTATATGGATTCATGGTTGTTGTCATTGATGGCAACAAAGGTCATCCCACATATCCGCAAGTCATGATATGTCTCTACCGGAAGTCAGATTGAAGATTGTGGTGGTCCGGTGAACAAGAACAGAGCATGTGGCAAGGTCCGACAGATTGGTCCGGATCTCTCAGAGGAAGTGTCTTGGTGCAGTGCGGATCTGGGGAAGTCAAGAGGACTATCTTGAGTAGTATATTCCAAGGATTTAGCCTCCGGAGATGGACAAGGAAAAAGATATGAATAGTTGAGTACCGGATTCCTGAGAGACAGTGAAAACAGAGGAAGAACTGACTGACTGAGTATCAAACTACTTTCCGGATGTGTTACAGATGATGATAAAGGTTGCGGAGGCATGAATCATGTTTGGCCGACATAATTGATGATATCTACAAGTATATGCTTGATCCGCATTGCTTGGTGAGCAAGGATTCAGCCGACAGAACTAAGTTTGTAAGAAACTAGACTGTTCCGGATGCCGACTAAAAAGATGATGAAAGTACTTGTGCGGATATATATAGAGGATGGATTTAGTGGTAAAAGGTGTGAATGTGTGTGAGGATATGCGAACAAGTCCAGAGTAGAGCAGAAGTAACAAGAAAGATCCGGTATGTGAAAGGACAGCAGACTAAAGAACAGAGGAAAGATGAAGTGCAGCAGATCAGTATACTGAACCTAACCGGAACTGAACTCCAGCATATGCAGATGCTTCCAATCAGTTCAAGACTGTGATTCTAATCACTTTGTAAGACAGTGTGTCTTCTTGTAGGCAGTGAGCCTCTTGTGAGCAGTGTGCTCGGGCAGTGAGCCCTAATTGGCAAGTGCCATTTTTGTAATTTCCTATTCTTCTAACAGAGAATAATTCTTGGGTTAATCACCCCGTGGTTTTCTCCCTTAACAGGGTTTCCACGTCAAAAATACTGTGTCATGTGTTTCTTATTTCATGGTTTATGTTTGTGTTTGATTTTATGCTGCTTCAATTAAAAGGAAAGTTTAATAAGGGAAATAATTAGGATAACTGATTCACCCCCCCCTCTCAGTTATCAACATTAGGGAGTTAGTGAACATAATTCATAAGATTGATAGTTTGATTCTTTTCAGATAGGTGCTCTAGTGCCATATCTTGCATATCTATTCTAACTAAAATTTAGGCCTGTGAGCCCACATGTTGCTGGCACATAAGCATTTCGATTATATGATATATTGAGCCTTTATTTTATTCATTGAATTCTATATTTGAGTTGTTTCCATTGTGTTTACTCTTGCTGCATGGCTTGGACACTTCATTATGTGAACTCTCTGACCATGATTGTACCAAGTGGTATCAGAGCGAAGTTTGAATCCTTTGGGAATGAAATTTTGAAGGCATTTCTTAAGATCTTGTGGTAAAGCAGATCATCAAGCTGAGCTAGTCTACTTGTGTTTGTCAATAGGTTGCCAAGTGTGAGGCAGTTTCTACCTTGTAGTCAGATAGTCAAATTTGAGGTAGTTGAACTGGATGATAGGAAGAGATGCCGCCAAGGAGAATACTTGTTGCAGGTACTATGGCAGAAGGAATGGTCAAAATGATGGAGATGATGAAAACAATGAAAGTTCAAATGGATGCTGTAAAAGAAGACAAAAGAAGATGATTAACACCTCGACCTAATGTTGAAAGTGATGATGATAAAATGAAGAAACCGTAGAAGAAGAAGAAGAATTAGATCAAGTGAAGATGTTGAAAGCTATTTCAAAGACTGGAAAAAGACCTAGAGTAGAAGTACCGAATTATACTAGAAATTTAAATCTAGAGGAATTGATTGATTGGATAAATGACTTGGAGGAATAATTTGAATATGAATAAATTAAAGATCTGGAGAAGGTGAGATTTGTGAAGACTAAGTTGAAAGGACATGCTACTATTTGGTGGAAAGAAGTACAGTTGGATGGAAATAGAAGGGGAAAAGAAAAGATCATAAAATGGGATAGAATGGTGACAAAGTTGAAGAATCAGTTAATACTTGCTAACTATGAGTTGGAACTGTTGAAGAGATTACAGAACCTAAGGCAAAAGGAGAAATTTGTGAAGGAATACACTAAGGAATTTCATAAGATGGTCATAAGGATAGGACATAGTGAAGAAAGCAAGGAGAAAGTGGAAAGATACATCAATGGACTAAGATTGAACATTCAAGAAAAACTAAGTTTGGTAAGGATGACAACAATAGAAGCATACCAGCTTGCTCTGAAAATTTAAGACAAGTTGAACAAGAAGCATGAGCAGAGACAAAAAGGTAGAGGAGGTAAATTTCAAAGAGGTAGAACATATTCTAGAGGAGATAGATCATATTAGAGGCAGAACAAACAAGATAGTAAACTCAAGAAAGAAGACATAGATACCAATTCATACCAAAGAGATAGAACTTTCTACCACAGAGGGAATCATAATTCTTACCGGAGTGAAGGGTATAGAAGAGATGAAAGAGAATTGGCTAAGAGAATGCTCAGAGTAACCTATTTTAAGTGTGGAGGTGAAGGACACTGAGCATTTGAATGTCATCAGGGAGGTAAAAGCAAGAAGACAAAGAACAGTGCAATAACAACTTATGTAGAAGAAGAATTTGTTGGATCACCTAATTCAGTTGGAAAACAAGAGAAAGGAGAATCACTAGTCATGAGGAGAGCATTATTTTAAGCAGAGACAAATGATGAACCACTGTAGAGGAAAAGTTTGTTCCGGACCGGATGCAAATCAGGAGATAAATGTTGTAAGGTAATCATTGATAGTGGTAGTATTGATAATTTGGTTTTAGAGGAGATGGTGAATAAGCTGAACCTAGAGAGATTGAAACACCCTAAGCCCTATTAGATATCATGGATTCACGATGAATGCAAGGTACTAGTGAGTGAACAATGTTTGGTGAAATTTCATATTAGATCTTATCATGATGAGGTATTGTGTGATATTATGCCTATGGATGTATGTCATATATTGTTGGGTAGACCATAGTAGTATGATGAAAAAGATATACATGATGGGAGAAAGAATACTTACACTATAGTATCTAATGGAAAGAAAATCACCTTGATACCTTTGGAAGATGAGCCTAAGAGTGAAGTATGTGGGAATGCTAGAATTTGTTTGGTTGATGGAAGGAAATTTCTGGTGGTTTGAGACATGAGAATATGTGTTTTGATTTAATCCCTAAGAAGCCTGGAACCTTAAGTTTAGAGACTAAAGAATCACAGCCAGAGGAGATAACTAAATTGTTGATAGAGTATGAAGACATCATATTAGATAATGTACCTAGAGGATTGCCACCAATCCAGAGTATTAGACATCATATGGATCTTATACTTGGAGCTAGTCTGCTTAACAAAGTAGCACACTGGATGACACAAGGAGAGGATGCAGAGTTGAATAGACAGATACAAGAATTATTGAGGAAAGGATTGATCAGAGAAAGTTTAAGCCCTTGTACAATACTTGCAATGCTAGCATCAAAGAAGGATGGAGAATGGAGAATGTGTATAGACTCTAGAGCAATCAATAAAATCATAGTTAAGTATAGATTCCCATTGCCAAGGATGGATGACATTATGGACTATTTGAGTGGAGCAAAGTATTTCATAAAGGTAGACTTGAAGACTAGATACCATTAGATCAGAATCAAAGAAGGAGATGAATGGAAGACTACTTTTAATACAAATAAAGGACTGTATGAATGGTTAGTAATGCCTTTTGGATTGACAAATGCACCGAGTACTTTCATGAGATTGATGGATGAAGTCTTGAAGAGATTCTTGGGTAAGTTTGTTATTGTATACTTGGATGATATTCTGATTTCTAGTAAGACAAAGGAAGAACATCTGTGGCACTTAAGACAAGTATTGCAGAGACTGAGAGAAGAGAAATTGTTGATAAACATCAAGAAATATAGTTTCATGAAGGAAGAATTGGTATATTTGGGATTTCTGATTTCTATGGAAGGATTGAAGATAGACCCAGAGAAAGTTAGAGAAATTGTTGAGTGGCCAACACCTGAGAGCATTGGAGAAGCCAGCGCCTTTCATGTATTAGCTAGTTTCTACTAGAAGTTCATTAGAAATTTCAGTTGAGTATGCACACAAACGATACAGACAATGAGAAGTGATAGAAAGGAATTTATTGGACATCTGGAGTAAATAAAAGTTTTGACTTGTTGAAGCAAAAAGTGATAGAACAACCAGTATTAGCATTACCAGATTTCAACAAAGTATTTCAAGTGGATTGTGATGTAAGCGGAAATGCAATAAGAGTAGTGTTAAGTTCAGAAGGTAGACTAGTGGCATAATTTCAGTGAGAAGTTGAATGATGCAACGAGAAGCTATTCAATCTATGATCAAGAATTTTATGCCATAATTCAAGATTTAAAGAAGTGGAGACATTAATTGTTGCCTAAGGAATTTGTGTTGTATACAGATCATCAATCTTTAAAATATTTGAATAGTTAAGGAAAGTTAAATCAAAGACATATGAGATGGGTAGAGTTCATGTAGAGTTACACATTTGTACTGAAGCTATAGAAGTGGGAAGTCAAACAAAGTTGCAAATATATTGAGTAGAAGAAGGAATTTGCTGACAGGGATGAGAGTTGAAGTATTAGGTTTTGAAGAATTGAAGCACGTGTATGAGGAAGAACTTGATTTTACAGAACAATGGAAAGCATGTAAGGAATCTATTATGACAGATAGAAGTAAGTGGTTGGATTATTTTGTTTAGGAGGATATGTTGTTCAAGGGAAATCAGTTGTGTATGCCTAGGAGTTCAATGAGAGATAATTTGATAAAGGAGAAACACAGTGGTGGATTAGCAGGACACATTGGAATTGACAAGACATTGGCTTTGGTAAGTGAACATTAGTTTTGGCCTCAAATATATAAGGATGTAAGGAAGTTTGTGCAGAGCTGTAGCGTATGTTAAGTTACAAAAGGGAGTAGTTAGAATACTAGTTTCTACAAATCTTTGATAGTAATGGAGAGACCTTGAGAAGATATAAGCATGGATTTCATAGCAGGATTGCCAAGAACACATAGAGGACATGATTCTATATTTGTAGTGGTGGACAAATTTTCAAACATGGCACATTTCATACCTTTTAAAAAGACAAATGATGCAGTGCATGCTGCTGACCTATTTTTCAAGGAGATTGCGAGATTGCATGGATTACCTAAGAGCATAATTTTAGATAAAGATACAAGATTCATTGGATATTTTTGGAGAACATTGTGGAAGAAGATGAAGATAGACCTAAAGTTCAGTTCAACATTTCACCCACAGATAGATGGACAAATAGAAGTGGTAAATAGAAGTTTAGTAGGAGATAAGATAGAAAGTTGGAATCTAATTCTATCACAAGTAGAATTTGCATATAATAGTTCAGTGAATAGGAGTACAAGGAAGACACCTTTTGAGATTCTGACTAGAATGAAACCTAGAGGAGTTGTAGAATTTAGAGACATCAGTATGGAGAATAAGAGAAATGCAGAGGTAGAAGAATTTGTAGGATACGTGGAGGCAATACATAATCAGGTTAAGAAGAATTTGAAGAAAATGAATAGTAAGTATAAGGAGCAAGCAGATGAGAAAAATAGACAAAGAATTTCTAGTTGGTGATGAAGTAATGGTATATCTGAAAAAAGGGAGATTTCCAGTACAGACATATAACAAGTTGAAGATGAAGGAAGTTGGACCATGTAGAATAATTAGAAAGTTTGATTTAGGAAATGCATATGAAGTAGAGCTACCAGAGACATTGGGTATATCACCTATATTCAACATTGTAGACTTATATCAGTATCATGAAGGAGAATTCAGTGACAACATTGAAGATGATTTGAAGAATTAGTTACCACAACAACAACTAGAGTAGGTAGAAGACATCTTGGACAATAGAGTTGGACATGGTACTAGAGGCAAGTATTACAAGGAATATCTGGTAAAGTGGAAAGGCAGACCAGAAGAAGACTCAACTTGGATTTTTCAGACTGAGGTGGACCATCTTGGTTTTCCTCTAGCCCTAGAAAAGTGAGGGACTCACTTTTTCAACAACCCCATGTGTCTAATGTAGGAGCATCCCAAGTTGCAGAGCAATCTTGCATCAACTAAAAATATTTGCATTCTTTTTGTTTTCTTTCATTTTCCAGTTTAGTTCAGTTTAGTTAGTAGCAGTTTCAGCATTTTGTACCACATTTTGCTACATTTTGATTTTAGAGCTCGTGGAGTAACACTTAGCATCTAGACATCATCAACTACATCATTTCTAAAATTTAGGTCATTTGGACTTGTCTACTAAAAGCTATTGCTATCAGAAGATTACCTGTTTTCATAGAACAAAGCATTCAGACAGATGGCTGAAGGAGAAGGTTTATGGAGCACTTTCATGACTTACAGATCTAAATGGAACACTTTGCACAACACCTAATGATTAGATAGACCTTCCTTGAGGTCTGTACCTTGATTCATGCATTTGCAGTGGAGTACCAAATGTTTAAGGCCGACCTATTTGTTTCTATACATTATACACTTTATTGGAGTTTGTAATCTTTCTTGGCCAACACGGAGGATTCCTTGAGCTTAGAGATGATATATATATATATATATATATATATATATATATATATATATATATATATATATATATATATATATATATATATATATATATATATATATATATATATATATATATATATATATATATATATGATGTATTAGGGAGTTAGTGAGCATAATTCACAAGATTGATAACTAGTTTGATTCTTTCTGGATAGGCCCTTCAAAGCCATATCTTGCATATCTATTATAACTAGAATTTAGGCCTGTGAGCCCTAGTTTGTGAGCCCACATATTGCCGACACATAAGCTATATATATATGTTAGATTTAGGACAAACAACTGAGAGGGGTGGGGGTGAATTAGTTGCCTCCAAAATTATGTTCCTTATTCACTTAAAACCTTCTTATATTTCAATAACATATCAATGATTCAATCATGAAAGTATAATGCAATAATTCAAGAGAAGAAACAAATTCAACACATATAACACCAATATTTTAACGTAGAAAACCCGGTTAAGGGAAAAACCATGGGGTGACAAACCCAAGATTGTATTCTCTGTTAAAAGAATAAGAAGTATAAAATGGCACTTGCCAGTTAGGGCTTACTGCCCAAGCACACTACTCATAAGAGGCCTACTGCCTATAGGAGACACACTGTCTATAGAAGAATATGAGTATTACATACTTGAACTAGAGATTAGCATCTTTACTATGCTTGAGTCAGTTCTATTTAAGCTCAACACCTATACTCTATTTTTTGCTTCTGTTCACTACCACCTTCTCATCATGACCACAAGGATACATTTGAATGACTTCGCAACTCTTATTTATACATGACATCAACTTTGGAATGATCATCAAAATCGGCACAACATACATTTATTTTATTATAGAGCAATTACAAAATTACAACTTGACTTATTACAAAGAACTTTATGCGCATCACTACACTATCAGCCACACATAGCTGGGACTTCAATCTTCTTTGAGGAACATACCCTACTTCAGAAAACATCTTCAAGATCATCCGCAACATGTACAAATCATCTGGTCAGCCAAGACTAGGAAGAACACCATCACCTGAAGGTAAATCTTCAATTACGAGCTCAATCTTCAATGCGGACTACCAACATGAATTGGATACAATCTAGAGAGGCCCACAAGCTTACTTGAATCACCAAGAACATTCACACCACTTCTACTTACTGTAATCATTCGCATCTTCATCCAGAATCTCAAGAACATAGTCAGTCATCAGTGTCACATAAGAAGGATTTCTTGTGGACCTCCAAACCATGAACCAATTGATTTGTCAATTCACATTAGCCTCCCAAACATGCCACCAGATCTGTAGAACATGATATTGTATTTCCGGATCTCACCGGACCTATTTGTGTCACTCTTTTACCTCAGAACAGTTGCCAGAACCAATTTTACTCTCATGGCCATAACTCCACATTTTCATGTGGACCTCTCAAATCTTGACTAGATCATCTTCAGACATATATCTACAAACCCTTTGATGCGCATACTCTGATCTTTATCTAGTTGGGATCTTCACTTCATAGAGCTTCACTATCTTCATTGTTCTTCTCTATTTCTGATAGGACTAATTTTCTTAATATCCTCAGCACACAACTCATCTAATCCTTGACATTAATGCAACAAGAGTATGTTGACATCAATGACAACATCGGTTAGGCCCATGCTTGATACAATCTTCCCCTTTATCATTGATGGAAACATATGATGTGAAAAATCATTTTAACCATCAAGACAAGTACTTCTCATCACTGACTGACATAGCTCCCCCTATC
This sequence comes from Cunninghamia lanceolata, assembly GCA_027924645.1. Lineage (NCBI taxonomy): Eukaryota > Viridiplantae > Streptophyta > Pinopsida > Cupressales > Cupressaceae > Cunninghamia > Cunninghamia lanceolata. The sequence continues at coordinate 12,229,927 of BSBN01001400.1, forward strand.
AACATCAACCATTCACATGTCTTCTCTTCCTTTACTACTCCCCCTTTGATTAGCAACAACTTTGTGTTTTTCACATGTCTTTTCTCCCCCTTTGACATCAATGGCAAAGGGCACATACTTTCAACCACTTCTCATACTTCAGAATCATACTAACTACTCCCCCTGAGTAGTAGCCTCTTAACATCAATTTGGATCACAAGATATGACTGTGGGATCCACCAGACTAATGCACATTAGTGCACCTTAATTCAGAACTAGAGGGGTAATAACCCCTAACTTTTCCCTGAGATACTCAAAAGTGTCCTTAGGTAGAGGTTTGGTAAAATGTCTGCAATATGATCCTTTGAGGGCCCAAACTTCAATCTGACTTCATTCTTGTTCACCTGCTCTCTCAAAAAGTGAAACTTGATGGATATATGTTTCGTCTTTGAATGCAATACTATATTTTTTGATATTTTTATTGCACTTGAATTATCACAGAAGATTGTGATAGGTTCTTCATACTCCACTCTGATATCTCTTAGCATTTGCTTCATCCACAATACTTGAGTGCAATTGCCTACTGCTGCAATATACTCTGCTTCTGCAGTGGACAGAGATATTGCCTCTTGTTTCTTGCTTAGCCAAGAAACCAATCTTTTTCCCAAAAAGAATGTACCACCACTGGTACTCTTCCGGTCATCCACATCTCCTGCCCAATCAGCATCTGTATATGCATGAAGAGAGAAATCATGATACTTAGGATACCATAATCCATACTCAACTGTTCTCTTCAAATATCTGAGAATTCTCTTGATTACCATGACATGAGACTCTTTAGGGTCATCTTGAAATCTAACAACAAGACCAACAACAATCATAATATCAGGTCTAGTTTGAGTAAGGTAGAGCAGTCCTCTAATCATTGACTTATACTTTTTCTGATCAGCCTTAGGGGATTCATCATCTTTACTTAGCTTACATCCAGTTGCCATGGGAGTATTCATTTCCTTTGAACCTTCCATCCCAAATATTTTCAACAATTCTTTCACATATTTGGTCTGTGATATGAAGATTCCTTTCTTTGTTTGAGTGATTTGCAGACCCAAGAAGAAATTCATTTCCCCAAACATAGACATCTCAAATTCACTTTGCATTTGATTTATAAAAGTCTCGCACATACTATCTTTCCCTCCAAAAATGATATCATCAAGAAATACTTCAACAATCAAGATATTTTCATGATCAACCTTAAAATATAGCTTATTGTCAGAAGTACCTTTGTTGAAACCATTCTTCAAAAGATGTTTGTCCAATCTTTCAAACTAGGCTCTTAGGGCTTGTTTAAGTCCATACAACGCCTTCTTCAATTTGTAAACCATATCTCCATGATCAAACAGTTGAAATCCATCCAGTTACTCAATGTATACCTCTTCTTCAAAATCACCATTTAGGAAGGTAGACTTGACATCCATTTGATATACCTTGAAATCTTTGAAGGTAGCAAAGGCAAGAAATAATCTGACTTCTTCAATTCTTGCCACCGGAGCAAAAGTTTCTTCAAAGTCAACTCCTTCTACTTGAGAATAACCCTTACAGACCAATCTGGCTTTGTTTCTTACTACTTCACCATCTTCATTCAGTTTATTCTAGAAGACCCACTTAGTCCCAATCACATTTTTGTCCTTAGGTCTAGGAACGAGATCCTAAGTGTGATTCTTTTCAATCTGCATCAATTCTTCCTCTATTGTTTTAATCCAATTTTTATCATTGCATGCTTCACTTACTATTTTTGGTTCAATATTTGAAATCAAACAATACTTCACTGAATCTTGAGCAATTTTTCTTCTTGTTTGAACACCTTTGCTTCTATCTCCTATGATCTAATATTTAGAATGATTTAGTCTTACATACCTAGGAGTTTTGGGATTCTTTTGCACTTCTAATTCTTGGGTAAGTTCATCCAAACCTGTCTCTTCTTCTTGTATTTTTGGATTCTCTGGATCAGTCTAAATCTAAACTAGAGTTGGGACTTGTTCTCCTTAGTGTGAGATATCATTCTGATCATCTGCTTCATACTCATAATACCTTGAGGGACTTTCCATGCCTTCATCAACCTTCACATTTGGACTTTCTACAATCTTTCTCAATCTCTTGTTATAACACCAGTATGCTTTGCTTTGAGTAGAATATCCCAAGAATATTTCTTCATCACTTCTAGCATCAAACTTGCCAAGGTCTTCATCTCTTTTGATATAGCATTTACTACCAAAGACTCTAAAATACTTCATAGTAGGAGTGATGCCAAACCAAAGTTCATAAGGAGTCTTACCAGTATTGCCTCTAATTTGTACCTGATTATGAGTATAGACAATAGTGCTTACAGCTTCTCTCTAATAGATCTAAGGAACATTTGCTTCCATCATCATGGTCCTAGATGCTTCCTGGATGGTTCAGTTCTTTCTCTCCACTACTTCATTCTACTGTGGAGTCCTTGGGGCAGATAACCATCTCTTTATCCCATGTTGCTCATAGAATGTTATGAACTCTCTAGATGTGAATTCTCCACCTCTATTAGACTTGAGGCATTTTATGTTTATTTCAGTTTCATTCTCAACCATAGCCTTCATAGCCTTGAATATTTTGAACTTCTCAAGTGCTTCATATTTCTCTTTCAAGAAAGTCACCCACATCATACGGGAGTGGTCATCAATTAGCAACATGAAATATCTATCTCCTTGTAGACTCCTGGTTCTTTCCGGACCACATAGATCAGTGTGCACCAAGTCTAACAATCTGGTTGAAGATTGTTCCTTACTTTTGAATGTGACTCTGTTATGTTTACCTAACTGACATTCTTTGTACAAACTATTAGCATATTTCACCAGTCTTGGAAGATCTCTTACAACTTGAGTGTTGCTTATCTTGATGATATTATCAAAATTCACATGACACATTCTCCTATGCCACAACCAACTCTAATTAATTTGAACAAATAAGCAACTTTTTCCAGTACCAACCAAGTGAAATATGTTACCTTTTATCTGTGTACTGGATGCAATCTCAGTTCCAAAGTTTTCAAAGATCATGCATTTTTCATTTTTGAATCAGAGATCATAGCCTTTGTCCACCGACTGTCCAACACTGAGAAGATTATGGTTCAGACCTTCAACATACAGAACATGACTGGTTTTGTTCTTTCCATCAAAAGAAATGGTTCCTCTACCTCTAATTCTGCCAGCAGAATTATCTCCAAACTTTACAACCCCACCTTCATATCTTTGCAAGCTTATGAACTTACTCTTGTCACCAGTCATATGGTGATAGCATCCACTATCAATAACCCATTCATCCTTTTCTTCAACCTGAGCAGCCAAAGCACTTTTTATCATCTTATGATAGGCAGATTCAATAGGCATTGGATCTTCTTCTTTGATAGCAATTAACACCCAGTCACTTCTGGGTTTGTTTCCTATCTCAGATTCATCATCTGTTACTCCTTCATCATCATCTTCTTGAACATAATAAGGCTTCTTCCGAAACCTTGATCCATTAGGGTTTGGCCTTGAAAACCTTTCCGGACATCTTGAGGCAAAATGACCAATCTTAGTGCAGGCAAAACATTTGAAAGGTAATTTTCCTTCATACTTACCGGATCCTCTTGGTAGTGTCCTTACAATAAGGGCTGCAAGTTGTTTAGCTTCTGACTCATCTTGTTCTAGATCTTTCCTTGCTTTATCATACCATGTTGATTTCCTTGAGGAATTTTCTCCTGGATCATATCTCTATTTGCCTTTTGTAGAGGCACTAGCTTTGAATGCAGATTCAGTCTTGGGAAGTGCATCACCAAACTCAACCAACTCAAATGCAGGTATCTTACCAACCAATTGATCCCTTGTAATAGTTATTAAAGATCTGATTTCCTCAATAGCAACAACTTTGTGTTTGTAAGCAGGAGGTAAAGATCTGAGAACTTTGAAAACAATCTCATCTACATCCAATATTCCACCAGTACATCTAATGCCACATACAAGCTCATTTACTTTTGGCATAAATAAAGTGATATTCTCATCTTCACTCATCTTCAAGTTTTCAAACTTTCCTTTTAGACTTTGCATCTTGGCACACTTAACATATTTGTCTCCTTCATATAGAGTTTCCAGCTTTATCCAAATTTCATAAGCAGTCTTCAATCCCATAACATTTGTCAACTCTGAATCAGTCAAGGCACTCAGTAGGGCTTCTTTAGCTCGAAGATTATTCTCTGCATCTTTGACTTCATCTATAGTTGTTGGACCATTCTTTGGGGGAACATATTTAGTTGTAGTTATGTTCCAATACTGATCTTCCATGCATTGTAAGTGACATTCCATGCGGCTCTTCCAAAGAGTGTAGTTTGTTCCATCAAACCTTGGACTATCCTTCTTGTAGGTCAACATCCTAGATCTCCTCAAGTGGTTAAGATTCTTCTAGAGGAACTTAGCTCTGATACCAATTGTTAGATTTAGGATAGACAATTGAGAGGGGGGGTGAATTAGTTGTTTCCAAAATTCTATTCTTTATTCACTTAAAACTTTCTTATATTTCAACAACATATCAATGATTCAATCATGAAAGCATAATGCAATATATCAAGAGCAGAAATAAATTCAACACATATAACACCAAGATTTTAACATGGAAAACCCAGTTAAGGGAAAAACCATGGGGTGACTAACCCAAGATTCTATTCTCTATTAAAAGAATAAGAAGTATAAAATGATACTTGCCAGTTAGGTCTCACTGCCCAAGCACACTGCTCACAAGAGGCCCGCTGCCTACAGGAGACACAGTGTCTACAAAATAATATGAGTACTACATACTTGAAATTGAGATTAGCATCTTTACTATGCTTGAGTCAGTTCCATTTAAGCTCAAAACCTCTGCTCTTCTTTTTGCTTCTCTTCACTACCACCTTCTCATCATGACCACAAGGACACATTTGAATGACTTCACAACTCTTATTTATACATGACATCGAGTTTGGAATGATCATCAAAGTTAGCACAACATACATTTATTTTATTATAGAGCAATTACAAAAATACAACTTGACTTATTACAAAGAAATTTATGCGCATCACTACACTGTCGGCCACACATCATTGGGACTTCAATCTTCTTTGAGGAACATGCCATGCTTCACAAAACATCTTCAAGATCATCCGTAACATGCACAAATCATCCAATCAACCAAGACTAGGAAGAACACCATAACCTGAAGGTAAATCTTCAATTACTAGCTCAATCTTCAATGCAGACTACCAACATGAACTGGTCACAATCTAGAGACCCCCACAAGCTTGCTTGAATCAACAAGAACATTTGTACCACTTCTGCTTATTGTAATCATTCACATCTTCATCCAGAACCTCAAGAACATAGTTGGTCATCACTGTCACATTAGAAGGATTGCTTGTGGACTTCCAAACCATGAACCAATTGAGTTGTCAATTCACATTAGCCTCCCAAACATGCCATCAGATCTGTAGAACATGATATTGTATTTCTGGATCTCACCGGACCTATTTGTGTCATGCTATCACCTCTGAATAGTTACCAGAACCAATTTTACTCTCATGGCCATAACTCCTCCACATTTTCATGCAGACCTCTCAAATCTTGACTGGATCATCTTCAGACATATATCTACAAACCCTTTGATGCACATACTCTGATCTTTATCTAGCTGGGATCTTCACTTCATAGAGCTTCACTGTCTTCACTATTCTTCTTTGTTTCTGATAGGGGTGACTAACCCAAGATTCTATTCTCTATTAAAAGAATAAGAAGTATAAACTGGCACTTTCCAGTTAGGTCTCACTGCCCGAGCACACTGCTCACAAGAGGCCCACTGCCTATAGGAGACATAGTGTCTACAAAATAATATGAGTACTACATACTTGAAATGGAGATTAGCATCTTTACTATGCTTGAGTCAGTTCCATTTAAGCTCAAAACCTCTGCTCTTCTTTTCGCTCCTCTTCACTATCACCTTCTCATCATGACCACAAGGACACATTTGAATGACTTCACAACTCTTATTTATACATGACATCGAGTTTGGAATGATCATCAAAGTTAGCACAACATACATTTATTTTATTATAGAGCAATTACAAAAATACAACTTGATTTATTACAAAGAAATTTATGCGCATCACTACACTGTCGGCCACACATTGTTGGGACTTCAATCTTCTTTGAGGAACATGCCATGCTTCGCAAAACATCTTCAAGATCATCCGTAACATGCACAAATCATCCGGTCAGCCAAGACTAGGAAGAACACCATAACATGAAGGTAAATCTTCAATTACTAGCTCAATCTTCAATGCAGACTACCAACATGAACTGGTCACAATCTAGAGACCCCCACAAGCTTGCTTGAATCAGCAAGAACATTTGTACCACTTCTGCTTATTGTAATCATTCACATCTTCATCCAGAACCTCAAGAACATAGTCGGTCATCATTGTCACATTAGAAGGATTGCTTGTGGACTTCCAAACCATGAACCAATTGAGTTGTCAATTCACATTAGCCTCCCAAACATGCCACCAGATCCGTAGAACATGATATTGTATTTCTGGATCTCACCAGACCTATTTGTGTCATGCTATCACCTCTAAATAGTTACCAGAACTAGTTTTACTCTCATGGCCATAACTCCTCCACATTTTCATGTAGACCTCTCAAATCTTGACTGGATCATCTTCAGACATATATCTACAAACCCTTTGATGCACATACTCTGATCTTTATCTAGCTAGGATCTTCACTTCATAGAGCTTCACTGTCTTCACTGTTCTTCTTTGTTTCTGATAGGGGTGACTAACCCAAGATTCTATTCTCTATTAAAAGAATAAGAAGTATAAAATGGCACTTGCCAGTTAGGTCTCACTGCCCAAGCACACTGCTCACAAGAGGCCCATTGCCTACAAGAGACACAGTGTCTACAAAATAATATGAGTACTACATACTTGAAATGGAGATTAGCATCTTTACTATGCTTGAGTCAGTTCCATTTAAGCTCAAAACCTCTGCTCTTCTTTTCGCTCCTCTTCACTACCACCTTCTCATCATGACCACAAGGACACATTTGAATGACTTCACAACTCTTATTTATACATGACATCGAGTTTGGAATGATCATCAAAGTCAGCACAACATACATTTATTTTATTATAGAGCAATTACAAAAATACAACTTGACTTATTACAAAGAAATTTATGCGCATCACTACACTGTCGGCCACACATCGTTGGGACTTCAATCTTCTTTAAGGAACATGCCATGCTTCAGAAAACATCTTCAAGATCATCCATAACATGCACAAATCATCTGGTCAGCCAAGACTAGGAAGAACACCATAACCTGAAGGTAAATCTTCAATTACTAGCTCAATCTTCAATGCAGACTACCAACATGAACTGGTCACAATCTAGAGATCCCCACAAGCTTGCTTGAATCAGCAAGAACATTTGTACCACTTCTGCTTATTGTAATCATTCACATCTTCATCCAGAACCTCAAGAACATAGTCGGTCATCACTGTCACATTAGAAGGATTTCTTGTGGACTTCCAAACCATGAACCAATTGAGTTGTCAATTCACATTAGCCTCCCAAACATGCCACCAGATCCGTAGAACATGATATTGTATTTTTGGATCTCACCGGACCTATTTGTGTCATGCTATCACCTCTAAACAGTTACCAGAACCAGTTTTACTCTCATGGCTATAACTCCTCCACATTTTCATGCAGACCTCTCAAATCTTGACTGGATAATCTTCAGACATATATCTACAAACCCTTTGATGCACATACTCTGATCTTTATCTAGTTGGGATCTTCTTCATAGAGCTTCACTGTCTTCACTGTTCTTCTTTGTTTCTGATAGGGCTAATTTTCTCAATATCCTCATCACACAACTCATCCAATCCTTGACATTAATGCAACATGAGTATGTTGACATCAATGACAACACTAGTCAGGCCCATACTTGCAACAATATATATATATGATGTATTAGGGAGTTAGTGAGCATAATCCATAAGATTGATAACTAGTTTGATTCTTTCTGGATAGGTGCTTCAAAGCCATATCTTGCATATATGTTGTAACTAGAATTCAGGCCTATGAGCCCTAGTTTGTGAGCCTGCATATTGCTGACACATAAGCATTGTAATTATATGATATATTGAGCCTTTGATTTATTCATTGCATTCTATATTTCAGTTGTTTCCATTGTGTTTACTCTTGCTACACTACTTGGATAGTTTATTTTGTGAACCCTCTTACCATGACTACACACCAGGGATGGAGGGAGAGATGGAGAGGGACTAATATAGAGAGATGGATGATAGAGACATTGGGAGAGATTGGGGGAAATAGAGAGACAGATAGAGGGAGGGGAGACAGACAGGTATATTAAGGGATATAGATAGAAAGTGGGAGAGAGGGGGAGATTGAGTGATATAGATAGAGAGGGGAGAGAGAGAGAGGTAAAAGAGATGCAAGATAGAGGCATTGAGAGAGAGAGAGAGAGGCGTAGACAAGGGGAGATTGAGGGATATAGATAGAGAGTGGGAGAGAAGGGGAGATTTAGGGATATGGATATATATAGAGAGAGAGATAGAGGAGGGAGGGATAGAGGGAGATATAGAGAGTTAGAGAGTGATAATGAGAGATATATATAGAGAGAGGGACATATAGAGATAGAGATGTAAAATGTGGAAGCATAGACAACGCACTAAACTATTTGACATAGAGATAGAGATATAGGTTTAGGTCTAGGTTTGGATTGTCTAGTTTCTATGGTCTTATGTTCAAGGTTTAGTGTCTATGTTTTAGGATCTTAGGTTCAAGGTTCAGGGTCATGTATTCAAGGTTTGATGTACAAGTTTGAAGGGTCTAGTGTTTACTATCTTATGTCTAGGATCATGGTTTCAGGATTTAATGTCAAGGGTATTCAATTCAAGGTTTATGATCAAGTGTCTAAGGTCTAGGGTTAAAGTTTTGAGGTCCAAGTTATAAGTGTCCAAAGTCTTGGAGTTTAGGTCCAAGGTCCAAGTCATGGGTTCAACATTTTAAATTCAAGTTCAAAGGGTCTAGTGCCCACAGTCATATGTTCAGGGTCATATATTTACAGTTTAGTGTAAGGGTCTTGGGTTCAAGATTCAAGGTCCAAGGGTTTAATGTAAATGTTTCTTGGTCTAGGGTCCACAATCAATGGTTATTGAATACAATATCTATGATTCCAAGTATAGATTCCAAGTTCTAGTGTCCAATGGTCAAATGCAAGGTTTAGGGTTTAAGGGTTGAGGTATAAGTTTGAAGTTTCTATTGTCTAGGGTTCTAGGTTTGGGTTTAGTGTCCACGGTCTTGGATTCAAGGCTTTGGATTTTGGGGTAAGCATCCAAGGTCTTGGGTTTAAGGAATAGCTTCTAGGGTTTTCAATTTTGACTTATGGATCGAAGGTCTTGGATTCAAGCTTTATGGTCCAAAGTTCAAAGTACAAGGTAGAGATTTATTGGTCTACAATCCACAATGCATGGTTTCAAGGTTTAGGATTTAAGGTATGGAGTTCATGTTCTACATTCTAGGGTCTTAAGTTCATGGAATAGGGTATAACATCCGAGTTTTAAAGTCCATTGTTCAATGGTCTAAGGTCTAGAGTTATAAGAATCATTGATCAATGGTCAAGTGTCCAAGGTCCATGGTCCAATACCTAGAAAAAGAGAGAAAGAAACAAATGAAAATTGAAAGAAGGAAAAAAATAAAAAGAGAAAGATAGCGATGAAGATAAAACATTATAAAAAAAAGGAAATATGTAGACAAAAATATAGATAAAGCTAAAGGTAAAAGAAATATATGAAGAAAGGGGGAGGGGTGCATGTAAAACAAAAATAAAGTGATAAATAAAGAGAGAATAATTAAGAAAGAAAAAATTTAAGATAGAAACATAGAAAAATGATAGAGAACGAAGGAAATAGAATTTAAGAATAATAAAGAAAATACAAAGAACAAAAAAATAAAAAAGAGTGAAACAAATAAAAAAAGAGATACATAGAGAAACAAAAAAAATAAAGAGTGAAAGAAATAAAAGAGGGAAGAGAGATTAATTGAGAGAATGAGAGAGATAAAGAAAAAGAGGTAGAAAGAAACAAAGAAAAAAGACAATAAAAATGAGACATAGAGATAAAATATAGATTGAAATAAAGGGAGAAAGAAATATAATGAGAAAGAATGAGATAAATAAAGAAAGAAACAAAAAGAAATGGTGAAAGACAGAAAGAAAAAGATTATATAATAGGAAATAAGTATAGAATGAGATAAATAAAGATAGAAAGAAATTGTGAAAGATATGTCTCCTTGACAAAGAAAACAACTAGGTGAACTCATGACGTGATCAATAGTATGTTTATTCATTTTAGTTTTTATTGTTTATCATAATACATTTAAAATGTAGAACTAATTCTAGTTATTGCAGGTACAATTGCAGGAAATTGACAACAGGTAAGGCCTATTCCGTGAACGATACCGACCCTCCGTGTAGACTACCATCTCTGAGGGGACAAATATGTAAGCACCAAAATCACACACAGCCTCCATGAGGACCCCATGATGACTCATAATCCTTGTTAAGTACATGTAAGAATGAAATAATTCCCTCTTAGAAGTAATTCTCTTGATAACATATGGGTTTTCACTTCTCTTTTTGTTTCCTCTTTGTTGTACTAACCTTTCCCCTGCTTTTGAAACTTTTTGACACTTGTCAATTTTTGTTTTCTGTGTTTACAACTTCATCTCTGAGCCTTTTATTTATCTATTTGTTGTAACTTGACCTTTCCTTAGTGTTTTTCATCCAACCCAACCCATAGGATCCCTCTAGAGGACCTCCTAAGCCATCTCCAACTTTTAGTTTTCAATTATGTTCAACCAGGACAAATCTCCCCCTATTATGTTAGGATCTCCCCTGGGAGATTTGACATTTACAGGTGGAGATTTGGTTTTTGACCACATTTTGACTAGTTTTCGGAGGCATTTCACCTCCTCATGCCCTATCTAACAATCTCCAACACTGCATGTCAACCTAGACCCTCTCATTTGTGGGTTGCTCATGGGTTTCCCTTGGGCGACCCAGGATCTCCCCCAGGCAATTTGGACTAGTAAAAGGGGTGACCCACTTTTTATGTATTTTCATAAAAAAACTAATGGTACCATTGTGTAGCACTCAAAAAATATGTACTTTCAAAAAAACAACACCCAAAAAAGAGTCCATATGTGCTTGAACGATCTCTCAAAAGTTTCATCTGAATAACGTTATTTTTAACATGAATTTCTAAATTCATTTGCATTTTTCTCATAAGTAAATAAATTTTTTTTTTTTTTTACTTTCCAAATTATCCATAACCCATGAAATTAACTCCCATAATTTCCTCCACTCGTCACTTATATTGACTACTCCATCAAATTTCAATCCAAATAGTTGACTATGTAATCAATTTTGTTAACTAATCAATCAAATTAGTGAACTAATCAATCAAATTAGTTAACTATTCAATAAAATTAGAGAACTCATCAATCAATTTAGTTAACTAAGAAATCAAATGAGTTAACTATTCTATCAAAGCATGTTAACTCCCAATTAACCTAGTTTGTTGCCTAATCAATTGAGTTCACTAAGTAATCAATCATGTCAACTCCCCAATCAATTTTTGTTAACTCTTCAATCAAAAGGAGTTGATTCCTCAATCAATTTCCCATTTTGTGTGTCATCCAACCTATAAATACCCCTCACCTCTTCATTATTTCTCAAGTTTGAGAATGTTCTTCCCTTCTTCACAAGTTTTTTCAAGCTTCTTCATAGGCCTTTGAGCCTATTTATTCATTTATTTCTTTAGCTTTCCAAAGCTTCAAAGATTTCATTAATTTTCATTATTTCATAGCTTCAAAACTCCCTTTTTTGTACGCAATTTCAGTTGTGCATCCAGTCTTTGTAAATTTTTCTCTCCACATAGCATCCATATGCTTATATAGGACATTCAAGCCTTTTATTTCATTGTTGTTTAATCCAGTATTTGCTAAAAGATTCATATCACGTCGATATGCTGCCCATTTGCAAGATGTCACAACCCAATCGGGCACCCAAGAAATAAAAGAGCCCAAAAAGGGCACAACATTTTTTTAAAAAAACATAAGATAAATATATAGATATATCAATACTCTAAACTGACTCACAACATGAAGTGCAACATCATTCTATCGCCAAGATAGATAATTTTACATCCCTAATTTACAAATTAGTCTTAATCAATAAATTGGCATGATAATCAGGAGGATTAGGACCATAGTTAATTGATTTGATATTGTGAAAATATCTTATTTAACTTTTGATTATGAAGTAGAAACAAATGTTAAATAGTTTTAAATGATTTTCAATTACGAGATTTGATAATGATGCATTGATTGCAATCTTGTGGCCCTGAGTGTGACAGGGGAACTAAAGGTCCTTCAAAGAAGGAAGGAGAGTATCATCCTGGAGGAAGGGATTAGAAATTGTGATAATATAAGTTGACTAGCCATCTGAGTAATTGACTCCTATGTCCTTCTCAACCATTCATAAGTTGACACATGTCATGTCTCTTGACTTTTGTTTCTAAGTTCTAGGTTTATTCTTTGGTCGATGAAGTTATCTTGTCAAGTCATGATGACTGGATAATGTTTTGGGAACATCATCCCTCGGCAAGAGATAATAATATTTTGAGACAAAGAGGTCTCTCTTAATTATTGTTCTTGGGGTCATTATGTTATTCCTAGTCTTTCGACTAATGGGAATAGTCAATTTCAAGGGAGTATCACTCAACCCTAATAATTGACATAAATAATGTGAATTCTTTTATGTATTCTAAACCTTGTGATAATCCTTATCAAGGATGAAACGTCTTAATTGGTTGTTACCCATAATGATATTATTTCTAGTAGGCATGAGTTTTCCACAGTCCATGAATTAATTAGAGATAGTGCTTCTAGATTAAGATATTATTGCTATTATCTTATTTTGATAAGTATAGTTAGTAGAATGTTCTTAAGTGGTTAGTCGATCATGAAGATGGATGGGAGATTTGAGCTCAACCATCCCATAATGTTCTTGGATCGGGCCATCCTTTTAGGGGCACTACTGAGAGTAAGGTAGTTGTTAGCCTTTATCGGCATGTAGGAAACCGTTATCTTGTTTTTGGAAACTAGTCTCTCTTTATCGAAGCAAAAAAAGAAGAGAAGAGATGACGGGGAAAGGAGAAACAAAGGTTGGCTTTCTGGGAAGTATCAAGTGGTATAACTATTCGAGGGAGAATAGTGGCAAAATGAAATGAGGAGTGGCGGAAAGAATCATAGAATTGGGTTTGCATTCGGCCTTTTGCTCAACATAGGTAATTGAGATTCATGAAGTCTCTTGTTATTCAATGGAAAAATGATGCACACATACTACAAGGAGATGCCATGCATGTTGATTATTTTCTTTGAGTCGTGGCAATAGGCCAATCGGCTGAGCCATTCTTGTGTTTCTTTTTACATAAGTCATGATGTGGTTTGCAGTGCTGTTTCGTCGAACTAGTTTAAGACAATAATTGAGTTGTATTTATACTCAAAGCCTCTTGGGCTAAGTTTGTTAATATCTGTTAAGACTATGCTCAAGGCGAGGAGCTGAGATAGGAAACTATGTATGTATTCTTGTAATTACGCTTAGTCGAGCCTTGTAATGATTGACTCTTTCTTAATGAGCCTTGAGTCTTTCGACTCGGCCACTTTGTAATGCATTATACATTATGATAACTGGAGCTCAAATCCATAGTGGCTGAGCATGCATTCTTTTCATTTGTGTTTAACCCACGTCGTATGATGACAAGGGTCGAGCCTATGAGCGCTCAAAGGGAGTTAAGTATGACTCCATGTGTTTTTTATAATGTATATAGTCTTACGACTGTATTGATGGCCACATAGGCATCATATTGATGGCTGCATAGGCATCATTTCTTAGTATACAGTCTTATGACTGTATTGATAGCCATTTAGGCATCATTGCTTAGCATGCAGTCCCTCAACTATAATAATCACTGTGGAAACTTTTGATATCTTAAAACATAGTCCATCAACTGTAAGGATTGTCGGGAAGGCAAATATATATATTTATATCAGTGTACATTTATCACCCAAACAAAATCCAATCAGGCTTACTTGAGCAGCTAACAATGAATTACATGTAGTACTACTAGTACCATTATCTATGTTAAATGAACCTTCGAATATGAAGGAATATGATCATAGTCTCTTTATGAGATAGTTGAGAATAAGTTTATAATAGATTATAAACTAAATCTATTTGAGATTGAATTATGACTTAACAAATAACTTTAAGAGTTATAAATTCTTTTACTTAATATAACTATAGGGTTGGAGAATAACCCATGAGCTCAATTGTTAATAAAAGAGCTATTGATCCATAAGGAACTAATGTATTTACTAAGGCAAGGTATGGCTTAAGTATCATGAAATTGCCTTCATCATATATGATGAATGTTATTGATATATAAACATGGGAGACCAAGATGGTCATGAAGTTTGAAATTGAAATGAATTGAATGGAACGAGGTGGCGTGGAGTCACTAGTTTCACTTTTCTTAAGTAATTTTTTTGGTTATAGTTAACTTTGATGGGAGTCGAATGTTCAAAGTTTGGACTATGATTCGAATGGATCCCACACTCATATTAGACCTATAGGACAAGGTCATTAAGAATTGACTGTATGACATGACAACTTATAAGTCAAGTTAGGGTGGTGGGCATATGACAACGTTCATTGTATAATGTCTTGTATGAAAACTTTGTCCAAAGTAATGCATCCGTCTCTGCATGCATTGTCGGTCCACAGTGATTTAGATGGCCTAGTGTCTCCAGTAGTGTCATACTAGTTAGACCGGATCTATAGTGTGTGAATGTGAGACATTAGGAAGGACACAACACCAGTTACTCAGATGGCTAACCAATTGGTTCCAATGTCTAACCTTTCTCTGAAGGGTAGGGCCTCTTCTAGTTACGAAGAGAAGCGGGGGACTATAGGTCCATGGTTGGAGGAAAATTAGTAGGATGATGCTCTCCTTCCCAAGCATGAGACAAGCTGAGGCTTATGAAGACAAATGTCATTGGCTCCAGATACAGTGTTTGCATTTTGACCTGTTGGTCTATTGTAATGTAACGATTTGATTAAGATACCAAAAGCATATATTGTATTTGATTAGTGACAAACTTCACTAAGGATTGTAATGATTTATTAAATTGTAAGCTGTGTTATATCCTGATTTGATTAACATGCTTAATTGATGGAAAAGAAGATGTTTCTTTATGTTCAAATTTGAATATTGTAAACCATTCTTAATTAATGACTTGTTTAAGTTATATTCTTAAGTTAAATCTCAAGTTTTATGGAAAATGATGTTATATATGGTATCAGAGCTACCAGGTTCAACACATGGACCTAATGAGCTCACTATTTGATGATTAATGAATCCAACATTAAGTGTGCTAATGATTGGATGTTCTATGCTAGAATGGTAAAAAATAGAACTATGGCTCACAAGAAGGTAAGGAAACATGGACATTACATATGCCATCAAAAGATTTTGAAGGCACGAGCCTTTCTGAAGGAGAAACTTGAACTAACTGGATGCTTTGTGGGTGCATGGTTATCTGATGAGGAAACTTTCGCTGATGCAGTAAAAGGCATCAAGCAAGAGTTATGGAAAGCCGAACAGATGGCTGCCCTTAACTCTACTGGAACATCAGTGTCACCCTCTACTCCTATAGCACCAGCTAAGAAAAATGATTATAATGAATGTATTGTAACTAAGGAGGATGTGAAGGAATACCATTGTGTATCCTCACCTCCTGAGACTGAAAAGAAAATTTGAAAATGGGAAGTTATCTGAATTGTAAATGATTTGCAGGAGCAAATGTAAATACAATTTTGCAATTTTGTGGATTATACACAATCCAATGGAAAAATAATGCAATGACAAAGTTTTGACAATCTTTCCTCTCTTGTTAAAGATTACATGAATGTGAATAGATCTGTGAAATAATTGAATTATATGGCATGGAAAACTAATCCATGTTTAATATGCAAACTTTAGGAAGAAGTAAATTGTAGTAAAGGTTCGAGTTAGAACTAGAATGGAGGATAGTTGAGATTAAGGAGCACCTTCAGGGCAATCTAAGTCTAAATTAGACCAAATCTTGACCTTGTTGAAAGAAACTAGGGTGAGGGTAGAGACCCTCAAACATAAAGTGGAAGGCCAGTTAGAAGATAGGTGAGATAATTATGATGGGGGTCATGGCGAGGAATGCCATAATGACACAATCCAAATCCATCATGGAGAAAATAACTCTGTGGTTAAATAGGATGGAAATAAAAGGAGCCTTATGGCTATGGAACTATCTCATGACATGAAAAAGTTCATGCCACCTAAATTTGATGGATCCATAAGTGGAGATGCTACGATGGCATGGTTTATGGAGATGGAGAAGTATTTTGAAATTAGAAATTATAATGAGGTTACTAAAGATGCCTGGGGAGCATTTCAATTAGCAGGAGAAGCATCCACATGGTGGATGAACAAAAAGATGGAGTTAGGCTTGAGGTCTACAAGCCTTACTTGGGACAGGTTTGTAGAATTGTTTAGGCAAAGATGGTTGCCTCAACTATTCTATGATCAGAAACTCATAGGCTACCAAAACTTGAAACAAGCTGATATGACTGTAAATGAATATTGGGAGAAGTTCACCTGATTAATGAAATATGTGCCACAGTATCAACATGATGAGAAGTTCCAGGTCTGGGAATTTATCATAAGGTTGAATGCCTAGATTGGGGGTGAGGTTAATGGTCATGGCCCTACAACCATGGAACAGTTGTATGAGAAGTCCATGAGGCAAGAACAAAACCTGGAGGCTATATTGGCCTATAGAGAAAGGAATAGGAAGAGATACAATTGGTCTCAAACTTCTCAACCCTCAAAGAAGATAGGAAAGAAACATGATTATACTAAGAAGACTGATAAAGGGGCTAAAAATAAACAAAATGAATCCAAGGGAGATAAAAAGGGGAATAACCACTCCAAGAAGAATGGGAACAATTCTAGAAAACCTTAGGAGAGGCGAGGACCAGTTGGAGGATGCTTCACTTGTGGCGGAGATCACTACGCCAATCAATGTCCCAAAAAATCACAAGGAGTGCAATCAAGAGGGAATCCTCTACCTTCCCAGCAAGTGGCATTCCAACAACGTATCCATGCAGCCTTGGATAACCATCAAGATGAGTATCAAATAACTCCACTAGAGACAACAGGTATTTTATTTGGAGTTCCTATTTTAGTTTTAATTGATACAAGTGCCATGGAATATTTCATTTCTCCCAAAATTGTAATAAGATTCCTAGAAAAGTAGGATTCATGGAAAATAATTGGTTTGTAGAGTATGTAAATCACACCAAGGTTCAGGTAGAGCAATGCTTGTTTGAAGCTCAGGTTGAACTTCCAAAATTTTCCACTGAAGTAAATCTATATGCAACTCCACTTGGCTCATATGATGTTATCCTTTGAATAAATTGGTTATGGAGGCATCGAGCCAAAGTGGACTATTATGCTAAGACAGTAGATTGTTTGGATGACCTAGGAAACCAAGTCTATATTCACGGAAATCCTAGAGAAATTAAACTGAGGCAAATCTCTACTTTACAAATAAAAAGGGCACTGAAAAAAGGATGCCAACTTTTTTCTGTTAAGGTGGATAAAATAGATGAAACAAAGAAAACCTATTTTCAAGATGATTTGACTTTTTATGAGTCCGTAAAACTTAATGAAGTAGGGATGAAGGAGTCCATAGGTCAAGGAAGAGCAGATATGGATAAGTATCCCCTCCTTAAAGAATTTGAGGATGTATTTCCAAATGATCTTCCAGGGTTACCACCTAAGAGAGCTTTTGATTTTTCCATTGATATTATACCTGGGTTAGAACCTATTTCTAAAGCCCCTTATAGGATGATCACAACTAAACTAATGGAGTTAAAGACTCAACTACAAGAGCTACTGGATAAAGGGTTGATTAGACCCAGTGTGTCGCCATGGGGAGCACCTGTCATTTTTGTGAAAAAGAAAAATGGCACTTTGTGGTTGTGTATAGACTACTACATGTTAAACAAAGTAACCATCAAGAACAAGTATCCTCTACCCCATATCGATGATCTTTTTGATCATATGAGAGGTGCAATAGTATTTTCCAAGATCAATCTTTGATTGGGATATCACCAGTTGAGGGTGAAGGATGAAGACATCCATAAGACAACCTTTAGAACCAGATATGGACATTATGAATTCACTGTCCTACCTTTTGGGTTGACAAATGCCCCTGCAACATTTATGAATCTTATGAACAATGTGCTCAGAGACTGCCTGGACAAGTTTGTCTTGGTATTTCGTGATGATATTTTAATCTACTGTACGAATGAAGAGGAACATATGCAACATTTGAGAATCGTTCTTCAGAGATTAAGAGAGCATAAACTATATGGTAAGCTCTCTAAGTGTACCTTCTTTCAAAAAGAAGTACAATATTTGGGTCATATAATTTTAGCTAAAGGAATAGTTATAGACCCAACTAAGATTAAGGCTATATCTGAATGGTCTAAACTGAAAAATGTTCATGAGGTCCAAAGTTTTATGGGCCTTACTAGTTATTACAGGAAGTTTGTGAAAAAATTCTCTAAAATTGCTTATCCTATAACTTCCTTGCAAAGAAAGGGCAAGAAGTTTGAAAGCTCAGAAAAGTGTCGGAGGCCTTTGACTTGCTGAAGGAAAAATTGACTTTAGCGCCGAGTTTAAAAGTGCCTGACCCAGATGGTCAATTTGTAGCTATTACCGATGCCTTAGGGGAAGGCTTAGGTGGTGTACTAGTCCAAGATGGACATGTTATTGCATATGAATTGCGCAAACTGAAAAACTATGAACAAAACTATGCCCCACACGATTTAGAATTGGTAGCAGTTATGCATGCACTTCAAATGTGGAGACATTATCTGCTTGGAAAACCTTTTGAGTTGAAAATAGATCACCAATGACTTAAATATCTGATCACTCAACCCCATCTTAATGCTCATCAAAGAATATGGTTGGAATTTATCTCAGATTATGATTTCAAGATTAAATATATCCAGGAAAAAAAAAATTGAGTAGCAGATGCTTTAAGTAGGAGAAGGAATATATCCTCTATGATATCCATACATTCTGATTTTAGAAATCAGGTGTTACAACAATCTAAGGGAGATGAATTTTACGAGAAGGTAAAACATACCCTTGAGAAAGATCTAGAGAATCCAAAATACGAAGGATTCAACCTTCAATCAAATGGGTTATTAAGATTCAAAGGAAGGATGTATGTACCTAACTCAGCAGAGTTAAGGAATATGGTTTGGAAAGAGGTTCATTCTGCACCATATTCTGGATATCCTGGAGTAACTAAATTACTCACTGATGTAAAACCTCTATACTTTTGGAAAGGAATGAAGAAGGATACTGCAAACTTTGTAGCTACTTGCATTGAATGCCAAAGGGTGAAGGCAGAACACCAACACCCAACGGGATTATTATACCCTCACAAAATTCCTATGTGGAAATGGTAGATTATAAGCATGGACTTTGTGCAGGGACTTCCTATGTCAAGGAATAAGCACAATGTTATCTTGGTTGTGGTGGACAAACCTACCAAAGTGGCCCATTTTATTCTAGGAAACTTGACAGATGGGGCTCCCATCATTGCTCAGAAATTCATTCAAGAGATTTTCAGACTTCACGACATTCCTGAGAAGATTATCTCAAATAGGGATGCACAAATAAATTCCAGATTTTGGCAAACTTTGTTCTCTTCACTTGGAACACAACTAAATATAAGCTCTACTTATCATCCTGAAACATATGGTCAAACTGAAAGGGTGAATTAAGTGTTGGAGGACTTATTAAGGATGTATTGCATGGATTAGCAATACAAGTGGGAGGATTATCTTCCTTTAGTGGAATTTGCTTACAATAACTCTTTTGATTTAGCTATTAAGATGGCACCATTTGAGGCATTATATGGACAGAAGCGTCAAACCCCTATAAGCTAGGATAAGCTTGAAGATAGGGTTAGCCTTAGTCTAGAAATGTTATCTAAAATGGAAGAACAAGTCCATCTGATTAAAAAGAGACTAGCAGACGCCAATGACAAACAAAAGAGTTATGCAGATGCTAAATGCATTGAAAGGAATTTCACTGTGGGAGATAAAGTTCTCCTTAGGGTAAAACCCTAGAAAAGTTCCATCAAATTTGGAAAAATGTCCAACCTGGCAACAAGATATGTGGGGCTATTTGAAGTTCTAGAAGAAGTCAACCCAGTGGCATATAGAATTACTCTACCACCAACACTTTCCATGATGCATAATGTGTTTCATGTTTCTTACTTGAAAATGTTTAATTCTGCTAATAATTAGATTCCTATGCTTGATTGGAATATGTTATAGGTGAAAGACCCAGGAGTGGTGGTAATCGAGCCCATCAAGGTGCTTGAAATGTGTATGCTATGCTTATGTAACAAGGAAATAACATAGTGCAAGGTCCAGTGGGACCAATATTTGGTGGAAAATGCCACCTGGGAAAATTATGATGACTTCTATGCTAGATTTCCTCATCTATTCTGAAACATTTGATAATATGTTTTGAACACTTTTCATATTATGTTGGTTTGTTTTAAAGACAAATATCATCGAGGATGATGATTCTTATGGGGTGAGATATGTTACATCCCCAATTTACAAATTAGACTTAATCAATAACTTGGAATGATAATTAGGAGGATTAGTCATAGTTAATTGATTTGATATTGTGGAAATATCTGATTTAACTTTTGATTATGAAGTAGAAACAAATGTTAAATAGTTTTAAATGATTTTCAATTATGATATTTGATAATGATGCATTGATTGCAATCTTGTGGTCCTGAGTGTGACAGGAGAACCGAACGTCCTTTAAAGAAGGAAGGAGAGTATCATCCTAGAGAAAGGGATTAGACATTGTGATAATATAAGTTGACTAGCCATCTAAGTAATCGACTCCTATGTCCTTCTCAACCATTCATAAGTTGACACGTGTCATGTCTATTGACGTTTGTTTCTATGTTCTTGGTTTATTCTTTGGTTACTAAAGTTATCTCATCAAGTCATGATGACCGGATAATGTTTTGGGAACATCATCCCTAGCCGAGAGATAATAATATTTTAAGAGAAAGAGGTCTCTCTTAATTATTGTTCTTGAGGTCATAATATTATTCCTAGTCTTTCGACTAATTGGAATAGTCAATTTCAGGGGAGTATCACTCAACCTTGATAATCAACGTAAATAATGTGAATTCTTTTTATGTATTCTAAACCTTGTTATAATCCTTATAAAGGATGAAACCTCTTAATTGGTTGTTACCCATAATGATATTATTGCTATTATCTTATTTTGATAAGTATATAGTCGGTGGAATATTCTTAAGTGGTTAGTTGATCATGAAGATGGATGGGAGCTTCGAGCTCAACCATCCCATAATGTGCTTGGATCAGGGCACCTTTTTAGGTGCACTGTCAAGTGTAAGGTAGTTGTTAGCCTTTATAAGCATGTAGGAATCAATTATCTTGTTTTTGGGAATTAGTCTCTCCTTATTGAAGCAGAAAAAGAACAGAAGAGATAGTGGGGAAAGGAGAAATAGAGGTTAGCTTTCTGGGAAGTATCAGGTGGTATAACTGTTTGAGGGAGAACAGTGGCAAAATGAAATGGGGAATGATAGAAAGAATCACATAATTGGGTCTGCATTCGGCCTTTCGCTCAACACAAGTAATTGAGATTCATGAAGTCTCTTGTTATTCAATGTAAATATGAGGCACGCATACTACAAGGTGATGCCATGCATGTTGATTATTTTCTTTCAGTCATGGCACTAGGCCAGTCGGTTGAGCCATTCCTGTGTTTCTTTTTAAATAACTCATATGCTGTGGTTTGGGGTGTTGTTTGGCTGAACCCGTTTAAGACAATCATTGAATTGTATTTATACTCAAAGCCTCTTGAGCTGAGTTTGTTAATAACTATTAAGACTATAATCAAGGCAAGGAGCTAAGCTAGGAAACTATGTATGTATTCTTCTAATTACACTCAGTTGAGCCTTGTAATGATTGACTCTTTCTTGATGAGCCTTGAGTCTTTCGACTTGGCCGCTTTGTAATGCATAAAAGATTATGATAACTGGAGCTCAAAGCCACAGTGGCTGAGCATGTATTCTTTTCATTGTGTTTAACCCACATCTTATGATGATAAGGGTCAAGCCTATAAGCGCTCGAAGGGAGTTAAGTATGACTCCATGTGTTTTTGATAATGTATACAGTCTTACAACTGTATTGATGGCCACATAAGCATCATTTCCTTGTATACAGTCTTACGACTGTATTGATGGCCGCATAGGCATCATTTCTTAGTAAACAGTCTTACGACTATATTGATAGCTATTTAGGCATCATTGCTTGGCATGCAGTCCCTTGACTATAATAATCATTGTGGAAACTTTTGATATCTTAAAACACAATCCATCGACTGTAAGGATTCCCAGGAAGATAAATATATATATCAATGTACATTTATCACCCAAAGAAAACCCAGTCGGCCTTACTTGAGCAACCGACAATGAATTACATGTAGTACTGCTAATGCCATTATGTATGTTAAATGAACCTTCGAATATGAAGGAATATGATCATAGTCTCTTTATGAGACAGTTGAGAATAAGTTTATAATAGATTATAAACTAAATCTATTTGGGACTGAATTATGACTTAACGAATAATGTTACAAGTTATAAATTCTTTTACGTAATATAACTATATGGTTGGAGAGTAACCCATGAGCTCAATTGTTAATAAAAGAGCTATTGATCCATAAGGAACTAATATATTTACTAAGGCAAGGTGTGCCTTAAGTATCATGAAATCGACTTCATCATATGTGATGAATGTTATTGATATATAAACACGGGAGACCAAGATGGTCATCAAGTTTGAAATTGAAATGAATTTAACAGAACGACGTGACATGGAGTCACTAGTTTTGCTTTTCTTAAGTAACCTATTTGGTTATAATTAACTTTGATGGGAGTCGAATGTTCAAAGTTTGGACTGTGATTCGAATGGATCCCACACTCATATTAGACTTACAGGACAAGGTCGTTAAGAGCTGACTGTAGGACATGACATCTTATAAGTCAAGTTAGGGTGGTGGGTATACGACAACGTTCATTGCATAATGTCTTGTATGAAAACTTTGGCCAAACTAATGCATCTGTCTCTACATCCATTGTCGGTCCATAGTGATCTAGATGTCCTACTGTCTCTAGTAGTGTCATACTAGTTAGAATGAATCTATAGTTTGTGACTGTGAGACATTAGGAAGGACACAACACCAGCTTCTCAAATGGATAACCAATTGGTTCCAATGTCTAACCTTTCTATGAAGGGTAGGGCCTCTTCCAGTTAGGAAGATGAGTGAGGGACTGCAGGTCCATGGTTGGAGGAAAAGCACCAAGATGATGCTCTCCTTCCCAAGAATGAGACAAGCTGAGGCTTATGAAGACATAAGTCATTGGTTCTAAATACACTATTTGTATTTTGACCTGTTGGTCTATTATAATGTAAAGATTTGATTAAGATGCCAAGAGCATATATTGTATTTGATTAGTGATGGACTTCACTATGGATTGTAATGATTTATTAAAGTGTAAGCTATGTTATATCCTGATTTGATTAACATGCTTAATTGACGGAAAAGAATATGTTTCTTTATGTTTAAACTTGAATATTGTAAACCATTCTTAATTAATGACTTGTTTAAGCTATATGATTAAGTTAAATCTTGAGTTTTATGGAAAGTGATGTTACAGATAACATGAGCAGAAGATTATCACAATACATCTATTATAGAAGAGGTACATCAAGAGATTTTATTACAATGATCTCAATATTAGGAGTGCATCACAAAAAAAAATTACATTAATACATGCTTACATTACATCTCACTTTGATCATCGAGTTATACAATACATAATAAATATACAAGGACTAGAGAGAAAAAAGATTCAACTCTTTGCCGACATCGTCAACAAACCAATGTTGTGATCTAGATCCCTAATGGTGGGTGCAACACCACCCTACCATGTGGAACCTCAAGGGTCCAACCCTTGTGCTTAGAGATGATCACATGGCCCATACACAAGCATAATAGAAATAGGGAAAGAAGGCTCATATACCAACTACACAAGGGATACCACAAAGATACATAGTTCACATGGACACATCTTAAGCACGTGGAAATCATCCCAATGAAGCTCTACTCAAATAAGAAGGGGGGAGAGGATGGGGTAGCAATAAGGAAGTAGCTATATAGAATAACTCATCTCATAATCTCATGTCATTCCTAGAACACATGAATCAGGTTACACCCAATGGGCTAAACAAATGAGCACTCATGCTCGATGCCACATTGGAAGTCACTTGCAAGCCCACCATATCATCTACACCCATGACAGACAAGCTCAACTTACATTCATAAGCATTAACAAAGCACATGAGGACCACACATGAGGGCATTACATACTTCCACTTATAACACATCTATGTTTCAGCAAATTAAAATGTCATCCACCCAACTGGCAATTCCAGACCAATAGTGTAGGAAATATCCATTAGGATTGATCAAGAATGGAAAGCTTTAGGTGATGGGTAACATAGTTACTCAAGTTGTTGAATCTCTTGTTGAGAATTGGTACTAGAATTGTAGCTAGATTGAACATACAAAAAGCAAGTGTTTTGGTCTCCAGCAAAGCCTTTACAACAGGAGAAAGAATCACACACTTCAATGTAGGAAAAGAATTTCTAGACAGCTTAATAAACATTTACATTTTCATAATTGGATACATGGAGATGATGCCAAGAGGCTTGTCATTTGGATAACTCTTACAAAACTATTCATGTTTGAAGGGAGATGTTGGTCAGCTGGACCGACTGATGCTTGTCCTTCAAATTTAAGATCAATCATGTTGTTCCTTGACTCGGTGACTACCCCTTTCAACTTCATGGGAGAAAGTAGTGTATGTATTGAGCAGGATGATCACATACATGATAAGATAGGAGACAATCTTCACCATTGGAGGACAATCTGGCTAAGCATAGTTGGTAGGTAACATGAATGATTATTAATATTTAGACTTCTCTAGCTCTCATCCAACAAGGGTGAATACAGAGGTCACCTTTTTGAGTTGTGTTAACTTTGGATATAAAAGCCTACAAATTTCAAGGATGACAAGTCAAGTCCGATAATGAAGTTGGAGCATTTATCAACATGTTCCAATCAAACTCATAGGTATAGGCCTTTTTAGATTGATTAAGGGATTGACAATAGTGTAAGATTTTGGGCTGATTTTGACATAATATAGATCGTGGAAAACTAATATTTTGGACATAACCGTTTTGACAAATTTTCTCTCAGATTTTTGTACATTTAATGCACGATGTTAGGCTGATACAAGTAACAAGCATCATTCAAGCAATCCAATATTCATGAGATTTAGTTTGTGATATATCCAACATGGATAGATTCCAACCACATTTCAAGAATGTTCTTCATCACTCACAAACATTAGATTGTGAGTTTACATTTGAGGACAAGAGGATTTCCCATTTTACGATAGCAACATTTCTTATCTAATCTCAAGTCCTATCGCCTCAGAACCTAGGAATAATTTTTCATATTTTACTTAATATTACATCATTTGCTTTAAATTAGAAATCCTAATTCTAATCCCAAGTTCTCTCACCTAAGAACCATTTGGGATAAAAGGCAGAGAAGCAGAGTTTGTAAAAAGAATACATTGGGATCGAACTGCATGATCTAGGCCTCGGAAGGAGGCGAGTCGAGGGTGGATATGGTGGATTTTGGAGTGGACGTCAGAGACGCGAGTGAACCTATCAAGGGAGGTGGATTCCTGTCAGATATTATAGTTGGAGAGCTTTGGTTGACATATATACAAAAGGTGGAGGCATAGACATAGCGCGTGAACTGTTTTAAAGAATGCTTCAAAGAGATGTGGTCTCATGGAAAGAAATGATGGAAGGTTATGCACAATATGGATTTGTTGAAAAGCCTTTAGAAATATTTAAGCAAATGCCATTGGCTGGCATAAAGCCAAATTCTTGAACCTTTGCCAACATCCTCACTGCCTATCCAGCCATGGCCTACATGAAACCCTAAACCACAAACTAATAGTTGCTAGTTGTGAATTGTGGAAAAAAACTGTAGTTGTGAATCACACGAAAATACAGTCCAAATAAACCTGAAATTATGTGGAAAAATCACACATCAAATAAAAAGACTTAGACATATCGCGTAGGGTTTTCTTTGCTAACTCAAAAAAATTGACATGAAGACATTTCAAATCTATTTGCAAGGCATAAGATAGAACACCATTTGAAAGAGCAATGTATGCATATTTGGAAGCCATAAAGGCTTGCAACAGAGTGTGCACATCCGCCAAAACACCGCGAAAGGGGAATTTTTGTTAGATGTAATAGTTGCAGGTGCGCTGGTAGGCATGTTTGCAAAAATTGGAAGCATAAAACTTATGGCCAAGGAGAGAACACATAGACAACTGGTGTGACCAGTATAATATAATGCCTTCATGGACTATTTGATACAATGCCTCACGCAGTCTAGTGATCTCATGGACAATAACTAGAAGGTTAAGCATTAGAGATTGGATGTTTTTGAATTCTAACTTTCATGGAAATAATGTTTATTTCACACTCCTGAAAAGGAGGGTGACACCAGAGTAAGGGAATCCATCAAATGAGCCATAGAGCAAGAACAAATGATAGTATATCAACAACTGCAATCTGCCCTAGTAACCATGGGTTAAGAGAAGATGCCAACTTACCTGGAAACTATAAAACAATTGTAGAGAATGGAGTATTGTTGGCTGCTCTTTCTCCTCCCACTGTCCAAAACCCTTGTTTCTCCCTATTCATGTGTAAAAACAATATGAGAAGTCAAAAGTCCCAAAATCCTTCTTTTTCCCCCAATTTCCAGAATCTTCCCCCATAAGAAAGTGAATGGCATTCAATAATATATATATATAAAGGAAAGGTATATCATTTTTCTAAAGTCAACAAGGACCACCCATGTATTATTTTTGGGTTTTAATCTCTAAAAGTAGATAACCATGGCTTATGAAAACCTTCTTAAGAAAACTATACGGAAACTAAGCACAAGGACAAATTTTCTATCACCATGTTGAAATAAAATTATAAATAAGCAAAGCACACAAAGGCATCCCACAAAGACTGACTCAACACCATAACCACATGGGTCAAACTCACCAAGGATGGGGTAATCAAACAATACTAGATGGTGTCTAATGTAAGACATGACATCAAAAATTCATCTCAACATAGAGACGATGATGAGGCTAGGGTATATGGCCAATGTGTCATCTCCAACTCACCACCATTGGGCATTAGACATGCTCAGATCTATGAAGCCAGGTGGAGTCAGTGTCTGGTACCTACACCACTCAAAACACATTATAACATATGCATATACAAATCATATAAAGCCAAAGCAAGAATAGTCCACATTGGAGGATTCCAACATCCATGATCATTCGCATGGTATTCCAATGTCAAGGTGTCATCCTCTCCACAAGTACACCCAATCTCAATATAAAATCTAACATAAAAAAAAGTTAGTATCACAATATCATGTAAGGCTTGAATTTCATACCTCAGTGTCACCTCAATTAGGCCAGAACTAGGGATGCACTACATACTCCCCCCAAGAGCTTGACTTTCTCTTGGAAGTCACAATGCTAAATGTAGCCATAACACACATTAGTTCCATAAAATTCAAGAAAATTATAAAATTTAGACTATCACATTCCCCACGGTACACACAATTACATGCGATAATTTTCCAGCACATAGGTGAGGAAGAGGCAAGGTACTCAATTTCATACAAAATATACAAATTATCATGCAACCGTTTCCTCTTTAATCAAATAAAGAATGAGGCTATAATAATTAGTTTTCTTTTCTTTCTTTCAAGCATTCACTGTCTCAAACAGCCAACTAGTTGCTCACAACCATCTATTTGGACATTTATACTAACATAAACCACATAATTTTCTCATGAATGCAGCAAATTGTACTTTTCAATATAAAAATTTTCAATACTCCAACTCTTCACATGCAGACATCTTTAAAATGGAGCACATATATATAAATATATATGCACATTTACATGATTTCAACCTCTATTTTCATAGCATGCATGACCTCTCTATCATATAATACAATAATTTGTCACTCTTCAAGGCATAATGAAACATTTTACTTCTAATATGCAACCACAAACATGACAAAATGCACAACTTACACATAGATGCTCTTTCACATCACAGGGGATTCACATCACAAGGCTACATCAAGAGGGGTATTACGAGGAGAACAACACTAATAGGTCACTAAGCAATCCATAGTGCCATAGAACTAAATGATCAATGAGTGAATAACCATTCCGTGTAGTAACCAATGTGCCAATATCCAAAGTAGTATAACATCATATAATGTCACCTCAAAAGGGAACCCAATATCATCCATACTGTAGTACCAAATAATAATGAGTAACCATGCCATGTAGAATACCACTGTGCCAAGTAGAAGAGCATGAAGGATGGTCTCAGGGTCCTCTCTAGGAGCCTTCCATACATAACTCAATATGTACAAGATTCCCCAGGCCATCTACTCCCCTAAACAACCTATCCGTGATCCCTCTAGGATATGATAGTATACAATAGTCGCAACACTCCACACATACCAGCAGTTGCAACATTAAAGTACCTCAAATGAGAAAATTAGAGAAGTAAAGCAAATAAATAAATTAAACCTCAATAAAGTAGAAGGAAATAAATATAAATGAATCATAAAAGAAGTAACAATCAAATAAGAATCATTTTATTATCCCAATTTTATCCAAAAACATGTCCTTGAGGCAAAAGGACTAACTCAAACATAATAAATGGCCAATTAGCCCAAAGTAACACAACACTGCTAGCTTTCAAGCAAAATATTCAAAACATAAATAAATATTCCAACAATCTCTTAGAAATTTGCACATTACGAACACCATGCGGCCTTACAACAAGGTCACCTAAGAGGAGGAGGGGAATCATACAGTGGTCTCAAACCACATAAGATAATAAATAGCATACAATATTATGGTGGTCTCATACCACAGAATAATATGGTGGTTCTCAAACCAAAAAATAATATCCAGTGGCCACATAATAGTATGGTGGTTCTCAAACCACAGAGTAGCATGGTGGTTCTCAAACCATAGAGTAGTATGGTGGTTCTCAAACCACATAGTAGCATAGTGGTTCTCTAACCATAGAATAGTATGGTGGTTCTCAAACCACATAATAGTATGGTGGTAATGATCAATAAAGAATTTACCATATCATAATAAGTATGGCCCACACAATCTAGAATAGTCTGATCATATATTTGCATGAATAATCCACATGAGTAGGCACCTACCAACATACCAAGGTCCACTGGCATTATTCCAAGTGGAGAACAATAAACCCCATACTCGTACTGATGGCCAAATCAAAAGTCATATCATCCCTATATCACAGTATCATCCACTTTTATCTCATTATACATAACTGTCATTTCATCAAGATGCCATCCCATATCCCTAACATCCATGATGACATCAATATAACTATCGTGTGTTTGTAGCTAGAACTGAGTATATTCTTAGGGCACTTTATGGTCCATCCTCAACCCATGGAACAAATGGATACGGGAAAATAAAATGGACTATCCACCCACATGTACAGATATCACAAGGGCAAATCCTATATCACATACTGGAGGCATGACTACAATGTTAATTGTCATTTACACATCACAACACATATTCACATGCATAATATTACAGCATCACAACATTGCCTAGGATAATTACTCAAGTGACCAATGACAATCACAACAAGAACCATAATTCCATTATTCTTTCTTCTAGTTCAGTACATAGTATTGAAACCAATTTTTTTGAAATTAATTATGTAATTGATATTCATTTCAAGGAATTTTCAATAGGTCATAATGCAATATCAACTAAACTCAAAAATCTATTTCAAGGCAACAAATTTCCAAATACTATGACACACATACTCATCTTATCTTAAAAGTTTCACCAAAATCATTCTCAAGGGCACTCATGTTTAGCTAAGAATCAAATTCTAATTACAAGTTGTTTAAAGCATCACCAATTTAGCTAAATCCTTTCTATGTATGTGAGAGCAATATATTTGTAAAGATACTAAACACACTAATAATTGCTCTAACAAATCAAATATATAAGAGGATAAAATAAGACCTGAAAACAAGTTGCATCAGCTTTATCATCTAATAACTGATAGAAATATGATTCTCTAATCAAAAATAATGAAATCAGAACACTATCAAATTACCTAGTCAATTTATCACTTCAATTTGTAGCTTCCTTTATGACCTTAAAAGAGTAGATTCACAATATATCATATATTCCATATATACTAGATATACAAGAAAAAAGTTTAACCATATAGCTACCCTTGACATCATGCAAAACATCTCGAGAAACATAAAGAGATAACTCGATCTTCTTATCTAATTACCATCCTACCCACTTCATACCTAGAAGACACACAAGGTTAGATAAATAAACGGGCCTCATGCATGCACATGTTATGGTTCGCAACTACTCACAAACATACTCACACTCCTGAGAGGATAAACTATCATCCTGTCTACAACTGTCAAATTAAAACTCACAGAAGACTATTAGTTTTCATGACATGCACAAACAAAAGGTTAGACCCTACAAACACTCCCTAGAGTTCCCAGAGTTGTAAAACTTGGGTGCTTTGATACCTATGTCACGAACCAACCAGGCACCCAAGAAACAAAAGAGCCCAAAAAGGGCACAACTTTTTTTTTAAAACATAAGATAAATATATAGATATATCAATACTCTAAACTGACTCAAAACATGAAGTGCAACATCATTCTATCGCCAAGATAGATAACATGAGTGGAAGATTATCACAATACATCTATTACAGAAGAGGTACATCAAGATCTTTTGTTACAATGATTTCCATATTAGGAGTGCCTCACAAAAACAAATTACAATAATACATGCTTACATTACATCTCGCTCAGATCACTGAGTTGTAAAATACATAAGAAATATACCGGGACTAGAGAGAAGGAAGATTCAGCTCTTTGCCGACGTTGTCTCCAAACTGATACTCTAATCTGGATCCCCAATGGTGGGTGTAACACCACCCTACCATGTGGAACCTCAAGGGTCCACCCCCCATGCTCAGAGATGAACATATGGCCCATACACAAGGATAACAGCAATAGGGATTCAAGAAGGCTCATATATCAACTACACAAGGGATACCACAAAGATACATACTTCACATGAACACATCTTAAGCACATGATAATCATGCCAGTGAAGCTCTACTCAAATAATAAGGGGTGAGAGGATGGGGCAACAATAAGGAAGTAGCTATAAAGAAGAACTCATGTCATAATCTCATGCCATTCCTAGAACACATGAATCAGGTTACCCCCAATGGGCTAAACAAATTAGCACTCATGCTCGATGACACATTGGGAGTCACTTCCAAGCCCACCATATCATCTACACCCATGATAGATAAGCTTGACTTGCATTCATAAGCATTAACCAAGCACATGAGGACCACACATGAGGGCATTACATACTTCCACCTATAATATATCTAAGGTCTAGCAAATTAAAATGCCATCCACCCAACTGCCAATTCTAGAGCAATAGTGAAGGAAATATCCATTAGGATTGATCAAGAATGGAAAGCTTTAGGTGATGGGTAACAAAGTTACTCAAGTTGTCAAATCTCTTGTTGAGGATTGGTACTAGAATTGCAGCTGGATTGAACATACAAAAAGCTAGTGTTTTGATCTCCATTAAGGCCTTTACAATAGGAAAACAAATCACACACTTTGTAGGAAAAGAATTTCTACCCAGCTTAATAAACATTTACATTTTGCATAACTGAATACATGGAGATGATGCCAAGAGGCTTGTCATTTTGATAACTCTTACCAAACTATTCATATTTAAAGGGAGATGTTGGTTAGTTGGACCGACTGATGCTTGTCCTTCAAATTTAAGATCAAGCATGTTGTTTCTTGACTCAAGGTGACTACCCCTTTCAACTTCATGGAAGAAAGTAGTGTAGGTATTGAGTAGGATGATCACATACATGATAAGATACGAGATAATCTTCATCATTGGAGGACAATCTAGAAGAACATAATTGGTACGTAACATTAATGATTATTAATATTTAGACTTCTCTAGCTCTCATCGAGCAAGGCAGAATACAGAGGTCACCTTTTTGAGTTGTGTTAACTTTGGATATAGAGGCCTACAAATTTTGGGGATGACAGGTCAAGTCGGATAATAAAGTTAGAGCATTTATCAACATGTTCCAATCACACTCATAGGTATAGGCCTTTTTAGATTGATTAAGAGATTGACAACAGTGTAAGATTTTGGGCTGATTTTGAAAGAATATAGACTGTGAAAAACCAACTTCTTCGACATAAATGTTTTGATAGATTTTCTCTCAGTTTTTTGTACATTTGATGCATGATGTTAGGCTGATACAAGTAACAAGCATCATTCAAGCAATCCAATATTCATGAGATTTAGTCTATGAGATATCTAGCATGGATAGATTCCAACAACATTTCTAGAATGTTCTTCATCACTCACAAACATCAGATTGTGAGTTTACATTTCAGGACAAGAGGATTTTGCATTTTACGATAGCAACATTTCTTATCTAATCTCAAGTCCTATCGCCTCAGAACCTGGGAATAATTTTGCATATTTTACTTAATATTACATCATTTGTTTTAAATTAGAAATCCTAATTCTAATCCCAAGTTCACTCACCTAAGCCCCGTTTGGGATAAAAATGCAGAGAAGTGGGGTTTGTAAAAAGAATACCGTAGGATTGAACTGCATGATCCAGGCCTAGGAAGGAGGCGATTTGATGATGGAGATGGTGGAGTTTGGAGTTGATGTCAGAGACAAGGGTGAAGCTATCAAGGGAGGTGGATTCCTGTTAGATATTATAGTTCGAGAGATCTGATCGACATATATGCAAAAGGTGGATGCATAGACATAGCATGTGAACTATTTAACAGAATGCCTCAAAGAGATGTGTTCTCATGGAAAACAATGATTATAGGTTATGCACAATATGGATTTGTTGAAAAGGCTTTAGAAATATTTAAGAAAATGCCATTGGCTGGTGTAAAGCCAAATTCCTGAACCTTTACCAACATCCTCGCTGCCTGTCTAGCCACGACCTGCATGAAACCCTAAACCACGAACTAACAATTGCCAATTATGAATTGTGGAAAAAATATTGTAGTTGTGAATCACATGAAAATATAGTCCAAATAAACCCTAAATTATGTGGAAAAAGCTCAGATCAAATAAAAAGACTTAGACATATCGCGTTGGGTTATCTTTGCTAACTCAAAAAAATTGACATGAAGACATTTAAAATCTATTTGCAAGGCATAAGATAGAATACCATTTGAAAGGGCAATGCATGTGTATTTGGAAGCCACAAAGGCTTGCAACAGAGTGTGGACATTCGCCAGAACACTGTAGGGGAATTTTTGTTAGATGTAAGAGTTACAGGTGCGCTGGTAGGCATGTTTGTAAAATTTTGAATGATAAAACTTACGGCCAAGGAGAGAATGCATAGACAACTGGTGTGACCAATATAATATAATGCCTTCGTGGCCTATTTGATACAATGCTTCACGCAGTCTAGTGATCTCATGGACAATAACTAGTAGGTTAAGCATTAGAGATTGGATGTTTGAATTCTAACTTTCCTGGAAACAATGTTTATTTCACACTCTTGAAAAGGAGGGTGACAACAGAGTAAGGGCATCCATTAAATGAGCCATAGAGCAAGAAAAAATGACAGTATATCAACAGCTGCAATCTACCCTGGTAACCATGGGTTAAGAGAAGATGCCAACTTACCTGGAAACTATAAAATAATTGTAGAGAATGGAGTATAGTCGGCTGCTCTTTCTCCTCCCACTGTCCAAAACCCTCGCTTCTCCTTGTTTGTTTGTAAAAACAATATGAGAAGTTAAAAGCCCCCAAATCCTTTTTTTCCCCCCAATTTCCAGAATCTTCCCCCGTAAGAGAGAGAATGGCATGCGATAAAAAAAATATAAAGGAAAGGTATATCAGTTTTCTAAAGTCAACAAGGACCACCCATGTATTGTTTTTGGGTTTTTATCTCTAAAACTAGATAACCATGGCTTATGAAAACCTTCTCAAGAAAACTATAAGGAAACTAAGCACAAGGACAAATTTTCTATCACCATGCCGAAATAAAATAATAAATAAGCAAAGCACACGAAGGCATCCCACAAAGACTGAGTCAACACCATAACCACATGAGTCAAAATCACCAGCGATGGGGTAATCAGATAATATTGGATGGTGTCCGATGCAATACATGACATCAGAAACTCATCTCAACATAGAGATGATGATGAGGCTATGGTATATGGCCAATGTGTGATCTCCAACTCACCACCATTGGGCATTAGGCATGCTCAGACTTGTGAAGCTAGGTGGAGTCGGTGCTTGATACCTACACCACTCAAAACACATTATAACATCTGCATATACAAATCATATAATATACGAAGCAAGAATAGTCCATATCAGAGGATTCCAACATCCATGATCATTCACATAGTATGCCAATGTCAAGGTGTCATCCTCTCACAAGTACACCCAATTTCAATATAAAATCTAACATAACAAAAAGTCAGTATCACAATATCATGTAAAGCTTGAATTTCATACCTTAGTGTCACCTCGATTAGGCCAAAACTAGGGAGGCACTACACAAGACATAGTGCTCATTAGCCCATGTTGAGCCCATGTTTAAATCTTTCTAAAGATTTTTTGCATCCCTTCCCTGTTGTTGCGAGGAGAATATCCCTGCTGATTGCTAGAGGACAAAGAGGTTTCTGACACAATGATTCTTCAGGTTAGTCAAGGCTCATGCATCTCATAATTCCAGGTTCTTTCATGTTTTTTTATAGTAATTAGCTAACTCTTCAATTTTCTCTTGGAAATAGTAATTAAATGTTGCAATTTCCTTGATAGGATAAATAGGATTTGCATTATTAGATTAGTTTGCTTTCAAATTTCTTTAGCTTAGTTTATTTCAAATAAATTTCATTTCTTAGAGTAATTAATCCAAATATCCAAAAAACCAAACAAAAAGCATGGATCAGATTGCATTAGTTAAATACATTCTAGATTGCATGTACATATTTCAATTCCTAGATTAAAAAAACACTTTCCTTTCATAAAGATCTAAAAAAGCACAAAAATATTGTTTTGCATTCATATAGGCTTGTATGCATTCAAAAACCAAAAAAAGCAAAAAAATATTAGTATCACAAGAAGATTGCAAAACCTTGATTTCATCATAAGGTCAACATTAGTCAAACCCTTGATTCCAACACAAGGTCAACTCAAAGCAAAGCAAGTTAAACCTTAGGTATTAAACCCTAAGTCAAATCAAGATTATCTCCAACCAAGTCTCTCTTGGTTTGGGCTCACGAATGTGCTCTGGGCTTAGAAGCTTGAGTGGGTGAGGCCAATCCTTGAAGAGATTGAGGAAACTAACCCTAGACCACAACACAATCAACTAACGGTTCAGGAACAACAACGCAGGTTGAGGTTGCTCCAAACACAAGTCATCATCCAATAATTTCAAGAAAAACTCCAACTCAACAGAAGCATAAATGAGAGTAATCGTCAACCAACTCAACATTGGAATCTTCATAATCTAAATAGGAGAACAGTGACTAGTGACCCTTTAGGTTATATATTTATTTCAACCACAGCAGTCACATAACATTAGAATCAACACACAAGAAAGGCCCCAAGACTAGTCAACCACTCTTTGTGAAGTCCAGCTCTCAACCGAGTAGGGCCGCCCATATGTCTTGCCTCCTCCTGATTGGCTACTTCCATGAGAGTGAGAGTGACCTAGAGGTTTGCCCTGTGGAAAGGAGAGGGGTCCATGTGCTTGCCAAAGATGTCTTAACTACTCCAGGCTACCGAGTCATGTTTTTGAGTGTATAGACTGACTCCATTTCTATCAGGGGTCAAACTTGAGGTTCATTGTTCTTCACCATTAGTAGATGCTACCTTGTATCACCAATTAGTTGGAAGTCTCATATACTTGATGCAAACAAGGCCTGATCTATCATATGATGTGGGCCTAGTCTTCAGGTTCATGCAGGAGCCACATGAGCTGCACTGGAAAGTAGCTAATTGGATTCTTCACTTTGTCCAAGGCACTCACAGTTATGAGATTCACTTTGTAGTGGCATGGTTATTGACTTGGTAGGCCATACTAATTTAGATTGAGTAGGTGATTCTTAGGATTACAAGTCTACTTCAAGGTATTGCTTCTCACTTGGTTTCAGTCCAGTTTCTTGGTCGAGCAAGAAGCAGTTTGAAATTTCTCTTTCATCTACAAAGGTTGAGTATCAAGGAGTAGTTAATGCTACTACTGAGGCCATTTGACTTCAGAACATTCTCACTGAGTTTGGTATTCCCTTCCAGAAGCCTACAATCATATTTTCTGACAATCAGAGTGTGATACAGATCTCTTGCAATCTAGTCCATCATTAGCGGACAAAACACATTAAGATCCACATGCATTACATTTGGGAGTTGATTCATAAATATATCATTGATCTCAGGTATTGTCCAACATCAGAGAAGATCACAGACATCTTCACCAAACCCTTCATTGAGAGTAAGTTCCTACATTTGTGAGCTTTGCAAGTGGTGCGACTGGCATCCACATTAGGCGGTTTTTAGTCATCTTTCCTTTCTCTATTATGGGGGTTTTCTCTCTACTTTGTTTGGGGGGACTTCTTCTCTTTGGGGGTAATTCATTCTACATGGGTACCTCATTAGGCTTGATTTGTTGGGACCCATATTTTCACTCACCTAAGCTATGCTTAAGGGGGGTTGTTAGTGTAAGTTTTTATTTTCTTAGTGGGTTAGTTATATTCCCTATTCCTAGGCTTTTCCTACACTTTATTAAGCTTGCTTAGGTTAAATAAAGTGAGTTTAATTAGTGAGTAGGTGATTTGAGGTGTCGACATCCTACAAGGGAGGTGGCATTTTCCATCTTAGGAAGATGCTCTTGCTATCTTTAGCCTGTATGGTAGCCTCTCCCTATTGGTTAGTTTTGCAATCTCTCCCCTCTCTCTAGTCTATATAAACTCACTACCTAGCTTGTATTTTGCATCCTTGTTGCATATTGTATTACAATTATGTCAATCTTACGTATTATCTTTGATCTCTTAATGCAATTCAGTCATCCTGACATTTCTCTCAAAGTCACTAATTTGCATTGTTTATGCTTTTTCCAGTTTATGTAGCTTAGAATTTCTCTTACAAAGTTTCTAGGTTATCAATCTATTTCAGATTTCTAACACTTAGCACCAGTATCCACATCAAGAAGATGGCTAAGGGTTGTATCTGATGAACCAACTATAATATTCATAGATGAGCCTCTCGAGTTCCTCAAAGAAGAATGAGAAGCAACGATTACCTTTAATTTCCTTTAGCTTTTATATTCATTGTTAGTTTCTTGTAATATTAATGTATAACTGATTTAATTTTAGGTTGTTGCAGAAATGTTATTCCAATAGCTTAATTTTCTGCTTAACTATTCTTTGAATGATTGCTTTGTTGTTTAAATGGATGGGCCACTTTCAAAACCCCTTTTTCATCCTCAACCATTAAAATAATAATAATAAATAAATAAAAAGTCATTTGGCTATTTGACACAGAGATGTGAACTCCTTTGTCCATAAGTCTCCGTGGAAGAAGTTACAAGAAAATACAGATCATTAGGTGTAACTGTAGATATACCAAATCCATCCCTCTCGACTAATACAATGCGCACGCTGAATTTTACGTCCTAAACACTACTTTAATACCAAAACGACAAACGATGCTGTCCACATAATTACATAAATTAGCGTGGAATTTTGCACAAAGAAACTCTGGTTTCTTCGGCTTACTTTGGCTTTGAGGAGATTGATTGTTCAAAAAATATGTTTTCATGTTATAGATTGTGACAATTTAGACTGCTATTGTATTGGGACTGCTTACTTAACATGGATGATGACGACTATCCACCAGCAGCATTAAGCAGTTTAGTCTCGTCAGATGATTTAAAATATGATGGCCACATATAATTTGCAATTTAAATCCAAGCAATGATAGAGAAGAGATTTGGACAGATTGAATGTTCATGCACATTTCATTTCATGAAAGAGGCCAGTTGTGTTGATTTCTATAGTATAACAATTCTTCCGGACTCCTCTGCTTATGTTAGGATTCATCAGAGTATACGGGGGCAATGCAATTTTTTTAAATATCATCAAGATCAAATGATTATTTACTTAAGGGTTGTCTCATGATTGTATAGTGTATATCCATTTATGAAATATTCAATACTGTAAAGTTGTGACTTGCTTTGAAGTGGGACGTTACATATTTGTTATGTATAATATTGGAAATACATTTAATTTGGAGTCATATCAAAACAAGTCATTTTCAGCATTTAAATTTGGAGAGCATTTTGGATTTCCCTTGAACTTTGTAAGGACTCTTAGGATGTAAAGTTAAACTTAAGCACCTACCTTGCAAAATGTTATATAGATGTATTAGTTAAAAAATTTGGTAAGTTTTTTTTGTCATTCACTTGACTATATGTAAAAATGGTTGGGATGAAGAAACAAGACAATAAAGATATGTACATGCTTTGAAAATAGCTATAGGAAGTGAGTTGAAATTCTTCTTGATAGCATGACCAAATAACTCATAGATTTAGGAAGTGAGTTTGGTAGATTTTTTTTTGAAAGGGTTTCCTAGCGTAAGTGTTATGTTATGTGTTTATTTTTTACTAAATTATTTGGATTCTGTGTTTTACTATGCAAGTGTTCATTTGTTAAGATTAATATTATTTCCTACATTTAGTACAAACAAAAGATTTTAGCTTGTTCGATATGTGGGAGGAAGAAAATTTTCACACTATATTAATCTTGGTTTTAATAGGATCATTTTTCATGGGCAAGCATTATTTAGGATAAAAAAAGTGGCTAGTAGTTCTAAAAAATTGAGATTAAAATATTAAATGGCACAAATTTTGAGCTTTGAAAATTCAAAATGAAAAATCTATTGGTGGATCTCGATCAATGGTTTGCAATGATCAGTTTTATTCCTTGATGTACAGATCTTGATGACCATGTTAAAATTGATAGAAAGTATACAATAGTTTAGTGCTTTTAAATATTTATGAAACTGATACAACAAAATTGTTAGACAAAATTGGTGATTTATAAAAAAAATCCTTGGTAAATAACTTATTCTTGTAGAAAGTTGTATCTTTAAAAAAAAAATTGATGGAGATTCAATGGCTAACCACTTGAATTATTTTAATACTCTTATCAAACAATTAACACCATTCAAAATCAAGATGAATGAGAAAGATCAATGCATTGCCTTGATTTTCTCATTGCTAGATTTATGGGATAAGCTTGGCATGACAATCAAGAACACCACTTCTAAGTAGAAATTTGAAGACGTGGTTGGATCCTTGTTCTTTAAAGATATGAGGTGCAAATCCATGGAGTCTACTAAAAACGTTTATTGTTAGTGG
Organism: Cunninghamia lanceolata; assembly: GCA_027924645.1. Classification (NCBI taxonomy): domain Eukaryota; kingdom Viridiplantae; phylum Streptophyta; class Pinopsida; order Cupressales; family Cupressaceae; genus Cunninghamia; species Cunninghamia lanceolata. Next base: position 12,270,040 of record BSBN01001400.1, read on the forward strand.
CCATTTGAATGAAAGGTGAAAAAATGGGAAGGAGGAAAGAGATCCAAGTCTAAGGGAAGACCTAAGTCTCCTAGTAAATGTCAGGTGAAATGTGATAACTATGGTAAGGTTGGCCACTAATTGGTCATATTAAGTAAAACTTGTTAGTCATGAAGGCTAAGAAGGAATATAATGATAATTTAGATTCAAATACATCCAATGATAAATATTATGATGTGTTTCTTGCATCTTCTATTACACATGCAAGTGATGATGCATGGTTAATAGATTCTTGAGAATCACCTACATGACTCCATATAGGGAGTGGTTTTTTGTCTATTATAAATAATACTATAAGATTTGGTCGTGAAGCCACCCAAAATACAAATGATTAAACAAAAGCAAGGAAAAAATCTAGAATTGAAGGAATAAATTGTATTCCATTCAATAAGAAATGCATATCAATTCAGAGCACGCGTCATAAGATATGGTTTATACTTGTCAACTAATCCATCCACTACAAAATTGGTTCAATAGATCCACTTACATAGAACCACCTTTCTTCCCTTAGGAAGTGGAACAATCTCCCATGTGTTGTTTTGAATCAAAGAGTTATACTTTGGCTCCATTGTGGCATCCCACTTAGCAATACCTGATGCTTCATGAACAGATTGTAGATCTGAAGCTATGTTAGTGTAGGAATGTAGAATGTCTTGGTTCTATGGTTGAGCCCTCTAAGTATCTAAAGGATTCCCAACAAGAGGGCCTATGGATTGAAGTGTTTGACGAGCCTAGAAAGGCATTGAAGGAAATGGAGGAGAGTCCTCATCCTCTTACTCTAAAATTTATGAAGAGTGAGGTGGAACCTCATGATCAACCTTGCAAGTAGAGGAAAATGGAGAAAAATCCTTTGAGTCACTATCATCTAAATCTAGTATGGAGGAAGGAAGATGTGAGGACAAGATAGGAGATATTTCCTCAAAATGTACACTTCACTTAATGAAGACCTCATGTGTCTCAAGATCCAAAAGTCAATATCCTTTGACACCATCTAGGTATCCAACAAAGATGCATGACCAACTTTGACATTCCAAGGCCCTACGCTTCTCTAAAGGAATGTGTGCCCATGCAAGAGAGTCAAAAAAAAATTGAAATGCTATACAATTGGTTTCCTTCTACACCAAGCTTGAAAGGGAATGATGCCCTTCTATGACTTATGTGGAACCTTGTACTACATTTGAGCAACATAGTTGATAGCTTTTGCCCAATATTCAGGTGCTAGAGAATGAGCATGGATCATGTAACTAGCCAGCTCTTTCAAGGATATATTTTGTTCTCTTGAAAACCATTCTGTTGAGGTGTGTACAAGTAACTAGATTTTGAAGATCAATCCCTTCAAGAGTACACTATTGTTCAAAGCAATGGTTCACATGTTCTTTTCCATTGTCAGTGTAGAAAATCTTGACAATCTTTCTAGATTATTGTTTTTCATGAGCCTTGAACTCCAGAAATTTGTCAAACACTTCACCTTTCTATCAAATAAATAAGACCCATGTGTATCTAGAAAAGTCATCAATGAAGGTGGGAAAGTAGCAAGCCTTACAGAAAGACAAAGATGAAAATGGACCCACTAAGTCACTGTGAACTAGCTCAAGGACATCTAAAACCCTCCAAGCCTTCCCTTTTCCACACTTGTCCTTAGGATGTTTTCCTAAGGCACAACCTGAAAAAACACCATTGAAAAAACTTATTTGTGGAAGACATGTGACCATGTCTTGCATGTTGAGTTACTAAAGATATCAGTAGTTGAGATGGCAAAATTGCTCTTGCCATAGTTTTCTCATAGAATTTGAATAAGTGAACAATGCAGTAGAATGTGCATTAGGTACAAAATGAGAGAAAACATAGAATTGAGACTAATGGTCAGCTTTACCAACTATAAGGAGTGCAATATCTTCAATATCCATGATGGTGACAGAATCTGGAGTGAATTTGACCTTCCAACCATTCTAGGTGATTTGGTAGATAGAGAGAAGGTTGTCTATAAAGTTAGGAACATAAAGAACATCCTTAAATGTACTAGTACCAACATCAAATATACAATTCATTATGACATCCAAAAGAGAATCATCCCCAATGGGAATGTGAGGCTTGAAACTAAGTTCCAACAAAGAAAACTATTCCTTATCGGACCCCAGCCATATGGTGCAAAGCACTTGAGTCTAAAATCCATTATTGAGAAGAATTTGTAGAAGCAACAAGTGCACTTTCTTTCCCTTTACCTAATTTTTAGGGAGTGTAGGATTGATGAGAGACAAAGAAGGGCAGATTAATGTTATTCTTTTTTAGAAGATGTTTCATCTCATCGATCTGATTCCCATGTGTTACCTTTCATTTCACCCTTATTCAATTTTTCGTGAACCTTCCCTAAACAAAAGTTGACCTGCCATCTTTCCTTATTGGTTATATGTTTGTTTCCTAAAGTCAACTCTTTGTTCTAAAAGTTCACCCACCCATCGTCTTTGTGTGTGAAGTTATTGAAGAGTTGAACCTTTGAACTTGAATGCTTTTCAATGGTTCAAAAGTTCAAATGGTTCAAGAAGTTCAATACTTAATGCTTCGTAAGGAGTCATGTTCACTCAGTCCCTTTGTGTCATTCAATGTGTCACTGAACCTTCCACTTGAACCTCATAGTGGAGTTCAATGGTTCAAAGAGTTCAAAGGTTCATAGGTTCAAGGTTCGTGAAATGCTCCAACCCCGGACTCTTCTTTGTCAATTTTTCATGAAAATGTAGAACTTCGGAGTTCCCAATAAGCATTAAGTTCTGACATCTCCACATGCTCACCAAAAGTCTTATATTGCTTCGCAGTGTAATGAATGACAATGACCCAACTATTTACTACCAGAGATTTCCAAATGCAAAGAGATTTTCATCTATCATTATGCACTGATAGATAGTGGCCGCAGTGCACGAAGATAATGATGATTGCAGTCAGGCCCTTTTTGGGCTCATATCATCAAGCCAACACTTGAAGTTATATTTGAGAGATCAATGCACATGTGACGGCTCTCATAATTCAATGCAATCTCCACCGACATTATTGTGGGTATACATGCGAAATGGGGAAGCACATGGACTGCAGCATGAAATTTGATGCTAGTTAAATTCATAACAAGCATCCCCCAAGTCGTTGCTACATCTTACTCTCTACCTGTGCCAAAATGGAAGTCTTTGAGCAGATATGGGCATCCATCTGAGTATAATTGAAAGTGGATTCTATCGGATGTTGTGGATGATACGCAGCTGTGGGAAGCTTACTGTAGCACTCTTCGGTCCCAACCAAATTTTGTTGAATACATGGATTTGTTAAATTCCTTGAAGTAAGGGCTTTCCTCTGTTGCTAATGAGGTGTAGGGATAAAGGCTATAGCTACTATGAATATTTTATTTCTTTTAGCTTTCGTAGCCGTCTTTCAGATTAACTGGATAATATAAGCCTGCGAAGTTAGTATTGTCTTCTATAAATGCAAGATGGTCTATTCTTAGAGCACAACATTCAGATGTGGTAATTACTGTGATAATATTCCCCCATGTAGAAATCATCATCATAAAAAGCCTTATAATAAGACCAGTGTAGCCAAAATTGGACGTGCTAATGTCTTCCAATTTAATGATAGGGATGTTGGGTAGATAGATGAGGAAAATGAAGCCTCTTCAAGTGCAAGATACAGAGAGGTTCTAGACTCATGGTGAATGTGAATTGCCATGTCATTAAGAAATGTTGGCAAAAGGTTAGAATTGGAAATATCCAAATCCAATAAAATAGTGAAAAGTGAAATTCTTTATTTTTCACTTATCTTGGATTTTCAAGAAGCAGTTACAAAAAAAAAGAAATCTTTTTCTTTTTTTTTAGGAATTGGTTATGGGAATGGAAAAGTCTCTTGAGGAGGAGATTATAAATTTCCTTCTTCTCGTTGAAAGGGGGATATCTTTTTTTGGACTTCTTTTACGGCGGTTCTGAAAAATAGGGGAAGTGGTAGCAGTAGAATTTTTCTTTCATGCTTAGTTTGCTATACAGGGGCGTTGGGTCTGTGAACCCACTTTTGTACTGGGGAAATAAGGAAAATGTTTTTGAATCTGTGAATTTATGAATATTTTCTTTAGATTATATGTGTCCTGTGTGTCTTTATAATTGATTTCCAATTGCATTCTCTGTTATGTCAAATTGTGTAGGTGTTTATTTATGAATCTTTGAGTTCATGAGAATTCACCCATTGAAAGGAATTTACTGTTCTTTCTTTTTTTGTTTATCAATTGTGGGTGGGATGAGTAAACTGTGTGTTATTTGTCTATGCTCACTGTATTTTAAATCAACTATTCGCATCTATCTTGTGGTTACGAATAGGTGTTACTATACCTTTCCTGCTTTCTGGTTAAAAGCATACCTGTGTTTTCATTCGTTGTATATCTTAAGAGGGAGCTATACCTTTAAAATTTAGAGGAAGATTGTCAATTTAATGGCAATCTCTCCAACTTTTGGTGCTATTTGTCCTTCTATTTGGGCATTCGAGTCATTTTTCTTTAGTTGTTTGTGAGGGACAAATCTGTATACCAACAAATTTTTGGCGACTCGGTTGGGGATTCGAAAAGATTGGTGCTGCATCCTTATTTCTCCAGTAAATTGAAGATACCTCGTTGAAAGAAGAGGTTGGTGACTCTGTTTTATATGAAGATCTCAGAAAATGGTTAGATTCCAGACAAGCCAAAGAAATCAGTTTAAAAATAGAAGAAGACCTATGCCAACAGTTGAAGAGATATTATCTAAAAAATGATGAAATACTTCATTTATTATGGAATAATCTCAAAGCTAACATCTCTGAAGTAGAGAAGAGGAAGTTGCATCCATCCAAAGATTACAAATCTACATCATTGCTCAGAAGTTTGCATGACAGGTTCTATTCTCTCCAAGATTTTAAACAAAGGATTAATGAAGATCAAGTTTCTTATAATTTTTCTGTTCTTAGTGAACAAGACTGTGTGCAAACATTAGTTGAGCCCAAAAATTTGTCCATGCAATGGAATCACAATCAGCAACAAAGAAAATATTTAAGCCAAGATGAAAGTAAAAGACCAAAAATTTTTTCAGCATACATACAAAGGAGTGAAATAGAACAATCATCTACTCTTGTTGAAGAGAATAATGAAAAAGTTCTATCAGAAGAGCCCAATATCACTATCATTCCAAACCGGTGCCTGGAGGGATCAAATAATGATATTCTATGTGGAGTTTTGGATGAAGATGGTCACATTACGGAAATTGAAATGAATGCATCCAAAAATGTCTCAAACAATATGAAAGAAGGTATGGATGATCCTATATTCTCTCCCGAATCAAAAATATTTAATTTTAACATGGATGAATAAGATCAAATAGTAGAAAGTGTTCCATGTGATACTGAGAAAGAGTTCTTAAATTCAAACATGGGAGTCTTTCTTTTTGACGATGCTGATTTAACATTTGAAGAGATAAAACAATCAAGTCTTTATACTTCTCCTGAATACTCAGCATTTGAATTTCTTTATGAAGAGGATGGAAAGTCACAAGAAGAGGTAGGGGATATTGCACAAGCTCACATGGTCTCATTTCAATTTCCTATTACCTATGATATTAATTTAATAAATGGGATGTATGCATGCAAAATTGGGGCTAAAAAATTGCATTCTCAATCTATTTGTGCTCTCAGTGATGATTTTATTTGTATGAATAATGAAGAAGTTGTTGTTTTTAGATTTGATCCCATGTTGATAGAATGTGATATTCAAAAATTAGAACCCACAATCACATTCTTAGAAAGTGATTCATCATGTAGTCTGCATAAAGAATGTTCTTTTGATGTTTTATTTCCAGGTCCTAATGTAGATAGTGAAGCTATGATTGATACACAGTTGGAATGTGAAGTTGTCAAAATTCCCGCATTTAATCATGAAAGGGCATGGCTGCAAGAAGAGCTTATAGGTGAGAATGATGAAGTAAGTGAATCAGCCCTGGCAAAGAAAAAGACTGTTATTCCATTTGAGAGTGATTTTTAGCCACATGAGAGTTCTGTTGATAATATGGATTTTCATTCTTCTTCAACCATAGTTAATCCACTTTTAGTTTTACATGAGTCATTTGCATCCTATGATTGGTTTGCTGATGAGTTTAATAGTCACAATTATTTCCAAGCTGGAGATATTGTTTTGTTTGATGTAGAGGAGAAGGATTCTATGAGTTGTGACCCAAAATTTTTGAATAAAGCAATTACGTCCACAGCTGAAGAAAGCTTCTTATCTCGTGATCTGTACACAGGTTGTCCAATCCGGGGGCTGGTTTCTCTGTGCTTACAGAATCAGTTACACTCTAACATTATACATGAGGTCATTCATGTAGAGGTTGGTAATTATGTGCTGAGCAATACTAACATGAGTCATTCAATTGAAGAAACATATAGTGAAGAGTGGCTTTTTGAGTAGCAAATCACATCCAGAAGATTTTTCTCTGATGCCATTCCTACTAAATCAATCACAATGGTCATCTGTTGGTAGCTGGTTGCTTGCAGGCTTCTCACGTACCAATTATTATTTTGCAAAGGCTACTATTTCTCCCAGCCTATCAATGGGTTTGCATAATCACTCTGGAGTCTCTGGAGGTAGGGTCTTCATGACCATGTACATAGTAGGGTTTTGATGTGCTAGTAGTGTAGTTTCCTTTCTTATTGCATCTTGTTTTTGGCTTGTTCTAGCCTCTGTGTTGTCTGACTCTATTGGCCCAATGGATAGGCATTGGTCTTCACTTGAGATTCTGGATTCCTTGCTTTATCCTTTTGCAGTCCTTGTCCCCAGTCAGAGCCAATGTTACCTTTCATTTCACCCTTATTCAATTTTTCGTGAACCTTCCCTAAACAAAAGTTGACCTGTCATCTTTCCTTATTGGTTATATGTTTGTTTCCTAAAGTCAACTCTTTGTTCTTAAAGTTCACCCACCCATCATCTTTGTGTGTGAAGTTATTGAAGAGTCAAACCTTTGAACTTGAACCCTTTTCAATGGTTCAAAAGTTCAAACGGTTGAAGAAGTTCAATACTCAATGCTTTGTAAGGAGTCATGTTCACTCAGTCCCTTTGTGTCATTCAATGTGTCACTGAACCTTCCGCTTGAACCTCATAGCGGAGTTCAATGGTTCAAAGAGTTCAAAGGTTCATAGGTTCAAGGTTCGTGAAATGCTCCAACCGTGGACTCTTCTTTGTCAAATTTTCATGAAAATGTAGAACTTCGGAGTTCCCAATAAGCATTAAGTTCTGACATCTCCACATGCTCACCGAAAGTCTTATATTTCTTCGCGGTGTAATGAATGACAATAACCTGACTATTTACTACCAGAGATTTTCATCTATCATTATGTGCTGATAGATAGTGGCCGCGGTGCATGAAGATAATGAAGATTGCAGACCGGCCCTTTTTGGGCTCATATCATCAAGCCAACACTTGAAGTTATATTTGAGAGATCAATGCACATGTGATGGCTCTCATATTTCAATGCAATCTCCACCGACATTATTGTGGGTATACATGTGAAATGGGGAAGCACATGCACTGCAGCATGAAATTTGATGCTAGTTAAATTCATAACAAGCATCCCCCAAGCCGTTGCTACATCTTACTCTCTACCTGTACTGAAATGGAAGTCTTTGAGCAGATATGGGCATCCATCTGAGTATAACTGAAAGTGGATTCTATCGGATGTTGTGGATGATATGCAGCTGTGGGAAGCTTACTGTAGCACTCTTCGGTCCCAACCAGATTTTGTTGAATACATGGATTTGTTAAATTCCCTGAAGGAAGGGCTTTCCTCTGTTGCTAATGAGGTATAGGGATAAAGGCTATAGCTACTATGAATATTTTATTTCTTTTAGCTTTCGTAGCCATCTTTTAGATTAACTGGATAATACAAGCCTGCGAAGTTAGTATTGTCTTCTATAAATGCAAGATGGTCTATTCTTAGAGCACAACATTCAAATGTGGTTATTACTGTGATAATCTTCCCCCATGTAGAAATCATCATAAAAAAAAACCTTATCATAAGACTAGTCTAGCTAAAATTGGACGTGCTAATGTCTTCCAATTTAATGATAGGGATGTTAGGCAGATAGATGAGGAAAATGAAGCCTCTTCAAGTGCAAGATACAAGGAGTTGCTAGACTCGTGGTGAATGTGAATTGCCATGTCATTGAGAAATGTTGGCAAAAAGTTAGAATTGGAAATATCCAAATTCAAAAAGATAGTGAAAAGTGAAATTCTTTATTTTTCACTTATCTTGGATTTTCAAGAAGCAGTTACAAAAAAAAAAGAAAGCTTTTTTTTTTTTTTAGGAATTGGTTATGGGAACGGAAAAGTCTCTTGAGGAGGAGATTATAAATTTCCTTCTTCTCGTCGAAAGGGGGATATCTTTTTTTGGACTTCTTTTACGGCAGTTCTGAAAAATAGGGGAAGTGGTAGTAGTAGAATTTTTCTTTCATGCTCAGTTTGCTATACATGGGTGTTGGGTCTGTGAACCCACTTTTGTACTGGGGAAATAAGGAAAATGTTTTTGAATCTATGAATTTATGAATATTTTCTTTAGATTATATGTATCCTGTGTGTCTCTATAATTGATTTCCAATTGCATTCTCTATTATGTCAAATTGTGTAGGTGTTTATTTATGAATCTTTGAGTTCATGACAATTCACCCATTGAAAGGAATTTACTGTTCTTTCTTTTTCTATTTATCAATTGTGGGTGGGATGAGTAAACTGTGTGTTATTTGTCTATGCTCGCTGTATTTTAAATCAACTGTTCGCATCTATCTTGTGGTTACGAATAGGTGTTAGTATACCTTTCCTGCTTTCTGGTTAAAAGCATACCTGTGTTTTCATTCGTTGTATATCTTAAGAGGGGGCTGTACCTCTAAAATTCAGAGGAAGATTGCCAATTTAATGGCAACCTCTCCAACTGTTGGTGCTATTTGTCCTTCTATTTGGGCATTCGAGTCATTTTTCTTTAGTTGTTTGTGAGGGACAAATCTATATACCAACACCATGACACAAATGTTCCTCATGACCAAGCTTCTTACAATAGTTTCTAGTTGGCCTTTCATTATTCTATGAATTCCCCTTGAATGAAGATGATTTAGAGTTTGCTTTAGGGACATGAAATGATTATACTTGTTCTGTGTGTGGCTTGTTCTTAGAGTGCTTATGTTTCTTGTTAGGATGACTTGATCCTTTTTATCCCTTTAGCTAACTAGCCAATAAAACCTGAGATTGAGATGGCTTTAAGAGACCCATGGATGGTAACTTCCCTATTCATGCATCACCATTATAAAAAAAGACTCAAAATAAGGCATCGTATACATATATCTTTTAGTTAGCCTATGAGTATGAAAGTGAGAAACAAAAGCTTTGTATTCAGAACCTAGTTTATTTAATGTATTTTACACCAACTAAATGTTCTTTTTATCAATACCATAATTTTTGAGTTATGCATTGAGTTCATTAACTTTAGTAATGTAGTTTTCGATGTTATCAAAGATTTTAATATAAGACCCATAAACTTTGTGTCAATGTAATAGCCTCTAACTTTATCATTTTTACCATACAATGTTTTTAATTTTCCCAATCTTCATTAGGTTTAGTACATGAATCAATGTGAAATCGTAGATCAAGGGAAACAAATATATGAATACGTCCAAGTTTTTTGGTGTTTTGAAGCATCCAAACAAACTTCTCCTTTCTATGGGTTTTGGAACTTGTTTTCATCATAGATAGTATACTCTTATTGCATTAAGACATTCCATGCATTTTGTTTCCATGTTGCGTAATTATATGGATTTAACAAATCCAACTTAGGATTATTCATGCGTGTAAGAAAAGAAAAGCACAAGCTATAACTCAAAAGAGAAGGAGCTACATAGTCATAAAACACAATAGGACATCCCTCCAAATTCAATCAATCAAAGAACCCCCAAGAAAATGACCTGATACTTTATATTTTAGGAGCAGTCACAACTGTCACCATTAAGAAGCACAAGGTGGACTTGATTTTAATGCTTTGCAAATCCTAAAAAATAGCTATATGCTAAAAGTACAATTTTGGATCAAAACCAAGAGAAAAAATAGAACCATCACAAATTACATGAAAAATCATACTTTCAAAAAAATCACTAGAAAAGGTGTTTGTATGAGTCATAACGAAGCCTTTGAAGTTCCCAAAATGAGAACAACATAGTGTCACCTGAGATAATCTATAAATTCTAGAAAATACATACATAAAAGTCAAAAAATAGTTGTACCATCATGCAAAGCATTAAAAATTATCCCAAATAAAAAAAAGCTCAAAAAATAGAGGTCATGAGCCCAAGTTATGAGCCCTTGAAGTTGAAGTACAAATCTAGAAACTACAATGGTGAGGGGACTGGATATTTTGAAAAGACCTACTGACATCAAAATGATGTCATGATGACATCAACAGAATATGCTGAAATTCTACCAAAATATTTTTTAAAGCCAGAATATGATGAAATCACCTTCCGTTCAACAAAAAATTGCCTTCATACATCAAAACTACCCACGTTTTCCTGAAAACCACTTAAAACTAGTGCAAAACCACCTTGTACAAAAGCTATGGTTTTTGAGGGTGAATATTCTATGAATATTCCTTGTAGGAGGGTGGTAGCGATTAGGCCACTCACTAGTGGCATTGTCGGTGGCTGTCGTTGGAGGTAGTGGTTGTATTGTTGCCCTAGTGGTGGGTTACACAGTGGTGCTACTGAGTATCTCTCTACGTGTTGCACTACATAGGTGGCATAGGTGGCAGTGCACTAACAATGCCACCACTATAGTACTCTATGTGTAGCATGTGTAGAATTAACTTTTTGAAATCCATACATTATAGTGCAGGTAGGGTCGTATGACTCAAGAGAGAAATTTTTTTCCTTAGACGAAAAGTTGTCCAAATTAGACAAATTTTATATGAAAATGTGTGTTAGGGCCTTCTGAACACAATGGTAGGATCCATTTGGTTTCAAAATGCCCCAAATTTGAGAAGCACATTGGAGATCTCCATATAAAAACTCCTACTTCAAACCCTTGCAGATTTGGCCTTTAGTGTCTAACTAGGGGGTAAGTGCATGGAATTGGTATACAAAAAGGGGGTCAAAAGTGGCCACTTTTTCTTGAAATCAGCTAAACATGAACTTGGATGAGTGATTTGAGATGCATGCACTAAAAATTTCAAGATATGGAAAGAACAAGAATTGTAGTTCTCTGAATCTAGTTTCTAAACTACTAAAGTTTTAAAAAAATAGTTAAGATTAAGAGGGTGAAATGTTGCATGCACACAAAAGTGTTCCTATTTTCTCACTAAAATATATAACATAGTGTCTAGTGTGCGCTTCCCCTATTTTTTTGTTGCATTTAGTATTTTTAAAAATCGGTTAGCAAAAATATAGTTAAGAGTGAGTACTAGAAGTTGTGCATTTTTTTATAATTTTTTATTGATTTTTTTTGGGTGATTTTTCAAAGTGGATGCATCCTAAAAACTACATCATTGAGCATGTGTGTCACATAACTTGCACAAAAATATTTGAAAATGTAATTTTTTTAATGTATAAATAATGAAGCATAGAACAATCATATATAATTTTTTAAATTTAGATAAGCGGATCAAAAGTTATAAAGAAAAATTAATACATATATGATTGAAGAAAATGAGGTCACTATTCAAATAAAATAAAAATAAATATCTTAACTTATTCATATTTTTTAAAAAAATTATGGTTGGAAAGATAAGAACTAGCTTGTTGTTTTGGCGTTGGTTTAATCAAATTTTATTATAAATGAGTAAATCTAATAGCATTAAAATTCAAAAATGTTATTGACAATGAAAAACACCTTTGTAGGAGGTATCATAGAGGTCCAATCCTTAGGTTTGGTTGCCCAAGCCAATTCCAAGCCTAAAAGGTGGGCTAAAATTTTGAAAAAACTAAAACATGCTCATGTTTTAGGTTCCACAAAACACTAGCGCGTTTTGTGGAACCTAAAATGTGCTCAAATTTTAGGTTCCACAAATAAAACAATATAATGTAAAAATATATATTTTAAATATTTAAATACTTTATATATAATTAATTAATGTTTATTTGAATAGAATATAATGTTATATATGTATGTATGTATGGAAACACTATAAAGAATGTATTCATGTATGTATGTTTTGTCGAACATAAAATGTGATCGCATTTTGTGTTCATGTAAAACATGTTTTTTTTTAGGATTGAAAGAGAACTAAGTATCATATTTAAGGTTGAGCATGAGGTGAGCTCATCTCAATTAATCTTTACCCATACCCAACCATAGCAGATCTAGTAGAACTAATTGTTGACCCCAACTTCTCCACCACTTGCAATGAATGAAGATTTAGATAAAGACCTAGAAGGAACTAGAGTAGAGACACTAACTATGAGGTGCAACGATGTGATTAGTCCAAGGATAGGAGGTGGTCAAGCACCTATGGTTTTCTATGAGGAGCTGGTGGTCGAGCATCTATGGTTTACAATCATGGACCCATGTTTTCTAAATGGACCTAAGCTTCTCTTAGAAGGGCACAAGAAATAGTGGAATTGAAATCATAATAGGGAGGGGAGCTCCCTCAACCTAAGACTTGCCCTAATATCTATAAGGGTGTAGATACCCCCTCTCTATAATAACAAAAGTTCACAAAGGGGTAAAAACCTTTAAGAAAGCAATAGAAAGCTTGACGCATAGAAAAGAATGCTAGAAAGAGGAATATGAATCAAGAATGTTGTGCTCCCTCAGCTACTATAGATGGATTAATGCTTAATTTAGAGTTAAAGAGACCTAAAGGGGATAGAGATTCCAAAGAACGTAGGAAGAGTAAAGAATCCACCTATCTATAGTAGGGGGCGATATAGAGGTAGGGGCATTGATTACGCAATGGTCAAAAACTTAAAGAAAATGATAAAACCATTCTCTCAAATGTCAAGTAGGATATCCAAAGTGTTAAAGTTACTAGCCTCACCATCTTCTCATTTATACATTCATCACCAATGAGATAGGAGACCCAGATGAGTAAAACAATGGACAAATGAGAAATGTTCTAAATACTTTGTAGTACACAAATTTATTGAAGTATACTCACGGTGTACTCCTTATATCTAAGCTCATGATCCTTCTCGTTGTCCTAAAGGGGTCCAATTCCATCATGAAGCATATGAGAGTGGAAATTCTATTTAGGAAGATGATGAAAAAGGTTACTAGCCTCACCATCTTCTCATTTATACATTCATCACCAATGAGACAGGAGACCCAGATGAGTACAACAATGGACAAATGAGAAATGTTCTAAATACTTTGTAGTACACAAATTTATTGAAGTATACTCATGGTGTACTCCTTATATCTAAGCTCATGATCCTTCTCATTGTCCTACAGGGGTCCAATTCCATCATGAAGCATATGAGAGTGGAAATTCTATTTAGGAAGATGATGAAAAAGGTTACCTATCTAAACTATGGTAGAATCATTTGGATGATGACACTCAGGTTTCTGCTATGGATGAAAAAGAGGAACTACCCCTATATTTATAGAGTTAGTTGAATTGATCTATCCTATTTCAAGGCTTATCTATCTTCAAAAGAAATATGGACTACACAAAAATCCTAGTGCTAAGCCTAGTCCAGAAGGTCTCATAATTCTTAATGAGTTGATTTCTTAGGTGCACTCCACTTATGAGTCTAGGCATAGGAAATTTGGAAGACCCTCAAATAGATAGACTAGAATAAGAATGACTCTCTCTCTCTCTCTCTCTCTCTCTCTCTCTCTCTCTCTCTCTCTCTCTCTCTCTAATTACTTTCCTCTTCCTTATTATTAAAATCTAAGTTTCCTAAATGTGAACCCAAAACCCTAAACATCAACACTAAATCATTAAAAAAAACCCTATCTCCCTCTCTCTCTCTCTCTCATGGTTGTTCTATTATTTTTTCATTCTAGTTATTTATTTAGTTTCTTTACTATGTCAAAGTGGTGTATATTTGTATAGATCAAATAACTTTTGACATCTCTTCTTATAGGATTATGTTGAAATTTTTTTTTTATTTCCCTTAATGAAGAAAGGCATGTGATATTTTCCTTGTCCATATTCAAATAATGAGCTTGATAAGATGGCTTATCTATTTCTTTCATTTTTGAGACAAATATGAGCCTAATTAGATGGCTATGAATGCCACATACATACTTCATCAAGATATCATATTTTTGCACATATCCTTTCCCATTTGAATAACTCTTCTACAAAATTCACTAGTGTACACTCTTGTACACTTTGACTTTGTTTTTAATTGCTACATGACCACTCAATAGACCTATCTTCTTTTCTGACGTAAGATAGAGTTTATCCTTCACTTTTCTTTCACACAACCATATCACTACCATCTATGAGATCCTCTTTCCATGAGAAGAGAGTGATTAGTCAAATTTTCCTTTGCTTAGCTATATTTTTTTGAAGAGCATGAGTAATTCAATCCATACCATCAATAAGGGTGTAGCACATATTGCATTTTTTATTTTGAGTCCACCTCGTTCACTTTTTGTGATGAAAAGATTTAGAATATCACATATTTTAGTGAAACTAACATGAAAGGAAAATCCTTCTGGACAAGCCCTCTCATTTTCTTTCTTCCACCTTTCACCCACCTTGTCTTCCCATTATGTTGTGGTATTTATGGTACCCTTGAATTATTTCTAGACCAATAACACAATAGGGACAAGGTCCCTTAGTCCTAGCTATCCCTCCTTCATTCAAATGGTAAATCCTTCCCAATCCATTAGCACCTATCTCAAATAGGTATGATTATAAAGATGTTAACTCGAATGGTGGACAACAATGACTACATAACTTCATCACTTCTGATAACCTAGTTTGGAAGCAAGATACCATGATTTAACCAAACCTAGATCCATTTAGATCACTCAGGTGCTCATCTAATAAAAATCCATCATTAGGGTCATCCCATCACAAACTACAAAGAGACTACCACTTGAATTGACAATGAGGTGAGACTCTTACAGAAAGACCTAGAAGAATCTTTTATAGCATGAGAGGCTCCTCATATAGATTATCAACATGAATGAGATGATGTATACCAACCATACTCAACCCTCACTTACTAAACAAAACCCACCTCATGATTGATAAATATAAAACATAGTAGATGCTATCTCAAGAGATCTCATAGCCCCCATGGTCCAATATGTCAAGATCCTTGAAGAGAGAGGTGGGGAGATAGAGAGGGAAACATATATAGATAGAGATAGAGAGGGGTAGAGAAGGGGAGAGATATAGGGGTGAGATTAGGAGATAGAGATAAAGAGAGGGAGAGAGGGATGGGGGAGAGAGAGAGAGAGATAGAGAGGAATTGATGCAGGAGCATCCCATATTGTAGAGCAATCTTACATTAAACAAAAACATTTGCATTCTTTTTTATTTTCTTTCATTTTCTAGTTCAGTTCATTTAGTAGTAGTTTCAGCATTTTGTACCACATTTTTCCACAATTTGTATTTAGAGCTCACAGAGCAAGACTTAGAATCTATACATCATTAGCTACATCATATCCAAAATTCAGGTCATTTGGACTTGTCTGCTAAAGTTATCGCTATCAGAAGATTCACATGTTTTCACAAAATAGAGCATTCAGACAGTCAGCTGAAGGAGAAGGTTACCAGAGCACTTCTGTGACTTATGAAGCTAAATGAAACATCTTTCATGTCACCTAATGATCAAATAGACCTTCCTTGAGGTCCACACCTTGATTCATGCTTTTGTGGAGGAGTACTAGATGTTTAATGCCGACCTATTTGTTTCTACACGTTACACTCTTCATTGGAGTTTGTAATGTTTCTTTGATGACATAGAGGATTCCTTGAGCTTGGAGATGATATATATATAGATCTCTAGGATGTATTAGGGAGTTAGTGAGCATAATTCATAAGATTGATAGTTTGATTATTTCTGGATAGGTGCTTCAATGCCATATCTTACGTATCTGTTGTAACTAGAATTCGAGCCTGTGAACCCTAGTTTGTGAGCCTGCATGTTGCTAGCACATAAGCATTTTGATTATATGATATATTGAGCCTTTGATTCACTCATTACATTCTATATTTGAGTTGTTTCCATTGTGTTTACTCTTGTTGCATGTCCTGGATAGTGCATTCTATGAACCCTCCGACCATGACTACACCAAGTGGTATCAGAGTGAAGTTTGAATCCTTAGGGAGTGAAATTTTGAAGGCATTCTATAAGATCTTGTGGTAAAGAAGACTACCAACCTAAGGTAGTCTACTTGTGTTTGTCAATAGGTCACTGAGTGTGAGGCAGTTGCTACCTTATAGTCAGATTGCTGAATTTGAGGAAGTTACACCAGATCCTAGGAAGAGATGTCGTCAAGGAGAATACCTGTTGTAGGCACTATGGCTATAAGAATGGATGAAATGATGGAGATGATGAAAACAATGAAAGTTCGAATGGATACTATAGAAGAAGATAGAAGAAGAGGATTGACATCTTGACCTAATGTTGAAAGTGATGATAATGAAGAAACCCTAGAAGAAGAAGAAGAATCAGATCAAGTGAAGATGTTGGAAGCTATTTCAAAGATTGGAAAAAGAGCTAGAGTGGAAGTACTGAATTATACTAGAAATTTGAATCTAGAAGAATTGATTGATTGGATAAATGACTTGGAGGAATACTTTGAATATGAAGAAATTGAAGATCTAGAGAAGGTGAGATTTGGAAGACTAAGTTGAAAAAACATGCTACTATTTGGTGGAAAGAAGTACAGTTGGATAGAAACGTAAGGGGAAAAGAAAAGATCATAAAATGGGATAGAATGGTGACAAAGATGAAGAATCATTTTACACCTGGTGACTATGAGTCGGAACTGTTGAAGAGATTGTAGAACCTAAGGCAAAAGGAGAAATCTATGGAGTACATTGAGGAATTTCATAAGATGATCATAAGGACAGGACATAGTGAAGAAAGCAAGGAGAAAGTGGCAAGATACATCAATGGAATGAGATTGATCATTCAAGAAGAACTGAGTTTGGTAAGGATGACAACAACAGAAGAAGCATACTAGTTTTCCCTAAAAGTTGAAGACAAGTTGAACACAAAGCATGAGAAGAGACAGAGAGGTAGAGGAGGTAAATTTCAAAGAGGTAGAACATATTCCGGAGGAGACGAATCATATGTGGAGAGGAATAAACAAGATAGTACACTCAAGAAAGAAGACAAAGATAGAAATTCATACTGGAGAGATGATAGAAATTTCTACCACAGAGGGAATCATAATTATTACTGGAGTAAAGGGTACAGAAGAGATGAAAGAGGATTGGCTAAGATAATGTTTGGAGGAACCTATTTTAAGTGTGGAGGTGAAGGACACCAAGCATTTGAATATCATCAAGGAAGTACAAGCAAGAAGATAGATAACAATACAAGAACAAGTTATGTAGAAGAAGAACCTGTTGGATCACCTAATTCAGTTGGAAAACCAAAGAAATGAGAATCACTAGTCATGAGGAGAGCACTATTTCAAGTAGAGACAAATGACGAACCACCATAGAGGAAAAGTTTGTTCCTGACCAGATGCAAATCAGGAGGTAAATGTTGTAAGGTAATAATTGATAGTGGTAGTACTGATAATTTAGTTTCAGAGGAGATGGTGACTAAGCTAAACCTAGAGAGATTGAAACACCCTAAGCCCTATCAGATAGCATGGATTTAGGATGAACACAAGGTACTGGTGAGTGACAATGTTTAGTGAAATTTCATATTGGATCTTATCATGATGAGGTATTGCGTGATATTATACCTGTTGACATTCTTTGAATCAGCATTAGGGATTGCCAGTTCTAATGCACAAGCAGATTCAGCCAACTGAATACAGGAGGTTGCGTGAGCTCCTCCCCTTCACTTCTGGTTCTGCCGCACCAAGGGGGGTATCCCTATAACTCAAGATGTAACCTTGACTAGCTCAAAGATAGAAGGATCTAACTTGACAACAACAGGCAGAATACTCTCATGTATGGACCAAGATCTGCATGATAGATCACAAGGCTGGCAACATTCTTGGACATGATGTCTGGTTGGGTATGAGAGCATGCAGGGGGTTCCTAATCCTATTCCTACAACTAACAGGTGGAAGTATGAAATGTTTTAGTTTGAATTTTGGATGCAAAGCTGGACATGGTGTATAACACAAGAACACAGCATGATTGGTGCCTATCCAGGGGTTGGAGTCGGTAGACATACACCTGTGAATGATCAGCATGAATAGCTAAAACTAGATTTCAGGGGGATACACATGATATCTGCCTTACAGATATCTCCCAATAAAGAGTGTTAAGTTATCTCTACTTATGGCATCCCTACTGCAGTATACCCTTCCCAATGTTCAACCTGAAAACAGTTTAATCTACCCCTTGAGCAGAAGTTAAAAGATCAGACATTCAACATAGGAATTCTATGCTCTAGAATCTAAACATTACGCAAATATCTAGATCCAGAAGAAGAATACATGCAATACTGGAGACAGAATTAACACAACACATGCTAAGATAGCATTACTCATATAAGATCAACCATGAAATCAGTGGATTCATGCCAAATCGTACAACAGGAGATACATAAACTCACAAGTTAGACTGTACAGAGCAACCAGATCAGCTGGTTTTGGATTACAGAGCCAAAAATCCTCAACTTTCAACAACCAACAAATGAGCAACACAACCTGCTTATAACAGCCAGGTAGGTGCTCAGCAATTAATTACATGGTTGACCAAAAATCCCGCCAGATACACAGTATCAGAAAGATGGCGCTCAAACATTACCAGATTGGCGCCCAAACTTGAATGCAGCAGGTAGGGGAGGAGACAGGAAGATTTCTCGAGCCCTGCGCCACTGTCCGCTGATGTACACCTTCAATCAGGTACCAGATCCACCCACGCCATCGCCCATACCTCTGCAACAATCGCCATTGATGGCGCACCAACCCGCGGCCTCGGGAAGAACATTAATTCTGCATCGCAACCATTTCCTGCCGAGATTCATCATCATGATATTTGAAAATGCAGGATACCAATTATCCCACATGCACCCCGCAGCAACCTCCTTAACACTTTATATACTAGGTCATGAGCATATATCATGTCAGTGCTTTTGCTCCTGACGACACTAGTATAAGACTTCATCATCATCCTCCAGCAGCATGATATCCTGTTGCCCGAAATATCACCCTGACGTCAGCATCATATTGCAATA
Organism: Cunninghamia lanceolata; assembly: GCA_027924645.1. Lineage (NCBI taxonomy): Eukaryota > Viridiplantae > Streptophyta > Pinopsida > Cupressales > Cupressaceae > Cunninghamia > Cunninghamia lanceolata. The sequence goes on from BSBN01001400.1 coordinate 12,289,433, forward strand.
CAACCTGCATGATAATCGCCTTCATTGGCACAACCTGATCCATCGGAGAAACATCCTCCTGCTGTGCCTATACCAAAAGTCTGGCCGATGAACATCCTGATGACTTCATCATCATATCCTGCTGATGTCATCATCATATCTGCCTACTGCGCACCTCCTCATATCCAGATGACGTCATCATCATGTTTGCAAATATCGGGAGATCTCCTCAAGATGATCAGTGTTAGAAATATGACCCCCCCTGGACCTCGATGACATCATCATCATATCGACATCAGGATGATATTCGGAAGACAACCGGATATTTGGAAATATCATCCTGATGCACAAACATCATGTTGCACTGTAGCTCCACTATAAGATCGGGGCGATAACTGAATATGATGATGCTTGAAAAGATCACCCCCACTAGATAATGCACGAAGCCGGCAGGCGGATATCTCCTTGATATCAGCATCATCATGACGCTGGAACAAACATACACCCGGGTGATATGAAAATATCACCCCCTCCTTCGGAAATATCATGATGCAGATAGGCAGAGAAAAAGATATCACCCTGACATAAGGATGACGTCAGCATCATCAGGATGACAAAACAACGAACAAGAAGTGATACAACATCATCAGGATGATATTGACTAAGATCATCCTGACGTTCAAAATATGATGACCCCAGTGAATATCGGGTCACACTTGGAACTCTTCAACAACATCATCAGGATGATCATAACCAAGATCACCCGATGATAAAGATATCACCCCGGCGAAATATCATGAAGGCAGAAAATATGATGACCCTCGCAAGCAACACGGTGATAACTGGAAATATGATGATGATGACGACCCTTAAGAAAGAACAAGTTAGGTCGAACAACTTAGAGAATAACCCCTTCAGAATATCGGGGCAACATCATCATCATGTTTGGGCAAGGTGATAATTGGAAGATCACCGGATACTTGAGAAATCACCCCCGCAAGCAAATCAGGGCGCACTGTAGCTCATCAGCATCATCAGGATAATAACCAAACATCACCCGATAGTGAAATATGATGATGACAATGAGAAACCGGTCGACGGAGATCATGATGATGCTGACCACCATCAAAGAAAATATGATGATGATGACCTCCTCCTCAGGAAAATATGATGCTGCAGCTGAAAAATGCTGAGGAGGTCTAACACTTAGAGCATTTTTTGGATACTTAGGGAGAGTGCCTGCATGAGAATTGCACAAAAATTGTCAATCAATTCAGGCACTAACAGTGGCTCTGTCTGGGGACGTGCAGGTGCAAGACTGCAGCGAGAACCCCAGATCTCTGGGATGCAGACCAGTCCCTTATCCATTGGGCACAGAGTCAAATACTGCACTGACCTGCATCACCAAACACACTTGATGGCCTAAGGCCACCAAGAAAAGAAAAACATGTATCTCCCTTTGTCAAATATCTTGTTTTCATCTGCATGCACTGGGTCAAGCTTGGAGATACTACAAAGATCCACCCACAAACAAATCTTGTCATCTGCATATTCAACCTTTTGATTTAGCTTGTCATCATCACCCCTGTGCAGATAACCTTCAACATCATGTGCCATGTGGGTGTAGAATTTATCAAGCAATGCATACTCAAATGGTATAGAACACAGGTTATCATCTGTATCATCATCATGCATTGCAACATGATCTCCTAGCTGGACTGCAAATAGGAAACACTCAGAGTCCACCACACAACTAGGAAGATCAGGGCTCATTGTATTATATGCTGGCACATCAAAAGGAAAGCTTTCAAAATCACAATTGTGCACATCATGTACACAACAATCAGCAGCACCAAGCTGGAAAAGATCAGGCTCTGGCACCTCTTTACAATCAGGCACATTTTCACAGTCACTTACCTGATGTATGTTGTTTCCTCTTTCATCAGGATGAGAAACAGAATCCAAGCCAAAAATAATGTCTAGATCCTCACCATACTCAGACAGATCCTCATCACCATATGTGTCATAAATGGGTGACCCAGGTGCATCAGTTTCATCATAGTATGACATTTGTTCATGGGCAGCAGAGCACACCTCTTCATCACCAATGGATTCACTCTGTGGAGGAGTATCAGCCTGTGTGTCATAAGCAAAGCAGCCATCAAATGAAAAACAATCATGCTCAGAACTAGCACTTATTTCAATTTCTGACTGCTCTTCATGATCTCCATGTGTTTGAAAGGTAGGCAATGGGTCACACATAGGACTGCTTCTCTGTTTGCTTATATCTTCTCTGTCTTGAGTACAATACTCACAATTGTCTCCATAGGTCCATTCCAAAAATTGCTCATTGCTGTCCACAACCTCGTTATTGTCTTCATGGTCAGCTGCCTCATCATTGCAATGGGAATCCTCATTAGTCCTTTCACTGGCATCCTCAACTGGTGAACAATCTAGTTGAGCAGTATTGTTAGCACTATGTTCAAACACAGCAGTCTCAACCTCTATGCTTTTATTTTCATTTTTATCTGCACATGATGCCATAATCATTTGGTCATTTGCAGCTTCATAACCATTTCTCACACCAAGGCCTGGGGACAGGGGTTTTAGCAGGTACACATTTCTCATTTCTTCTACATTTTCTAAAAATTTGTATGCCATCTGCATACTTGTCACCTTGAAATCCCTCAGTAATGCACTAGAGCCCTCCTCAAAAGCTTCAAAGAATATGCCAACACAGGCTGAAATATCAAGTCTGAAACTTTCAAGGACATGTGAAAGGGCTACTGCAAACCTATGACTGAAAACAACACATGGCTCTTCATCTTGTTTTCTGATTCTCATCAATTCTGCAACAAGATCAGCCGGTTCTTTTGCAAATTCTTCCTTGAAACAGTCAGCAAGCTCATCCCAACAGGCAAAGGATTTCTTAGGAAAGCTCAAATACCAGTCTTTTGCTTTTGCATCAAAGGACCTAACAAAAAACCTCATCCACATATCCTCATCTCTGAATGAATATTTTCCCATAAAACTTTGAAAATTTTGGATATGTGCATTCCCATCACATACATTGTGACCACTAAATCTAGGCATCTGACAGTATATCCTAGCAGGCATAGTTTCTACTTTATAATCCACCCATGACAAATCCAGTTGGTCATACAAAGGATCAAAAGGGCTGACAGGAGGTTTAGCTTTTTGACTGGTAGACACAACAGGGTTACTGCTTCTTAACTGGGCCTGCTCAGCCTCTAAGAATATCAACCTATTTCTTATCTCTTCTATTCCTTTATCCAACATTTCACCACTGAGTATGGGATAACTCATACTTGGATTCATAAAAATCCTACTCTTAGACATCCTTTGTCTGTCTAAGACCTAAAGCTTCCCCTGGCATCTAACTTATGCAGTAAAATAGCAAATAAAGGGGAAGTAACAAAGTACCTTTTCTCATACAGATGCAGAAATATGTACATCTTTCAACCAATAACATACATCTATCTTTCATATGCATTTAGATCTTTTTTACAGAGTCGCCACCTCTCCAAAGAGGACAAAATTTTCAATAGCTGAAAGCTACTTTTCCAGGTTCATTCCACCAGCAGAGCATCATTTTGTTAGTGACTCGGATGGGCCACAAGTATATCATTTTTTAGTCCATCCCCAGCAGAGTCGCCATTTTGTTGACATTCTTTGAATCAGCATTAGGGATTGCCAGTTCTAATGCACAAGCAGATTCAGCCAACTGAATACAGGAGGTTGCGTGAGCTCCTCCCCTTCACTTCTGGTTCTGCTGCACCAAGGGGGGTATCCCTATAACTCAAGATGTAACCTTGACTAGCTCAAAGATAGAAGGATCTAACTTGACAACAACAGGCAGAATACTCTCATGTATGGACCAAGATCTGCATGATAGATCACAAGGCTGGCAACATTCTTGGACATGATGTCTGGTTGGGTATGAGAGCATGCAGGGGGTTCCTAATCCTACTCCTACAACTAACAGGTGGAAGTATGAAATGTTTTAGTTTGAATTTTGGATGCAAAGCTGGACATGGTGTATAACACAAGAACACAGCATGATTGGTGCCTATCCAGGGGTTGGAGTCGGTAGACATACACCTGTGAATGATCAGCATGAATAGCTAAAACTAGATTTCAGGGGGATACACATGATATCTGCCTTACAGATATCTCCCAATAAAGAGTGTTAAGTTATCTCTACTTATGGCATCCCTACTGCAGTATACCCTTCCCAATGTTTAACCTGAAAACAGTTTAATCTACCCCTTGAGCAGAAGTTAAAAGATCAGACATTCAACATAGGAATTCTATGCTCTAGAATCTAAACATTACGCAAATATCTAGATCCAGAAGAAGAATACATGCAATACTGGAGACAGAATTAACACAACACATGCTAAGATAGCATTACTCATATAAGATCAACCATGAAATCAGTGGATTCATGCCAAATCGTACAACAGGAGATACATAAACTCACAAGTTAGACTGTACAGAGCAACCAGATCAGCTGGTTTTGGATTACAGAGCCAAAAATCCTCAACTTTCAACAACCAACAAATGAGCAACACAACCTGCTTATAACAGCCAGGTAGGTGCTCAGCAATTAATTACATGGTTGACCAAAAATCCCGCCAGATACACAGTATCAGAAAGATGGCGCTCAAACATTACCAGATTGGCGCCCAAACTTGAATGCAGCAGGTAGGGGAGGAGACAGGAAGATTTCTCGAGCCCTGCGCCACTGTCCACTGATGTACACCTTCAATCGGGTACCAGATCCACCCATGCCATCGCCCATACCTCTGCAACAATTGCCATTGATGGCGCACCAACCCGCGGCCTCGGGAAGAACATTAATTCTGCATCGCAACCATTTCCCGCCGAGATTCATCATCATGATATTTGAAAATGCAGGATACCAATTATCCCACATGCACCCCGCAGCAACCTCCTTAACACTTTATATACTAGGTCATGAGCATATATCATGTCGGTGCTTTTGCTCCTGACGACACTAGTATAAGACTTCATCATCATCATCCTCCAGCAGCATGATATCCTATTGCCCGAAATATCACCCTGACGTCAGCATCATATTGCAATACAACCTGCATGATAATCGCCTTCATCGGCACAACCTGATCCATCAGAGAAACATCCTCCTGCTGTGCCTATACCAAAAGTCTAGCCGATGAACATCCTGATGACTTCATCATCATATCCTGCTGACGTCATCATCATATCTGCCTACTGCGCACCTCCTCATATCCGAATGACGTCATCATCATGTTTGCAAATATCGGGAGATCTCCTCAAGATGATCAGTGTTAGAAATATGACCCCCCCTGGACCTCGATGACGTCGTCATCATATCGACATCAGGATGATATTCGGAAGACAACCGGATATTTGGAAATATCATCCTGATGCACAAACATCATGTTGCACTGTAGCTCCACTATAAGATCAGGGCGATAACTGAATATGATGATGCTTGAAAAGATCACCCCCACTAGATAATGCACGAAGCCGGCAGGCGGATATCTCCTTGATATCAGCATCATCATGACGCTGGAACAAACATACACCCGGGTGATATGAAAATATCACCCCCTCCTTCGGAAATATCATGATGCAGATAGGCAGAGAAAAAGATATCACCCTGACATAAGGATGACGTCAGCATCATCAGGATGACAAAACAACGAACAAGAAGTGATACAACATCATCAGGATGATATTGACTAAGATCATCCTGACGTTCAAAATATGATGACCCCAGTGAATATCGGGTCACACTTGGAACTCTTCAACAACATCATCAGGATGATCATAACCAAGATCACCCGATGATAAAGATATCACCCCGGCGAAATATCATGAAGGCAGAAAATATGATGACCCTCGCAAGCAACACGGTGATAACTGGAAATATGATGATGATGACGACCCTTAAGAAAGAACAAGTTAGGTCGAACAACTTAGAGAATAACCCCTTCAGAATATCGGGGCAACATCATCATCATGTTTGGGTAAGGTGATAATTGGAAGATCACCGGATACTTGAGAAATCACCCCCGCAAGCAAATCAGGGCGCACTGTAGCTCATCAGCATCATCAGGATAATAACCAAACATCACCCGATAGTGAAATATGATGATGACGATGAGAAACCGGTCGACGGAGATCATGATGATGCTGACCACCATCAAAGAAAATATGATGATGATGACCTCCTCCTCAGGAAAATATGATGCTGCAGCTGAAAAATGCTGAGGAGGTCCAACACTTAGAGCATTTTTTGGATACTTAGGGAGAGTGCCTGCATGAGAATTGCACAAAAATTGTCAGTCAATTCAGGCACTAACAATACCTATGGATGTATGTCATATATTGTTGAGTACACCATGGAAGTATGATAGAAAAACTATACATGATGGGAGAAAGAATACTTACACTGTAGTATCTAATGGAAAGAAAATCACCTTGATACCTTTGGAAGAGGAGCTTATGAGTGAAGTATGTGGGAATGCTAGAATTTTTTTGGTTGATGGAAGGAAATTTATGGATGGTTTGAGACATGAGAATATGTGTTTTGATTTGATCCCTAAGAAGCTTGGAACCCTAAGTATAGAGACTGAAGAATCACAACTAGAGGAGATAACTGAATTGTTGACAGAGTATGAACACATCATATCAGATAATGTACCTGAAGGATTTCCACCAATCCGGAGTATCAGTCATCATATGGATCTTATACCTAGAGCTAGTTTTCCTAACAAAGAAGCACACTAGATGACACCAATAGACAATGTAGAGTTGAATAGACAGATACAAGAATTGTTGAGGAAAGGATTGATCAGAGAAAGTTTAAGCCCTTGTACAATACCTGCAGTGCTAGCACTGAAGAAGGATGGATAATGGATAATGTGTATAGACTCTAGAGAAATCAACAAAATCACAGTTGAGTATAGATTCCCATTTCCAAGGATGGATGGCATTATGGACCGTTTGAGTGGAACAAAGTATTTCACAAAGATAGACTTGAAGAGTGGATACCATCAGATCAGAATCAGAGAAGGAGATGAATGGAAGAATGCTTCTAAGATAAATGGAGGACTGTATGAATGGTTAGTGATGCCTTTTGGATTGACAAATGTACCGAGTACTTTCATGAGATTGATGAATGAAGTCTTGAAAAGATTCTTGGGTAAGTTTGTTATTGTATACTTGGGTGATATTCTAATTTTCAGTAAGACAAAGGAAGAATATATGTGGCACCTGAGACAAGTATTGCAGAGACTGAGAGAATAAAAATTACTGATAAACATAAAAAAATGTAGTTTCATGAAGGAAGAATTGGAATATTTGGGATTTGTGATTTATGTGGAAGGATTGAAGATGGACCCTAAGAAAGTGGGAGCAATTGTTTAGTGGCCAACACCTAAGCACATTGGAGAAGTCAGATCATTTAATGGATTAGCTAGTTTGTACCAGAAGTTCATTAAAAATTTCAATTTAGTATGTACACAAATGATAGAGACAATGAGAGGTGATAGAAAGGACTTTAAGTGGACATCTCGAGAAAATAAAAGTTTTGAGTTGTTAAAGTAGAAGGTGATAGAGCAACCAGTGTTAGTGCTATTACCAGATTTCAACAAAGTATTTCAAGTGGATTGTGATGCAAGTGGAAATACAATAGGAGTAGTGTTAAGTCAGGAAGGTAGACCAGTAGTATATTTTAGTGAGAAGTTGAATGATGCAAGGAGAAGATATTTAGTTTATGATCAGGAATTCTATGCCATAATTCAAGCTTTGAATAAGTGGAGACATTATTTTTTGCCTAAGGAATTTGTGTTGTATACATATCATCAAGCTTTATAATATTTGATCAATCAAGGAAAGTTAAATTAAAGACATATGAGATGGGTAGAGTTAATGTAGAGTTACACATTTGTATTGAAGCATATCTAAGTGGGAAGTCAAACAAAGTTGTAGATGTATTAAGTAGAAGAGGGAATTTGCTGATAGAGATGAGAGTTAAAGTATTAGGTTTTGAAGAATTGAAGCACATGTATGAAGAAGATCTTGATTTTGTAGAACCATAGAAAGTGCGTAAGGAACCTGTTGTGATAGATAGAAGTAATTGGTTTGATTATTTCATTCAAGAGGATATGTTGTTCAAGGGAAATCAGTTTTGTATACCTAGGAGTTCAATGAGAGACAATTTGATAAAGGAGAAACACAGTGGTGGATTAGCAGGACACTTTGGAACTGACAAGACAGTGGCTTTGGTTACAAGTGAACATTAGTTTTGACCTCAGATACATAAGGATGTAAGGAAGTTTGTGCAAAGTTGTAGAGTATGTCAAGTTGCAAAAGGGAGTAGTCAAAATACTAGTTTGTACAAATCTTTGATAGTACTGGAGAGACCTTGGGAAGATATAAGTATGGATTTCATACTAGGATTGCCAAGAACATAGAGAGGATATGATTCTATATTTGTAGTGGTGGACAAATTTTCAAAGATGACACATTTCATACCTTGTAAAAAGACAAACAATGTAGTGCATGTTGATGACCTATTTTTCAAGAAGATTGTGAGAATGCATGGATTACCTAAGAACATAATTTCAAATAGAGATACAAGATTCATCGGATATTTTTGGAGAACATTGTGGAAGAAGATGAAGACAAACCTAAAGTTCAATTCAACATTTCACCCACAGACCAATGGACAAATAGAAGTGGTAAATAGAAGTTTGGGTAACCTGTTGAAATGTTTGGTAGGAGATAAGATAGGAAGTTGGGATCTAATTTTATCACAAGCAGATTTTGTATACAATAGTTCAGTGAATAGGAGTACAGGGAAGACACCTTTTGAGATTGTGATTGGAATGAAACCAAGAGCAGCTGTAAAATTGAGAGACATGGGTATGGAGAATAAGAGAAGTGCAAAGGAAGAAGAATTTGTAGGATACATGGAGACAGTACATAATTAGATTAAGAAGCATTTGGAGAAAATAAGCAGCAAGTATAAGGAGCAAGTAGATGAGAAAAGGAGACACAAACAATTTGTAGTTAGTGATGAATTAATGGTATATTTGAGAAAAGAGAGATTTCCAGTAGGGACATATAACAAGTTGAAGATGAAGAAGTCTAGACCATGTAGAATACTTAGAAAGTTTGATTTAGGAAATACATATGAAGTAAAGCTACCGGAGACATTAGATATATCACCTATATTCAACATTGCATACTTATATCAATATCATGAAGGAGAATCCAATGACAACATCGAAGATGATTTGAAGAATCAGTTACCACAACAACAACTAGAGCAGATAGGAGACATCTTGGATAGCAGAGTTGGATGCAGTACCAGAGGCAAGCAATACAAGGAATATCTGGTAAAGTTGAAATGTAGACTAGAAGATGACTCAACTTGGATTTATCAGGCTGAGGTGGACCGTCTTGGTTTTCCTCTAGCCCCAATAAAGTGAGGGACTCACTTTTTCAATAACCCCAGGGGTTTGATGCAGGAGCATCCTAGGTTGCAGAGCAATCTTGTATCAACCAAAAACATTTGCATTCTATTTGTTTTGTTTCATTTTCTAGTTCAGTTCAATTCAGTCAGTAGCAGTTTCAACATTATGTACCGCATTTTGCCACATTTTGATTTCAAATCTCATGGAGTGGGACTTAGTATCTAGACATCATCAGCTACATCATATCCAAAATTTAGGTCATTTGGACTTGTCTACTATAAGTTATCACTATCAGAAGATCACCTGTTTTCACATAATAGCATTCTGACAGTCAGCAGAAGGAAAAGATTTCCAAAGCACTTATGTGACTTGTGGATCTAAATGGAACATCTTGCATGACACCTAATGATCAAATAGACCTTCCTTGAGGTCCACACCATAATTCATGAATTTGCGGAGGAGTACTAGATGTTTAAGGCTGACCTAGTTGTTTCTACATGTTACACTCTTCATTAGAGTTTGTAATCTTTCTTACCTGATGCAGAGGATTCCTTGAGCTTGGACATGATATATATAGATCTCTAGGATGTATTAGGGAGTTAGTGAGCATAATTCATAAGATTGATAGTTTGATTCTTTCTTGATAGGTGCTTCAATGCCATATCTTGCATATCTATTGTAACTAGAATTTAGGCCTATGAGCCCTAGTTTGTGAGCCCGCATGTTGCCAACACATAGGCATTCTAATTATATGATGTATTGAGCCTTTGATTCATTCATTGAATTCTATATTTGAGTTGTTTCTTTTGTTTTTACTCTTTCTACACAACCTAGATAGTTCATTTTGTGAACCCTCTTACCGTGACTACACGAGGGATAGAGGGAGAGATGGAGAGGGACTAATATAGAGAGATGGAGGATAGAGACATTGGGAGAGACTAGGGGAGATAGAGAGATATATATAGAGAGAGGGGAGATAGAGGAGGATATTGAGGGATATAGATAGAAAGTGGGAGAGAGGGGGACATTGAGAGAGAGAGAGAGAGAGAGAGAGAGAGAGAGAGAGAGAGAGAGAGAGAGAGAGAGAGGCAAAAGAGATGCAAGATAGAGACATTGAGAGAGAGAGGTACATAGGGGGAGATTGAGGGATATAGATAGAGAGTGGGAGAGAAGGGGAAATTTAGGGATATGGATAGAGAGGGGGAGAGAGAGATAGAGATAGAGGAGGGAGGGATAGAGGGAAAGATAGAGAGTTGGAGAGTGAATGAGATATAGAAATAGAGAGAGGGAGAGATAGAGATAAATATGTAAACTATGGAAGCATACACAACACACTGAACTATTTGACATATAGATAGAGATATAGGTTTAGGTCTAGGTTTGGATTTTCTAGTGTCCATGGTCTTTTATTCAAGGTTTGGTGCTCATGGTTTAGGATCTTAGTTTCAAGGTTCAGGGTCATGTATTCATGGTTTGATGTACAACTTTGAAGGGTCTAGTGTTCACTATCTCATGTCTAGGATCATTGTTTTAGGATATAATGTCAAGGGTATTCAATTCAAGGTTTACGATCAAGGGTCTAAGGTCTAGGATTCAAGTTATAAGTGTCTAGAGTCTTGGGGTTTAGGTCCAAGGTCCAAGTCATGGGTTCAACATTTGAAATCCAAGTTTAAAGGGTCTAGTGTCTACAGTCATATGCTCAGGGTCATAGATTTATAGTTTAGTGTAAGGGTCTTAGGTTCAAGATTCAAGGTCCAATGGTTCAAGGTAAAGGTTTCTTGGTGTAGGGTCCACAATCAATGGTTATTGAATATAGTATCTATGATTCCAAGTATACCTTCCAAGTTCTAGGGTCCAATGGTCAAATACAAGGTCTAGGGTTTAAGGGTTGATGTCTAAGTTTGAATTTCTATTGTCCGGGGTTCTAGGTTTGGGTTTAGTGTCCACGGTCTTTGATTCAAGGTTTTAGATTTTGGGTTAAGCATCCAAGGTCTTGGGTTCAAGGTTTAGCTTCTAGGGTTTTCAATTTTGGGTTATGGATCCAAGGTCTTGGATTCAAGAGTTAGGGTCTAAAGGTCAAAGTACAAGGTAAAGATTTATTGGTCTACAATCCATGATCCATGGTTTTAGGGTTTAGGATTTAAGGTATGGAGTTCATGTTCTACATTCTCCTATCTTATGTCCCTGGTATAGGGTATAACATCCAAGTTTCAAAGTCCATGGTTTAATGGTCTAATGTCTAGAGTTCTAAGGATCATTGATCAAGGGTTAAGTGTCCAAGGTCCATGGTCCAATACCTAGAAAGAGAGAGAAAGAAACAAAAAAAAATAGAAAGAAGGAAAAAATAAAGAGAGAAAGATAGCGATGAAGATAAACATTATAAAAAAACAAAAGATGTAGACAAAAATATAGATAAAGCTAAAAGTAAAAGAAATATATAAAGAAAGAGGGAGGGGTGCATGTAAAAAAAAAAAGTGATAAATAAGGAGAGAATAATTAAGAATGAAAAAATTTAAGATAGAAACATAGAAAAATGATAGAGAAAGAAGGAAATAAAAAATAATAAAATAAAGAAAATACAAATAATGAAAATAAAAATGACTGAAACAAATGAAAAAGGGGATACAAAGACAAACAAAAAAATAAAGAGTGAAAGAAATAAAATAGGGAAGAGATTAATTAAGAGAATGAGAGAGAAAAAGAAAAAGAGGTAGAAAGAAACAAAGAAAAAAGACAATAAAAATGAGACATAGAGATAAAATATAGATTGAAATAAAGGGAGAAAGAAATATAATGGGAAAGAATGAGATAAATAAAGAAAGAAACAAAAAGAAATGGTGAAATATAGAAAGAAAAAGATTATATAATAGGAAATAAGTATAGAATGAGATAAATAAAGATAGAAGGAAATGGTGAAAGATATGTCTCCTTGACAAAGAAAATAACTAGGTGATCTCACGACGTGATCAATGGTATGTTTGTTCATTTTAGTTTTCATTATTTATCATAATACATTTAGAAATCTAGAACTAATTCTAGTTATTGCAGGTACAATTGTGAGAAATTGATAATAGGTAAGGCCTATTTTAGGAATGATACCTACCCTTCATGTAGATTACCATCCCCGAGGGGGCAAATATGTAAGCACCAAAATTATGTATAGCCTCCATGAGAACCCCATGATGACTCATAATCCTTGTTAGGTACATGTAATAATGAAATAATGCCCTCTTAGTAGTGATTCTCTTAGTAACATATGGGTTTTCACTTCTCTTTTTGTTTCCCCTTTGTTGTATTAACCTTTCCCCCACTTTCGACACTTTTTGACACTTGTCAATTTTTGCTTTCTGTGCTTATGACTTCATCTCTAAGCCATTTATTCATCTATTTGTTGTAAATTGACCTTTCCTTAGTGTTTTTCATCCAACCCAACCCATAGGATCCCTCTAGAGGACCTCCCAAGCCATCTTCAACTTTTAGTTTTTAGTTATGTCCAACTAGGACAAATCTCCCCCTATTATTTCAGGATCTCCCCCAGGAGATTTGATATTTACATGCGGAGATTTGGTTTTTGACCACCTTTCGACTAGTTTCCGGAGAGCCTCTCCTTTGTGGGTCGCTCATGGCTTGCCCTCGGGCGACCCAGGATCTCCCCCAGGCAATTTGGACCGGTAAAAGGGGTGACCCACTTTTTAAGTATTTTCATAAAAAACTAAGGGTGCCATTGCGTATCCCTCAAAAAATCATGCACTTTCAAAAAAACAACACCCAAAAAGGAGTTAGTATGTGCCTAAACAAGCTCTTAGAAGTTTCATATGAAAAATATTATTTTTGAATGTGAATTCCTAAAGTCATTTCTATTTTTCTCATCACAAGTAAATAAAATTAATATTTTATTTACTTTCCAAATTATCCATTATCCATGAAATTAACTCCCATAATTTCCTCCACTCGTCACTCAAATTGACTACTCCATCAAATTCTAATCATACTAGTTGACTATGCAATCAATTTAGTTAACTAATCAATCAAATTAGTGAACTCATCAATCAATTTAGCTAACTATGTAATAAAATTAGTGAAATCATCAATCAGATTAGTTAACTAATCAATCAAATGAGTTAACTATTCTATCAAAGCATGTTAACTCCCAATCAACCCAGTCTACTAGTCTAATCAATTGAGTTCATTGAGTAATCAATCATGTCAACTCCCCAATCAATTTTTGTTAACTCTTCAATCAAAAGGAGTTGATTCTTCAATCAATTTCCTCCATTTGTGTACCATCCAACCTATAAATACCCCTCACCTCTTCATTATTTCTCAAGTTGGAGAATGTTCTTCTCTTCTTCACAAGCTTTTTCAAGATTCTTCATAGGCCTTTGAGCCTATTTCTTCATTTATTTTTTTATCTTTCCAAAGCTTCAAATCTTTCATTAGTTTTCAGTATTGCATAGCTTCAAAGCTCCCTCTTTTGGAGGCAATTTTATTTGTGCATCCAATCTTTGCAAGTTTTTTCTCTCCACATAGCATCCATATGCTCATACATGACATTCAAGCATTTTATTTCATTGTTGTTTCATCCAATCTTTGCTAAAAGCTTCATATCACATCGATATGCTACCCATTTGCAAGACATAGTGCTCCTTAGCTCACATTGAGCTCACGTTTTATGCTTTCTAAAGATTTTTTGCATCCCTTCCCTATTGTTGCCAAGAGAATATCCCCATTGATTGCAAGAGGACAAAGAGGTTGCTGACACAAGGATTCCTGAGGGTAGTGAAGGCTCATGCATCTCATATTCTAGGTTCTTTAGTACTTTTTTTATAGTAATTAGCTAAATCTTCAATTTTCTATTGGAAATAGTAATTAAATGTTGCAATTTCCTAGATAGGATAAATAAGATTTACATTATTAGATTAGTTTGCTTTCAAAGTTCTTTAGCTTAGTTTATTTTAAATCAATTTCATTTCTTAGAGTAATTAATTTGGACAAATATCTGGAAAACCAAACAAAAACATAGATCAAATTGCATTAGTTAAATACATTCTAGATTGCATACATATTTCAATTCTTAGATTAAAAAATCACTTTCTTTTCATACAGATCCAAAAAAGCATAAAAATATTATTTTGCATTCATATAGGCTTGCATGCATTCAAAAACCAAAAAAAGCACAAAAACATTAGTATCACAAGAAGATTGCAAAACCTCAATTTCATCACAAGGTCAACATTAGTCAAACCCTTGATTCAAACACAAGGTCAACACAAAGTAAAGCAAATTAAACCTTAGGTCTTAAATCCTAAGTCAAATCAAGGTTAGCTCCAACCAACTCTCTCGGTTTGGGCTCATGAATGTGCCCTGGGTTTAGAGGCGAGTGGGTGAGGCCAATCCTCAAAGAGATTGAGGAAAGTCATGCTAGAGCACAACACGATCAACTAACGGTTGAGGAACAATAATGCAGGTTGAGATTACTCCAAACACAAGTTATCATCCAACAATTTGAAAAACAACTTCAACTCAACAGAAGCATAAATGGGAGTAATCGTCAACCAACTCAACATTGGAATCTTTAGAATCCAAATAGGAGAACAGTGACTAGTGACCCTTTAGGTCATATACTTATCTCAACCACAACGGTCACGGAACATTAGAATCAGCACACAAGAAAGGCCCCAAGACCAGTTGACCACTCTCCGCAAAGTCTAGCTCTCAACCAAGTAGGACTACCCCTATGTCTTGCCTCCTCTCAATTGGCTACTTCCATGAGAGTGAGAGTGACATGGAGGTTCGTCAAGTGGCAAGGAGAGGGGTCCATGTGCTTGCCAAAGATGACTCAATAGTGCCAGGCTACTGAGTCATATTTTTGAGTGTATAGAACTAACTCCATTTCTATTAGGGGTCAAACTTGAGGCTCACTGTTCTTCACCATTAGTGGATGCTACCTTGTATCACCAATTAGTTGGAAGTCTCATTTGCTTGATGCACATGAGGCCTGATCTATCATATAATGTGGACCTAGTCTTCAGGTTCATGCAGGAGCCACATGAGCTGCACTAGAAAGCAGCTAAGTGGATTCTTGACTATGTCCAGGGCACTCACAGTTATGGGATTCACTTTGCAGCGGTGTGGATATTGACTTGGTGGGCCATACTAGTTTAGATTGGGTAGGCGATTCTCAGGATTAAAAATCTACTTTAGGGTATTGCTTCTCACTTGGTTTCGATCCATTTTCTTGGTTGAGCAAGAAGCGGTTTGCAATTTCTCTTTCATCTACAAAGGCTAAGTATCGAGGAGCAGTTAATGCTACTACTAAGGCCATTTGGCTTCAGAACATTCTCACTATGTTTGGTATTCCCTTCCAAAATCCTATAGTCATATTTTGTGACAATCGGAGTGCGATACAAATCTCTCGCAATCTAGTCCATCATCAGCAGACCAAACACATTAAGATCCACGTGCACTAGATTCTGGAGTTGATTCATGAGTAGATCATTGATCTCAGTTACTATCCAACATTAGAGAAGATCACAGACATCTTCACCAAACCCTTCATTGAGAGTAAGTTCCTTCATTTGTGAGCTTTACAACTGGTGCAACTGGTGTCCACTTCAAGGGGGTTTTTAGTCCTTCTCTTTTCTCTCTCTATTCTAGGGGTTTTCTCTGTACTTTGTTTTGGGGGGGGGGGGTTTCTCTTTGGCGGGGAACTCATTGTACATGGGTACCTCATTAGGCTTGATTTGTTGGGACCCATCTTTTCACCCACCTAAGCTATGCTTAAGGGGCCATGTTAGTGTAAGTTTTTATTTTCTTAGTGGGTTACTTATATTCCCTAGTCCTAGGCTTTTCCTACACTTTATTAAGCTTTCTAAGTTTAAATAAAGTGAGTTTAATTAGTGAGTGGGTGATTTGAGGTCTCGACATCCTACAAGGGAGGTGGCATTTTCTATCTTGGGAAGATGCTCTTGCTATCTTTAGCCCGTATGGTGACCTCTCCCTATTGGTCAGTTTTGCCATCTCTCCCATCTCTCTGGTCTATATAAACTCACTACCTAGCTTGTATTTTGCATCCTTGTTGCATATTGGATGACAATTATGTCAATCTTGTGTAGTATCTTTGATCTCTTAATGTAATTCAGTCATCCTGACATTGGCATATCTCTGAAAGTCACTGGTTTGCATTGTTTATGCTATTTCCAGTTTATGTAGCTTAGAATTTCTCTTACAAAGTTCCTGGGTTATCAATCTATTTCAAATTTCTAACACTTAGCACCAGGGACCACATCAAAAAGATAGCTAACGGTTGTATCTCATGAACCAACTAGAATATTCGTGGATGAGCATCTCAAGTTCCTCAAAGAAGAATGGGAAGCAATGATTGCCTTTAATTTCCTTTAGCTTTTATGTTCATTTATGTTCACTATTAGGTTGTTGTAATATTGATATATAACTGATTTATTTTTAGGTTGTTGCAGAAATGTTGTTTCAATAACTTAATTTTCTACTTAGCTGTTCCTTGAATGGTTGCTTTGTTGTTTCTACTTTTATCATTGTTAAAAGGATGCGCTACTTTCAAAAACCCCATTTTTTTTCATCCTTAACCACTAAAATAATAATAAAAAATAAATAAAAAGTCATTTGGCTATTTTACATGAGATGTGAACTCCTTTGTGCATAAGTCTTCATGGAAGAAGTTAAAAACAAAAAATACATATCATTAGATGTAACTATAGATATACCAAATGCATCCCTCTCAAATTCTCATTATTAGCGAGTGACTAATACCATGCACATGCTGAATTTTACATCCTAGACACTACTTTAATACCAAAATGACAAATGATGTTGTCCACATAATTACAAAAATTAGCTTGGAAGTTTGCACCAAAAACTCTGGTTGCTTCGACTTACCGTGGCTTTGAGGAGATTGATTGTTCAAAATACATGTTTTCATGTTACCGATGGTGACAATTTAGATTGATATTGCATTGTGACTGCCTACTAAACACGGATGATGACGACCATCCTCCAACAGCATGAAGCAGTCTAGTCTCGTTAGATGATTTAAAATATGATGAACACAGATAATTTGCATTTTAATGTTGATTTTTTGTAGCTTGGAAGGTGGGTCCATGTGGAGGGTGGAAGTTGCTTAAGGGCAACTCGAGTTGGATATTTAGCAACAGCATGATTTCTTTTTTTTATTAATAGAAATTTCTTTTGTCTTGCAAGGAAAGTTTCTTTTCTCTTGCATCAGCAGGGCTATATCTGTCAGATTGCTGTAGCAACATTGAATTGTATTATGTGTGGAAAGGTTGCTGTTGAGGCTGAATAGAAGATCAAACATTTGCAGGTTTTTCCCCATATTGGGATTTCCTGGTTATATCTGTGTTATTGTCTCTTTGAGTATGGCTTCTTGTTATTTTTGCTTCCACTATTATTTGCTATTATTTAACCTAGAGTATTAATTGTTATAAATCAGATAGAGGTTCTATTATGTGAATTTATTGTGTAATTAATCTATAGCTGGGTTATACAAAAATTAACATGGTATTAATTTATAGCTGGGTTATAAGAAAATTAACACGGTATCAGAGCTCTAAACTCTAAATACGAAGCCAAGATTTGTGACGCAGATTTTATAGAAAAAAAAATCAAATTTTCATCTCTAGTTTCTTCTGTGGCTATGGCAACTAGTGTTCAATATGAGGATAGGCTTGAGGGTGCGTCTAACTTTTTACAGTGGAGGGTTCAAATTACTTTTGTTCTCAAGGAGAACAGGCTGTGGATCTATGCTAGTACAAAGGTGACACCACCATCAAATGATCCTGTTGCCCTAGATTCGCATGAAGTCAAGGAGGCCAAGGCTCAGAGGATTACCCTGGATGGGGTAAGAGATCACCTAATTCCTCATCTATCGGGGAAAGACACCACTAAGGAGATGTGGGATTCGCTCACAAAACTTTATCAAAGCAACTATCAGAGTCATAAGATGATGCTGAAGGACAAATTGCATAACACCAAGATGTCTAAAGGCGAGAGCGTGACCTCTTACTTGTTTAAGCTAACACAGGTCAGGGATGAGCTGGCTACTATTGGAGAGACGAGTGCTGAAGATGAGTTGGTGCGTATAGCCTTGAACAGTTTTTCAAAGCACTGGGAAGTGTTTGTCAAGTGTATTGTTGGCAGAGATTAGCTACCTATTTGGGCGAGGCTTTGGGATGATTTCATTCAGGAAGAGATCCGTGAAGGTGCTCATCGAGGAGATCAGACAAAGAAGGGTCAAGACAAAGAAAATCTTGCTCTTGCAAGCAAGGGAAAGCAAAAGTCCAATAAATGGCAAATGGAAGGTTCTTCCAAGAATGGGAAGAAGAAAGATCTGAGCAAGATAAAATGTTTTTGCTGCCATCAAATGGGTCACTATGCCAATCAACATCCAAATAAGAAAAATAAGGACAAGCAGAAGAAGCAAGTTGCTGCCACAGCAGAGGTGGACGAGTTTGCATCACGATTTGAGAATGAGTTTTCACTCATTGCCTGTCTCTCAAGTTCAATTGCCATCAAGTATGGTATATTAACAATGGGGCTTCTTGCCACATGATGGGAGTCAGAGAATGCTTCACCAAGTTGGAGGAGAAGAAGCTAGATTTCTATATTGAGCTTGGAGACAATGCCAAGTACCATGCAACTGGTATTGGCACCATCAAGTTTCTGAGGGAGTCTGGCAAACCCTTGTTGGTGGAGGATGTGTTGTATGTCCCTGGCATGACAAAGAATTTAGTCTCAGTTTCTACCTTGGAGGACAAGGGTTACATCATAACCTTTGAAAGGGGCAAAGCCTATATTCATCCCAAGGATTCCAAGGTTGCAAAAGTGATTGGAGTCAGGCATGGAAGCTTGTTTCGGTTACAGTTTGAGCCAGCACATGCATTGCTAAGCAACTATAAAGGGCTAGGAGAATTGGGGCACAGGAGGATGGCTCATCTTCACCATGGAGCACTTAATGTGCTCAAGGAAATAGTGATGGGGCTGCCTGAGGTGAAGACAAAAAACCATGAAGTGTGCAAGAGTTGTGCTCTTGGGAAATATGCCAAGACCAGTTTTCCAAGCAGTGACAATAGATCCAAAGGGATTTTGGATCTTGTACACTCAAATGTGTGTGGGCCCATGTCAACAGCATCCTTGAATGGGTATGAGTATTATGTTACTTTCATTGATGACTTCTCCAGGAAGACGTGAATATATTTTTTGAAGAACAAAGATGAGGTCTTCAGTAGGTTCAAAGAGTTTAAGGCTCTTGTGGGGAACCAAACAGAGAGGAAGATCAAGATACTGAGGTCTGATAATGGAGGTGAGTATACCTCTAATGCCTTCAAAGATTTCTGTACTCAGGAAGGTATCAAGAAAGAGTTGATGGTTCCGTAGAACCCTCAACAAAATGGGGTTGCTAAACAGAAAAATAGGGCTATAGTTGAAGCAACCAAGGCCATGCTTCATGATCAGGATCTACCTTGGTTCTTATGGGTAGAAGCTTGCAATATAGCTGTGTATTTGCAGAATAGGAGCCCTCACAAAGTGTTGGGTAAATTGACTCCAGAAGAGGCGTTCACCAGTAAGAAACTAGATTTGGGGCACATTCGCATCTTTGGATGCCTTGTGTATTGTCACATTCCTGTGGAGAAGAGAACCAAATTGGAACCAACTGTAGAGAAGGGTATCCTTGTTGGGTACAGTGAAACTTCTAAGGCCTATCGAGTTTACATTCTTACTCTCAGGAAAATAGTAGTTCGCAGAGATGTGAAGTTTGAGGAAGAGAGGGCTCTTCAAAAGTCTAGCAGTTTGATAAATGAGGAGAAGCAATCACCTACAATTCAGGCAGAACAAATCCCTCAAAATTCAATCCCGCAAGCTGGAGAGCAGAGCAAGCAAGCCGAGCAAGTTGATCAGAAAGAGGAACAAATAATTCCTCAGCCTTAGATTCCTATTACTGAGAAGAAGAGAAATAGAGTGGCTGAGCAGACACTGAGAGAGGCCCAAGAGTATGTTGGTGACCCATAGAATTCAGTCAAATAGAGGAAAGCTCCCAAATGTTATTCTGATTATGTGGCACTTATGAGTGAATTAATTGAAGAGGAGCCTTCCAACTTTCAGGAAGCATCCAAGCACCAAGTATGGAGGGATGCCATGGTCGAAGAGTATTCTTCCATCATGAAGAATAGCGTGTGGGAGGTAGTACCTCGGCCAGAAGGTAAGTCTGTGGTGGGCTTGAGATGGTTGTATAAGATTAAGCATGCTACAGATGGTAGTGTGAAAAAATTCAAAGCCCGATTTGTGGCTAAGGGATTTTCTTAGAAGGAAGGAGTCGACTACGACGAGACTTTTGCTCTAGTAGCCAGGCACTCATCCATAAGAGCTATCATTTCTATAGCAGCACAGATGGGTTGGAGGATTCACCAGATGGATGTAAAGATGGCCTTCCTCAATAGAGAGATTGAGGAAGAGATTTACATAGAACAACCAGAAGGATTTGAAGCACATGGGAGGGATTCTCATGTATGCAAGTTGAGAAGAGCATTGTATGGGCTCAAGTAGGCTCCCAGGGCGTGGTATTCACATATTGATAGTTACTTGCAGAGTGTGGGCTTCATCAAGAGTGAGGCAGATCCAAACCTGTACTATGTTCAGGTGAAGGATGAACTTCTCATATTTGTGTTGTATGTTGATGACCTATTTCTCATAGGGTTAGAGGAGCTCATAGCCCACTGCAAGCGGGATCTTGCAGGAGAGTTTGAGATGAAGGACTTGGGGTTGATGCACTACTTTCTGGGATTGGAGTTGTGGCAGAAAGAGGGAGAGATCTTCCTTGGACAAGGGAAGTACATAATCGATATCCTGAAGCGATTCAAGATGGAGAACTGTAAGCCCATGTCCATGCCACTTGTGACCAACTGGAAGAAGATTGATACTTCTAGATCAGAGGCAGTGGACCCAACTTTATACAGATAGTTGATAGGCTCTCTTTTATATCTGGCCAACACAGTGAAGCTCCAGTACATTCCTACTGACAAACAGATAGCAGATATCCTGACCAAGCCTTTGATGAAGAGTAAGTTTGAATTCTTCAGGGATAAGTTGGGTGTTGTGCAGAACACCTTCCTCACTAAGAGGGAGTGTTGATTTTTTGTAGCTTGGAAGGTGGGCCCGTGTGGAGGGTGGAAGTTGCTTAAGGGCAACTCGAGTTGGATATTTAGCAATAGCATGATTTCTTTTTTTTATTAATAGAAGTTTTTTTTGTCTTGCAAGGAAAGTTTCTTTTCTCTTGCATCAGCAGGGCTATATCTGTAAGATTGCTGTAGCAACATTGAATTGTATTATGTGTGGAAAGGTTGCTGTTGAGGCTAAATAGAAGATCCAACATTTGCAGGTTTTTCCTCATATTGGGGTTTCCTGGTTATATTTGTGTTATTGTCTCTTTGTGTATGGCTTCTTGTTATTTTTTCTTCCGCTGTTATTTGCTGTTATTTAACCCAGAGTATTAATTGTTATAAATTAGATAGAGGTTCTATTCTGTGAATTTATTGTGCAATTAATCTGTAGCTGGGTTATAAGAAAATTAACATTTAAATCCAAGCAATGGTAGAGAAGAGATCAGAGCTGCACGCCAAATTCATACAACATTGTTAGAGATTCACATTTCATTTCATGAAAGAGGCCAATTGAGTTGATTTCTATAGTATATTAGTTCTTCTGGACTCCTTTGCTTACGTTAGGATTCATTAGAGTATATGGGAGCAATGTAATTTTTAAAATATTAACATCAAGATCAAATGATTACTTACTTAAGGGTTGTCTCATGGTTGTATACAGTCTATCCATTTATGAAATATTCATAACTATAAAGTTGTGTGAGTCATATAAATACATTTAATTTGGAGTTATATCAAAACAAATCATTTTCACATTTAAAGGTGGAGAGCATTTTGGATTCACGTTAAACTTAAGCACTTACCTTGCAAACATGTTACATAAATGCATTAGTTAAAAAATTTGGTAAGTTCTTTTTTGTCATTCACTTCACTATATGTAAAAAGGGTTGGGATGAAGAAACAAGACAATAAAGATATGTACATGCTTTCAAAATAGCTATAGGAAGTGAGTTGAAATTCTTCTTGATAGCATGACCAAATAGCTCATAGCTTTAAGAAGTGAGTTTGGTATATTTTTTTTGAAAGGGTTTCCTAGGGTAAGTGTTACGTTATGTGTTTATTTTTTACTAAATTATTTGGATTACGTGTTTTACTATGCAAGTGTTTATTTGTTAAGAGTGATATTATTATGTGATATTATTTGATATTATTTAGTATAAACAATTGATTTTAGCTTGTTTGATAGGTGGGAGGAAGGAAATTCTCACACTATATTAATCTTGGTTTTAATAGGATTATTTTTCATGGGCAAGCTTTATTTAGGATAAAAAAAGTGGCTAGTAGTTCTAAAAAATTGAGATTAAAATATTAAATGTCACAAATTTTGAGCTTTGAAAATTCAAACTGAAAAATCTATTGGTGGATCTCAATCAATGCTTTGCTATGATTGTTTTTTTCCTTGACACATAGATCTTGCAGACCATGTTAAACTTGATAGAAAGTATACAACAATTTAGTGCTTTTAAATGTTTATGAAAATGATACAACAAAATTGTTAGACAAAATTGGTAATCTATATAAAAAATCCTTGGGAAATAACTTATTCTTGTAGAAAGTTGTATCTTTTTTTAAAAAAAATTGATGGAGATTCAATGACTAACCACTGGAATTCTTTTAATACTCTTATCAAACAATTAGCACCATTCAAAATCAAGATGAATGAGGAATATCAATGCATTGCCTTGATTTTCTCATTGCTAGATTTATGGGATAAGTTGGCATGACAATCAAGAACACTACTTCGAAGTAGAAATTTGAAGACATGGTTGGATCCTTGTTCTTTGAAGAAATGAGGTGGAAATCCATTGATTCTGCTAAAAAAATTTATTGTTGGTGGTCATTTGAAGGGAATCCAATAAAATGGGAAGGAGGCAAGAGATCCAAGTCTACGTGAAGATCTAAGTCTCCTAGTAAATCTAAGGTGAAATGTGATAACTATGGTAAGATTTGCCCCTAATTGGTCATATTATGTAAAACATCTTAGTGGTGAAGGCTAAGAAGGAATATAATGATGATTTAGATTCAAAGACATTCAATGATAAATTTGATGATGTGTTTCTTGCATCTTCTATCACAAATACAAGTGATGATGCATTGTTAACAAATTCTTGAGAATCACCCTACACGACTCCATATAGGGAATGGTTTTTTGTCTATTAGAAATAATACTATAAGATTTGGTTGTGAAGCCACCCAAAATGCAAATGACTAAATGAAAGAAAGAACAAAAATCTAGAATTGAAGGAATAAATTGTATTCTATTCAACAAGAAATGTATAGAAATTCAGAGTGTGTCATAAGATATGATTTATACTTGTCAATTAATACATCCACTACAAAATTAGTTCAATAGATCCACTTACACTAAACCACCTTTCTCCCCTTAGGAAGTGGAACAAGCTCCCATGTGTTGTTTTCAATCAGAGAGTTATACTTTGCCTCCATTGAGACATCCCACTCAATAATACCTAATGCTTTGACATGAAAGGACTATGGATATGAAGCTCATAGGTAGTGTAGGAATGCATAATGTCTTGGTGCTATGATTGAGTCCTCTGAGTATCTGAAGGATCCCCAACAAGAGGGCCTATGGATTGATGTGTCTGTTGAGCCTAGCAAGGCATAGAAGGAAATGGAGGAGGAGATTCCTCATACTCTTACTCTAAAATTTATGAAGAGTGATGTGGAGCCTCATGATCAACCTTGCAAGTAAAGGAAGATGGAGGAAAATCCTCTGGGTCATTATCATCTAAACCTGTTATGGAGGAAGGAATATGTGAGGACAAGATAGGAGAGATTTCCACAAAATGTACACTTCACTTAATGAAGAGCTCATGTTTCTCAAGATCCAAAAGCCAATATCCTCTAACACCATCTAGGTATCCAACGAGGATACATGACCAACTTTGAGGTTCTAAGGCCCTACTCTTCTTTGAAGGAATGTGTGCCCATGGAGGAGAGTCAAAAATATTGAAATGTCACATAATAGGTTTTCCACTACACCAGGCTTGAAAAGAAGTGATGCCCTTCAATGCTTTATGTGGAACCTTGTTCTAGATGTGAGCAACATAGTTGATAGC
Organism: Cunninghamia lanceolata; assembly: GCA_027924645.1. NCBI lineage: Eukaryota > Viridiplantae > Streptophyta > Pinopsida > Cupressales > Cupressaceae > Cunninghamia > Cunninghamia lanceolata. Next base: position 12,314,216 of record BSBN01001400.1, read on the forward strand.
TTTTACCCAATATTCAGGTGCTAGAGAATGAGCATGGATCTTTCAGCTAACCATCTCTTTCAAGCATATATTTTTCATCTCTACAACACTATTCTGTTGAGGTGTTTAGGCAACTAGATGTTGAAGATCAATCCCTTCAAGAGTACACTATTGTTCAAAGAAAGTGTTCACATATTCTTTTCCATTGTTAGTATAGAGAATCTTGATGACATTTCTAGATTATTTTTTTGCATGATCCTTCAACTCTATAAATCTATCAAGCACTTCATCTTTCTATTAAAGAAATAGGACCCATGTGTATCTAGAAAAGTCATGAATGAACTTGGGAAAGTAGTTCAATAATTTCTAAAAGACAAGGATGGAAATGGACCCATTAAGTCATTGTGAACTAGCTCAAGGACTTCTGAAGCCCTCTAAGCCTTCCCTTTTCCACACTTGTCCTTAGGATGATTTCCTAAGGCACAACATAAAAAAACACCATTGAAAAACTAATTTGTGGAAGACCTGTGATCATGTCTTGCATGTTGAGTTACTAAAGATAGCAGTAGTTGAGATTGACAAACTATTGTTGCCATAGTTTTCTCATAGAATTTGAATAAGTGAGCAATGTAGTAGAATGTGCATTAGGTGCAAAAAGAGAGAAAACATAGAACTAAGACTAATGGTCAGCTTTACCAACTATAAGGAGTGCATTATCTTCAATATCCCTGATGGTGACAAAATCTGGGGTGAATTTGACCTTCCTACCATTCTAGGTGATTTGGTAGATAGAGAGAAGGTTGTCTATCAAGTTAGGAACATAAAAAAACATCCTCAAATGTACTAGTACCAACATCAACTGTACCTTTCATGATGACATCCATAGGAGAGTCATCCCCAATGAGAATGTGAGGCACAAAAAAGGCTCCAACAAAGAAAAATATTCCTTGTCAGACCCCATATGGTGCAAAGAACTTGAGTCTAGAATCCACTATTGTGAAGAATTTGTACAAGCAACAACTGCACTTTCTTTCCCTTTACCTAATTTTGAGGGAGTGGATGATTGCTGAGTGATGAGGGGGTCAATCCTAGAGCACACAATAGCATAGATTACACACAAAGAAAATATGAATGTTTGCTTAATGGTTTGAACAACACATTGCATTATAGAAATACGAATCAAATTAGAGGATGAATCCTAAATAGGCTGCAACACATTACAACATCCTTTCTCAAGATTTTGGAACCTTATGCTTTCTGTAGCTTTAAATCTAATAGGGTTTATGTTGTCCCTCCTTTCCCTAACTCTATACTTTCCCCCTTTTCTCTAATACCCCAAATGATTCCATAAAATGGTCATAAATAGTCCTTTTTAGCACCTTCCATCCAAAATTTCAAAATTTGTAATGCCTTCCAAAAATAGGTCAACTTCTAGGAGCCATAACTTTTGATTCGGGTTTCCAATTGATGAACCATTTGCTGCGTTGGAAATCTCGCAAAGTTCACTACGTGCTAAGAATCTCCTCTACAAATTTCTCCCATTTTGAGGACCGTACGGGGCCTCTAAGTGCCTCATATCTGACTTTGAAACTTAGTCAGGGGTTTTTAAAGAAATGAGAATTTTAATAATATTTCATACCAAAAGTGATCTTTGTCCAATTCCTTCACCAAAGGTCATATATTTCAATTCTGAATCTTTGAGTGAATTTTTGCTTCCATATGTGCTCAAATGCAAACTTTCTAAAAATAGTAGTTTGCTATTTCTAGCAAGTTGGAAAAGCTGAAGGTTCTACAACATTATTCAAGAAATTATGTATCTAAAAACACAAAATTTGAAAAGAAAAGAAAACAAAATCATAATTGTTTTGGGTGATGCAAGATTCTCCTTACACCAATGGATGCTCCTGCATCAAACACCAAGAATAATTTGAGAAGTTGCCTTGTCAAATCTTAGGTGTTCGAGGAAAACCCAAAAGGTCAACCTCTACCTTAGACAACCAGGAAGAATCTTTGGTAGATCTTCCTTTCCACTTCACTGGATATTCTTCATATTGCCCGTTTTGAGTACTTTTTCTCACACGACTATCCAATATTTCTTCTATCTCCACCTTTGAGGTAGATGCTGGGATATTCCACTATTCTTCTATTGGTCCATCCTTTGTGTCCCCTTCATGACACTCTGTTAAATCAACAATGTTGAACACAAGGGAATGTTGATTGCACTCGATATCTCTACTTCATATGCATTTCCTAAATCATGCTTCTTCAGGATCGTACATGGTTCAAATTTCTTCATCTTCAACTTATTATATGTTTCCACATGATACCTTTCCTTCCTCAGGTGAACCATAACTTCATCTCTAAACTTGAACTCCTTGAATCGTCTCTTTTGATCTGCCTTAGCCTTGTGCTATGAATTCATCTTATTGATATACTTTCTTACATCCTCATTCAAGTTCTTTAGGTTCTCTACAAAGTCTTTAGGCTTGACAATACTTTTCTCTCCTCTATCCATCTTCCTTAACTTAGAAGCATTTCTTGGACTACTACCATAGACAATCTAGAATGCAGATTTACAAGTACTTATGTTGACAGAATTATTGTATGTAACCTCTTCCTGTGATAACATCAAATCCCATCCATTGGGCTTATTTCCTAGCAAGCATCTTAGTAGGTTGCCTAAACTCCTATTCACCACCTCTGTATGTCCATTAATCTATGGATGACATGCAGAACTAAACTTCAAATCAATAGTCAACTTTTTCCATAGAGTCCTCCAAAAATACCCAACAAACTTGGTATCTCTATCCAAAACTATGATTTTTGATAGACCATGTAGTCTTACCACCTCTCTAAAAATTAATTTTGCAACATGAACATCATCGCTAGTCTTATGGCATGGAATGAAGTGTGGCATCTTTGAAAACCTATCAACCACCACAAATATGGATTCATGTCCTCTCTACATTCTTGGTAAACCAAGAACAAAATCCATGTTGATGTCTTTCGATGGTCTCATTGGTATAGGTAACAATTGATACAACCCTATATTCTGACTTACCCCTTTAGCCATCTGACATATTCTATAGCTTTGTACAAATTTCTTCACATCCTGGTTCCAATTGTGGCTAGCAATAATTCTCACTAACTAATGAAGGGGGTAAATCATAAAACACACAATAATAGAAATTGCACATAGAAAATAGAATGATATTTTATTAATATGGGCAAAACATAGATTATAGAAGCTCAAATACAATCAGAGGATGAATCCCCTACAGGCTACAACACATTACAGCTCCCTCTCTCAAGACTCTGGAATCTTCAGCCTTCTGTAGCCCCGAATCAACTAGGGTTTCTATTTTCCCGCCTTTTCTTATCTCTACACCTTCCCCCTTAACTCTCCTCCCCAAGGTTCCAAAAAATGGTCATATATAGCCCTTTTTGGTGGCCACCACCGTAATTTTGAAATTCGCATCTCCCTCCAAAAATAGGTCAACTTCGCGGGGCCATAACTTTCGATCCAACCATTGGATTTTCAACTATAATACCTTTTCGGAAAGCTCTCGAAAAGACAATGGTGAAAGGTAAATTGCTTGGGTTTACCGCTAAATTTTGGGCCCATCTGGAGCCTCTAAGTGCCTCAAATTTGACTTTGAATATTTCAATAGGATTTTTGGAATTTGAAATTTTAGTATCTCACAAATGACAAATGATATTGAAGTGATTTCTTCACCATTCTAGAGGTTTGTGTAAGATTTTTTATCCAATCATGCACAAATGCAAACTTACTAAAAATAGTAACCCTGCCAAATTTAGCCCTTATTGAAAAGAAACAAATTTTTTTTTGGGTTGATGCAAGATTGCTCTTACACCCTGGATGGTCCTACATCAGACTCCCGGGGTAATTTGAAAAGTGACCCTGTCACTTCTCATGAGTTGGAGGGAAACCAAAATGGTTAACCTCAGTCTCAAATAACCATGATGAATCTTCAACATGCCTTCCTTTCCATTTCACCAAGTATTATGTATACTACCTGTTTCTTGTACTCTTACCCACACAGCTATCTAGAATGCCCTCTATCTCCTCCTTCTTTGAAGTAGATGCTAGAATGTCCCACTGTGCTTCTTTATCAAGTCCATCATCATGATACTCTATCAAATCTGAAATGTTGAACACTGGTGAAATATTGGTATCATCAGGCAACTCTACCTCAAATGCATGCCCTGAATCATGCTTCTTCAGGATTCTACACGGTCCAAATTTCTTCATTTTCAACTTATTGTATGTTCCAATTAGGAACCTTTCTTTTCTCAAGTGAACCATGACTTCATCTCCTACCTCGAACTCCTTATATCTCCTCTTCTGATCTGCCTTAGCCTTGTACTGAATATTCATCTTATTAATGTGCTTTCTCACTTCTTCATGCAAATTCTTCAGGTGTTCTGCAAATTCTTTAGCCTTGACACTTGTCTTTTCTCCTTTGTCTAGCTTCCTTAACTCCAAAGCATTTCTTGGACTATTGCCATATACAATCTGGAATGGTGATTTACTAGTACTCCTATTGACAGAATTGTTGTAAGCGAATTTTGCCTATGGTAAAATCAAATCCCATCCCTTGGGCTTATCTCCTACTAAGCATCGTAGCAGGCTGCCCAAACTCCTATTCACCACTTCTATCTGTCCATCAGTCTATGGATGGTGTACAGAACTAAACTTCAAATTTATTTTCAACTACTTCCACAATGTCCTCCAGAAATAACCAACAAACTTGGTATCTCGATCTGAAACTATGCTCTTAGGTAGACCATGTAGTCTCACCACTTCCCTGAAAATTAACTCTGCAATATGAACATCATCATTAGTCTTCTTACAAGGAATAAAATGGGCCATCTTTAAGAATCTATCCACCACTACAAAAATGGAATCATGTCCTCTCTGTGTCCTTGGTAAACCATGAACAAAATCCATATTAATATCATCCCATGGCTTCTCTGGTATAGGTAATGGCTGATATAGCCCTATATTCTGACTTGTTTCTTTTACCATCTGACACAATCTGCAACTCTGCACAAATTTCCTCACATCTTGCTACAATTGTGGCCAGTAATAATGTTCACCAACAATAGCAATGGTCTTATCTCGACCAAAGTGTCCAACTAATCCTCCACTATGCTTCTTCTTAATCAGGTTCTCTCTCATGGAACTCCTCAGAATGCACAACTTGCTTCCTCTAAACAACATGCCATCTTGGATTATGAAATCCAACCATTTTGTCCTATCCAAAGTAACAGGTTCCAGACAAGCTTTCCAGGCCTCTGCAAGATCTGGATCTTCAGGATACAAACTTTTGAGCTCATCAAACCCAACAACCTCTATTGTCATTTCTGTCAACAAATTTTGTATTCTGCTCAAGGCATCTGCAACTCTATTGGACTTCCCACTCATGTGCTTCAAAACAAAAGTATAACTCTGTAAAAACTCAACCCATTTTAAGTGCCTTTGATTTAACTTTCCTTGACTATTAAGATACTGCAAAACCCTGATGATCAGTATATATAAAAAACTCTTTTGGCAACAAATAATGTCTCCATTTCTTCAAAGCCTGAACTATTGCATAAAACTCCTGATCATAAACAAAATACATTTTCTTGGCATGATTAAGCTTCTCGCTAAAATAGGCAATGGGCTTACCTTCTTGACTCAAAACAGCTCCTATACCACTACCACTAGCATCACAATCTACCTGAAATACCTTATTGAAATCTGGAAGTGCCAAAACAGATTGTTCTATGACTTTCTGCTTCAATCTATCAAATCTCTTGTCTGCTCATTTAGTCCATCTAAACTCTTTTCTATCCCCTCTCATTGTCTCAGTTAGGGGTACACAAATGCTACTGAAATTCCTGATAAACTTTCTGTAAAAGCTTTCCAAACCATGAAAAGATCTTACCTCAAAAGCACTCTTTGGTGTAGGCCATTCAATGATAGCCTTCACCTTCTCTGGGTCCATCTTAAGACCTTTCTTTGAGACAACAAATCCTAGGTATACCAACTCCTTCTTTGCAAAACTACATTTCTTGAGATTGATCAACAACTTCTCCTCCCTCAACTTCTCTAAAACTCTTCTGATATGCATCAAATACCCATCCCAAGTCTTACTGAAAATCAAAATGTCATCTAAATAAACAATAACAAAACTTCCCAAAAATTATTTCAGTACCTTGTTCATGAGCTGCATGAATGTGCTCAGTGCATTAGTTAGCCCAAATGGCATGACTAACCACTCATACAAACCTTCCTTTGTTTTGAAGGTTGTCTTCCACACGTCTCTTTCTCTGATTCGAATATGCTGATACCCACTCTTCATATCAATCTTCGTGAAGTACTTGGCTACACTCAAACAATCCATTATGTCATCCATTCTAGGCAATGGAAATCTGTACTTGATTGTGATCTTGTTGATGGCTCAAGAATCTGTACACATCCTCTACTCTCCATCTTTCTTCGGTGGTAGTACTGCAGGTACCACACATGGACTTAGGCTTTCTCTTATCAATCCCTTCCTCAACAACTTTTGAACTTGTTTTTTCAACTCTTCACTCTCTGCTGGAATCATTCTATGGGCTGCCTTGTTTGGCAAACTAGCTCCTAGTATCAAATCCATTTGATGACTTATCTTCCTTACTGGTGGTAAACCTTCTGGTACATTATCAAAGATAATGTCCTGAAATTCTTCCAACATATCTGAGTCTTCTGTTGGTACATCTTCACATTTCTCTTGACTAATCTTAGGAATCAGTGCAAAGCAATGATGCTCATGCTTCATACCCTCCAAAATTTCCCTACCATCTACCAAGCAAATTCTGACAGTACTACATACCTTTTCTTCCACCTCCTTCAAGGGCTTCAACTTATGACGAACTCCATCCTTTATTAGGGAATATGTGTTTGCACGGCCATCATGGACAACACTCCTATCATACTGCCATGGCCTCCCCAATAACATATGACATGCATCCATCGGTATGATGTCACATAGCACCTATTAAGGCAAAATTGGAGTAAACATGAATAATCAATATAGTATATCAATATACCCAAAACTCAATGAAATAATGAACACAGAAGGTTAATCAAGCAAAGAACAATACAAAGCAAACCTCCTTTAATTCTCATCTTCCATTGATCGCCTATCACAAATGATCTTGTCTACGAATATGGCCCTTGAAAGGTGCACTTCCTTGCTATGATTCCAAGATGTCAAATGGGAATGGCTATGATAGTTTCACCATGAAGATGAGCTTCACAACAATGATAATAGTATGGTAACAAGTTGATCACAAGAAATGAAGGAATTGGTGCCAAAGGTGCACTGTAATTCCTGCAGAGTAAGTTTACTTAAAACTTGGATGATAGAAATGGAAGAATACGGTTCAATTTATAGACTTGGAAGAGAAGAGATCAATGGTATAGAAAGAATGAGAAGATCAATAGTATAGAAACCTTGAGAGAATGTGCGCGAATAGGAAGAAGACAAGTGTCACACAAAAGTTGCTTTGTTTGAGTTAACTGCTTTCTTTTATTGAAGATAAGATTAGATTTCATAAATTAGAAATTTTTTTCTAATTTAAGAGTTGTTGATAAAAACAAGGTTGATTGAATAGATAACTCAACTTGTGATTTTCTTTTGCATGATTTGAGAGAAATTAAATAATAAATTATTTAATTGTGTGTGCATGAAGAAGAAGACTTATTTTTAGAAGATTTGAAAGACATTTGAGGAATTTAGAAGATAAGAAAGTAAATTAAATAAATAAATTTATTTAATTGTTGTGCATGATTTGGAAGAATAAATAAAATATTTGATTATATTTTATTCTTAGAGATTTGGAGGATTTAAATAAATTTAATTGATTTATTTAAATTTGGAAGAATGATTTTGACTTAATTAAATAATTAAGAATTATTTAATAGTTTTGGAAGAATTTAATTAAATTAAGGATTTTATTTAATTTTGACTTTACAAGAAGTAATTAAATATTTTGATATTGAATTAACTTAGAGGAATATGAATCGAATAAATAAATTTGTTTATTTATTTATTTATAGAACAATTTAGATGGAATAAGTATTAAGAATATTTATTTAGACCAAGTCCTGTCATTTTTAGGTGTATACATTTTGCCCTTCTTTCATGTAATGCAGTTTACAATGTTGCTTCAAAGAATGAATTTCTGATAATGATACATGCCCTAGTTTGCCCCTGGTACAGGTTGTGACGATAGGATGCCACTGTTGCAAGGTGTAGCCTTTGGTCTCCTTGTTCAGTGCTGTGCTGCAGTGGTTTGTGACAAGGGCTTAACTGCGTCCCGTGCTTGTTAAGTCAAGTGGTTGTATCGGGCATTAACAGGTCAATCTTTTGGTGCAACGACAACTAACAATTGGTATAAGAGCCGAGGTCACGGGTTCAAACCTCACGCTTGCGCTGGGGGGGATTGTTGCAAGGTGTGGCCCTTGGTCTCCTTGTTTAGCGCTATGCTGCAGTGGTTTGTGACAAGGGGTTAACCGCCTCCCATGCTTGTTAAGTCAAGCAGTTGTATTGGGCATTAATAGGTCAATCTTTTGGTGCAATGGCAACTAACAACCCCCTTGGGAGATTGGACAGGAAGAAGGGAAGAAGGACGTGAGACGGACAATCTCATGAAGAAGAAGGGAGAACTAGGTTAGGTTTGAAGAAAATAGGATGCGTTTCAGAGAAATGGGAAGAAATGAGCTAGGGAAGTAGTCATAGTCACCACAAAGCTAGTTTAGGGTTTGCATGCTATAAATAGGAGTTGGGTCCACAAGACAAGTCATTTGTACACTTTGCTTTGTTTGATTTGTCTTTGAGAGCTTAGGAGAGCATAGAGCATAGAGCAATCAACACTAGGATGGATATTCCGCACGAGGAGCACCGCTTTGAGCAAGTCTGACGATTCAACCGACCAGCTGAGGCAGGACCACCGGTATGTATCTCAAAAAATTTCACCTAGAGTCAATTATAGGTGCAATAAATGCTAGGCAAAAATAGGTAAAATAAAAGCCGAGAAAGGTAGTTCGGTACATATGACATGTGGAACTGCACATCTGTCTTTCTGCAACACTTTTGAGATAAGAAATTGTGCATGCATGAGTTCTGTGCATACATGTTATAAGTCGGCGCATGCATGATGTGTTCTAGTGCATAGGATTAGGCTGTGCATAACTAGGTATAGCTCTGCATATGATATGGATCAACGCATTTAAGAAATGCTGCAGCGTATTTGCCAGAAGTCGCACATTTGCTGAGAAATGGTGCATTTACCTTCTATTTCAATGCATATGCATAGGATAGTCAGTTTACTTAACAAAATTGACTCGATTGGCATCCTGTTTGATGGGTCAATCGATAAGCTATCTTTGAGATTGTTGGAATCTAGTCAAGAGATGTAGTGTGCTGTTTTGATCAATTTGATATGCTAAGTTAGTTCATATGGTTCTGTAGAGATTTTTTGAGCATGATACTTGCGGCTTTAGGTTGACTCATTGCCTTTCGTGTTTACAGGAGGGCATTTGAGATATACTGATGTTGAGGGAGCAGTTTCCCTTGCCTATGTTGCAGTGCTACATGCTGACAGAGATAGATCGAGAGGCTCTCGGCGCGATGGGCATTGCTTATGTTTTCTTTATGCTTGAGGTTCGTGTGAACCTTGGTTTACTGACTACTGCGATGGAGAGATTCCATAGCGAGGATGGGACTTTTCATTTCCTGACTGGCGAGATGACGGTGACGCTTGAGGATGTCTATAGGATACAATGCTTTCCAATATAGGGTTAGCTTGTGGTGCATGATCCACAGCGAGACGCAGGACTTGTTGAGTGCAGACGGGTGTTCGACGACCCTGAGCTAGACTGTCAGGTTATCTCCTTGTAGGATATACATGATGACTATGACTACTTTCCAAGTATAGTGGTAGGACTGATCAAAGGCGTTATATGCCTCGATAGGAGATTGCATAGATTCTTGATTGATTGCATAGATTCTTGATTTATGTTTTTCACAGACAAAGGGGTGAGCTCTATAGCTACAGATATGCAGGAGTGATTTCCCAGTATAGGCTAGGGAAGCTAGAGTACTGGAGGCTGCCCTGGATGGTGTAGATGCAGTGATCTAGTGGCCATATCTAGATTGCGAGCCATGGGATGATGAGGATGATGAGCTTCCCTACTGCTTTCAGATTCAGTGTCTCATAAGCAGGACACAATTTATTTTAGAGAGATAGATTGTCAGCCAAGTGCGGAGAAAGTTTGGGAGGAGACAGGGCATGCCATAAGGGCAGGCTTAGTTTGCACGGACACATGTGGAGTGGTTCAGATGGGGACCAGTGGCATCGTATGAGGAGGCACTGGCAGAGTTTTAGCAGATTCCATATGTTGCCTGGTCGATGAGGAGAGAGATTGCAGACGCATGGATGACACAGGACTATGAGGACTAGTTCGTAGAGCATCCATTTCTGAGATACTCTGGGTCTAGAGAGTTGGTTCCTCGCATAGATGACAAGGATAAAGATGATGAGGGCGAGGCTGGCAGGAGGAGGAGACAGGGGAGGAGAGGAGGATGAGGTGATGGAGGAGATGGAGGAGGAGGAGGAGATGGAGGAGGAGGAGATGGCGGAGATGGGGGAGGGGGAGGTAGAGCAAGACAAAGGAGGAGATCTGGGGAGGGATCTTCTCACCAGCAGTAGGTGGCACAACAATAGGTGCCCTAGCAGCAGGTGCAGGGACAGGGAAAGGCCCCTCAGGATCCAATGCATCCAGATGCTTAGGAAAGGGGCATTACTATGTTGAGAGGATAGGTCAGGCAGTTGAGGGCATAGCTTAGGATGGTTGAGGCTCAACGGGAGTTAGATGCAGGCTGAGTATTAGAGATCTTGAGAGAGCGAGATGCATCTGAGGCTAGGGTACAGGTGATCAGGATAGAGAGGGATGTAGCAGTAGCAGTCTTGGGCACAGACAATACTAGCAGCTGTTTGGTTGGACAAGTGCAGCAGGCACAAGCACAACTAGCATAGACATAGGCACAGTTGGCCCAAGTACAGGGGTAGTTAGCACAGGTACAGGGAGAGCTTGCTAGAGTGCAAGCTCAGACTCAGTACTACTGAGGGTTGTACCACGGTGTCATTCCAGTGGATCAGAGGGCACCGAGCTACATGAGCCAGTCTATAGCATCGCAGAGAGAAGGTGGATTGTGGTCGGGAACCTCTAGATGGACCCGCAATAGTTTGGGGCTGGTAGAGGAGGGTAGACAGAGGACACTGCTGGGAGTAGCGGTTCACAGTAGCAGGGTTAGCTGACCCTTGTACAGATTTTGGCCTTTTGTGCACACTTTTGTATAGACCTGAGACATGTATCATTTATTTTTGAGATGTATACACTGTATATGACACTGACCTAGAGATGGACCTTTGATATATTGTACATTTGGACATATTTTTGATATTTATATGATGATGCAGCTATTTATGATCTCTATACTTATGTGTTATGGATGCATTTCTATTATATGATGGTACTCATGTGATGCAGATTTTGATTATGTCTATGTGATGTTTTATCTAATGCAGACTTAGATGTTTATGTGATGCTATGGAATGTTATCTAGTGCATACTTAGATGATTTATATGATGCTATGTGATGTACAAGATGTGATATGCAACCTATATGATGATGCAATTTTCTACATGTCTTTACCTATGTTTTTTGATTTTTTCTGTTATCTATGCAAATGATTTAATAATGTTAATGACTATCTCATGTGATATGATATGCAACCTATGCTATGTTTTTGTTATGTCCAAATGTAGTCAATCAACACAGAGATGACATGATGATAGATAGAAGATTGATTGAAGACTGACTTGGTAGAAAGACTCACAAACTTTTATTTGTATTGATACTCTATATTGTTGGATCTTTTATTGCATGCGATATGGTATGGATGCTTTTATGGATGTATAATGGATGCAAATGGTGTTTGCTTTTGACATCTTGATGGTGCAAGTATTTTGAAGTGCTTATTTCATCATAGGGCTATTTTTTTGGTACTTTTTTGAAATGTTGTAAGTTAATACAAGCATCTAGGTATAATTGAACCAAGATGACCTAAGTATCACTTACATGGATTTTGATTTAGCAAGTTAATAAAAGCATTGATGTATAATTGAACTGAGATGACCTGAGTATTTTTTGCGTATCAACAGACAAGGATTCCCCCCTTTCATGTTAGACCTTTGATGTCCTCGATGATCTTTTGCCAATCATGTCATTAGACAAGGTGTCACATTACTAAAGATTAATCTAGAAACAACAGACAAAGAAAATGATTATACCCCCATCATAACATCTCTAGCTTTTGGCATCCTCGAGTAGCATAGAAAGACATAATAACAAAAATCAAGACTTTACAAGTTAACCTAACTAGCACAAAACATGCTTGCATTTTAGATGTGTTTTTCTTGCCATAATTTAGATAGAATCATTTAGAGAGCCTAAGGTTCATGTTTTCTTTGCGTTGGATAGGTTGATGTCCTTTGTCAAGATTTTTGCTTGGGAAGCGGGCTTCGCTTGCGCTTGTATGCTTGGTGAAAGGTTCCACAATCCTTATTGGTGAGACGGACCCTAAGGGACTGACCTAGTGCCTCGGGGGCTCATTGCTAAATGGCCTTGCCTATGTGACGATGCAGAGGTAACGTAGTTCAGGGACCTGGACCATGAATGGACTAGAGGATAGATGACAAGAAATGGGATGGATGGAAAGGTGGAGCCTTGGGGGCGCATTGAAAATGGCCTTGCCTACGTGACAATGTAAAGGCAACATAGTTCGAGGTGAACCCTAATGGACCTAAGACCTAGGTGATAGAAAGTGGTGCGGACTCAGATAGATAGAATGATGGGTGAGTGGAGCATCGGGGCGCATTTGAGAAAATGGCCTTGCCTACGTGACAATGCAGAGGCAATGTAGTTCAGAGTAAACCCTAATGATACTAATGACATACACTATGCTAGGCTGACACTGTGGATAGGATACTAGATAAGACCTTGGTTGACAAGGTGACAAAAGAGATAGAGTATCAAGCCATGATAGGTTATCGCTAGGTTACACAAGGTACTTTATTATGGAACAAATATGGATCGGATGGGACATGGTTTGAATGAAGAATGGACAAAAGTGATTGGTTTCCCAAAGATGGAGAAGGCGGTCTATCACAAGTAACGCCTGTTTACCATGTTTTCACCACTTGCTTTTATTTGCATGAAAGCTAGAAGTACACATGACTATTTTCTAGGTTTTCATCATGGTACCTATCCAAGGCACCTATTTACCAGGTTTTCACCAAAGGATGATTTTTTTGTTTGTTTTTTTCTATTTTTTGATTTTTTTGATTTTTTTGCTTTTTTTCTGATTTTTAATTTTTTTGTTTTTTTCTAATATTTTGATTTTTTTGTATTTTATGTCCCCCTTACATTGGGGTTCTCTTAGGTATAGAACCAGTGAAGATACATACTATTGATTGGGTCATCGAACAGCTCACCTTCTAATGTTGCCAACTGATATGCCCCTGATCCATAGGCAGCAATGATCACATAAGGCCCAAGCTAGTTGGGCTCAAACTTGCCTTTCTTTTCCTGATCCTGTTGGTTGTAGGGATTTTCCTTAAGTACTAGATCTCCAACTTTAAAGACTCTTGAGTGAACTCTGTGGTTGTAGCTTTATGACATCATTTGCTGATATGCCTTGAGGTGATTAAAGGCTTTCTGTCTCCTTTCCTCTAGTAGCTCTAGCTCTTGTAATCTGGAAACTCTATACTCCTCATCAATTGGGATGGTAACACAACCTCAATGGGCAAGATGGCTTCTGACCCATAGACAAGGGTGTAAGGGGTAACACCTGTGGGAGTGCGTATAGTGGTTTGATAGGCCCACAGAGCAGGATTGATTTGGATGTGCCAATCATGGCCAACATCGTTGAATGTCTTCTTGAGGAGTTTCAAGATTGTTTTGTTGGATGCTTTTGCTTGGCCATTGGCTTGGGGGTAATAGGGTGTGGAAAAATGGTGTTGGATTTTAATCAATCACAAATCTCTTGCACATCCTAGTTTTTGAAAGGTCTTCTGTTATTCGTGATAATGGATGAGGAAATTTTGTATTTGTAGATGAGGTAATTAAGGATGAATGAGGAAATTTGCTTGCCTGTGACAGTGGTGAGGGGAATGGCTTCAATCCACTTGGTAAAGTATTTAGTAGCAGTTATTATGAATTTGTGGCCGTTGGATGAGGGCGGGTAGATTTTACCCACAAGGTCAAGTCCCCATTGACAAAAGGGCCAAGGTGTCATTAAAGGTCTCAACTCTTGGGTTGGTGCATGTATCATGTTCCCATGTATCTGGGATTGCTTGCACTTCTTCATAAAATGATATGAATATGTCTCCATGTTCATCCAATAATAACCCAAACACATGAGTTTCTTAGCTAAGGAAGGACTGCTAGAGTGTGTTCTACAAATCCCTTCATGCATGTCTTGTAAGGCGGTTTGAGATTCTTCTCGTTCTAAACAACGGAGTAAAGTACCATCCAGACCACATCAGTAAAGGGTGTCAGTAATAATGGTATAATGAGAGGTTTGGCGGATAAAGGTTCATCATTGGCTTGAAGATAAGTTAGGAGGGAGGGTGTTATCCTTGAGGTAGGTGTAAATATTACCGTACAAGGTGAATTAGATCCAAACTAATAGGTATATGGAGTGGGTTTTAGGATGATCATAAGATGGTTACTGAATTGTCTCCACAAGGAACTCATACCATGACTCATTCTCTGGGATCTCGAGGAGTGAGGCAATGGTTACCATGGAATCTGCTACTTTGTTTTCAATGCGAGGTATTTGCTCAAAGGAAATGATCACAAAGTACTCTTTAAAGTCATTGACCATGCACTTGTATGGGATAAGCTTCTCATCTTTAGTTTGGTAGTCATCATTGACTTGGTTGATCACTAGCTGAGAGTCCCCATAGACATGTAGCTCTTTGATTTTCCATTCTGTTACCATTTTGAGACCAATGACCAAGGCTTCATACTCTACTATGTTGTTTTTGGATGGAAATAACAGACGATAAGACTAAGGTATTGTGTCACCGTGGGGAGTGACCAACAAGATTCCTACCCCCAATCCATGGTTTGTATAGGAACCATCAAAGTAGAGCTTCCATGAATGCATTGTGATATTAAATAAGGATTCATCTAGAAACTCAAATGTCATTGGTGTGCTATCTTGTAGTGGTGCTTCTGCTAACTGATCAATAATGATTTGTCCCTTGATAGCCTTTCTGTCTGCATACTCAATGTCATATTCACTTAGGAGCATCACCCACTTAGCTAGGCGACCGGTTAGAGATGCTTTGCTTAATAGGTACTTCAGTGGATCTATTTTTGCAATAAGCTTGACTGGATGTGCTAGCATGTAGTGCCATAGTTTTTGGGAAGCAAAAACCACAAAAAGACATGATCTTTCTATTTGAGAGTATTGTAGTTCATAGCCCACTAATGTACGACTGATGTAGTAGATAGGTCTTTCTTTACCTTCGTAATCTTGTTGTGTTAGGAGTGCCCCAAGAGCTGTTGGCATGGCAAATAATGTAAAGTAACAGCGGCTTTCCATGGATGGGAGGCATCAAGATAGGTGGGTTCATAAGATATTCCTTCAGTTTGCCAAATGCCTCTTTGTATTTCTCATCCCACCTAAATGGAATGTTCTTATGTAGGAGATGACTAAAAGGTTGACACTTGTCTGCCAGTTGTGATATGAACCTATGGATTGCTTGTAGCTTGCCTTGTAGAGATCATAGTTGAGTGAGATTCTTGGGTGGTGGCATTTCCATGATGGCTTTGACTTTGGCTGGATCTACTTCAATCCCATTTGCTGATACAGTGAAGCCTAGTAGCTTGCCCGAGGTAACTCCAAACAAACATTTCTTTGGGTTCAACCTGACCTTGAATTGTTCTAGTCTCTAAAAGACCTTCTCTAGCACATCCAGTTGTGATTCTCTAGTGAGTGACTTTGCAAGGATATCATCCACATAGTCTTCCATTGTGACGTGCATCATATCATGGAAGATAGTGGTCATAGCACGTTGATATGTGGCTCCTGTGTTCTTTAGCCCAAATGGCATGACATTCCAGCAAAAAGTGCCCCATGGACAAGTGAAAGCTGTCTTGTGTTGGTCTTCTGGTGCTATCCTAATTTGATTATATCTCAAGAAGCCATCCATGAGAGATAACATGGTATGCCCTGCTATTAATTTGACTATGATATCTATATTTGGCAACAGAAAGTCATCCTTGCGGCAAGCTTTGTTTAGATCTCTGAAATCATTGCATAGTCTGACTCTACCATCAAGTTTGGATACTGGTACTATGTTGGAGACCCACTCTGGATAGTCTATTGCTCTGATGAATCCCACATCTAGTAGTTTCTTGAGTTCTTCTTTCACTAGCAGTGCAATGTGAGGATGCATCTTTCTAAGGTTTTGTTTAATTGGTTTCACTCCTAGATCTAGTGCAAGATGATGTGGAATCAAATCTAGATCTAATCCTGGCATATCTGTGTATGACCAAGCAAAGTTGACCTACTTTTTCTTGAAGAATGGTACAAACTTAGTCTTCTCTGGTGGAGTCAGAGACTTAGCAAAGTGAATGATCTTAGGCTGTTCCTTTGTTCCAAGGTTAATAGGTTATGTAGGTTCCACTACAATCTGAGACTTCTCTTGGTGCATGTCATCAGGGAGAGTGTCAAGCATTCCATCGTTAGGTGCCATAGTTGGGTTTTCACCATCGGATGCATCCTTTCTTTTTATTGTTTTGGGATCTGATACTACCGCAAAGCAGTTTTCACCATCAGATCCCATTTTTATTTTGATATTTTTGCGATTGGAATGCTTGGAACCCTCTCCAAAATAAGCCATGGCATTGAGTTGAATGGTGAAGCCAGCTTTATGATCTCCTGTGGTAAGGTGGTCCCTAAGTTCCATGTTGTCAATGTAGGCATCATCATTTTGGAACACGTCTAGTTGAGGGATTCCTTGCAGATCCCAGTTGATAAGTTCTGGATGCACAAGGGGGAGGGAGTCAGAGGATAGATCTGATTCATTGATAGTTTAAATCAATATGCTAGGGGTATTGATAGGGATAGGGTTTGGGATGGTACTTTCCTCCAAATTATTTATCACGATAGAACTCGAACCTTCTTCGAAAGTCATATTCTCAGGGGTTGGTGAATCACACTCTAACAATCTATGCATTAGCATTTGTCCCTCATGATAGGGGCTAGAAGTTTGAATGGTGTTGACTTCGTTGTTATCATAGGAGTGCTCTATTAGCTCAGCCCACTCATACTCATTGGAATCAGTGTCACTGTTCTCTTGAAGGGTATGGATCATTTCCACAAGACAAGCATTTGATTTTGCTTTGTCCTTGTCCTTGTATCCTAGACCTTTTGTATTTCTTACCAATGAGGATGAAGAAGGTTGAATGGGTTCTACTATTCCTTCTTCCTTAGGCCAATGGGACCTTGTCCTTTATAACCCATTCTGTGTAAGATGGACTCACCTCACCCATAGATTTCCATTGGGAGCTTAGGTGGTTCTTGTTGTGTGTTCTCTTCTTCTTCTATGTAGAGCCATTGTAGGATATCTCTTTCCTCTGTTTCATCTGATAGGGTCCCCCATTTTACAAAGGGAGTTGTAGGAGGTGTAAAAGGAGCAAATGGCTTTGGAAAATGCTTGGGTCACCCAAAGGATCTAGGAGATAGAGGCATTTTGGCTAGATTGAGGCTGTGCTCGATGGAGTATTCCCCTACTCCCATTTCTTTGATGGTAACTTTTTGTTCTTTGGGCTTGGATGAGGAAGCTTCAGAGGTAGAATCATGTTGTGGGGTAGGGGATGTAGACGCTCTATTATTGGGTATGATATAATCAGGCTTGGAGCAGACAAAATTGCCATGTTGGAAGGGGTCGAGATCACCTTGGATGGTGACTTGCTTGCCATTATGAAGGAATTTAATGCATTGGTGGTAGGTAGAAGGCACATCTTTCATGGCATGAATCCATGGTCTATTTAAGAGAATGTTATAGGCTAGCTCTCTGTCTAGGACTTGACAAACAACGTCCTTTATCACAGGTCCCACCTGTATGGGTAATACCATTGTTCCTTTGGTAGTCCTTTCCTCTTCATCATAGGCTTTGGTAGTAATCTTTTTCCTTGGATCCACTGTATTTTTAGAGAACCCCAATGTAAGGACTAGCTTGATAGTGCAAATATTTAAATTGGCTCCCCCATCAATGAGAACCCTTCTGATGCGGTGTTTATGGATGAAAGCGATGATATGCAAAGGGGTGTTATGGGGTTGAGACACTAAGAGGTCATCTTGTTCAGTAAATGATATGATACTGGAGAAGGCTAGATTCACCACCATGGCTTGAAACTTCTCTTGGGCCAAGTTCGTGGGTATAGTCATTTCCACTGAGTCTTTATTGAGAATCTCCTTATGGGAGGGAGATAGACGCAACAACTCTAGGATAGAAATGTGAGCAAGAGTTTTTTAGAGTTGGTCTATGACACTATACTAATGGGGGTTGGACTGAGAAGGTGACGACCTTGGAGGGATGGTATTTAACGTGACCTTCCCACTGCGGGTAATGATACTGCAATCAATTTTGTTAGGCTCTGATTGTTCGTTGGGTGTGACCACATTGATTTGTGGTATGTTCTCTGATATGCAATTGATGGTATAACCGAATGGCACACTTGCATAATTAGCATTATTATTCCCATTATTCTTATTTTTCCTGTTGCAGTTGTTGTTGTTGCCATTGTTCTTCTTCTTCTTCTTCTTGTTGTATGGCCTATCGTGATTGAGAAGCAGATCTTTGTATGCCACATGCATCTCAGTAGAGGTATGTTGTTGGGTATCTCCTTGATTTTGATCAAGTATGTCTTGAATAACATGTTTGAGACAGACACAATTGTTGGTCGTATGTCCTCTTCCTCTATGGTACTCACAAAAATCAGTGTATTTCCAATAGTGAGGTTTGATTTGAGGTTCGTAGTCGCTAGATGGCAGGAGAGTGATCTCATTGTTGGCCAATAGCTTTCTTAATGTAGATTCTTGGGACTCACCTAGCGGTGTGAACTTTCACCTAGGATTTGAGTTGAACCATGGCTTTGGCTCCTGAGAGAACATTTTGTTGGGCATAGCATTGTTTGTCTCTCCTTTGAGAGAGAATATTGGTTGCTGTTTGGGAGCTACCACCTTGGCATCAACTACTCCATCATTGATGACATTTTTATTCTTGGTCCAAAACTTTGACTTGTCCACGGTGTAGTTGGAGCTAGGGGTGTCCTTGTACAACTTAAGTGAACCCTTGGCAATCATAGCTTTCTCGATGAATATTCCCATCTCAACGACTTTCAAAAATTAGGAAGGGTATTGAATTTGGATTTGATAGCTAAGATCGGAGTTGAGGTTGTGGACAAACAACTCCATCAATTACTTCTCATGTACATCATATGGGCATTTACTTGCTAGTAGTCTCCACCTTTGTAGGAAGGAGGTGAATGATTCGCCACTATTTTTTTTGTATTACATAGATCGAGCATGGATACTTCATGTTCAATATTGTATGAGAAGTGCGTGATGAACTTGTTGACTAACTCATCAAAGGTCTTGATACCTAGCGAAAGTCGTGAGAACCACTCCATGGCCTGACTACCTAGAGATCTAGGGAATAGTCTCATTAAGAAAGTCTCATTGTGAGCTACTTCCATGCATGCGGTGGTAAATTCCCTAATATGATCTCTTGGGTCTCCCTTTCCTTTGTACTTGTCAAACTTAGGAGCTTCAAACTGAAAGGGGAAGGGCACCATGTCCAAACTTTTATCAAAGGGGTATGGTGCGATGTCTTCCAAAGAGTAAGTTTTAGTACTTGTTCCCGTCTTGAGATCTATCATTTGTTGCATTAGACCCTCAATTTGTTTCCTCATTTCTTCCATAGGTATATTCAGGTCCGTGACTTTATTTCCTTTATCACCCTCAGTGTGATTTTCGTAACTTTTCTATGTGGTCTCCTTTAGTGTGTTGAGATCAAATTTAGAGGGGAGTTTGAGTCCTAGACTCGCAAGATGCATAAAGTACTTGTGAGGGTCCTCATGGAGCACATTTTCTAGTAAGCACTGAAATTTTTGATCTTGGAGGTGCCCTTGATAATCTTCATGAGATATATCCTCATCGCTATCATGAGGAGTAACAATGCAATTGGATGATCTGGCCATTTCAAGTTGTGCTTTGTATTGAGATCTTGTTAAAACCATGCAAGGCGATGCGGGAAGTGGTGGGATGGAACTAGAGACTTTGGTAAGGTGAAGGTGGAGATTGCTAAGAAGAGGATACTTGTGATGAGATTTGGAGAAGGGACTCTTTCGATCAATGATTCCAAGCAAGACGACCAATACAAGATGATAGCCACAAGTAAGGGTACTCGATACCTATCTTACTGTGTAGAGACTAGTCGTGCACCAAGACCACTAGCGAAATTCTGTGACTTACTAGGGTTACTTGAATCTGTAATGATCTGAAAAAGGTTTTGCACTAATCTGATATAGGATACTTTGACTTTGCACTAGGGAGACCTGATAGAAAATGGATGAGATGACTGACAAAAGAGAGGGTATGATGCGAAATGGCTGGAAAAATGACTGCAAGATAAGATCTGATCTCTGAATTGGGAAAATAGCTGAAATGGGTACCCAGAAATGGCAAAAAAATTTCTCCAAAGTACATGGAAGCACTCACTGTTACACATGCGCAGGAATAGATGCATAGTAGAAAAGGATAAATGCGCAGAAAGTCAACACAGATGCGTAGTACTGGTAAAGGCTAGATGTGCAAAAATAGGTGGTAAAAGTGTAGTAAGTCGGAGTATATGTGCAGAAATTTGGCACAGATGCATAGCAGAAAATGATAAAAAGCGTAGCTCTGGTTTTTTTTCAATGTTTTTGCAAATTTTTGGCAATTTTTCTTATGTTTTTGGTCTCTTTGGTTGCAAAATGGTCTCTTTTGATCTGATTTTTTTTAACTATGGCAAGAAGACATAGCAAACATAAAGAATGTTTTCATGGCTTTTTTATTTTTTTGTGATTTTTTGACTCTTTTTGGACTAAAAAAGAAAAGCAAGTACAATCCTAGGCTTCAAATGGAATTACAGGGGTTTTTGGCCACTAGAACAAAAGGTGTTTTAACAAAGGCAACCGTTCGAGTGGTTATACATGCGGCATCACTACTCTTTGTTATGGAGTCTCCCAGCTTACAAGGGTTATGCCTTGGAGGGTTTTGGGGGAGGTTGGCTGTTGATATAACACAACTACACTCATTGTTTGAAGCTTTCACTCCAAACACAATTTATTTATAGTGGATTGGTAGGGCTTGGTGTTTAACCTGTTACCACTTAGGGTCATTCCTACTTGGATGAATGGTATCCAAGAGCAGGCCCCTCTAAAGGAAAAACACATGTGAGAATGATATGTCTGGCATTTTGCTAACCCAAGATAGGGGAGAGCATAGGCCTGGTATCATTCCCAAAACACAGAAAATAGTGGTTCTTTTTCCCCTAGTCAGAAAGAAAAAAACTATATGAGCTATCTACTTGGGAAAGCATAGAAGTTTGTTAACTTTGAAGTGATAACAAGATAGCAATGGTTCAATTTTACCCAGATAGCAATGATGTATTTAATTTTACCCAAATAGCACGGATTTGTTAACTTTGAAGTGATGATGAGATAGCAATGGTTTAGTTTTACCCAGATAGCAATGATGTATTCAATTTTACCTAGATAGCATGGATTTGTTAACTTTGAAGTGATAAGAAGATAGCAATGGTTCAGTTTTACCCAGATAGCAATGATGTGTTCAATTTTACCCAAATAGCATAGATTTGTTAACATTGAAATGATAACAAGATAGAAATGGTTCAATTTTACCTAGATAGTACAGATTTGTTAACTTTAAAGTGATAACAAGATAGCAATGGTTCAATTTTACCCAGATAGCATGGTGGACACCAAAAATGTTAAGAGAAAATTGGAGTAAACATGAATAATCAATATAGTATATCAATAATACCCAAAACTCAATGAAATAATAAATAAAGAAGGTCAATCAAGCAAAGAACAATACAAAGCAAACCTCCTTTAATTCTCAACTTCCATTGATTGCCTATCACAAATGATCTTGTCTATGAATATGGCCCTCAGAAGGTGCACTTCCTTGCTATGATTCCAAGATGTCAAATGGGAATGGCTATGATAGTTTCGCCATGAAGATGAGATTCACAACAATGATAATAGTATGGTAACAAGTTGATCGTAAGTAATGAAGGAATTGTTGCCAAAAGCACTCTGTAATTCCTACAAAGTAAGTTTACTTAAAGCTTGGATGATAGAAATGGAAGAATATGGTTCAATTTATAGACTTGGAAGAGAAGAGATCAACGGTATAGAAAGAATGAGAAGATCAATGGTATAGAAACCTTAAGAGAACGTGCGTGAATAGGAAGAAGACAAGTGTCACACAAAAGCTGCTTCGTTTAAGTTAACTGCTTTATTTTATTGAAGATAAGATTATAATTCATAAATTAGAAAGATTTTTTCTAATTTAAGAGTTGTTGATAAAAACAAGGTTGATTGAATAGATAACTCAACTTGTGATTTGATTTTGCATGATTTGAGAGAAATTAAATATTAAATTATTTAATTGTGCGTACATGAAGAAGAAGACTTATTTTTAGAAGATTTGGAAGATATTTGAGGAATCTAGAAGATAAGAAAGCAAATTAAATAAATAAATTTATTTAATTGTTGTGCATGATTTGGAAGAATAAATAAAATATTTGATTATATTTTATTCTTAGAGATTTGGAGGATTTAAATAAATTTAATTGATTTGTTTAAATTTGAAAGAATGATTTTGACTTAATTAAATAATTAAGAATTATTTAATAGTTTTGGAAGAATTTAATTAAATAAAAAAATTTATTTAATTTTGACTTTAGAAGAAGTAATTAAATATTTTGATATTTAATTAACTTAGAGGAATATGAATCAAATAAATAAATTTGTTTATTTATTTATTGATAGAACAATTTAGATAGAATAAATATTAAGAATATTTATTTAGACCAAGTCATGTCATTTTTAGGCGTATACAACACCTCATTATGGTAGTCACCAATCTTGAACTTCACTAAACACTGCTCATTGACCAAAGCTCTATGGTCCTTCTGTAACCATGCAATCCAGTATGGATGCAGATGCTTTCTTCATGTCAACTTCAACTTGTCAACCATCTCCTCCTGAAACAAGATTATCAGTGCTTCCACTGTCAATAATAATATCACAATACTTACCTTCACATTTGCACCTTGTGCAGAATAAACTCTTCCTCTTATTGGGTTCTTTCTCTTGATTCAACAAAGTTCTTCTAACAACTAGGGTTTCTCCCCTTTCAGCATCTTTAGAGCACTTGGATTGCGCATCTTCATCGACATGTGCAACTCATGCATTACCTTGAGGTCTTCTATTTGTCCTTCCTTGATGTTACAAACACTCGTATGCTCGATGTCCTTCTTCTCCACATTGGAAACAGGTTCCTCTGAAAACTCCTCTTCTAGCGCCTTGCCAAGTCTACCTCTTCCTCTTCCTCTTTGCTCACCATTGTTTTGGTCACAAGGGCGGTAGGTATTATCTCCTCTCTGATTTTGACTGGTGCCAACTTCTTCATTTTTATTTGAATCTTTATTTCGACCCCCATAGGGTCTTCCACCAGTCCTTCTGCCTTGACCTCTTCCCCTTTGCTTGCTATCAAATCTTTTATTCGGCTTCTCTTCCACCTTCAGGGAAAACTAGTATGCATCTTCTATGGTGGTCATTCTGACCAGACTCAGCTCCTCTTGAATACTTGGCCTCAATCCATTAATGTAACGGGCTACCTTCTCCTTGTTGGCCTCTGCATGACCGATTTTGACAGTAATCTTATAAAAATCTTTTGTATACTCCTTAACAGACTTGTTGCCTTGCTTCAATCCTTGCAGCTTCTTCAACAACTCCATCTCATAATCCACAGGAATGAACTACTTCAGTTTCTCCACCATCCGATCCCATCTGGTGATCTTTCCTTTTCCTCTTCTATTCCTCTCTAACTAGACCTCCTTCCACCAAATACTAGCATAGCCCTTCAATTTTCTTCTTGCAAACTTGGCCCGCTCTGGGTCTTCCACATCTTCATACTCAAAATATTCCTCCATGTCATTGATCCAATCAATAAGCTGTTCTAGATTTAAATCTCCAGAATATGTAGAAACTTTGATCCTGGGCCTCTTTCCAGTCTTAGAAATGGCACTCAACAACCTACCTTCTACAGGATCTCCTGTAGCTTCTTGTTCTTCCTCAGATAGCTCCTCTTCTGCTTCATCCTTGCTTTCTTCTCTTGTTCTTGGCTCAAACCCTCTTCACAGCTCCTCTTGCAATGCATCAATTTTTCTTTGCAGGGCTCTAAAACCCTCTTCCATCAAAGCATTCTTCCCAATACGATTTCTTCATGGAGGCATCTTGATCTCCGCAGCAAACCCACAACCTCAGGTCTTGGTGCAAACTGCCTCATGGTTGGTGATCTGTCTACACACTCAGTTTCCCTTTCTCTGATACCACTTGATGAAGGGGATAAATCATAAAACACACAATAACAGAAATTACACACAGAAAATAGAATGATATTTTATTAATATGGGAAAAACATTACATTACAGAAGCTCCAATACAATCAGAGGATGAATCCCCTATAGGCTGGAACACATTACAGCTCCCTCTCTCAAGACTCTGGAATCTTTAGCCTTATGTAGCCCCAAATCAACAAGGGTTTCTATTTTCTTGCCTTTTCTTGTCTCTACACCTTCCCCCTTAACTCTCCTCCTCAAGAGTTCCCAAAAATGGTCATATATAGCCCTTTTTGGCGGCCACCAGCTTAATTTTGAAATTTGCATCTCCTTCCAAAAATAGGTCAACTTTGCGGGGCCATAACTTTTGATCTGATGGTTGGATTTTCAATTATAATATCTTTTCAAAAAGTTCTCAAAAATACGATGGTGAAAGATAGACTATTTGGGTTTCCCGCCAAATTTCGGGCCCATCCGAAGCCTCTAAGTGCCTCAAATCTGACTTTGAATATTTCAATAGGGTTTTTAGAATTTGAAAATTTAATATCTTACAAATGACAAATGAAATTGAAGTGATTTCTTCACCATTAGCTTCAATTCACCATTCTAGAGGTCTGTGTGAGATTTTGTATCCAACTGTGCACAAATGCAAACTTACTAAAAATAGTAACCCTACCAAATTTAGTCCTTATTGAAAAGAAACAATTTTTTTTTTGGTTGATGCAAGATTGCTCTTACACCCTGGATGCTCCTGCATCACTAACAAGATAAATGATCTTATCTCGACTAAAATATCCTCCCAATCCTCTACTATGCTTCTCCTTGATCATAATGTTTCTCATGGAACTCCTCAAGATGCACAAATGGCTTCCTTTGACTATCATACCAACTTGGATCATCAAATCTTACCACCTTGACCTATCCATTTAACTATAATAGGTTCCAAACAGGCTTGCCAAGCCTCTGTAAAATTGAGATCTTTAGGGTACAAGTCCTTGAGTTCATTGAACCCAACAACCTAGATATTTCCATCTCTATCAACAAGTTTTGCCTTCTCCTTAAGGCATCTGCAACTCTGTTTGATCTTCCACTCCTATTCTTCAAAACAAAAGCATAACATTGCAAAAACTCAACCCATTTTAAGTACCTCTGATTTAACTTCCCTTGACTATTAAGATATTGCAAAGCCCGATGATCAGTATATAAAACAAACTCTTTTGACAACAAATAATGTCTCCATTTCTTCAAAGCCTAAACTATAGCATAAAACTTGTGATCATAAACAAAATAATTTTTCTTTGCATCATTAAGCTTCTCACTAAAGTAATGGGCTTACCTTCTTGACTTAAAATAGCTCCTATAGCACTACCACTAGCATTGCAATCTACCTAAAATACCTTATTGAAATCAGGAAGTGCTAAAATAGGTTGCTCTGAGAATTTAATGAATCAAGATGCTTGAGGCTTGAGGTGTTTCCCAAAATAGAATTAAGGAAAGAACTAGGGTATAGGGAAATCCTTTTACTAATAAAATCAAACCAAACCAGGGGCAACCCAAAACCCCTCTTATCTAAACTCCCACAACACAAAGAAAAAATGAATTCACACCTCCTTTACGCTCATCAAATTTTAATCAAACAATTCAGATTTCTATAATATAGAAAAAACCACAAATAGTCCCACCTAATTTTCAAAACAAAGACATGATGTCATTTGCTTATTTAACTTTCTCTGGATATTAATAATCTCACATACCCTTTCAAATCCAACAAATGTATAAAGCTCCACATATAGGGCTAATGTTTGGAGGAATAAAACCCTTAGCACGTAACCCCCTTCTAGGAACATACCTTGATTATTTGAAGGAGCCTATTGAATACAACATTCGTAATCTCGTACTATCATATCCTCTCCCCAAGCTTCCAAAATTTAAAGAAGAGAATGACCCTAGTTGCATATCAAGGCCTACATCATGGTAGTGTGGGAACTCCTTCCTTGGGATGGGATGGTAGAAAATATTTTCCTAAATAATTTGGAAGGTATCACTTTGGATTAGTATTATTGACTACCAGAAGCATTGAACCACTCTTTTATGCAACTCATCAATCACTTTATGGTTGCCTTTGTCATAAACAAACTAGTCAAAATAGGAATAAGAGAAATTTTAATGGTCAAACTAGAAACTAATTAGTTGGTTACACATTTCGTCACACGATAGAGGAAAGTTCTCTATTCTTCAAATAATGCACCAAACATGGATTGTAGGGAAATCTATGATCTATTTATACATGCTCTCAATAATGACATACAAAAATGGGTCTATAAAAACCCTTATAAATTGTACAAAGAGGTCCTTGAGAGTGCCCTTATAATTGACCAAGCTACTATTAATAGTGGAAAAAAGGAGTATGATACCAATGGAAGGTTGGTAAACCATGATATAAGTAACAATGAAACAAACATCTCACCATTTAATAACAACATTGATTACAATAATCATGCTGATAATTATATGAATTTGGGGAACCAAAATGTCAATAACTATCCCTCGATAATCAATGACTAGTCATATGACAATCATTGCAAAAGTCTAAATTATGATAAATACTACTCAATTCATAAGAGAATGAGGCATGTTATCAAGTCATGTTGGGAGTGCCATCACCTCATATTAAGCCTCCCAAAGGATCAAAAACATATATTCCTCCACCTTCAAGATAAATTTGATCACACTATGGATGTAAATACAATCAACCACTTCCAACCAAGACATCGACTAAACAAAAATAATAAATCATCATGTGGATACACTTGTATGGGTTACTGCTCATTTCACAAGAAAAATGGGCATGATACTTCAAACTGTAGAAATTATAACAAATCATCCAAAGCCTCTCAAAAGAACTCATGGACACACTCCCACAAGATGAAGGAAACAATCCAAAAAAATGTCAAAACATCTTTGATCAAAATACCTTAGGCCTCATAGAATTAGACAAAAGATCAAGAAGTTTGTGTTACCCAAGAACCAAGCTGACCAAATGACACTACTAGTAACTCAACTTTTTATCACATGCTAGAACTTATTAAAGGTTCTCCTACTCACAAGAGTGCTCTCCTTAATGCATTAAATTTATACCATTTAGTTCAAAATAGTCCAAATGAAAGGCATTCTTCTTCAACATTTGATTTCAAAAAGTCACCCTCAGATAATGACATAGCTGAACATAACGATCTCATCCTCTACCTAATAGTTAAAGTTCAAGATTATTCTATTAAATGGGTCACAATCGATGATGGGTCTATAATCAATATAATCTCTTTCTCTCTCCTTAAAAGAATGGGTTATGATGAAATTCACATCATATGAAAAAATTCCATCATAAGAATTCACAATAAATGAAACATCCAAACCATGGGAAAGGTCAATCTTCAAATACAATTGGGTCCCAAAACTCTCCCAACTAGATTTTACATCATCAATGAAGAAACCACCTACAACATGATCTTAGGAAGATCATGGATTCATAGGATGAGGGTCATTCCCTCTAGCCTATTTCAAGAAATCCACTTCTTACACATGGGTCAAACCCATGTATCATTAAAGGGGATCTTGACACTTTCAAAATTTATAGAATTGAACAAGAAAAAAAGGACAAAAGACCTAGTCAAAACTGCCAATTACCCAGGGATTAGAATTTATACAAAAGGAAAGACATATATACAAATCACAAATGTAACTAAAAGGGAAGTGATAATAGGAGAACTCCCCTTTGATCATAACTCAACAAAATATTGTTCTCCCTACAACTTAGTCTCCATTACAATAAATGTAGACATGAACATTCATATGGTTGAGAACAAAACTAAGGAAGAAAAACAAGAACCAAAACCTACACAAGAACTA
This sequence comes from Cunninghamia lanceolata, assembly GCA_027924645.1. Classification (NCBI taxonomy): domain Eukaryota; kingdom Viridiplantae; phylum Streptophyta; class Pinopsida; order Cupressales; family Cupressaceae; genus Cunninghamia; species Cunninghamia lanceolata. The sequence continues at coordinate 12,342,936 of BSBN01001400.1, forward strand.
GGAAAGTCACCAAAAATTGTTCAAACACCAATACTCATTGCCCCTCAAACATCAAAATTAATACAACTACCAAAACAAACATTGAAACTCTACATGAACAAAAAATGATAAAGCTAGGGGAAAGCTATCACACAATGAAATATGTGAGTACACAAAAGATCTCACCAAACTCGAGGAATTTTTTGCACAAATTCTTCAAGTGTCCTTATAAAAAAAATTTAGATACCAGAGAATACCAAACAAACCTGGACAAAAAGAAGGTCTTCCCAAAACTATTCAATAGTGGAGACCTCATACTCATAATCAATAATCTAATCAATACAAGACCAGATTGGATATATCCTTATGTACTCAAAGAAGATATAAAAAACAATGCCTACCTCTTATATACTATGGAATGTGAAGATCTTATATTTAGAAAAATTAGAAAAATCATAAAATCGTAAAAATCCAAAAAAATAGAAGAACATGAAAATCTCAAAAACACACATCTTCATTCTATCCATCATGCATATTCATTCATAACATGCTCTAGTTATATTTTTCTCTTAAAAAGTAGTATTAAAGTTGTCAATTATAGGTTTATCCTTATAAGCTTTAGGATTCCCTTAAAAGCACAATTATCCATTTTTCCTTTTACATTCCCAACAAATTCAAGCAAAGTTGAACTTTTAGTTTTATATTGATCCCAATATTAACAAATTATGTTTTCAAGTATAAGAATAGAAATCCCATAAGACTATAGTAATAGAACCTTTCCAGTAGACCTTCACTAATCCTCCTTAGTGAAGGGGAAGTCTTATGGGATAGAAAACACTCTTGATGGAGACCATTCCCTTATATTTCCTATCGAAAAATGTCAAGGAGATCATAACTTTACAAAGAAATCAAAATATATACAAAAAAGAGAGAGTCAAAATAATTTAAAAAAGTACGAATGAAAGAGTTAGATTTTACCACAAAAAATCAAAAAAAGAAGAGAGAAAAAAGAAAGAAATACAAAAAAAATGAAAAAAAGAATAGATGAGAAAATAAGATTATTGATGTCCATACTCTTGGGCAGAGATAAATCTAATATTGAAGCTACAAGGGTGGAATCTATCAAAGAAAATAAAGAGAGGTACAAAGTGCAAACATACGCGCGGGCGCGCGCGCAGAACTGTATGCGCGCACACACACGCTAGGCAAACCCAAGAGTTTAGCTATCTTTTAGGACCATACTTATATTTGGAGCCTTCCCTTTACCCTAGGTCTATCTTGTTGACATTCTCTAATCTAAGTCTAGATGGCACTCACAAAGTTTGTTACTCATCTTAGTGGAAAACTAGTCAAAGTGTTTTTGTCTAGATAAGCATCAATGTTTAGCCTTCTACAAAACATAGAAGTTCTGAATTTGTTTTCATCTCCTTTCTTACTCCCACTTGATTCCCTTATCCTATCTCAAACAATTTAAGTAGGTCAGATTCCTATACTAGATCAACTCACAATCCCCTAGCTCAAAAATATTACTTAAGCGTATTCACATTTTTATTCCATTTGCATACATACATATACAATAAAACATGTCATTTCATCATGGAATATAGCATATATAACATAGTACTTTACATTTTCATATATGTGAATCACATCCATACACATTACATACATCATAAACATAAAAAATAACAAAAACAATATCACTTGCATCATCATATGTCATCATCATAGGTATGCATAAACATTTGCATCAAACATATATAAATAAAATCCCTATCCAGCCATGTATGAACAAGAGGGAAAGTGAAGTAAAATATGTCAACTAAGACTACGTATAGACCTCAACCAATTAGGTCTCACAACAATAGGTGAATAACAATGCTTGAGTACAAGTCACTCCTCCAAATGAAGTCAAAAGAATAAAATTGTGCACCCAAGCATGCAAGTCTCCCCATGTAAGGAGGTAAGTGAAAATCTCTTTAATAAACATAGGTCTCTCAAAAAACTCAAGATGTCAAGTCATACCATCACAAGATCATCAAAATAACCATAAAGATCAAAAAATAAAATAACCTAAAAATTGAATATTCTTTCAAAATATGCAATAGACGATAATTTGCCCTCCTCTCTAGATTAATATGTGTTTGTAATATTTTATTTCCATAGCCTAGGCTTGTTTCCTCATATTGTATTTCTTTATCATCATTATTGGTTGTCATGACAAAGAGAGATGACTCAGGTAAACTCAACACCTATGGTAGGTTATCTTGTCTCACTTTTAGTACTTACTTCAAGCTTATTATATATTAGACTTACACCTGAATCAATTTTTATATCAATTCTATATGTAGGACAACAAAAAAGGTAAGTCCATTCTCTTGGCCCACCTTTCATATAGACTACCATCCCTGAGGGGGAAAATATGTAAGTACTAAAATTGCATCAGGCCTACATGGCAGTATGATGATAATAAAGAGGTTCAAATCATGACTACATAGTTGTGAATTACACTCCTTGTAGTATTTTCACTCTTGGTGACATGTCCCTTGTGTTTTCCACCTTTTTGACCATCTTTTTCAACCCCCAAATTGACTTACCCTCCTTGTGTTTTGCCTATTTATCCCTTCTTTTTCCTATTTAGGGTTAGCCCTAGTGTCCCTAAATCACCCCTAGTGTTCCTAGGCCACTTAGGTGACCTTGTGTTCTTTTTGCACACATGAAATAGCTCATATTTTTGGCTTTTCTCCTTCAATTTTAACCCATTTTTTCATGTCAACTTGTGCTCTTCCTAGCCTTTGCAAACTAGATCTCTTAAAAGAGTAACATGAAATAATCCTACAAGCTCTAATACCATGTAAGAGTTAGTATAGAATGTTCTATACAATGCAATATATGGATATGAAGATAAAGACCTAAGATCTAGGAGGTTCAATGAAATCACAAGAGAGACCCAATGTGAAAGAACTATTATATTCTTTCAAAGGATGCAAATACACATTATACATGAATGAATATTACAATGAGACTTGCCCCTAGTTTTATAAGCTACGATGAAACATAAGACAATGTAATACTATGACAAGTGCCTTAATATTATGACTTGAGACACAAAAAGATAACTATCATAAGCATGCCCTAGGTAAACTTAACTAGACTAGTGTGAATACAACCTAATGTGGAACCAATTAGGTGATATACCCCATTCATAGGAACACCCCCTTAAGTGTAACTTAGGGAGCACAAAACAAATGCAAAGATGCAAAGATGGGTCTCAGTTACAAGGCCATGTTAGGTACCCATCTATGAACAATCTATCACAAACAAAGAAAATGAGAAAAACCCATAGGAAAAAACCCCTCTCCAAAAGAGAGAAAACAAAAGAAACATGATCTCTAATGTATAAGAATGAAAAACCCCATGTGAGAAAAAAGTCCCCTCATAAGAGAGAAGAAGAGAAACCATCTAGCCCCCCCTCAATATATAATATCATGCACTAATGGCAAATTCTCAACAATGAAAATTGAAGATGATCCAAGAGTGTCAAACATTTCTCCCCTTATGAAGAAACAAAGCCAAAGATGTATCTAAGAAGTCTTCCCATTCTTGAAAGGAATATAAGGGAAGAAAACTCAAGATATATGAAGTCTTTGAACTCTTCTCAAGAGTCACCATGTCAAATTTAAAAGGTTCCACAATCAAATAATGTGTCCCAAAACAAACTGAAGAAGGTGATAATCCATAATCTAGTGGAAATGGATGTAGAACATGATCCAAACACAACGAAAGCTTCTCCAAATTCTACTCAAGGATCACCAACACAATGGAGAATTGTGAAAAGTGAATAGGTGGAGAAAGAACTGAATGTACCCTCATCACATATAAAGGAGATGATGGAACTCCATAAGAGCTAACATCAAAGAGGAGATGAATGTCCTCAATAGTTTCCTCCAAATCAATAAGATAGGACTCACAAAACAAACTTGCAATGTCCATCAAGTACTAATCTCAAGTAGCTATATCTAGAAGACAATGATCCTACTACACTGAATCACTGGAAGCCCCATTTGAAGGGACACTAAACTTTGAAGGAGCTATAGGGGATGATTAAGGAGACATAATGTTAGCACATTTGAGAGAGGCTTGAATATATTGGTTGGGTCATAGAAAATATGGTCATCACTATGCAGCTAGAGTAGGGAGTGTTGGCTAGTTACATGCCATATTAGATTGTATGATGACATATGTACATTTTTTAGAGTATTGCCTAACTCAAACCTGCATATGAGTGGGGAGTTAGAGGACAGTAGATAGTTTCCTATGTTTTATCCCTCACTATGGAGAAATACTATGTTATTGTCTAGGTCATGCAATGCTCACTACAAAGTGAGACAACGAAATGATGAGGGTGTATAGGGTAGAGGCTAATATATTGAGCCTAAGAGTAGAGCACAATGGATTGTAGAGCCAACTCAATCAAGTGAAAGCAAAAGTATATATCTATATATATATATATAGATTGGGTGGTAGGATCTATATATTTTAAATCATCCACAAGTGTAGGCATTAATGAACCAGATTGAGAAATAACATACTTGGATAGAGATGCTACAATATAGTGAGTTGTAGCTCACAATAGATCAAAAAAAGCTTAAAGGAGTGGTGTGAGGATTATAGAATTGCATCGAGTCACACACCCACTTCAAATCTAGATCACATCTGTGAGGTAGCCCAAACTAGTGCTTGCGCAACTTGATCAGCCACTAGCGCTAGAGGGGTCTAACAACCATGCTCCTTCATGACCCAAATATTTTTATATGAATAAACACCACATTTTGTTATATTGCTAGATATTTGTGTATATATGATATATTCAATGAAGTTTTGTGATTATATATATGTCAAGATTTTGATGGTTTTGAGTGTATTTATGTGTTATGAGATGTGTAATTTGATGTAGATATTTTGATTATTTATGCAATTTATAATTATGATGTTTATATGTATGAAATTATTTAACTAAATGTAAGAAAAACTTAATTAGACAATGGAATGAATGTAATTAATTATTTTTTTGCACAATTAGGTAGTTAACATGATAGAGAAATGATTTACTCCAAAGAAAGGATACAAATCGACCATAATAGTAGTTTCCATGACTTCTAAAACTTACAACAAAGAACTCAAGACAAAAGTTGAGATTGTGTCAAGGAGAAACAAAAAGCATGTGTTCAAATGTAGGGTGTGGAAAACACATAACAAAGTGTGAATAAATTGCATAGCTATAATATATTTTCTCCCTTGTCTTGGGTATCTATTTGTGATCCAAGATGGATATTCCCTTCCTTCCAAGTACAACCCTACTCTTTGTATTTGTGGGATGATTATGGAAAGTGTTATCAAGGCTAGATAATGATGTAATGTGCATGATTTGATGGAATTCCTACACCCAAGAGGCTTATTATAACTGAAAATCTATATGTACAAGCTTGTTGCATGTTCTAAGGATTTCTATTTGAACAAATTTCCTACCCTTGTGCCTAAAATGTACTATAAGGGATCAATTGACGTATGCTGCAATACTATAAGGGATTTATATCATACATATGAGCTATATGAAGGTATAATATGGATGGGTAAATGGATGATTAGATGTCTCCATGGAAAGTTGTAATACTAGTTTTAGGGGATTCTTTCAACCTAGTTGTTGAATATCTCTTTCCATATTTGTTATCTTGATGTAATGAGGAGGTGATTAATATCACAAAATTATATGCATTAAAAAATGTTTTGTAAAGGTGTCTCTTTGTTGAATGTGGTGTATTGCTAATTTGACGTGGATAGTTAATATTGTCCATTGTGTAGTATTTCTCTATTTTTAATATGTGAAAATGCATGTTCCTAGTTCTATTGTAGCTCTACATGGCTACCCTTCTTTCTTGCATGTTGTGACTTTGCTTCCCAATGGAATAGGCACTATTCTAGTTGGTTAAGGATTCAACATTTTCATCAAAAACATCATTTTATTTCTATTGTAGCTTAGTTTCTACCTTACATACATGTTTAACTCAACATTGTAAATTTTGTCATATATCAAGAAATCTCTCTCAAAGCTAGAGATATTTGTAGCCCATTTCTTAGTAATATGTATCATTAATGTGTTATAAAAGCATTTAGATGGATCTAAGGATGAGTTCACAAGATTCATGTGTGTAAGGAATATTTAAGGGGATTCATGATTAGTGGTTCAAATATGTTTTATCTTAACTTGTATATGTATGCTTGTATAATAGATTCTTATTGTGAGGTTTAATAGGTTTTCTCATGGATATAATTAGAGTATGGTAGCGAAGGCCTTGTTCTTATCTCTTCATTTATCTTTAATTATCTTGTTTATAAGGCCTCAAGGGTCACCCTCATAGGTTATATATAGAGCCTAACAAAGAAGAGGAGAAGCCCTACCCCTATGCATTAGCTTCAAGTTGCCTTTTTCCTATTGATTTATATAGTGCGCTTGTCAAATATGTATTCTCCTTTATCTTGGTTTTTAGTTGTGGTATTGGTGAAAAGGGTCCTACAATTTTGGGAACCAATATATTGATCTCTAAGAGATCAAGACTTGAGGCTCTAACACACCCAACAGAGCTATGTTATTTTTGTAATGTGGTCCTATCATTTCCAATAGGAAATGAATGTGTCATTTGTTAAACTTTGTTAATCACCTTTAGACATAGAGTTGAGCTCATATACCAAATAAATAATATGTTCTCACCAAACCTATACACAATACTCTAGCTAGAACCACGTGATGGATTCCTATTCCCCATCATAGATGCCAACCAACAAGAATTGTCCATTATTAAAGCTATGTGTAACTTTCTTTCCTTTTATATTATCATGCATAGATTGCTAACGTCAAATGATAAAATCATATACAAAGTCTATAACCTTTTTCCATTTAACCACAGATAAAAAAAAATGAACATGTAGTCCATTCATAATATCTTTGTGTAGAGGAAAAACAAGAGTAAATTCCTATGGAGTATATCACTAGGAAATACTACCATTGTCACCATCTTTGCATGTAGTAAATTATTATTTTCCCCTCATTAGACACATAATACATACCTATCACCATGGATCTCAATATATGCATGTAACCCATATAAATTTTTACTTTGATTAAACCTACAATCTCACATATTTTAGAATAAAATCTCCAATTAACCCCGCCATATCCATCACCTCAAGCCATGTGGTAGTTCCACATTAGTCCACAAAACATAGACCCTCAAGTTCATCCTTATAATTACCATTCAAATAATGAGAATGTACCACAAATGCCAAATGATGACCAAAACCTACTAGCTTACTGTCTTCCATGACCACCAAACTCATGCATCTCTTTATAGATCAAACAAACTAGAATAAACACTAGAGATCAACAATGTTGTATGAAACACACTAAATGAAGATACACACTCATTGTTAACCTTTTTCACCATCACCAATTATAGTTAAATATGTCACCTTTTCTTTCTTTCTTTTATAAAGCACTTCTAGGTTGAGCAATGTTGGATCCACCAATAACAAACCATTTAGACACTTGGGAACTTGTGATTAGTCCTTCACAAAAAGGGCCTACTTAGGCATCGACATATTTGCCTCTGCCAAATGAATGTTCACTACCTAAGCCCAAGCTCTGAGAAGAAGACCACATACCATACACATTACCATATGGCTAAATATAAAAGCTAAAACATAGGATTCCACTAATGGCATTCCATCACAAAGAAAAATGAAAACATATCAAATTGTGTGCTATCAGTGTGGAAGACTAAAGAGTTGATTCTCAGTCATAATACATTTATGATATGTTCACATAAGTTACATGGTATCTAATGTAACATTCTGTAATGTATTTTTAATTACTAATTTATATATATAGCTAGAAACCTAAGTCACATATAGATAGAGAAAATAAATTTAATTCTTATCATAGTGAGTTTAAAATTTTATATGGGTAGAAAATGAATAGCTAAACCTTCAATTATCATTCTAAGAATAAATATTCATCATTTAATTGGAATTGTCATAACTAAGGGATAATCATCCCTTCTCTTGACACCACTTAATCTTATGTCCACTTTAAAATGGATTAAAGTCTTAAATGGATGGTCACCCTTTCTCCCATAAATTTCAAGCCTATTAAAGGTATATCATCATTTACTTGATACTAAAATATCAACATTTTTTGGCTAGATTAAATGTGTTTGAACATCATGGGAAGATAACGTTTTACTTAAATACTTACATATAACATTGAATAAATGAAGGAATGGCTGTTCTTTCTTCCCAAACAAGATTGAGATTGAGGTATACCATCATATCACCATTGAGGATCTAACTACTAGTTTACATAAACTGCATGCAATAGTTATATTGATAGGCCCTTTTTTTGCTATTATAAAATTAATATGTAATATGAGTATGGTACCTCTAGTTCAGGGATATTATAGATAATCGCTTTTTTGTATTATAATCACAAAATATATTTTTTCATGTTCTTTAAAAAGATGAGAACACTTATAAACTAGACTCTTTGAAGATCATTTTAATGAATCTACTTAGTTGATTCCATGTTTAGCATATCTTTTATGTATGCTCAATATAAAGTGTCAATACAAATATTCTTTACACATGATATTTTATATACTAAAGTGTCAATAACAAGCACAAGCAATAACCTTCAATCAAATTATTATCATAAACTAGATATTCTCCACATGTACACCACATTCATATATTCCCATAGACCTAGCTTATGAGTGCAGTCAACTCTAGTAGTTACCTACTAGCTTTAATTTTTTGAAGAGATGTAGAAGACAACATAACAATATCTATCAATAATTATAATATTACCTTCTCCCCTCTTTCAAAGTCAATCTTAAAACAATATTTTTAAATTCTTTTGTACATAGATTCTTAAGGCTTTCATAAGTTAACTATTGATTTGAGTAGATTATACATGTTAATCTTTGTTGAACACTTTCTTATACCATTTGGTGTGTGAATATTGTTATGTCTTAAAATTTTCTCTTATATAATTTATTAGAGCTACACCAACCAAAAGTCTTATATATTATTTTTTATTTTTAAATATTAACTAATTTTATCCTTGTTATTAGATCCCTCATATCAACATTTCTCATTATTCTTCATTTCTCCATATTATCTTTCATGTGTTTTAGTGCAAACTCAAATCGTAGTTATCACCTCTGACAAACAATCAGAACTTTAATAATTAATACAGATTTGATTTTACATGAACACATTTCTAACTGTAGATGACACTTGTAAGAAAAAAAGCATGGTTGTACATCACAAAACTAAGGTTATAGCTTTATTTTACCAAAAAAAATTGTACTTATTGTATTTTTTAATTAACTTATTTTTTATATTTATGATCCACCCTATAAATTATTACTTATAAAAATTGCTATCTTGATTTTAACAAATCAACACAAAAAGTTGGTCAACTTTGCTTTCTTGTTGATGATGTCCTTGAGATACTTTGTAATACGAGTTCCTCTTGGAAAGGCTTCATGCTCTTTACACCAATACCTCATTTTTCTACTAATTTTACATACTCAAAATATCAAGCTCCTTCCCTCCCCAAAGCTTATTGTGAGGGAGGAGGAGATGGTTTCTAGACAGGTTTTAATGCCCCTTTAAGAGGAGACAAGTAAAGCTTCTTGGACCCATTCAAGGGTTAGGAGCTTTAAGGTTTCTAATTCTCCCAATTTGGATACCTGAAGTCCTTCTAGGCTAGCTAAGTAGGCTAGAAAGAGAAAAGGAAAGGTTGCCTCTTGTGTGGAAGGGTGTTGTGAGGAGGAAGTTGTAGATGATAGGAGGAAGGTGTCTAAGGGGAATATTGCACTTTCATTTAAGAAGGTTATTGATGAGAAGAATGTTTTGCAAGAGAAGGATATAAATAAGGTATTGGAAGGGGAGGACATTATTGTATATGTTGGTCCCACTGAGGGCAACAATGTTTTCCTTGATATGTCCCTTGTTAACCCTTTTTGTTGATATATCCCTTGTTACCCCTAAATGTTTTAGGTAGGCGGTCTATAGAGTTGAAGAGTTGGCCTCTATTCTTAAGTAATCGGTGAATAAGTCAAGTGGGATGGAGAAGGAAATATTGATCCACCACAATATATTTAAAGGGTTGTTTATGAAGAATGGGAGGCTTACCTTAAGATATCTTTGTTCCACTAAAGCTTAAGTGGTGTTTCTTCTCAATGAAATATAGATGACAATTTGGTCAATGAGCAAAGGGACATCCTAGAAGATATTTGCAAACTCAAAGAGGACATGTTGAAGTAAGACGAAAGAATCAACAATCTAGACGGTGAGTTGCAAGCCATTAAGGAGAATGTGAAAAAAGTTGTTGATGTCAATAGTACTAGTATCCAAAACTATGCCAAAAGCATCCATATGCTTCATGTTGGATAGAAGAAACTCAACAGTCCTACTCAAGAGGGCCTTAGCACCAGGGCCTGCAGCAAGAAGATGGCTAAGGGTTGTGTGTTTGATGAACTAGCTATAATATTCGTGGATGAGCATCTGGAGTTCCTCAAAGAAGAATGGGAAAAAATGATTGTCCTTAATTTCCTTTTTACTTTTATATTCATTTATGTTCATTGTTAGTTTCTTGTAATATTGATGTATAACTAATTTATTTTTAGGTTGTTACAGAAATGTTATTTCAATAGCTTAATTTTCTGCTTAGCTATTCCTTGAATGGTTGCTTTGTTGTTTCTGCTTTTGTTACTGTTAAAAGGATAGGCCACTTTCAAAACCCCTTTTTTTTATCCTTTCTTTTTTTTAAAACCAGAAAAAGGTGTAGGAACACCCACAGATTAGGATATCTTAAAAATATTACAAAAGATTGTGGCTGAAGCCAAGTCCAGTATTAGAAAAAACAGCAGTAAAACCTTATCAGTCCTTATCCATAGGTATCTAACTAATAAAACAGGAAAACAGAGAAAAAGTCAGTTGCCTTTTTTTCATCCTTAACCACTAAAATAATAATAAAAAATAAATAAAAAGTTATTCGGCTATTTGACATGAGATGTGATCTCCTTTGTGCGTAAGTCTTCACGGAAGAAGTTGCAAAAAATACAAATCATTACGTGTAACTATAGATATACCAAATCCATCCCTCTCGACGAATACGATGCACACGCTGAATTTTACATCCTAAACACTACTTTAATACCAAAACGACAAACGATGCTGTCCACATAATTACATAAATTAGCCCGGAATTTTGCACAATAAACTCGGGTTTCTTCGGCTTACTGTGGCTTTGAGGAGATTGATTGTTCAAAATACATGTTTTCATGTTACCGACGGTGACAATTTAGACTGATATTGCATTGTGACTGCTTACTAAGCACGGATGATAACGACTATCCACCAACAGCATTAAGCAGTCAAGTTTCGTCAGATGATTTAAAATATGATGGACACATATAATTTGCGGTTTACATCCGAGTAATGGTAGAGAAGAGATCGGATCTGCACGCTAAAATTCATACAACATTGATAGAGATTTGGACAGATTGAATGTTCATGCACATTTGATTTCACGAAAGAGGCCACTTGCGTTGATTTCTATAGCATATCAGTTCTTCCAGACTCCTCTGCTTACGTTAGGATTCATCAGAGTATATGGGGGCAATGTAATTTTTAAAATATTAACATCAAGATCAAATGATTATTTACTTACGGGTCGTCTTATGATTGTATACTGTATATCCATTTATGAAATATTCAATACTATAAAGTTGTATAAACTCTTTACAGTAAAGGTATGGGTGTTCATCACCTTTTTCTTTTAAAAAATAAATAAATAAATAAAGTTGTGACTTACTTTGAAGTGGGACGTTACATATTTATTATGTATAATATTGGAAATACATTTAATTTTTTATGTCATATAAATACATTTAATTTGGAGTCATATAAAAAACAAGTCATTTTCACCATTTAAATTTGGAGAGCATTTTGGATTTCCCTTGAACTTTGTAACGACTCTTGGATGTAAAGTTAAACTTAAGGACCTACCTTGCAAAATGTTACATAGATGTATTAGATAAAAAATTTGGTAAGTTTTGTTTTTGTCATTCATTTGACTATATGTAAAAATGGTTGGGATGAAGAAACAAGACAATAAAGATATCTACATGCTTTCAAAATAGCTATTGGAAGTGAGTTGAAATTCTTCTTGATAGCATGACCAAATAGCTCATAGCTTTAGGAAGTGAGTTTGGTAGATTTTTTCTTGAAAGGGTTTCCTAGGGTAAGTCTTATATTATGTCTTTCTTTTTTACTAAATTATTTGGATTGCATGTTTTACTATGCAAGTGCTCTTTAATTAAGATTAGTATTATTTCCTACATTTAGTACAAATAATTGATTTTAGCTTGTTTGATATGTGGGATGAAGGACATTTTCACACTATATTAATTTTGGTTTTAATTGGATTATTTTTCATGGGAAAACATTATTTAGGTTCAGAAAAATGGCTAGCAATTCTAAAAATTGAGATTAAAATATTAAATGGCACAAATTTTGAGCTTTAAAAATTCAAAATGAAAAACCTATTGGTGGATCTTGATCAATGATTTGCAATGATCGGTTTTATTCCTTGACATATAGATCATAATGACCATGTTAAACTTGATAGAAAGTATACAATAGTTTAGTGCTTTAAAATATTTATGAAAATGATGCAACAATACTGTGAGACAAAATTGGTAATTTATATACAAAATCCTTGGTAAATAACTTATTCTTGTAGAAAGTTGTATCTTTTTAAAAAAATTGATCGAGATTCAATAACTAACCACTTGAATTATTTTAATACTCTTGTCAAAAAATTAGAACCATTCAAAATCAAGATTCAAATGAGGAAGATCAATGTATTTCCTTGATTTGCTCATTGCTAGATTTATGGGATAAGCTTGGCATGACAATCAGGAACATCACTTCCAAGTAGAAACTTGAAGACGTAGTTGGAGCCTTGTTCTGTAAATAATGAGGTGGAAATAGATGGATATTGCTAAAAGGGTAAATTCACAAAGTTAAGTCCACTTAAGGTGGAAGTTTCGGCCTTAGAAAAAAATCTAAAATTGGGCAAACCAAAATGGGATCCCATTTTTACAAATGGAATCTCGAGCATAAAATCTAGGATGAGATCCCATTATGTAGTGGTATCCCGAACCCAGCACCAAGAAACGGGATCTCATTTGTGAAAACTATTTTTTTTTAAATTGACTGCGTGCTCATTTTCTCCCAGCAATAGTGAGAACTGCGGAAGGAGATCTCGAGTACAAACGCACCATTTTCGGCCATCAAAAGTCCAGGTGAGTGGATTTTTCCACATTTGTTTGTTTTTTGTGATTTATGGTTTTTCTTTTAAAGTTTTTTTCTGTATTTTTCTATGTATTAAGTTTTAAATTTGATTTCAATCTTTCAAAACTGTATAAATCCTCATATGAAAGAAAACTAAAAGACAACTATCCTACACACAAAAAAAAAACCCTAAACTGAATTGGAAACCTAAAAACAACTATCCTACATAGGGCTTAAATTTGACAGTTGTATAGCTATATGTATTTACGCATTTTAGCTGTAAATTACAACTAAAATTTTGAATAGACCGTATCATATGGAAGGAGGTATTTGGATAAACTGTAAAAATTTATATAGGAATATGATGATATATATTTGGTTTTTATATAATTTACTTATACTAAAGTATGTAATAGTATTTTAAAGGCAACATTGAATAGACAACTGTCATAAAAAAATTGCTTGACAATCAACGTTGACTGTCAAATTTAAGGCCTGATCTTACAAACACAAAAAAAACCTAAACTGAATTGGAAACCTAAAACCAATTACCCTACACAAAAAAGAAAACCCTAAATTGAATTGAAACAAAATCCTAAAGTCTCAATGGTTCACATTTGATTAATTTGTATAATGTTAGATTCTTGAAGTTTTTATCAACTTGTTTACAAAGATAAATATATCAAACTTGGTCAACTTAAGATAAAATAATTCCATTAGCATAGTTTATGGACCTAGGATTTAGATGACATTTATTAAGGGGTGTCAGGTTAGAAAATGTCCCCTTGGGGGCTTTTCCCTCATAAGGTTTAGCTCTCGGGTCTTTTGCATGCATTTAGGACATCTTAGTTCATAATTTGGCATCCTAATGGAATGAGCCCAAGGTAACATGACAAATGGGACCTAGGAGGACCTCTTGAGCTATACCCTGCCCAAAATAGGGGGGGATTGGGCACCCACGCCCTAGTCCTGCCCTATTTTGGGGCAACCCTATGACCATTATTTGGGTCCTTTGCCAACGTGGTAAGTTTGAATTACAAAAATCTTGGTAGGAGTGTTTGTAGTTGCATATAAAAGCATGTTTAGGCATTCATTTGTAAACTAGATGATTACTAGCAAGCTATTGTGTTCTCAAGGTGATTCAAGGCTTTCATTGTGTTGCAAGAGCAGACTTGTGTGGTTTGTATTTTTGTTTACAGATTTGGTCATCCATTTCATCATGGAATGAAGAGCATCTTCCTCCCATCATATCTTCACTACAAGGTGACATTATATTGTGTTTTCATTATCAATTCCTTTGGTTTTTGCCTCTGCCTCACAAGGGCACACACTCTTTATCTAACAATAGTGTTCAAAGACTTAAGTGTCCTCCAGGGCTTGACTGAGGCAAGCCTCTAAACACCACAACCCCCAAACCAAGTCTTGTGATTATAGGTTACAGGTGTCGTATTTGGGAGAAATGAAGTTGCATGAAGGATTGGCAGGCATCAAGGATTGGGGATCTAAAGAGAAGCATGACACTGGAGAATTTCTAGGACTTGGGCACTCGCTCTAATGTCCTCCCTAGCTTAATTCCCAAAAATAGAAGTTACAGGGTTGACTGATGTCGAAGGAGGTCTGGATCCCGCAAAGAAATTGGTAACTTGGATTTGGACACCTGCTCTAGTGTCCCTGACTATTTCACCTTTGAACCCTAAAAACAAGTATTCT
Organism: Cunninghamia lanceolata; assembly: GCA_027924645.1. Taxonomy (NCBI): domain Eukaryota; kingdom Viridiplantae; phylum Streptophyta; class Pinopsida; order Cupressales; family Cupressaceae; genus Cunninghamia; species Cunninghamia lanceolata. Next base: position 12,358,047 of record BSBN01001400.1, read on the forward strand.
GTGATTTGCTATTTTACTTCCGTCTACAAGAGCATTTTCTATTATCTGTCAATTTATTGTCGTATTTGCATAATTAGGGTTTTAATGATCAATTGAGCATAAGAGAAGAGAAATTGATAATTAAATTCCCTAATTCAAGTTTTCCTACATCTCACAGTCATCTAGGTATGATAGTGCTCGCCACTTGACCCTAGGTTCTTGAATGTAAAGTGGAGAGGAGGATTTAAAAACCAAAACACTAAACATTACCAAATCCAATTTTTCGCTAAACATTTTGGTGAACCTGTGCTTTTGGACTTAAATGAAACTTGCTAAATGTGTGTCTTCATATTTGGATTGATTTTATTCATTCATATAGTCATTCATTTTATTGCACTGAGAAAAATTTAAAAAAAAATAAATTTTAAAAAATTCAAAAAAATTGCATTGTTTGGCTTACTAAATTGCATCAATTATTTCTAAATTTTCCCAATTTATGATTTTTTCATTAGATCTGATATAAACTATAGAAAAAGCACAAAAAATTAGAAATTTGCATTGCTTTTTCATCATTAATTTGCTAGGCTTTTGTAGAGATTTTGACAATTTTCATATAACCTAGTGATTCCAAAATCTAGGGTTAGTAGGCAAAATCTTCTTTCATATTTTTCTACTAATTTCAGATTCTTATTCAAATTTTTATTTGGCTTTAGTCTTTAATTTTAGTGTAAATTTGCATTTAGATTTAAAATATTTCTATTTTTGCATAGAAAATTTCAACAAAAACTTGCAATTTTAATGCATTTTCATTAAATTTGCATTGGCATTTTGCATATTAAATCTTGAAAATAATTTTAAAAACTGAGATTATTTAATTTTCATCATAAATCAGACCATAATACATTCACATAGCATTTTGTGTCAACATCTCAAATCTAGGGCTTTAAAAACAATGATTTTCGCTAAATTTGGCCTTATCGACTCTCTAAACTTGCACCATAGGCATGTTGTGAAGAGTATTTTAGCATTAATTTTATATTATTAGGGTAATAATTTTCTGTCCCTCCTAAAAATATTCACAACACCCTTTTAATAGTCTCTTGTAGTGAAAATTTGGTGAAAAACTACACATTTTGGTTATTTTTTGCTGTAGGGTTTGACCTAGTTTGCACTCCAAGCATGTTGTGATCAATTTTATAGATTGAGGTGACTGATATTATTGATATTATTTGTTTTACCTCCTAAAATTCCTTACAACACCCCTTTTGCTAGGTCTTAGAGCTGAAAAACTATGACAAATAGCCTATTTTTGCTATATTTTCACTAGGGTTTGACCTTAAGTGGTACTAAAAGCATCTTGTGTTGGGTATTTTGGCACCAAGAGGCTGTTATTACTGATATTATTTTCTTTCCGTCATCGTTTTCCTTACAACACCCTTTGTTATTCCCTTTTGCATTGAATTTTGGTGAAAAAGTGTCTATTTTGACATATTTTCACTATATTTTGACTTGGCATTAACTTGAAATCACATCAAGAGTGTGTTGAGAAGGATAATTTTGTTGTCTTGGACTAATATCAGACATATAACTTTCTTCCCTTGACTAAAATCCTTACAACACCCTTTGGTTCATTCGTTTGCATTAAAAAAAGTACAAAATTCAAAGCATTTTTGGCTTTCAAATATATCATTCTCTTAGGGTTTGTCATCTTAGTTTGGGCATTGAGTGTCGTGTGCTTTTACATAAACTTTATGACCTATCATCCTAAAAACAATATCCCTTTGAGAAGAAGTATAAGATTAATGGGATCTAGTGCTCTTGACGAAAACAATATCCCTACCTCTGACAATCCTTTGCACACCTTCTTTACAAAGGGAGAAACTCAAATTGTGAAAGATATCATACATCCTCCAACCACTATGGAAGACCAAATATTTCATGATGTTGAGGATGCTATTGAGGTAGTAGGACATGTACCTATGGAACAAGTAAATAAGCTTGATAAAGACCTTGCTGAATTTCAAGAATATTTGCAAACTGAGAGAATAGTTGAAGAAGCCTTACCTATGATTCATCATGTAAGAGAATTGATAAAAGAAGGACAAGATGGACTTAATGTTATTTGTAGTTTAACATATATTGTGCAAACTAATGTAATTCCGGTGAGTGAATGTGCAAAAGTCATTAACAACATATCATCACCATTGCATACTCAAGTTTCAGTGCACCTATACCGACTACAGGCATATCAACCTTCACATCAATGATCTTAAAAACTGATGCAAATATTTGTAGTAATGCTACCACTAGTGTGGGAGTATCTAATGGCACCAATTACAAAGCTATGGTATTTGATTATCAGAACTTGGTCCATAATGTGACCATTCCTATGAATAGTTGTTCTCAACCTCCCATCACACACAATTATTCCCAACCATCTTCAACCAACCAATATGTTCAACAACCATTAACCTATTCCCAGCCTCTACCTGTCACATCTCAATATCAATCACCTCTTCACCTTGGTTCTAATTTATCTCAACAAACCGCATCTCCAAATGATGCCATCCTAAACCAACTTTTACAGGGTATGAATCCTTTACAACAAGAGGTAACAAATTTGACAAACTCTTCGCAGCCTAGTCTATGAACATATCATGCATGTAATCTACTTTCCTATTCAATCTTGAGAACTCCTATGCCTGAGAGGTTTGAGACTCCCCACTTTGAAAAATATGGTGGAAAAGGTGATCCTAATATTTATGTGGCAACATTTACAACTATGTGTAGTGATTTCTATTTTGAAGAGGATTTGTTGGCAAAACTTTTCTTGTGATCTCTCAAAGATATGCTTTAAAATGGTTTTGCTCTTTATCTCCAAATTCAATACACTCCTTTTTCCAGTTGATTGATCTTTTTTTACAACATTTTCAAGCAAATATCAGACCCCAAGTTACCCTTATTGACTTGGTTCAATGCAAACAAGGTTTGAAAGAAAAGTTGACTGAATTCATTAGTTGGTATCAAGGGCTTTATGCACAGATTCAATATCAAATGAAAGATGATGATATTTAGAAGATATTTATTACAAATCTAGAACCTAATATTTGTGATAAGATCCTCTTGTTGAAGTATAACTCCTTTCAACATTTATGCACTGCCCTTCGTGATTATCAACTTTCGTCTAGTTAGTATGAAAACTAAAACTTATTGGCTCAAGTTGGTCAATCTACGGGTGGATCATCAAAAAACAACTTTAAGAGGAACAATAATAACAAGAGCTTCATCAAAGTTAATGGACCAAATATGAACAACTTTTTGAATGTTTCAGCTATCAATAATCTGAAGAAAGCATCATATCAACCAGGAAAGTTTACTCCAATATCTAAATCCTACCATTCCATTATGAACCAAGATGTGAGTAATAACATTCTAAAGCTTCCCTTGATCAAGTCTGTTGATCCTGGTAAACAAGGACCTTACTTCGATGATAATGCCTTTTGTCATTACCATCAGACACAAGGACATGACACTGAACGATGTATGTGTCTTAAACATGAAATACAAGACCTTATTAATTGAAATGTCATCCAAGTATCATGTGTGAATGACAATGGAAACAAATCGGTTGCTCCACCAAATCAAAACTTACAAATCTTCACTAATCCTTTCCCTAAACACACTGAAAACAATATGGTGGAACATGGTTCAGTGGAAGTAGACGAGGATGATTACTTAGACTATGATAGCATCGTGGGACTAATTGAAGTGGATAAGAAAGAAATAAACAATCCACCTCATCCTCAAAGAAATGGAATTTATGTTGAGTTTCCTCCTCCATTATCCTTATATGGATCAGGAGATAATCAAGATACATTTGAAAAACAAGAACAACAAATAATACAAACAAGTAAGATGGTACAAGATGATTCCCGTCCCCATGCTAGAAAGATTCAACAATGAAAACTTGATAAAAATTGGAAAAGAGCTAGATGACTATCAAAAATTGGAGAAAATAGTGGTTCCCCTCCTCATAAGTAACAAAAAGTTATATTTACACAAGGAGTAACAAATCAAGCATCACATGACAATCAAAAAAACTTTCATAAGAACGACTCAAACTTTGCACTCAACATGATCAAGTACCTCTCCAAGAGGTTTGCAAGTTCCCAAATTTGATATGCAGATCAAATAGGTAAGTATCTCTAACCTTTTATCTCTCTCATGATGTGCTTCCCCCATGATGTGTTGTGTGTTGTTTAGGCCTCCTGGGATGACCTCAGATTCTCCCATAAGGTTCAGGATACAAGGAGACCGCCTCTGTTGTGACCTTCTTCTATTTGTATCATCATTCTTCTATATTGCCTCTCTCTCTGATTTCATTATTGTGTGTTGTGTCTTACACACAGCATCGCAGTTGGTGACCTGGGGGCACCCTCCTATGTGATTGTCCCTAGGACACTTGTTTATCCTCTCTTATTTATTGTTTCCATTCCTCTAGTGTTTCTATCTAGCAAGCAGATGACAACAAACATTTATACTGATGTAGACCTAGTGTCCCTTTCGACATCAATCAAAAATTGGACTTAGTTCCTAATATGACAATGGGGTTGTATATCTTATCCAACACTTGGCTAATGGAAGTACTCATGCTTTCCGCATAGTGAATTTGATGATATTTATGTCACATTTACAAACCTTAACAATACTACTGCTCTATGCACCTTTGTTTGTCTTTGAATCTAGCCTTGGCTATACTTGATTTCGAGAGCTTCATGATATAGCCCCATGCTTATCCTTGAACTCTGAATTTGTTGTATAACCTTGGCTCTTTGTGTGGTTAATCATATGCATTGATGTTGTTGTTTATCATGATGTTGTAGACACTAACATGTTTCTTGTAGGGATGTGTTTGTGGGAACATTTGGCGATCGTAAAGTATATGTCACCTTCGAGGGGCATGGGCTTTGCAAAAGTTGGTGTTCCATTGTGTGTTTTCTTCCTACCTTAATGTGTTTGATATTGATAACTAATATCAACCACCTTAAGGTGGGGGCATATATAAGGTAAGTTTTCTATTGTAGATGTTAGCTATGTGCTTGTCCTCAAGTACAGTCTAAAGACTTACTCGATGAGCGCATCCTGCATCCTAAGTTTGTTTGTAATCAATCAATCAATCATATAACCCCTCTGCGGAGGTGGGATATCATGTATATCCTTTTTATCTTAAGCCCTCTATGGAGGTAGGGATGGTGTATTTCTCAGAGCAGATTGCATCATCCTGTCATTTTCAAAAGTCCTTTGTGGAGGTGGGGAGTGGTTCTATGACTAACTCAACCCTTAAGCATGTCTTCAGTGATTGTTGTGGTGAAGCCCAATCATCAGTGTGTGCCTGTAATGTGCATGAGATGGTGATGAGCCTAGAAATAGGGAAGACACTATCGCTTGTCTTCCGTGTTTTCTCCATGTCTTCAATTTTGTGTGTTTGACTTACTTATTTTGTGTGGCATGTTCGTTGCCCCATATGCAGTCTAAAGACTTGCTCGATGAGTGCATCCTGCATTTTAGGAGGTTTTGTGTGTCTTGTGTGTGTGTTGCCCCATATATACAATCTAAAGACTTGCTTGATGAGTGCATCCTATATTATGGGAGGTTTTTTTACTTTCCAGTACTTGCATTTGCATTTCGTATATATGAGAAAAAGAAAAGAAAAGAAAAGATATCATTTTTGTCTTCCATGCATTAATGTGTCTTTTATGCATTGATTGTCTTCTCCATGTTCTGTGTGATTGTAACTATCTTCTCTATATTGTGCCTATTATTGTCCTCTATGTGGTTGGCGTGTCTTCTCCTTGCTTGGCATGTTTGTTGTGTTTATGACCATACTTTAATGAATGTATTGGCCTTGCATTTATAAATACATTAAAGTGGGGGCTAAATGTAACATCAGAAAATGTCCCCTTGGGGGCTTTTCCCTCATAAGGTTTAGCTCCCAGGTCTTTTGCATGCATTTAGGACATCCTAGTTCATAGTTTGGCGTCCCGATGGAATGAGCCCTAGGTAACATGACAAATGGGACCTAGGAGAACCCCTTGAGCTATACCCTACCCAAAATAGGGGGGAGGACTTGGGCACCCATGCCCTAGTCCTACCCTATTTTGGGGCAACCCTAATTTCTAGGTGTTGATTTATGATTGTTAATTGGGTCCTTTGCCGACATGGGAAATTTGAATTATGAAAATCTTGGTGGGAGTGTTTGTAGTTGCATATAAAAGCATGTTTAGGCATTCATTTGTAAACTAGATGATTACTAGCAAGCTATTGTGTTCTTAAGGTGATTTAAGGCTTTCATTGTGTAACAAGAGCAGACTTGTGTGGTTTTTATATTTGTGTGCAGATTTGAGCATCCATTTCATCATGGAATGAAGAGCATCTTCCTCCCATGATATAGTCAATACAAAGTGAAATTATATTGTGTTTTCATTATCAATTCCTTTGGTTTTTACCTCTGCCTCACAAGGGGATGCACTCTTTATTTGACAACAGTGTTCACAGACTTAAGTGTCCTCCGGGGCTTGACTGAGGTAAGCCTCTAAACACCACAACCCCCAAACCAAGTCTTGTGATTGTAGGTTACAGGTGTCATATTTGGGAGAAATGAAGTTGCAGGAAGGATTGATAGGTATCAAGGATTCAGGATCTAAAGAGAAGTAGGACACTAGAGCATTTCAAGGACTTGGACACTCACTCTAATGTCCTTCGTAGCTGAGTTCTTGGAAACAAAAGTTATAGGGCTGGACCCCATAAAGAAACTGGTACCTTGGACTTGGGCGCCCACTCCAGTGTCCCTGACTGTTCCGCCTTGGAACCCCAAAAATAGGTATTTTGTGATTTTTATTTTACTTCCATCTGTAAGAGCATTTTCTGTTATCCATCAATGTATTGCCATTATTTGCATAATTAGGGTTTTAATGATCAATTAAGCATAACAGAAGAGAAATTGATAATTAAATTCCCTAATCCAAGTTTCCCTACATATCATAGCGATCTAGGGTATGATAGTGCTCTCCACTCAACCCTAGGTCATTGAATGTAAAGTGGAGAGCAGGATTTAAACACCAAAACATTAAACATTAACAACTCCAATTTTCCACTAAACAAGGGGATTTAAGAAAATTGCTTTCTACCCATCCTAAGAGGATGCATATGGTTAAGGATTTAGGGTTAAGGCTTTAGGGTTTAGGGTTTAGGGTTTAGGGTTCAGGGTTTAGGGTTAAATGTTTAGGGTTTAGCATTAAGGGTAAAGGGTTAAGTGTTTAGGGTTAAGGGTTAAGGGTTTAGGGTTTAGGTTTTAATTATGTCCTAAATACACTTTTAAAAATAGGATATAGATGACCTAAGAGGATGTAGATGACCTACAACTTGAAATCTACTCAATAATCCCCTTAAGCCACTAATAATAGTTAAAAAGTGATCATTCACATTTGATCAATTTGTATAATGTTAATGCTATGCCTTGCACACATGCCCCTTTTTTCGCTTTGGCTTAGAGTCTCAACCTTTCTTGCTTATGATGATGAGAGTGAAATTATACTTATAATGAAGGATTTGCTTCAAATTTGACTATCTGGTATATTTGGAGTCATTTGATGCCTTTCATGATTGATTTGGAGGAGTCATGATTAGGTTTTTAGCTATTTGTTGCCTTTCGTGCTAAAATTTGGGTGTTACTGCATTTTGTGTCAAAATCCAGTGTCAATGGATATTGACTTTGAAACTGGTTCTGTAGGGTGTGTTATGTCAAAATTCATAGTTTTCATGTCTTAGAGTTGCAAAAACATGTCAAATTTCACAACAGTCCACTAAGGGGTCCATAAGCCTTCGCCCTGACACATGTTCCTGATACCCTAAAATTAGCTAAGTCTGAAGTCCTAAAACCCTAAAAAACTAGGTCTGAAATCTGGTGGATCATCAAAAATCTAGAATTTGCATGTTAAATCACATGGATTTGGGACCTATCTCAAACATCCTGACAGTATATTTCAAAATATTTAAAGTATAGGAAATTAACATATACTTAAATATATTTTTAAATATACTGTTAGCTAGGCTTTTCCAAAATCTAGTAGAAAAAAATTACTCTTATTGCATATTGTGCTAATATCCAGTGTCACTGGACATCAGCATTGGGCCCCCTTTTGCACACTTAGTGCTAAAAATCACTGCAACATGATAGTGCTAAAAATCACACTCACAGGACATGTCCATCGACACCCAAAATCCATGCCGATGAAGTTAGCGCTAAACATACATTACACAAGATTTGCACTAAAAAGTGCCTTAACTAGATATGTCCAGTAGGGGTCAATTTTTGCGCCAATCCGGTTGAAGGCAAAAGTTTCACCAGATGTATTGAAAGGGGTCTGCACTAAAATTAACTGCAACATGATTTATCTAGTAGAGCCTTAAAACCCCACTTGTCTAGTAACCCATGAAATCCCTGCCAAGGCATTCAAGTGAACTTAGCACTAAAAATGACCTCTACAGGATATGTCTAGTGACCTAAAAAATTGCTACTTTTTGCCAATTTGGGCTAAAAGCCTCAATTTTCAAAGGTGAAACTTGGATTTTCTTGATGAATTTGAATTGCACATTCATTTATTACATTATGATGAGCATTTTTACCATGTTTGTGTGGATTTTGGGTGTTTTTTGCATTAATTAATGTCATTGCACCTGAATATCCATTACCCCCCAAAAATCTCACTTTTTGTAAAAAGGCTATAAAAATGCAAGGTAAAAGCTTCCAAATGGATCCAACTGGCCACAAAAACATCCCAGATCATTATATTGGCCAAATGGATACTTGAAAATGGTGGAAAATATAGAAAATCATGTGAAAATCACTGAATTTGTGAAGTTGTTCTTAAGGAAGCAACATTCACAATAAGTTGTTCCTAACTGATCCATGGCTGCAAATGTATGTATTTTAATCTAAATTGATGGGAAATGACTTGTTTAATATGAAATTGATGATTGACATTGTGAATTGCAGGTCTGAGAGGACAAATGAGCCAACTAGAGTTGTTTTGGAGAGATACAATCTCAAAGGTGTGCAGTGTTGACCTGAATATGCAGAATCTTAATTTTGTCAACCACATTGCTATTGCACATGCAAGAGGAACTTAGTATGATGTCCAAGATGATGGAAACAAGTCTCAATAGCTTGAAGACACTAAAAATCATGCCCACATCACTGTTGTTCCTACAGATCTTATTAAATGTCCAAGACTTGTTCACGGATGTCTACAACTGTCCCAATCATATAGTCATGCAATGTTGATCTAGCTAGCATATAAATGGATGTATCCTCATAAAAAATGTGCCACATACTCTTCTTGACTTGTCAATAGATTGGAAAAGTCATTTGTCCCATTAGACAACTCAAAAAGTTGCTATTTCATCTTGTTCTCATGAGCTAAAAGGTTGTAATTGTCTTTTTCCTACAAGACAAAAGCAAATTCAGGATTATAACTATTCACTGACCAAATTGTTGCACTTCATTAAATGCTATGTAATCTGAACCCTTGGTGTTGAGTTAATCTCCACTTTCCATTGAAAAACTTGGTATGGTGCCTTTTCTATAAAAGGGCCATCATTTCCTCTCATTGTAAGTAAGATTTGGTAGTGAATTGCTAAGACTCTACCAAAATTTAGTCAATACAAAGCAAGTTTTGCAGGTTGCTAGGAATTTGTGTTTTGTCTTGTTGTATTTTTGATTTCATGGTTCATGTCAATCTGAAATTAGTTTACATTCAGTTGCATTTATGATTTATCAATCAAATATTTGATGGATTTCCTGTCCATACCATTGATGGCTTCCTGATTGTATGTCATTGTGCATGGTTAGTCTGGGCATACTTATATGAGCTAAGTTCAATTATGTGAATTCATTAAGTTGTGCCAAGTATTGGGTGTTTGATGAACCCTCCACGATTTGAAGACCCTTATGTTTCCTTAGAAGATTGCACAATATCTATGGCATTATGGACTACCTAGTTAAGCAGAGATTTGTTTATTATTGGGAATCTATCTATCTATGTGTTAATCATCCTTGTAGCTCTCTATATAATCTCTCTATCCCTTCCCTCTCCCTTTCCTTTTACATTTTCTTTATTAGATCCTATTAGATTAGGTTTGATAAACTTGCATATTGTTGTCACAGATTTCATGTTTAATGAATGCAAGTTAGCAGATTGTTGGGTACATGCTGAAATTACATATCTCATGACAATCTGGGTAAAGATTAGTTTGTTTATGCATTGTTACATCAAAAAACTGATCAAATTCATGTGCAATCAAACCCTAATGCACTAAAGTTTGCTTGCATCGCATGTAAGTCCCTTAGTTAGTACAACTAATAGTTTCCACTGAAATTATTCTTGCAAGCTAAGACCTAGTTATATAAACCTTGGGGTAGTCCTATCTAGGATAGGATACCTTTCAAGAGAGGTGAGGTACCCTATATTTCATCTATATTGTTGTGTGCTAAAACCACCATCAACAGTTAGATGGTTGAAGTTTTTACAAACTTGTTTAAAAAGTCAAATATATTAAACTTGGTCAAGCTAAGACAAAATCATTCCATTAGCATGGTTTATGGACCTTAGATTAAGGGGATTTAAGAAAGTTACTTGACATATCTAAGCTTGACATATATCCTCTCATCCTCAACACATCCCAAGTGCTCAAGTCTTTATTTATGTACTAAACTAGAGATTTATCAATCCTCTCTACTCTACATGCTTGGTAGTCCACATAGATATTTTATGCATTAATGATCCTCATATATAGATCAATGCTTTGACTATTAATTTTATATCACTTGACACATTATATAAGTGTTCATAAAAAATTATAGTGGCATTCTTTAGGAAAAATTCCACCATAGATTTATCTCCTTCCTTTCCTATATATTCCATTTGTTATAAAAATGTTTTCTTAAAGTTATTTACCTTAGTCTAGAATACATCTTTATGACCTAACACAAGATTTAAAACCAACAAAGCCCATTACCTTTTCTTATTTCTCTCTAATTTTTCCTTTGACCTTGCCAACATACATCTATGATTACCTATCATACTTCAACTACTCATACAATTGATGCAATTGACTAACCACTTCTTCTATCATTTTATTTGGAATTTCTATCATATACCTCTTTTTCAACTCTTTGTTTTTTAATAAAAAATTAAACCCAATCTATTATCACATCTAAGATTGATTTTATCATTGATGGCATCTAAATTATCCATTTTTACTTCTTATATACTTTTAACATTTCTTTCTCTAATTTAACTTGATATTGTAATGGTTTGACCATTTTCCTTTTTCTTCAACCACCTCTTCACCTTCCATATTGCTTTGTAATATGTAACTTTAGTTTAAATCTGATGGATTTGTATTTCTGGATTTTACTAAAGCCTAGCTTGTTAACTCATTTGATTCATCTAGTTTGGATCCTAGTGCTATCATTTGTATCACATATTATGTGGTTGATATTTGAGTTATGGTAGTTGTGATCATTTAAGTAACTTAAAATGATACCATGTAAATTGAGAATAGTAGTATCTTTAGGGATGCAAATATCATTGGAGTAGAATCTGAAATTGGAGAATCTTGTAGGGAACTATAGGTAGGTAAGATGAACTAGCAACATTTGCATAAGTTTTAAATTTAAAAATGGACACAGATAGTGTTGAAACTAATGGTAGAGGTGTATATACATTTATCAAAGACCTTAAAGTGTCACGTGCCTTGTGAATAATTTGTATCTCTTGTTTACATAATAATTTAAGTATCCATTAAATAATCAATGTGTTGTAGTAGAGAGTGTCTATGTAAAGAGCCTATGTTGGTCAATACCATGGATGCCAACTAATTTGTAGTTATATGCCTATTTAGGTTATATTGGTTGGCCATAGTGTTTACCATGGATCATAATTTTCTAGATAAAATTGGTGTCAAGTTGTAGTTGTTGTTGTTCTCATTCCCATTAGTGTTTAAAGAATGTTGTATACTCATTTAAGGCTATGGAGACTAGTGATTGAAAAAATGTTAAGTACTCTTTTGGCTAGCAAGATTAATTTTTTTGAGTGTATGCATTGGTTAAATATATTTTCATTCATGGTTTTAAAGCATTTGTTCTAATTGTAAATCTAATTTTTGATGTGCCTATTAATATCCACATGTGCAAAAAGATTGAGTTAGGGATTTTTTATTAAATTGTGTATGGTTGAGTTTTTATGCAATAGGAAGGACAGTTAATGTGCTAGATTTGTTGCATGAAATGGTTTTCTCAAGTGAAATAGTACATACTATGTATTTTGGTTTTTAATTGTTTTAGATTATTTTTATGCATTAATTTTATTATAGCTTTTTATTAGTTTTTTTCCCACACTCATCTAAACAACTATATCTAATTTATGATCTATCTAACAATTCCTATTTAACCAATAGTCTTAAATTTGAAATACCATTTCTCTTAAAGGATATATTTTAATAGGTTGTCCATCCATATTTGGAATCTTTATAAACTCCATATCTTTATATGTAAATGGGGAGTAAAATTTGGTAACATCCCTCAAGTTTGACAATTAGTATCTAAAATATTTTTTAGCAAAGAACAATCCTCCTTGGGTGAGTCACTTGAGAATAGAGATAGTTTCATTGTAAATTACAAACATTGAATTAAATAATTGGTTAAAATGAGGTAATGTATTGGGATGTTATGTGACTTCAAGCAATTGATAAGTTAATATAGCACTAAATGAAAGATCTAAGTTACTGTGCTGAGGATGAGAAGAAATATGTCAAGGTTAGATATGACATGGATTAAGGGGATTTAACATAATTGCTTAAGACCCATCCTAACATGATGTATATGGTTAACGATTTAGGGTTAAGGTTTTAGGATTAAGGGTTAAGAGTTTAGGGTTTACGGTATACAGTTAAGCGTTTAGGGTTTAGGGTTAAGAGTTTAGGGTTTAATTATGTCATAAATACATTTTCAAAAATAGGATATAGATGACCAAAGAGGATGTAGATGACCTACAACTTGAAATATACTCATTAATCCCCTTAACCCACTAATAATAGTTGAAAATGGATCATTCACATTTCATCAATTTGTATAATGTTAGATGCTTGAAGTTTTTACAAACTTGTTTAAAAAGATAAATATGTTAATCTTGGTCAACTTAAGAAAAAATCATTCCATTAGAATGGTTTATGGACCTAGGATTTAGATGACATGGATTAAGGGGATTTAAGAAAATTGCTTAAGACCCGTCCTAAGAGGATGCATATGGTTTAGGTTTAAAGGTTTAGGGTTTAGGGTTAACGGTTTAGGGTTTAGGATTAAGGTTAAGGGTTAAGGGTATAGGGTTAAGGGTTAAGGGTTTAGGGTTTAGGGTTAAAAGGGCTTAGGGTTAAGGGTTTAGTGTAAAGGGTTAAGGGTAAAGGGTTAAGGGTTTAGGGTTAAGGGTATAGAGTTAAGGGTTAAGGGTTTAGGATTAAAAGGGTTTGAGGTTAAAGGATTAGGGTTAGGGGTTTAGGTGTAAGGGTTAAGGGTTTAGGGTTAAATGTTTAGGGTTTAGGGTTTATAGTTAAGAGTTAAGGGTTTAAGGTTAAGGGTGTAGGGTTAAGGGTCAAAGGTAGACAAGTTCTACATATCATTGTCAAGGGATGATCATAAAATCCCCTAAAGACACTAATAATACCACTAATCCCCTTGAAATCTACTCATTGTCAAGAGATGATCTAAGAGGATGTAGATTTGACCTATAACTTGAAATCTACTCATTAATTCCCCTAAGCCACTAATAATAGTTAAAAATTGATCATTCACATTTCATCAATTTGTATAATGTTAGATGCTGGAAGTTTTTACAAACTTGTTTAAAAAGATAAATTTATATTGAACTTGGTCAACTTGAGAAGAAAGCATTCATTAGCATGGTTTATGGACCTAGGAAAGATGACATATATTAGGGGATTTAAGAAGCTTGATTAAGGATTTTTCTAAGAGGATGTAGATGGTTAAGGATTTAGGGTTTAGGGATTAGTGAACTTAGGGTTAATGGTTTAGGGTTGAGGGTTCAGGGTTCAGGGTTAGGGGTTAAGGGTTAAGGGTTTAGGGTTTAGGGTGTACATTTTAGGGTTTAGGGTTTAATTATGTCCTAAATACATTTTTAAAAATAGAATTAAGACAAATGAATAGAAATCAATAATATCTCATCAAAATGGTAAGTTTATAGTTATTATTTAGTAATAGGAGCCCGATGTCATATGTTATTAATTACGTCCTAAATACAATTTACAAAATAGGATATGTAAAGTGAAAAGTGTACTATCAATTAAATATAGGTAGGGGGTTGAAAAAATCAATAATTAGTTACCTCCAACAATAGCTCATCAAAATGAGACCCTACAAAACTAGATTTCACATCACATTAACAATTATTTGTTTTTCAAAGGTAGACAAACCAAATGTAATTGTCAAGGGATTAGATCATAAAATCCTCTTAAACAACTAATAATAGCACTAATCCCCTTGAAATATACTCATTGTCAAGGGATGATCTAAAGGGATGTAGATGACCTAAAACTTGAAATCTACTGATTAATCTGCTTAAGCCAATTTAATAATAGTTGAAAATTGATAATTCACATTTGATCAATTTGTATAATGTTAGATGCTTGAAGTTTTTACAAAATTGGTTAAAAAGATAAATATATTAAACTTGGTAAACTTAAGACAAAATCATTCCACTAGCATGGTCTATGGGCCTAGGATTTAGATGACATGGATTAAGGGGGTTTAAGAAATTGTCCTTTTTTTATGTACATGTTTTTAGTTTTTTTTTAGTACATGTACATGTATTAAAATTACATTGAACTATAATCTCCTACATTTTGAAATTTGTATGTATGCTTAAGTTGAATGATGCATGTATGTGTACATGTAGACTCTAATTTTCCTTTTAAATGTAGTTACGTACATTTAATTTAAATGTATTTCTTGTAATTTCTCAACATGTATATGTTTATTTATAATATATATATATATGTATGTATGTATGTATTTCTTTATTTATTTCATAGTTTTTATATATCATGGATGATATGCACTTTGATGTTGAGGACTTCCTCAATGCACCACCTCAACAGTCTCCATCTCCACTGCCACCTCCACCTCCACCCCCACTTGGATCTAACTAGGCTCACTTGCGAGCCATAATTAATGAAAATACCAATTCCATAGAAGAAAAACTAAATGTCATTTGAAGTGAAAAATTCATACCACCTCACGTGGTGTGTTTTGCATCTTTGATGCAAAACATAATAGATTCTGTGAGGTCCATTAATGTGGACCTAGATAGTTTTCGAATATGGAGAGAGGATAGGCATTGGTTTTATGTTGATGGCCTCGCTTATAGGGAGATTTTGGATCTAAAAATCACAAAATCTGATTTAGTTCAATATTTTAGACACCCCATCACCAATGAACCAATTCCCGCAAACAAGAAAAGAATATCAATTAGGTGGTGTAGACATGAAGCGATGTCTACCAATTTTTGGGATAGGTGGTGGATGATGTTTGATTATCGACCTCATGCTAATTGTGAGGTTCATTTATATTTTTTGAGAAAATTATATGCAGAGTTTATTTTGCATTGGAAACCCTACTATTTTGATTTTATATCATTCTAGGGTATTGTTGGTGGCATGTCACAATAGAGGTTGGGGTCACAAGTTGATCCCCAACAACCCATGCCTCCTCAACCTCTTATTGACCCTCTTTCTGCTGCCATTCTTGCACCCTTCCAGCATCATGCAGTGGTATTTGCACTAGGAGCATGGAGTGCACTCTCAGGTATCCTGCATGAGTAGACTTCTCTGATGCTAGCTGGTGTTTGACACCATGGAGGAGCTAATGGTACAGCTGGTCCTACTACCAATCCACATGTGTCGATGCCTCATTTGTGTACGAGTTGCAATTAGTTGTGTTATGGACCAGGTTATCAAGCAGCACCCACTTTAGTTGCAAATATAGCATCTGATGATATGGGTGAAGCATTTGTTGATTTTCTATTTGTTGAGGATCACCCCATTAAACATTCGACATAGGTATATATATATAGGTACACATGTTGAATTTATAATAATTTTAAGCCTGTGCTTTTAATGAACATATAGAAAAATTAAATTGTATTATTTTAACAATTGAATTGTTTGGTGTAGATGATGGCAACAGGGACAATTCATAGTTATTTTGATCAATTTCATTTTTCATCAACACTTGTTCATCTCGGCCACTCATTTGGGGTATTTTGATTGATTTTTTAAATATATTTTAAATAATTTTATTAACTTGATTTTAATTTGTAATTCAGTCTTGAATATGTACAATAAATATTTATGTTGGTTCTGTTGGTTTTTCTTCTAAATCAGCATTAGGGTTTGCTAGTTCTAATGCACAGGCAGATTTAGCTAACTGAATACAAGAGGTTGCGTGAGCTCCTCCCCTTCACTTCTGGTTCTGCCGCACCAAAGGGGGTGTCCCTATAACTCAAGATGTAACCTTGACTAGCTCAAAGATAGAAAGATCTAACTTGACAACAACAGGCAGAATACTCTCATGTATGGACCAAGATCTTCATGACAGATCACAAGGCGGGCAACATTCTTGGACATATATGTCTAGTTGGGTATGAGAGTACGCATGGATCCTAATCTTACTCCTACAACTAATAGATGGAAGTGTTGAAATGGGTGGACATGATGTCCTGGATGCAAGACAAGGGGTTTTGGCTCATAACTATTGACTCAGAAATAGACTGGTGCCTATCCATTGGGCAAGGAGTCAACTAGACGTATACAGCAGATGGTTTGCAACTTTCACTCAAGTTTCAGGGGGTTGGACTTGATGCTTTCCTTACAAACATCACCCAAGAAAGGGTATCCAGCTACCTCTACTTATAGATATCCCTGTTGACATGCAACCTTCCCCATGCTCAACCTAAAACAATTTAATCCACTCCTTGAATGGAAGTTAGAGATCAAACATGTGATACAAAAAACTATATCCTAGAATCTGAGAAACCCTTAGCAACCAGATTCAGAAGAAGGAAAATAACATGTAGCAAATGGAGACAAGCAGATAAACACATGCAATGAAGCATTTCTCATATAAAATCAAATATGTGCAAAATACACTCATGCTACAACACATAAACTCCAAAATGGGATAAAACAACCAGGATCATGCGCTGTTCTTCATTATTTACACAAAAGTGCCCTAGGCTTCAACAACCTCAAAAGAGTGACATAGTCTGCCTATATTGGCCAAAAAGTGTACCCACAGTAATTAATTACATGGTTTGACAATAAAAACTGCCAGATACAGATCCTAGAAAGGAATGGCACTCAGAAGTTATTGCTGCAACAGACAAGAGAGACCTCAAGCCCTGTGCTGCCATCTGGATGTCTTCACTTATAAATCGAGCAACCTAATCATTTGTACCATTGCCCATACCCCTGCTACAGTCACCATTGATGGCCCAACAACCTACAACCATCGAGAAAACTATCGCTGCATTCAAAAAAGATCTCCCACCAAAACGTGCTTCCTGAAGGTTCAAATTATGTAGGAACATTAATCCCACATGCATGGTACGGAGACTCCTTCAGTAGTTTAAAAGCATCTCCGTGAGCATAATAGGTGTCGAGCGCTTTTGCCATGCTTGACACATGCCTTTCTCTCCAAAATCCCATCGCCAAGACCACTACCATCGACCAACTCAAAAAACCTCTCACCGATCTCCATAGTCTGGCCAACCGCTACACTACACTCCCTTTCATCAGCTAGAGATTAGTCTATCGGCCAACCATTCCATAGTTTACCTGACAATACAACTCACACCGATAGACCCTAGCATCCTCCCCTTCGTCGGTGTGACACACACCATCGGGGCATCCAAAAAGTTTCCTGCCAATCTCAAAGGTCACGCCGACGACACCTTCACCAGCTACATACCACTCCTCCATTGGCCAGACCCACACCGATGACACCCCATCAGCCAAACACTCTCCATCGGTGGACCCTCCAATGGCTAACCTGATACACTAACTCATGCTGATGGCACTCCCCATCGGGGTGACTCCCCCCATCGGCGAACCACAAAACGCTGCTCCTGATAGCCAAAGTCACTCTGATGGCTGAACAAAACATACCATCTTCAGTAAGACTATCACCATCGACCCAGCCGAAAATCCGCCTGCCGACATACATACTCCTGCCAATAACACATTGGCCTCCTACTTCTCCTTCCGTCGGGTTGAACCATTCGCTAGGTTCAAAAGAAAGGTTCAACCGCGAGGTTCAACCAGATAGTTCCTCTGTCGGTAGCACAAAATGCAACCCCGCGAACCCATTGAACCAATGAACCGGTTCAAACCGATGGTTCAATGGTGAGGTTCAAACAAGAAGTTCAATACTCCATCGGCAAAACACTTCGGCTAAGACCAAAAACACAAAGCATTGAACCATTGAACCTTGAACCGTTGAGAAAATGAACTTTCGAAAAAAGGGGTTCACGTCCAAACTGAAATGTTGAAGACACAAAAAGGAACTCATGCCGATGGAGAAAACATGAAGATCACCTCCGTTGAACTAAGATACAAATGCTGAAAAACACTGAGGGGCCCAAAAACTTAGAACCTTTTTGGATTTTTTGGGAAGGTGCCTGCATGAAAATTGCTCCAAAACTGAGAGTCAATTCAGGTACCAACAGGTTCAAGGTTCTTCCACATTGAATCATCCATCTAAGGGTGTCTCGAGTGCTCCTCCATTGTTAGGCATCTCACATGAGCCTTTTGTATGTATACTATTTTAAAAAAAACTATATACTTAGATTTTTCTATTTTGAATTCACTATATCAAACATGCATGTACTTACATATATTAAAAATATATGTCTATGTATGTTGACACAACATTGAGGATGGGCATTGTAGTGCACCTGGATGATCCAAGTTTATATCAGGAGTCAACTACATTTCAGGTTGTTGAAAAACTCTCTATGTGCACTATGTATGTCTTTTAAAAAGATTAAAACAAAAATTGGGTACCTAAACAAGTGAATATATATGTTTTAACCTAATTTGTGTACATGCATGTGCTTTATAAATGACCTTGTAGGAGCTTGTCAGTGACACGTTTCGTCTTGTTGATGCCATTCCACCTATTGAGCAGCCTGATACGGTATAATTTAAAATTTAGATTATATTTAAACTGGACTATAATATACATTGTAAACTTTTATGTTGACATGCGTTAAATTCTTGTTCTATATAACATGAGACATGTCATGTAGATGAGTATGTAGAGACAAGTCCTAGAATAGAGAATGCACAACAACCTCTTATGGTATAATAATTTAAATATGATAAATTATAAATTAAATTAAATAATTAAATCATTTTTAATTGTCTTGTACATCTAATTTCAACTTTCTTCCTCTTGTATGTAGATTGATTCAGAGCATGTAGAGATAGGTCTAGGTGCACCAGAGCATGCAGAGTAACCTCACACAGTAATTTACTTTAATGATAAATTATAAATTAAATTTCTATTAAATCATTTTTAATCACCTTACATCTAATTTCATCTTTCTTTCTCTTGTACAGAGTGATTCGGGTCATTTGGGTAGTCCACGTGGTGTGAAGAGGTCTCTTGATTATAGAGACTCGATATGAGTTAGATTATTTTATGGGTTGTATTTGACTATTTCATTGACTACATATATTATTTCTCATGGACTTAATATATTGTTTCATGGAATTTATATTTCATGTGTTGTATTGTAACATGTGGACTTAATATAATGTTTCATGGACTTTATTTCATTTTTTAGTATTTTATGGTCTATTGTTGTTATATAGTAATTCACACATGTGCATTTATGCATTTTATGTGAAATTAATATGAAATTGATAGGACATATTTGTACGTTACAAAAAATTTCATAGTCAAGATATATTAATCTAGGACATTTATATGAAATTAAATACAAATATGATTTATTAAAGTTGAAATTCTAATAGGACATTCAAATATTTGTACTTTACAAATTTAGTGATTCATATCAAGACATTAACTTACTTAAGGGGATCATATTTACTGCTAAGTGCATTTCTCATATTTAATCGCAATTGATATAATTAAGTATTAGACTTTAAGGAGACTCATCATATAACAACATTTGATATTTAATTAAGTAGTAGAAATTAGGATGACTCATCATTTAACAATCACAAAAGTTATACAAAAATAATGTTAATGTTAATATAATTTATGCTATAATAGGATGTCTTAAGGCGATCAAATACTTCAAAGTACATGTCTCATATTTAATCACAGTTGATGTAATTTAGGATGACTCATCATAATAATCACATTCTATACAAAAATAGTGTCAATATTAATTTAATTTATGTCATAATCGGATGTCTTAAGGGGTCCTAATAAGATGTCCTAAGCGGATGAAAGAAGTTCTAAAAATTTGGTGAAGTTCCCAAAACAACCAAATTTAACAATAATACAATCAAATTTAAAGTAAATTCAAAGTAGCCAAACATGCACGTTTAACAAAAAAAATATAGAATATTAATTTTGATACATAAAAGTGTAGAATATAATTGTGTATGTATGTGTATACAAATTTGTACAAAATGTGTAATTGTGTAATTGTGTATGTACATATATGCCAACTCAAAACAATGTTTACAAAATGTGGCTATGCCATCTCAAGAAAATCCAAAACTCGTGGGGAATGTAGCATGTCTTGATGCCACCTAATATCAAAATGATACAAGAAATATCAATGTATCATCAAAACATGTATTTTAATTTATATAAAACTATCTATATACATAACTTGTACCTGTATTTATAAGTGTCTTGTGCACATGTCTATAGGTTTAATCTGCATCCTCTCCTTTTTGTTTCAAAGTATGAGATCAATGTGATGATGGCATAAGGATTAAAAGGACAATTTAAATCAATTTCAACTAATAATACACAAGCACTATCAAAACATGTATTTAATGTATTTAAAAGGACAATATAAAACTAAAACTATATTTACTTGTAACGTCAGAAAATGTCCCCTTGAGGGCTTTTCCCTCTTTAGGTTTAGCTCCCAGGTCCTTTGTGTGCATTTAGGACATCTTACATCATAATTTGGCATCTCGATGGAATGAACCCTAGGTATCATGACAAATGGGGCCTAGGGGGACACCTTGAGCTTAATGCTGCCCAAAATAGGGGGAGGACTTGGGTGCCCATGCCCTAGCCCTGCCCTATTTTGGGTCAAGCTTAAATTTTAAGTGTCAGTTTATGACCATTATTTGGTCCCTAGGCCAACACGGTAAGTTTGAATTTACGAAATCTTGGTGGGAATTTTGTAGTTGCATATAAAAGCATGTTTAGGCATTCATTTAGAAACTAGATTACAACTAGCTATCATCTTGTATGTGCATTGGTGATTTAATGCTTTCATTGTGTTGCAAGAGCAGATTTGTGTTGTCTATGTGTTTGTGTTTGCAGATTTGAGCATCCATTTCCTCATGGAATGAAGAGAATCTTCCTCCCATGAGATCTTCACTACAAGGTGACATTTATTATGTTTGTGATCATTATTTCATTTAGATTTTCCTCTGCCTCACAAGGGCACACACTCTCTATCTGACAAAGGTGTTTGGAAGACTTAAGTGTCCTTCCAAGGCTTGACTAAGGCAAGCTCCTAAACACCACAACCCCCTCCCAAATTTTTCATGGTTGCAGGTTATAGGTTGATGATGTAGACAAAGTGAAGTTGCAGGAGGGCATATTGGAGTGTCAGAATTGCAGAATAGTAGGAAAAAGGACATCCTAGACTAGGGCACCCGCTCATTAGTCCTCAAAGTTCTATGACGGGAAAATCTCTGAAACATGAGAAACAAGTTACAGATTGAGTTTCCAGATCCTGACAAAAAGAAGGCCCTTGGAATTGGGCGCCTACTCTTTAGTCCCCAACTTTTCTGCCTTGAAACCCTAAATACAGGTGCACAGTCATTTGTAATTTTACATCTTTCTACAGAAGCATTTTCCATTATTTGTCTGTTTATTATTGTATTTGCATAATTAATTGAGCATAAGAGAAGGAAAACTGATAATCAAATACTCTAATCCAAGTTTCCCTACATTTGTAAGTGACCGAGGACCTGATAGTGCTCTGTCACTTGATCTGAAGGTCCTTGAATGTAATGGGTGAAAGGAGGATTTAAACACTAAACTAAACAATCCAAATTTTACCCTTTGCATTACTTATTTCATTGTACCATCTACATCCTCTCTTTTTTCCAACGCATCTATAATTGTCTCATGCTCCTACATAGTAATTGTCCATAGCTCTTTATTTGCAGGTCTTCCACGATACCTCACTAGTTTTATATTTGTTGCCACCACCAAATGTGAGTAGTGTATAATCTTCTTATGTGTTTCATAATCTTCAAATGCAGGCAAACCATTCATCCTTATTAGGTATTTTCGTAGCTAAGTGCCAACAACCACCACCAAACCTATTGGATAATAATAGCCATCAAATATGTTCTCCAAATTTTCTTAAGGGGATCAAAGAAGTTCTCAAAACTTTCTTAAGGGGATCAAAGACTTGTTATCAAATTTTGTTAAGGGGATGTCTTAAGGGGATCACCAAACCTATTGGATAATGATAGTCATCGTCATCTTCTCAAGGTGATATTAACTTATGTTGAGTCTCCATAGAACAAGCCAACCAATATTCTATTTCCTCTTCATTCTCCTCGGGTGCAACAAAAACATACACATGTCCTACAAAAAAAATTGATTCAATAAATTGCACATGTCCATATAATTTGACCAATCTAAATACATGCATTCATATACATATATAAATAAATAAAAGCACTATAAAATAGTAATAAAGTGAAATAAAATGAATTAAATTGAATTAAATTACCTTCTTGTACAAGGTCTAAAATACGTTCATAATTGTCTGATGCAAACACTTGATCATTGTCTTCAATTGTTGTTTCATATTGATCCTGTGCTTGTGCCGGTGTCAATGATCTTTGCTTCCACTCTTCAACCCATTCTGTATTCTCACATGCATCCCAATCTCTTGAAATATAAAACTCACAAAAACATACAAGATCTCTTATCTAGATAGTCTATGTGCTTGCAATCGAACTCTTTAATGAATGCCATTTAGTAGATCCACTGATTGTCTCACAATCAAGTCTAGGTAGAATGTTCTCTTCTTCAACCAACAAAAAGAATCAACAAACTATAAAGTACTTGCTTGTTCTAGGTGTAGATAATCTTGTATTGCACCAATCCAGAATCCCATGTGTGCATCTTTACATTTTACTGCATCTTCAAATTTGAATTGCTCTCTAGCAAGAATTCTTTTAACACACGCACCAACTCCATCATGTTCTCCCTTACCATGTCCAATTTCAGAAAAACTCCACATATGTTGGACATTATGTTCCTTGTGAACCCTACTTAACCAATAGAACATTCAAGTATTCTTGAACTGCCCCGTACAATTATCTAACCATATGAGATGTTCTGTCATCTAGATTCCTCTTTCTCTTAAATTTGTATAAAATATATTGAAACAATATTGAACAAACTCTAATGAATGTAACCGATTGTCACTCAAATAGAAATGATACTCCCTCAAAACTTTTCTATCATCCTCTATGCTATCATCTACATGTCTATAAACAATATGAACAAACATAGCCACCTACACTAAATTGTAATATTGTGATTGGATTTCCTCTTGCGGAGCTAGAGTATAGTTTTCCACAAAATCAACCACTGATAGTATAGTACCAACTGGAAATGTGTTTCTACATGTGCAAATTTGTCTATCAATCCATTGAGCATGCTGATAGTGCTTGACATATTTTGGTACAATCTTATTCTTAAATTCTAATATGAATGCATGTACACTAACTTTTTCTATAATTAAATCACAATGCTTTCTAATTTTTCCATCTTTTAAAGAATAGTCAACATTCTTATATTTTTTAACATCCACTAATTGTTGTCCAAAATTATTTTCAACACTTTCATGCATACAAATTCTTAAGAAAGAAAGATTGCCACAACTAGTGCATTGTCCAAAAATACATGAACTTAAATAAATAAATTTCCCATTAGATCTTTCACAAAACAATCTCAATATGAACTCCTTTATTGTTTCAGGTGGCATATTAATACCACATTCTTGCATAATCATGTTCGTACGTAAAGTACAATGTATATATTAAAACATATCATAATAATAACGAAATTAAACTTGCATTTTACAACAAGAAGATATTCATTGCTTATTAATCTTTATATACCAAGGTTTACATTTTTCAAAAGATCTTTGACTTATTCTAATATCACGAGGTAACACTAAATCACCACAAAAATTTTGGTAAAATTTAGTTTGCATTGTATCTAATATGTGTTTTGGATGGACTTAACTCTTAATTTTAACATCTCTAGCATTAGATGATACCCTAGTATTATCATGCCAATATTTTTCAATCAAAGATTTGATTTCAACATTTAGTTTCATGTCAGATCTCGAGAGTCAACCCCTAAAACTCCAACATTGGTTGATTGGATCATTTTCTATACTTTTTCTTCTCTTTGCTGCTCTTACCAATCTTTTAGGATGTATTTCTAGAATTTCACTAATATTTCTTACTATTCTTTTATTCAAAGTTGCTTTATTAATTATAGTATTTGTTATATCTCATCTTGTTGCATTCTTATCTTTAGATCAACTATTCTTTCTAATAGACTCAATGGCACTAGAAATAGTAGACATAGCATGTTTTAGTGATTGATCTTTTCTTCTTGGTTTAACAAAAATGCCTAACTTTTTCATTACTTTTCTCATTTTCCACATTCTCATTAATTACATCATTAGTTGACATTGAAATGATAGTTTTTTATGATAAAAAATTCGTTGTATAATCTATTGGCATGTGTTTTATTTGTCTCTAAGAAATCTTACTAGGAAGATTATCCAAAACATCCTTTTCAGTTTTAAAAAATATATATTTTGATTTTCAACATCACATCCTAGATTTTCATTTTCATTTTCAAATTCAAAATAATTTTCACTTTCATCAACAAAACAATTTTTATTTTCATTTTCAATAAAAGGATTTTCATTTTCATTTTCAACAACAAAGTGGTTTTCATTTTTATTTTCAACCAAAAAATGATTTTTATTTTCATTTTCAACAACAATTTGACTCAAATCTTGATCTCTATGAATTTTATTGATCTTAACATTGTTATATCTAGCTTCTTTTAAATCCCCTATAAACATCGTTTCCATTTCATTTAAAGGTGGATTTGAAGATGTACCTAGATTTGTGCCTATTGAAACATTCTCCATAGTATTGAAAGGGGGATTTGAAGAGATACCAGGAGTAGTTTGTATAATCGTATTAGTTTCCACATTCACCTCTTGCAAATTTGCATCGTCTACATCCATGGTCGCCTCAATGTTTTTATCTTCAATAGTTGTCGAATTAGATGCTTCAGCATCATTCATTGATCGAATATTTATTCTTCTATCTCTTTGTCTTTTTGCCTCCTTCTCTCTCTTCACTTCCATTTTTTCAGGGGTCAATACCTTTCTATTTTTCCTCTTATTATGAGCTTGTGATCCCATGATTAAACATTTTTGAAGTATGTACAAATGAATGTGAAAAACTTGAAAGTGTTCCTTCTTTGTTCCTCCTTCAAACAAGTAGCAATTAAACAAAATTCCACTCAAACACTATCCCAATGATGCCTCCTTTCAAAATTCAAATAAAATCCCTAGTTGAAGAACATCTAGAAGCCAAAAGTTGATATAAAAAACTAAATATGTTGTTGTCAGCCATATAGTGCAGGGTCGACAGTGACAATACCAATTAAATAAATGGTAAAAAGATAAATAAGATCCCATTTAGTAAATGAGATCCCATTTTACTAAATAGGATCTTGTTTCTTGTTATGTCACCAGAATAAGAAACTAGATCCCGTTTTGCAAAATTTGAATTTTAGGCCAGTTTTTGCTTTGTTAACTAGTTTAGGAAAAGGGTTGGGGAACCGAACCTAGGCTTTGCACTTGGTTTGACCTACAAGTTGAAGGTCCTATCAATGTCACAACAAAATAGTGACTTTGGGCATATGTCTGAAAACCTTTCTTGTAGAATTTTTTGATAAAATTAAAACCCATTATAGATGACAGTGTAGATTCTAAATATGTAATTTGTTTTACACTTAGATTATTTTTTCATTAATTTCTAATAAAATAGGTCCATAACTTGAATTATCATGGTTTTTTAGTATTTTAATAACTTTTTATTAAAATATTTTTTTAAAAACAAATTTTACAAAAACATACTTCAGACAATTCTTTTCAATTTGAAAAAAAAATTCAAAAATTGATAAGTTTATGCCATCTTATCCATGACCTACACGATGATTTTTAAAAACACTAAATATGACCAATAAAAAATTAACAAAAAAATTATTCAATAAAAAATTACGAAAAAATGGAAACATGCTTTAGTGAGTTACAAATGTATTCCCAAAAGGATTTAGAAAAATATGATTATTTAGGTCAAAATATTGATGATGCACATGTGCATGGTATAGTAAAAAAATGACTTTTAAATAGTGGTTTTTAGAAAGGCCTATTGAAAATCAATTTGTATCATCTGTGTATTCAAATAAATTAAATATTTTGAAACTAGACTCTAGGTACTACATTTTATGATTAGTGACTTTTTTCAAGATTCCATCTCTAAGTGCTTCAAATTTTAAGGTCAAATGTGACAAATTCTAAAAATTAGGGAAAACACTTCCACTTTTTGGCCAAAAAGTAGACTCAACTTGTTGCACACACCCAAAAAAATTATTGTTAGTGGTCATTTGAAGGAAGGAAGGAAGAATGGAGAGGAGGCAAGAGATCCAAGCCTAAGGGGAGATCTAAGTCTCCAAGTAAATGTAAGGTGAAATGTGATAAATATGGTAAGATTGGCTCCTAATTGGTCATATTATGTAAATTTTCTTAGTGGCCAAGGCTAAGAAGGAATATAATGATGATTTAGATTCAAATACATCCAATAAGAAATTTGGTGATGTGTTTCTTGCATCTTCTATTACACATGCAAGTGATGATGCATGGTTACATAGATTCTTGAGAGTCACCCCACATGACTCCATATATGGAATGATCTTTTATTAATGATAACTTTAATATTGTAGGATTTCGTTGTGAAGCCACCTAGAATACAAATGATCAAATGAAAGAAATAAAAAATCTAGAATTGAAGGAATAAACTATATTCTATTCAACAAGAAATGTAAAGCAATTGAGAGTGTGTCACAAGCTATGATGTATACTTGTCAATTAATCCATCCACTACATAATTGGTTCAATAGATCCACTTACACCAAATCACCTTTCTCCCTTTATGAAGTGGAGCATGCTCCCATGTATTGTTCTAAATCAAAGAGTTATACTCTTCCTCCATTACAACATCCCACTCAACAATACTTGATGCTTCATGAAAGGACTATGGATCTAAAGCTATGGCAATGTAGGAATGCATAATGTCTTGGTGCTATGACTAAGTCTTCTAAGTATCTGAAGGATCCCTAACAAGTGGTCCTATGGACTGAAGTGTCTAACGATCCTAGCAAGGCATATAAGAAGATGGAGGAGGAGAGTCCTCATCCTCTAACTCTAAACTTTATTAATAGTTACGTGGGACCTCATGATCAACCCTACGAGTAGAGGAAGATGAAGGAAAATCCTCTGAGTCACTATCATCTAAATCCCCTATAGAGGAAGATGTGAGGATGAAATAGGAGATCTTTTTCTTAAAATGTACACTTCACTCAATGAAGAGCTCATGTGTCTTAGGATCAAAAATTCAATATTTTTTGACACCATCTAGATATCAAACAAATATGCATGACCAACTTTGAGGTTCCAAGTATGGTACTCATTTTTAGAAGAATGTGTGTCCATATAGGAGAGACAAAAACTTTGAAATGCCACATAAGAAGTTTCCTACTACACTAGACTTCAAAGGGAGTGATGTCCTTCAATTCTTTATGTGGAACCCTTTTTTGGATTTTATCAACATTTTTGATAGATTTTGCCCAATATTTATGTTCTAGAGAATGAGCATGGATCATGTAGTGCAAGCCATCTCATTCAGGGATCTATCTTTCCTCTCTACAACACCATTCTATTGAGGTGTGTAGGCAACTGGATGTTGAAGATCAATCTCTTCAAGAGGACACCATTGTTCAAAGAAATGGTTCACATATTCTCTACTATTGTTAGTGTAGGGAATCTTTACAACTTTTCTAGATTATTTTTCTACATGAGCCTTCAACTCCAAAAGTCTTTGAAATACTTCACCATTCTATCAACTGAAGAAGACCTATGTGTATCTAAAAAATTCATCAATAAAGGTGAGAAAATAGAGAGCCTTGCTAAAGACAAGGATAGAAATGGACCCACTAAGTTATTGTGAACTAGCCTAAGGACATCTAAAGCACTCCAACTCTTCCCTTTTTCTAAACTTGTCCTCAGGATGCTTTCCTAATGCACAACCTAGAGGAACACTATTGAAAAAACTGACCATGTCCTACATGCTAAGTTTCTAAAGATAGTGGTAGTTGTGATGGGCAAACTGCTCTCACCATAGTTTTCTCATAGGATTTGGATGAGTGTGCAATATATTAGAATGTTCATTAAGTACAAAATGAAAGAAAGCATAGAGTTTAGACTAATGATCAGCCTTACCAAAGTCTACAAGGAGTACATTATCTTCATGATCCCTAATGGTAATAGAATCTAGAGTGAATTTGACCTTCCTATAATTCTAGGTGATTTGGTAGATAGAGAGAAGGCTGGCTACCAAGTTAGGCACATAAAAAACATCATCAAATGCACCAGTACCAACATCAACTATACCTTTCATGATGACATCCATAAGACAATCATACCCAATGAGAATGTGAGGCACAAAATAAGGATCCAACAAAGAAAACTATTCTTTGTTAGCCTCGTATGGTATGAGGTGTTAGAATCTATAAAATAGATTATAACCCAGAATCAATTGAAAGAGTTAGAAACATAAATTATAAATTCAAAAGCAATGAAATAGCATAACAATGATACCAAGAGATTGATGTGAAATGCTCGCAAGGCAAAATAGCATCAGATAACTATCTCCAATATCGAATAAAAATACAAGCTAGGTAGCATGCTTATATAGAACAGGGAGAGGGAGGAGGTGGCAACACTAACCAATGAGGAGCAACCATCTATCAGCGTAAAGATAGTAAAGTATCTTCCCAAGATAGCTAATGGATGCTCACATGTAGGAAGGTGACACGTCATAATCCTCTCACCTAATAAAACATGCTTTATTAACCTAAGCAAGCTTAAATAAATGTGCAGGAAAAACCTTATAATAAGGAATAAAAAACCTACACTAACACCCCCCTTAAGCGCAACTTTGGTGGGTAAAAAGGATGGGTCCCGACAAATCAAGTTTGACAAGGTACCCATGTACAATGAATTCCCCCCAAAAGAGAGTACGCCCCCTAGAATAGAGAGAGAAAGAAAGAAGGAGCTAAGAAGCCCCCTCGAAGGAGGACAATTGTCACACCCCAAGCAATGCTCGCAAATGAATGAACTTGCTCTCAGTGAAGGGTTTGGTGAAGATGTCAGCTGTCTGATTTGATGTTGAACAGTACTGAAGATCAAGAACCTACTCATGAATCAACTCCTAAATGTAGTGCATGTGAATCTCAATGTGTGTGGTCCATTGATGATGGATCAGATTATGAGATATCTAAATAGCACTTTGGTTGTCATAAAAGATGATTGTAGGCTTCCTAAAAGAAATGCCAAACTTAGTGAGAATGTGTTGGAGCCAAATGGCCTCAGTAGTAGCATTAACTGCTCCTTGATATTGTAATTCCCACTCAAGAAAATAACAGTTAATAACATTAATAGTTTAAATTATTTAGAAATAAAGAAAATGAAATATGAATGCAGGAATAAAATTTTATTATTTTAAACAAATAACATCCAATATTCATTACAAGCTACAATTGCTTCACATACAAATATATACATTCACTATGAAAGTCATATGAACAATCCTTTCACTAGGTGGAAAGTTTCTCTTTAGCTTCATAATCTTGCTTGGTCCACAACCTGTATCTGCAAAACTAAATGTGGTTATTAGTTCCACAAAGTCCATCAATAAACATAAAAGAAAACATTATACTATCTTGAGGCCCTAAGGGGCCAACCTAATGTCTTAGGGGCTCATATTGGCCTTGCCTATGTACACGTAGCACAGAGACTTTGTAGTTCAAGGTAACTTGACTAGCACTCATAAAGTTGTCTTGAATACTTCTTGACTGTAAATACTTCTTAATCAAGTCTTTACTAGAAAACATGACTCCCTCATCTAATTGAGGAGAAACAATATCAGGGCAGGATTCTCAACATTAATAAATATTATGACAAGGTCATCACAAACATAAATCCAATAGTCACAACTTGTTCTCGATATTGAAAAGGTTTTTAGGAAAGATTTCAATCATACTCATTCAGAACTCATAAGTTTTAAACAAAAATAGAATAAATTCCACAACATGATCTATTCAGTTTTAATGCTAACATATATTAAAATACAAAAGGATATATGTTGCTAAATAGGCTTTATTTAAACACCATTGCTAAAATTAATTTAGAAAAATAATCAACTTAATAATACATTCTAAAATTATTCTAGAATAATCACAAATATGACATCTTCCATCTAGTTCTATGACCATGAGATTAATGACCAAAGAGTAAAGGTAAACTAAAAACTAAAGCAAACATGTACATATTAACATTATTTATGAACAAATGATAACTTTATTCTTTTCAAAGCCAACAAATAGAGTTTCATTTCTTGAGCTAGAGATTGTAACAATTATTAATATTATTTAAATCTAATTTTTTTAATAAATTATATACACAAAATAAATTCAAGGTAAAAATTATAATCAAATAAACGAGATAATATACAAGATAAATTCCTTTTCTACAACTTGATAAGAAATTCATAATCAAATATTTATTATTTCATATTATTTCTATATCCATAATTTATTTCCCAACATTTTATTAAGAATTCAATCTTATCAATTATATTTTCTATTAACCAAACACTTATATTCAATTCTCTATAACCATTAAAAATAAACTTACTAACCTTTAATTTTAATTTACTAAATAAATAGATTTTATTGAAAGGGAAACATCTTTTTCTTTTCTTTTTTTTTTCTTTTCCTTTAAAAAAATAGAAAAAATAGAAAAAGGCAAAGATTATGTTTCTTTTTCCTAACCACATGGTCTTTACTAGAGGCTAAATCCTTTAAAATTTAAACATTTTTTTACTCTAATGAAATCTTTCATAAATTTTATTTTGACTTCAAGATAATAAGAAAACTTTCTAAAAAGAAAGTGAGGTTTTAGCATCGTAAGAAAAGCTAGTCATACGACCACTTTAAGATAGATTCTCCCTATGAAAAAAAATCTAATTATCTTACAATTCACAAGCCTTACACTCACTCATGAGATGCTCTGGTAGACATGTATGCAAAATGCATAAATAAAGACAAGGCATGCAAATGGAAGCACAATACAAGAAAAAATCAAATTGACAAAGAGCCTAAATGCATTGCTTGTAGCAAAAAGTACACAATTGAAGAAGGATTTTTTTAAAAAAATTCATGCAAATGCAATCGGTCAAGTGATAAACCAGACCTGAAACCTTTGCCAGCATCTGCTATGCTCAAAGAGGAGCTTTGGAAAAAGGGTAAAGACATCCATCAAGCATAATGGTAGGGAGATTTCATTAGATAAAATAAAATGGTTGGATAGCCTCCAAAATGGATTTTCCTAAATTTCCTCTTCAATTCTCCTCTTTCTTTTCTACTACTCTGGATTTTCATCTCCATCTCCTTAGTATAGTGATATCATCCTCATAGATTATCTTCTAGAAAGCTCATAAAAAATGTTTCAACAGGCATTAAGCCAAATTCATCGATCTAGCCAGCATCCTCCTCACTTGAACCTCATGAAAATCCTCGATTTCAAGATGGATTCGCTGAACAATTTTTGTAAACTTTCTTTTCATTCCAGAAAAAATACCATCATTAGGTGGAAATTAATTCCTCCAGTTTTCTCTTGAAATTCTCCATGCCTTGTTTTCTCCCTCACTCTTCTCTCCTTTCTTCCTCCTTTAAAATTGAACAATCATGCCTTTTAATTTGCCAACTTGAACACCCCATTCTCTCCTCCTCTTTCACTAACTTGAAAATATTAATTTCTAAAATTCTCTCTAGAATTGTATAACTGCCATTTCTTACGAATGACAAAGAATAAAAGAATCTAAAAAAATAAAATTATGTAAATAATTATTTTGAAAACAATACATTTAATTAATTATTCTCAATAAAATAGAAAAATTAATCTATATATTTTCATATATGCCTTACATTCTTCCCCCCTAAAAATGGACTTCCTCCTAGAAGTCATCAACAGAAATGATTATTTACCGACTTCATTACATCAGACAAAAGTTAGATTTCGTCCAAAGATTTACTAATTTGTCTAGATATTCTTTTTGTCATCATATAATAGTATAAAACCTGAAACCTACATCGCCAAATGATGAAAATGCAAGAAATTTAGATTCGCTCTTCAATACTAATCTTCATATCACAAGAAACATATTTAGTCTATAAATTTGTATACACAAAATTATATCAACCTAGATTAGTTCACTTGATCTGCAACCATAGAATTAATAACTATCCAAATTTTCTCATCCACCCAACCATAGGATTCAACCAATCGAATCCACCCCTGAGCATTAAAAGGGAACATTTTCTTGATGTTCATGAAATTAAACAAAAATAATTCTTTATTCAAGAATCAAATTCATAAATCAATCATACTTTCTTTCTCAGTAAAAAACAATAACTTCCTTAAGCATCAAACTCTCATTAAACATTAACTCCCTTAATCACAACTTCCAAAATCTCCCTTTAGCACCAGCTCTCAAAAACAATAATCGCCCAACTTCATCAAACAATTTTCTCACAGAAAACTCCCAAGAGCAATCAACTCCCAAAAACATTATCATTTCACATATCATCAACTCCCAACAATTCTTTCCATTATAACACAAATTTTAGGCAACATAACAATGCTCATGTAAGAATTCATCATTCTTGGCAAATTAAATATGCAATCAATAACAACAGGTTTCTACAAAATTTAAGTTACATACAATCACTCACATCATAGAATCCATATAAAATAGAAATACAATAGATTTTTTTTACCTTGACTATCTAAATTAGGCTCAGCCCATAAGACTTTCCCAAGTAATCTTGTGCAATAATCAGAAAATACCATTCTTTCCATTAGAATTTTGTAACAACTCTTAAATCTAAACATCATAGATATTAATTCCATACATCATGTATACCTTTAATAGGATTGGGATGATCATAATGCCATAGATTAGATCTTACACAATTCCATAATATACATTCCTCAGGCCATCTACTCCCCTATACAACTTGCCAGATACCTTTTTTGGGTATAGCAATCAACACAATTTTCATTACTTCAAACATGTTGGGAATTAAGGTGTCTCAACCTTTGCAAATTCCTAATGTTGTATTTATTTATCCCATGTTGAGTTGGCATAGTCAGCACCTTGTGTAT
Organism: Cunninghamia lanceolata; assembly: GCA_027924645.1. Classification (NCBI taxonomy): domain Eukaryota; kingdom Viridiplantae; phylum Streptophyta; class Pinopsida; order Cupressales; family Cupressaceae; genus Cunninghamia; species Cunninghamia lanceolata. The sequence goes on from BSBN01001400.1 coordinate 12,392,015, forward strand.
ATACAGCAGGGTAAATTTTGGTGACTTTGGCAGCCGCGGTTTCCCCCTTGAATAATTAACGGGGGTTTGGGGGCAGCACCCCTAAGACAGGTCAAGGGGCGTAGCCCCTTGCGGGGTCCAGGTGCATCTTTGGGTGGTCAAGGGCAGTTATGACATGTAAGAGGAATATGATATTTTTAGTCAGTGTATGATGTATTCTATGACAACTGTAAGGTGCGTAAGAGCATCTATCATAACCTATCTTGGGACTAGGTGCCCACTTCAGGATGGGATGTTGGACAAGTGTCCTTAGGTGTGGGTTTTGAGGCATGAGTCCAAGATAGACGCCCATCTCTAGAAGGTTCCATATTTGCCTTGTAAACTCTATATAAACAGGTGCTTGGATGGGAGATAGACAACTTTGGTACAAGTACTGTTATGCTGCCGAAATATCTCCAGATTCAACATTCGAAGACTCCTAAAAGAGCATTGGCTCTAAAACTATATTGTAATATGTTATTGTTTACTATAATACATTTGAGCTATGTTTTGGAGTGTGGGGTTTTTCACCCATAAGGGTTTTCCCCACGTATTTCTTGTCTCTCTCTCTTTCTCTTCTGTCTTCTTTCTGGTTCTTGTGTTTTGCTACAATATCTCATGTTAATGGTTTAACATTGCTATAATAGTTAGGATAAAGTTGGATTTGCATAGCCCTCTCCTCATTAGATTGGTGTAGGAGGCATTTTCCGCACACCTAGCTTCCTTTCAAAACAAGCCAGCAACTAACCATGATAAAGCCTTACATAAACAAATCTCCAATAGGGAACAATTCAAATAAAATTAATAATCAAGACTTCATATAAGAACAAATAAAATAGCGAAAGTCAAAACATTAATTCATATTAAAACCAAAAGTTTAATAAAGTAGTCCTTGACACAAAAGGACAATCAAATAAATATCTTAAAGAAATTTTTAAAACTGCTAGCTTAATTAGGAAAACAAAATTAATCAAATAGAAATTACAAATTTTCTCACAAAACTCAATAGTACAATCACCACATGACTTCAAATGATCCACCTAAGGGGATGAGGGGAATGTGGTGGTCTCAAACCACATGGAGCTCCAACTTATAACACATAAAGAGTTGATAACGAAACTTATGCAATTATTAGCATTCATTAGTTATGAATAATCAAGGTTTAGAAAACTCTATTTTTCACAAATGAAGCTCCCTTAACATAGCAATAGCTCCCAATCTCATGTAACTCCCTTTATTTCATTGTAGCTCCCAATAAACAAAATAATAGCTCACACAAAGTAGCAACAACTCCCAATAGATCACACAGAGTAACAACAACTCCCAATAGCTCACATAGAGCAACATCAACTCCCAATACCTCACACAGAGAAATAACTCCCAATAGCTCACACAAAGCAACAACTCCCAACACCAACTCCCAATAGCTCACATAGAGCAACAACAACTCCCACACACAAGTAGCTCACACAGAGCAACAACAATAACTCCTACACACTAGTACCATTCTCCATCATACACCATGAAAATCACCCCCAAAGAGGAATCCACCCAACTCCCCTATAATCCAGCCACAACACCATCACCAAACACACAAGCTTTTCATTATCATCATAGATTAAGGTGATAAATATACATGTTTGATAGAAATCATTAATTAAAATTACAGAAACTTAAAATTCCAAGAATACATCTATGAACATATTATAAGTCGAAATTGATTTACTAGATGTCCATTCCATATCATTCATCAATCAAAATTTACCTCTACTTAACATGATAAGACCCCAAAATGGGTTTACATTTCCAATACTTTTACCCCAAATCTCCCAAGTGTTGCAACCTGGTCCTTTGATACCTATGTAATGCCCACTCAAGAAAATAACAGTTAATAACATTAATAGTTTAAATTATTCAGAAATAAAGAAAATGTAATATGAATGCAAGAGTAAAATTTTCTTATTTTAAATAAAATAACATCCAATGTTCATTACAAGATACAATTGCTTCACATACAAATATATACATTCACTATGAAAGTCATATGAACAATCCTTTCACTAGGTGGAAAGTTTCTCTTTACCTTCATAATCTTGCTTGGTCCATAACCTGTATCTGCAAAACTAAATGTGGATATTTTTGACTTTAAGATAATATGAAAACTTTCTAAAAAGAAAGTGAGCTTTTTGCATTGTAAGAAAAGCTAGTAGTATGACCACTTTAAGATAGATTCTCCATATTAAAAAAAAATCTAATTATCATACAATTCATAGGCCTTACTCTCTCTCATGAATTGCTCTAGTAGACATGTATGCAAAATGCATAAATAAAGACAAGGCATGCAAATGGAAGCATAGTACAGGGACAAGATCAAATTGACAAAGAGCCTAAATGCATTGCTTGCAGCAAAAAGCACAAAATTGAAGAAGGATTGTTTTTTAAATTTCATGCAAATGCAATCAGTCAAGTGATAAACTAGACCCAAAACCTTTTCTAGCATCTATTATTCTCAAAGACGAGCTTTGGAAAAAGGGTAAAGACATCCATCAAGCATAATGGTAGGGGGATTTCATTAGATAAAATAAAATGGTTGGATAACCTCCAAAATGGATTTTCCTAAATTTCCTCTTAAATTCTCCTCTTTCTTTTCTGCTCCTCTAGATTTTCATCTCCATCTCCTCAGTATAGTGATATTTTCCTCATAGATTAGCTTCTGGAAATCTCATCAACAAATGTTTCAACAGGCATTAAGCCAAATTCATCGATCTAGCTAGCATCCTCCTCACTTGAACTTCATGAAATGCCTTGATTTCATGACGGATTTGCTGAATAATTTTTGTAAACTTTCTTTTCGTTTCCCAAAAAATACCACGATTAGGTGGAAATTAATTCCTTTAGTTTTCTCCTAAAATTCTCCATGCCTTGTTTCCTGCCTCACTCTTCTTTCCTTTCTTCCATCTTTAAAACTAAACAATCATGCCTTTTCATTTGCCAACTTGAACACCCCATTCTCTTCTCCTCTTCCACTAACTTGAAAATATTAATTTCTAAAATTCTCTCTAGAATTGTATAACTACCATTTCTTACTAATGACACATAATAAAAGAATCTAAAAACATAAAATTATCTAAATAATTATTTTGAAAACAATACATTTAATTAATTATTTTGAATAAAATAACAAAATTAATAGATAGATTTTCAGATATGCCTTACAGATACTTGGCCTCTATAGATGAAAGATCAATAGTAAACTGCTTCTTGCTCGACCAAGAAATCACACCAGAACCAAGAGAGAAGCAACACCCTGAAGTAGACTTGTGATCCTGAGAATCGCCCACCTAATCTAAATCTGTGTATTTCACCAAGTCAATATCCATGCCTGCTACATAATGAATCCCATAACTATGAGTACCCTACACATAGTGAATAATCCACTTAGCTTCTTTCCAATGCAGCTCATGTGGCTCTTGCATGAACTTGAAGACCAGACCCATGACATATGAAATATCAGGCCTCATGCGAGTCAAGTATATGAGACTCCCAACCAATTGGCGATATAAGGTAGCATCTACCAAAGGTGAAGAACAAGAAGCCTCAAGTTTGACCCCTGATAGAAATGGAGTCGACATAGGCTTACAATCAGCCATGTGAAATCTGGAGAGCATATCAAGAGCATACTTAAGCTAAGAAAGAAAGATACTAGCCAAAGACTATGTAATCTCAATGCCTAAGAAGTAATGAAGAAGACCCAAGTCAGACATCAGAAATTGATCATGAAGGGTAGTTTTCACTACCTTGATGGTAGATGAGGAACTCCTTGTAATCAACAAGTCATCAACATAGAGAACAAGGAAAGTGAGAGTATCATCTTGCTACAAAATGTAGATGTTTGGATCGGAATGGCATCGAGTGAAGCTAACTGATAGAAGGAAGGAGTCCATCTTGGCATACCAAGCTTGAGGGGCCTATTTAAGGCTATAGAGAGACTTCCGAAGTCGACAAACAAGTGAAGGATCATGGATGAACCCCTATGGCTGCTCCATATATATCTCCTCGTGAAGGTCACTGTGAAGAAAAACACTCTTCACATCCATCTGATGAACTGCCCAACGATGGGCTACAATAATGGAAAGGACAAGTCAGATTGAATTCATGTTAGCAACTAGTGCAAAAGTCTTAGAGTAGTCAATCCCAGGAACTTGGGAGAATCCTTTTGTGACCACGATAGACTGACTTACATCAAACAAGTTTTCTTCCCTTAGGGATTGGGACTAAATCCCAAGTATGGTTCCTTTCCAAGGAACTAAACTCTTCCTGAATATCAACATCTCACTCGAGAACAGCAGAAGCTTCCCTAAAGGATTGTGGATCAGAAGCTGAAGAAAAGAAGAGATGAGGAGCCAGCTCAAACTATGACCTTATTCTTTTGGCATCTAGAGGATCACCAACCCAATCACCTACTCACTCCAAAGTCTAACGAGCCCAAAGAGGCCCAGTGGTAGGAGAATCTGGAGAAGAATTAGTATCCTCTAAATGATGACTAAGAGAGGAGGAAGATGAACCCTCATCATCACCATCTGAGGTGGAGGAAGAAGACTCCTTGGGAGGATTAAGATCCTCATAAGAACTATCATCATGAAGTTGTAGTGTCTCCATGGGAATGAATGATGGAGAAGTGGTAGAAGAAGTATCCTCCTCAAAATGAGCACTCCTCTCAATGAAGAGCTCGTGCGTGGTATGGTAAAGTAGCCTGTATCCTTTGACACCATTTGGATAGCCAAAAAATATGCAAGGCTTGCTCTTCGGATCCATAGCCTTGCATTTCTCTGCTGGAATGTGGGCCCATGCAGGAGACCCAAACACTCGAAAGTGCTTGACTATGGATTTTTGACTAGTCCAAGCTTGGAAAAGGAGTTACCCCCTTCACAGCTCAGTGAGAAACCTGGTTCTGGATATAACATGCACAGTTGATGGCCTCTGCCCAATACCGAGGTGCCAATGATTTGGAGTGAATCATGCAATTGGCCATTTCCTTTAATGATCAGTTCTTACATTCTACAACTCTAGTTTGCTGTGGACTATAGGGAACTGTGTGCTAAAGATCAATACCCTCTAAAGCACAAAACTACTCAAACCTCTAGTTGACATATTCCCCACCATTATTGGTGCACAAAATCCTGACAACCTTCCCATATTATTTCTCTGTAAAAGCTTTAAAGTCGTAAAAAGACTCAAAGACTTCAGACTTTTGTTTGAGAAAGTATCCAAAGGTGTATTGGGAAAGATCATCAATGAAGGTTAATACATATCTAGCTTAGCTGAATGAAGGATGCTAAAATGGACCAACCAAATCACTATGTACTAATTCCAAGAGCAGTGTGGCTCTCCATGCTTTTCCTTTATCAAAATTTTCTTTAGGATGCTTGCCAAGAATGCAACCTTGACAAACTCCATCAAAAAATTGAATAGAAGGCAACCCTGTAACCATGTCATGCCGACTGAGCTGCTGTAAGTAGTGATAGTTCAAGTGGACAAATCATTGATGCCACAAATGGCTCACCTCATCTGAGTGAGTGAGTAATGCAAGTGAAGGAGAATCAAGAACAAAATGAGAAAAGTGATAGAGTTGTGAATGGTTATCAACTTTTCCTACAGCAACTATAGACCTAGTGTGCAAATCACTGATAACCACTAAGTCAAGTGTAAATTTAACTCTCTTGCTAGAACCTGTATGGGTGATTTGGTAAACAGATAGGAGATTAGTTGACAAAGAAGGCACACAAAGAACATCATGGAATGTCCCATCACCAGCATCAACAACCCCTCTCCCAAGAGCTTCTTCTGGTGTATCATTACCCATAAGAATATCAAGCACAAAAAATGACTCCAAGGATGTGAAACTTCCCTTTGTATTGGCCATGTGGTGAGAAGCACCTGAGTCAATTACCCAACTATCTAGTGGTGTAGCAATTGCAACAAGTGCCTTGCCCTTCCCCTTACAATTTTTCGTGTCCTTTGAAGATTCTGAAGAATCTTCCTTAGTTTAATCTGGTACTTTGATATTATTCTTCTCAAGAAGATGAGTAAGATGAGCTATTTTCTTTTTCAAACACATATGCTCATTGTGACTAGATTTCTTACAAAAGGTATACTTTTTCTTCTCCTTTTTAGACTTGTTATCTTTAGAGGAAGACTCAGGAGCTGCATTGGTTGCATCATGTTTTGGATCTTGTTTCTTCTCTCCTTGATCATTTTGTTTCTTATTATGCTTGGCATTGCCTTTCTGATCTTTAGTGCCCTGATTTGCAACCAAGGCATGAGACTTAGAAGGCTTAATAGTGCCCATGTGAACCAATTTATCCTGTTCTTTAGTGAGTTTAGCAGTAAATTCATCTAAAGAAGGCATTTTGTAGGTAGCCCCAAGAGCACTTTTCGTGGCATAAAATATAGAAACAAACACTTAGTTAGGACCAAGCTTAGAAAGAATGCTTAAAATCAAATGTGTGTCTTTCTTCTCAATCCCACATTGTTTCAATTGTAATCTAATGGCCTTTAGCTTTGAGAAGAAGTCTTGTATTGTATCAAAATTACATGGATTTAACCCTATTAGCTCATTCTCCAATTGATGTTCCCTTAATTCATCTTGTTTACCAAAGAGATTTTCTAAAGTAGTCCATACATCATTTGGTGTTGTAGCAAATTCAACATCAAAAAGAAGATTAGGAGATATAGACATGCATAGAGTTCCAAAAGTTTCATCTAGCATGTTATGAAATTTAGGCTTTTCTACAATTAAGGTTGGTTTAGTTTCTAAACCCATAGTTACTCTATATAGTCCTAACTTCTTAAGTTGGATAGTTATCTTGGACTTCCACTCATATTAGTTGTAGAGTGTTACAACAGGCACTATTAATTGATCCATCTTAATGCAGAAATAGATTGTTCTTGTTCTTGTTGTGAGGAAATAAAAGATGCAAGAAAGAACACACAAGACACCCCCCTTTTTCACTCAATCAAAGAACCCCCCAAGAAAATTTGATTTGGCACTCTATATTTAGTGCATTTATAATTGCCAACAACAAGAAATACTGAGTGGACTTGATCTCAATGCTATTACAAATCCTTAAAAAAGAGCATATGCTAAAAGTATAGTACTAAAATTCAGCCAAGCAAAACTAATAACACCACTGCAATCTACTAAAAAAATCACGCACTTTCAAAAAAAGAATCACCTCGATACGAGGTCATATGTGAAAGTTATGCTTCTTCAAAGTTCCCAAATTGAGAATTGTGCAGTGTCACGACTAAGAATCTATAAATTCTAGAATTTCTCTACATCAAAATCAAAAAAGGACTGTACTAGTGCATACAGCATGAAAAAATAGCTAAAATAAAAAAAAAATCATGAGAAATGGAGTTTGTATGAGTAAGAATGGAGCATTTGAAAACTACCTTGAAATTTGTAATTGCCAACGAAGAGGGGTACTACTATAGCTTTCTAAGTTCATTTATACAAAATATACAGACTGCATACAAAAACTAAAAGATACGTAGATGGTTTTTTGATGCTGCAAACAAAACCCAGAAGGCATTTTTCTTGTTGATGTATAGAAGATGCAAATCTAATGTAAAAAAAAATGCCTTTAGCAACAAAAAATGACCACAACAACAAAAAAATGGCATACAAAGGATGAATAAGCTACCTAAGAGAAGAAAAGGCATGATGCAACCTGCAATACTGATTAAAACACAAAATATGCAAGTCGGTTGACAGATTTGAGCTTCAAAAAACTAGATCTTCATAAATCCTTTATGATTCTCCAGATCGTTCTACAAATGCAAGAGAAGAGCATACGGGATTTTCCAAGATCTCTAAAAAGAATCTAACCTTACAAAACTTGCTCTGATACCATGTTAGAATCCGTAAAATATATTATAACCTAGAATCAGTTGAAAGAATTAGAAACATAAACTATAAATGTAAAAGTGATGAAACAACATAACAATGATACCAAGAGATTGATGTGAAATGCTCAAAAGGAAAAATAGCATCAGATAACTATCTCCAATATCAAATGAAAATACAAGCTAGGTAGCATGCTTATATAGACCAGGGAGAAGGAGGAGGTGGCAACACCGACCAATGAGGAGAAACCATCTATTGGACTTAGTAAAGTATCTTCCCAAGATAGCTAATGGATGCTCACATGAACCTTTCACCTAATAAAACATGCTTTATTAACCTAAGCAAGCTTAAATAAATGTACAGGAAAAACCTTATAATAAGGAATAAAAAATCTACACTAACACGAAGAACCTAAATCTAGAAGACTATTGAGAAGAATTTGTTGAAGAAACAAGTGTTGTTGCTTTCCCTTTACCTAATTTTGAAAGAGTGGAGGATTATTGAGCAACAAAGGAGGGAAAATTAATGTTATTCTTTTTTTAGAAGATATTTCAACTCATTGATCTTCTTACCATGACACAAATGTTCCTCATTACAAACCATCTTATAATAGCTACGAGTTGGCCTTTCCTTCTTCTATGAATTCCCCTTGGATGAAGAAGATTTAGATTCTTCTTTAGGGATATGCGAGAATTATGCTTGTTTTGTGTGTGGCTTGTTCTTAGATTTCTTATGTTTCTTTTCAAGATGACCTAATCTTTTATGTCCCTTGAGTTGAGCATCCAATAAAACTTGAGATTGAGATGGAATCAAAAGACCCATGGAGAGTAATATTCACTATTCATGCATCAACACTTCAAAAAAGACTCAAAAGAAGATATTATATACAAAGATCCCATATTCAACTTCTAAGTATATGAAAGATAGAAACAAAGGCTTTGTATTCAGGACCTAGTTTATTTTGTGTATTTTATAACAATTAAATTCCCTTTTTATCAATAACACAATCCTTGAGTTATGCTTTGAGTTTATTAAATTTAGTAATATAATTTTGGATGTTATCAAAGATTTTAGGATCAAGACCCATCAACTTTGTGTTGATTTGATAGCCTCTGACTTTGTTAGTTTTACCATACAATGTTTTTAATTTTTTCCAAGCCTCATCATCTTTAGCACATGAATCAATGTGAAGTAGTAGATCAAGGGAAACAAGTCTATGAAGGCATCCAAGTCCTTTGGTGTTTTCAAGCATCCAAGAAAAATTTTCTGTATCATCTATGGGTTTTGGAACTTGTTCTCATCATAGGGAGTATACCCCTATTTAATTAAGGTATTCCATGCATTTTGTTTCCATGTCCCATAATTATATGGATTTAACAAAAGAAACTTAGGATTATCCATTTGTGTAGGAAAATAAAATCAGAAGCTGAAAATTAAAATAGGAGATGCACAATCATAAAACAAAACAAGACACCCCTCCAAATTCACTCAATCAAAAAACCCTCCAAGATAATATGACTTGGTACTTTATATTTAGTGTAGTTACAATTTCCTCCAACAAGAAACACAAGGAGGACTTGATTTCAATGTTTTACAAATCTCAAAAATGGCTATATGCTAAAAGTACAATTTTGGATTAAAACCAAGTGAAAAATAGTACCATTGCAAATTACATAAAAAATCATGCATTTTCAAAAAACATTGAACCGAAAAAGGTGTCCATATGAGTCAAAATGGAGGCCTTGAAGTTCCCAAAATGAGAACTATATAGTGTCACCTAAGAGAATCTTAAAATTCTAGAAAATCCAATATGTAAAAGTAAAAAAATACTTGTACCAACATGTAGAGCATAAAAAAGTTATCCCAAAAAAAAAAAAATTGCTCAAGAAAAGGAGGTCCTAAGCCCAAGTAATGAGCCTTTGATGTTGAATTGCAAATCTAAAAACTACAATGGTAAGGGGGCTAGAGATTTTGAAAAGACCTACTAACATCAACATGATATCATGATGATGTCAATAGAATATGTTGAGATTCTATGTCACATCCCTATTTTTGACTTTGTTTTACTTTTACTTATAAGTAATTAGAAGATAATTTTCACTTGATTTAATGATTTTATGTTAAGTGAAAATGTCAAGATAAATCTATGATTCCATGAGTTTGAGAATATTCACAGAATTTAGACATGTGATAATGTTTTCATGATTTATTTATTCATGATTTATATGCTTTAAATAATGATACACTAATCACAGTTTGGTGATTGCAAATTGTATTCAAGAAATAGGTTCTCCACCCTCCAAGAAAGAGAGGGAGAGCATCATTAGAGAGAGGTGAATAGATGTATGGAAAGAACAAGTAGTTGCCATCTAAGTCTTGAATTGCACAATTTAGTGAGTGATGTTAAGTTTGGTAAGTTAATTTTGACTTTTGGCCTTAGTTGTTTTTTGATTCGATAAATAGTTGATTTGATGTCGATAATCCTTTATTATAGATTTTGTCGAACAACCTAGAAGGGTTAGTCATCCATCAACAAGATGTAGATGATAGTCAACTTTTTCCCTGATATAGTTATATTCAAGAGCAAATATGTGTGTTTGGTTAACTATCTCTTCTTTGGTAATTTTCAGTTGAGATTCTTTTATAGTGTCCTATTAGGTTATTTATGCTTGTCTATTTTTTCTATATTACGAGACACAGAGGGGAAGAATACCTCAACCCCATTCTCATATCTCGTTAAATGTTTGGAAATAATGTAGGGTATATGTTGTGTATGTTTTATATATATATATATATATATATATATATATATATATATATATATATATATATATATGGGTAAGTGCAAGAAGATGGGGGGCCAAAAAGGGGTCTTAAGTGGCCACTTTTTTCTGAAATAAGGAAATACTGGCCTTGGATGAGAAATTGAGCATAGTTACACTCAAAATTTAGAGATGTAACCAAAATAATGTTCATAGTACTCTGAGTCTACTTTCTAAACTACTTTTTTTTTTTTGAAAATGGCATAGATTAACGGGTTCAAAAGAGGGAGCCACCGAAATTGGTGTTGTTTCTGTCAAAAAAACATAACATAGCATGTTTTGTGGCTCCCTCAAAAGTCAACTTTTTTTTGGTATTTTTAAAATCACTTTGGTGAGAAATTAGTTAATAGCATGTAGTTTATGCCCAATTTTTCTGATTATTTTTTGATGAATATTTGATTTTTTACTAATTTTCAAAGTGGACACATCCTAAAAAATAGAATTTTGGCCGTGCTACCCCTATAAATTTTGAAAACTAATTGAAATTCATTTTTTTCTTTTTTTAATATTTGTGGAATGGAGTCTAGTTTCTAAATATGTAATTTTTTTAAAATTTCAATTAATAGTTAATTTACAATAAAAAAAGACCAAACAATAGTTTTTGCCCAAAAACAGACACAAAAACAAAAGAAATTAAAGATGAAAGGGTTAACATTGTTAAAATGTGAAAAAAATGACATCATCAAATAGCTAAGAGAAAGCCTAACATTACCCAGGTGTTTGATTGGTTTGACCTTGAAACACATGCAAATCTGAGGGTTAGCACGAATGAAATTATGTGAAATCTTGAAGAATATGGAAAAACACATCTGTAGCTATTCAAAAGGCACTCCAAGCCTTTAGGTTGGAAATCCAAAGTAAATCCCAAGCCCAAGGCTTGGGATTCCCAAAGAAAAACATATCACGAGCGCATTATAATGCGCTAGCATTATGTTTTGCTTTGCATTTTTCCTTTTCTACAAAAGTTTGTGTTTTTTGTCATGTTTGAAATAACACGAGCACGTTATAATGTGAGTGTGTTATGTTCCCCTTAAATTTTTTTATGTTCAACGCTATTAATCATGTATGTATGTATTCCTATATTCCTATATGTAGGTATGTATGTATGTATGCCTATATGTATGTATCTATCTATGTATGCATGTATGTATGTATGTATGTATCTATGTATGCCTATATGTATGTATGTATAGTGTCGAGGGCAGAGGAGGGTAGAGATGGGAGTGAGCCAGATAGGGGAAGAGAGGGGTGGATAAGGATTGAGTGATTAAGGTTTAAGGTTGAGGGTTGAGCATTTAGGGATAGGATTTAGAGTTTAGGGATAATGGATTAGAGTTCAGGACCTTAAGGGATTAGGATTTAGGGTTGAGGCTTTAGGGATAGCGTTTAGGGTTAAGGTAGAGTGTTGAGGGTAGAGGGATTAGGGATACGGTTGAGGGTTGAAAGTTTAGGGTTGAAGGATTAGGGTTTAAGGTATAGTTTAGTAGTTCTTGTGGATAGAGACAGTAAACAATGGTAGATTATTTGCCTATTTAATAACAATATACCTCCCCTAAGTACGGGGTGGACAACAAGAAATATAGATGTACCCCAATGCAAATCTTTTCTCATAATGATCATCCTTCTAATTTCAACTGTTAATTACTCATTGTGGATGTACCATACGCAAAGCTTTTCTCATAGTGTGTACACTTATTGGCATAATGAACCCTAGATGGGCCAAAAAAACATGCCATATAACATTACTAACATTAAAAAAGTTCATAGCCATTTTTCTAACATATTCTTGCAACTCAAATATCTTTAAGAGAAGAGTGTCAAAAATGATGGGTTTAACAACCTAACATAATACAAAGCAGTATTGTTGGGTTTAGGGAGAGGGTTTAGGGTTGAGGGATTATGGTTTAAGGTATAGTTTTGAGGGTTGAGGGTTTAGGATTGATGGATTAGGGTTTAATGTTGAGAGTTGAGGGTTGAGGCTTGAGGGATTAGGGATAGGCTTGATGGTCAAGGGATTAGGGTTAAAGTAGAGTGTTGAGGGTAGAGGGATTAGGGATAGGGTTTAGGGTAGAAGGTTGAAGGTTTAATGATTAAGGGTTGAGGCTTTAGGGCTGAGGGTTAAGGGATTGGGGTTTTAAATATAGTGTTGAGTGTCAAGGGTTTATGGATGGGTTTTAGGGTTTAATTTTTAAAGGTCGAGGGATAGCGTTTAGGGTTTAGGGATAATGGATTAGGGTTTAAGGTATAGTGTCAAGGGTTAAGGGTTTAGGAATAGGGGTAGCGTTTAGGGTTTAGGGATGAGGGATTAGGATTGAGGGTTGAGGGATTAGGGTTTAAGGTATAGTGTCAAGGGTTGAGGGTTGAGGGATTAGGTTTTAGGGTTGATAGATTAGGGTTTAAGGTATAGTGTTCAGGGTTGAGGGTTTAGGGATAGGATTTAGGATTGATGGATTAGGGTTTAGGGTTGACGGATTAGCATTTAATGTTGAGGTTAGGGTTAGAGTGTTGAGGGTAGAGGGATTAGGGATAGGGTTTAGGGTTGAAGGTTTAAGGATTGAGGGTTGAGGATGAGGGTTTAAGGCTTAAGATATAGTGTCAAGTGTTGAGGGTGTAGGGATAGGGTTTAAGTTTTAAGGGTTAAGGGTTGAGGGTTGATGGTTTAGGTTTGAAGGATTAGGGTTTAGGTTTGATGAATTAGGGTTTAATGTTGAGAGTTTAGGGTTGAGGGTTGAGGGTTGAGGGTTGAGGTTGAGGGATAGGGTTAATGGTCAAGGGATTAGGGTTGAATAAGATTGTCGAGGGTATAGGGATTAGGGATAGGGTTTAGGGTTGAAGGTTTAAGGATTTAGGTTTGAGGCTTTAGGGATGAGGGTTAAGGGATTAGGGTTTAAGATATAGTGTCAAGTGTCAAGCATGTAGGGATAGGTTTTAGGGTTCAAGTTTTAAGGGTTACGGGTTGAGGGATCAGAGTTAAGGGTTGAGGGATTAGGGTTTGACGTTGAGGTTTAAGTACATTGAGGTTTGAGGGTTAAGGGTTTCAGGATAGGGTTGAGGGTCAAGGGATTAGGGTTAAAGTAGAGTGTCGAGGGTATAAAGATTAGGGATAGGGTTGGAGGGTTTAGGGATAAGGGATTAGGGTTTAAGATATAGTATCAAGCCCGTCGAGGGTCTAGGAATAGGGATAGCGTTTAGGGTTTAGGGATGAGGGATTAGAGTTGAGGGATTAGGGTTTAGGGATAAGGTTTAGGGTTGAGGGTTGAGGGATTAGGGTTTAAGGTATAGTGTTGAGGGTTTAGGGATAGGGTTTAGGCTTGAGAGATTAGAGTGAAGGGTTGAGGCTTTAGGGTTTAGGGTCGAGGGAACAGAGTTAAGGGTTGAGGGTTGAGGTTCGAGGGTCAAGGGTTTAGGGATAGGGTTAAGGGTTGAGGGATTAGGGTTAAAGTAGAGTGTGGAGGGTATAAGGATTGGGGATAGGGTTGGAGGGTTTAGGGATAAGGGATTAGGGTTTAAGTTATAGTATCAAGTCTATTGAGGGTTTAGGAATAGGGATAGCATTTAGGGTTTAGGGATGAGGGATTAGAGTTTAGGGATGACAGATTAGGGTTTAGGGTTGAGGGATTAGGGTTTAGGGATAAGGTTTAGGGTTGAGAGTTGAGGGATTAGGGTTTAAGGTATAGTGTTGAGGGTTTAGGGATAGGGTTTAGGGTTGAGAGATTAGAGTGAAGGGTTGAGGGATTAGGATTTGACGTTGAGGGTTGAGCCTTCAGGGTTTAAGGTTTAGGGATAGGGTTGAGGGATTAGGGTTTGACGTTGAGGGTTGAGGGTTGAGGTTCGAGGGTCAAGGGATTAGGGTTAAAGTAGAGTGTGGAGGGTATAAGGATTAGGGATAGGGTTGGAGCATTTAGGGATAAGGGATTAGGGTTTAAGGTATAGTATCGAGTCTATTGAAGGATTAGGAATAGGGATAGCATTTAGGGTTTAGGGATGAGGGATTAGAGTTGAGGGATGATGGATTAGGGTTGAGGGTTGAGGGATTAGGGTTTAGGGATAAGGTTTAGGGTTAAGGGTTGAGGGATTAGGGTTTAAGGTATCGTGTTGAGGGTTTAGGGTTGAGGGATTAGAGTGAAGGATTGAGGGATTAGGATTTGACATTGACGGTTGATGGTTGAGGCTTTAAGGTTTAGGGTTTAGGGATAGGGTTAAGGGTCGAGGGATTAGGGTTAAAGTAGAGTGTGGAGGGTATAAGGATTAGGGATAGGGTTGGAGGGTTTAGTGATAAGGGATTAGGGTTTAAGGTATAGTATCAAGTCTATTGAGGGTTTAGGAATAGGGATAGTATTTAGGGTTTAGGGATGAGGGATTGGAGTTAAGGGTTAAGGGATTAGGGTTTGATGTTGAGGGTTCAGGGTTGAGGTTTGAGGGTCAAGGGTTTCGGGATAGGGTTGAGGGTCGAGGGATTAGAGTTAAAGTAGAGTGTGGAGGGTATAAGGATTAGGGATAGGGTTGGAGAGTTTAGGGATAAGGGATTAGGGTTTAAGGTATAGTATCAAGTATATTGAGGGTTTAGGAATAGGGATAGTATTTAGGGTTTAGGGATGAGGGATTAGAATTAAGGGTTGAGGGATTAGGGTTTGATGTTGAGGGTTCAGGGTTGAGGTTTGAGGGTCAAGGGTTTCAGGATAGGGTTGAGGGTCGAAAGATTAGGGTTAAAGTAGAGTGTGGAGGGTATAAGGATTAGGGGTAGGGTTGGAGGTTTTAGGGATAAGAGATTAGGGTTTAAGGTATAGTATTGAGTCTATTAAGGGTTTAGGAATAGGGCTAGCATTTAGGGTTTAGGGATGAGGGATTAGAGTTGAGGGATGACAGATTAGGGTTGAGGGTTGAGGGATTAGGGTTTAGGGATAAGGTTTAGGGTTGAGGGTGGAGGGATTAGGGTTTAAGGTATAGTGTTGAGGTTTTAGGGATAGGGTTTAGGGTCGAGGGATTAGGATTTGACATTTAGGCTTGAGGCTTTAGGGTTTAAGGTTTAGGGATAGGGTTGAGGGTCGAGGGATTAGAGTTAATGGTTGAGGGATTAGGGTTTAACGTTGAGGGTTAAGGGTTGAGGGTCGAGGGATTAGGGTTAAAGTAGAGTGTGGAGGGTTTAGGGATAAGGGATTAGTGCTTAAGGTATAGTATCGAGTCTATTGAGGGTTGAGGAATAGGCATAGCATTTAGGGTTTAGGTATGAGGGATTAGAGTTGAGGGATGACAGATTAGGGTTGAGGGTTGAGGGATTAGGGTTTAGGGATAAGGTTTAGGGTTGAGGGTTGAGGGATTACGGTTTAAGGTATAGTGTTGAGGGTTTAGGGTTGATGGATTAGGGTGAAGGGTTGAGGGATTAGGATTTGGTGTTGAGGGTTGAGGGTTGAGGCTTTAGGGTTTAGGGTTTAGGGATAGGGTCGAGGGATCATAGTTAAGGGTTGAGGGATTAGGACTTGACGTTGAGGGTTGAGGGTTTAGGGATAGGGTTGAGGTTCAAGGGATCAGAATTAAGGGTTGAGGGATTAGGGTTTGATGTTGAGGGTTGAGTTCTAAAGATAGGAAAATAGAGATTTTGTATTCAGGTTATTTAGATATTGATGGGTTTAGACTTGAGCTAAAATGTTGGACTCTTAATCTAGCCTAAAGAGAGTTTCTATCATCAAACGTAGATTTATGGATTCGATTATATTAATTGCCTCTCTAGTTTTGGGGTGTGGATGTTTTGGAATCAATTAGGAAGTCTTCAGGAGACTTTGTGGAAGGGGATTGGCAATCGCTTGACAGAACCCCTACTATTTATGCTTGGATAAGGATTTGTCACAAACTAGAACTTTTTTCTTCCAAAGAAGATCTAGCTTTTTTCCTTGATGGGCATTTTCTATCAAGAACTTGATTATGAGGGCTTTCCCCTTCATTGTTATGCCTATCATATGGCAGAGCATCTGGCAAGCTCTTGCAGGAAACAGGAAAATTTCTCACTCAAAAACCTTGTGGTCATTCAAGTCTAAAGGGGAAGGTTTGGAAAGAGAAATGGATCACCAAAGAGATGAAGAATTTATTATTTCTCAGACACCATCAGTGGTTTTTCTCTTATGTAGAGGACCTACCAAGATGGATAGCATTTAAAGATTATATGATCTCTAAAGGAAAATCTCTTAATTCTCCCAGAATGTCATCCTTCAACAAGGCGGGACCAAGTGGCTTGGCTCTTCCAGTCATGGATCCTCCCGTATTTAAGAGGAATTGTAATCCTTGGAAGTGTCAGTTGATGAAGCACATGATGTGGTCATCCTTTCTTGTGTTAAGGAAGATAATGCACAGGATGTGATCACTCTATAGTAGGACAAAATGTGAGTGCGTTTTGTCCTACTATAGAAATGGTAAAAAAGTGTTGACCCTCATGATCCAGGCCCACATGCTCTGATAAAAAAGAAGTGCTTTGATGTTGTTGGGAAGTTCACATGCACATTTGACACATTCTACCACCTTCGCATGATCTTTCCACCACCTTTTCTACTTTGCCAACTTGAGAAGGAGGAAATAACATAGTTTTCACACCAAGTTTGATATATATCTATTCAAGTTTCAATTTTTGTAGTGTTGAAATGTTAATTGTGATTCAATTTTAGGAATTTAACATTATAGATTGGTTAATAGTACTGTTGTTAGTAATCATATTTGAGTGTTATTCAATTTAACATTTAAAACAAAGCAAGTGGTGAAAAACTCAAATTGTTGAGGAGTTTGATGCAAGAAGAAAAAAACACTACATAATTGGGTACTCTCTCCATTCAAATCTTCATTTTTTAGGTATGTCAATTCTTTACATGCATGTTCTTTACATTTTCCTTAATTCTATTTGAATTAATTTATCATGCTTTATCATACATGTTTAAAATAGACACATTCGCAATCAAGAAAGTAGCCTACAATCTCACATGATGCCATGTATATTTTCTACACTTGGGCTCTTTAATAATTATGTGTAATAAACAAGCCTTAACATACCATGATGTCAAACTATACAAGAATAAATCCTTACAACATAATAAAAATTAAATCCCACTATTATCTTGTATTCATTTCTTAGGAAGTAATATTGGTCTTTTTATCATGCTACAGACAAATTCTTCGTCATGCTGAGGAAACGATCAAGAATTGAACCAACACAGGAAGAGATAGAAGCTAAGAATGCAAAGAAAGTAGTGGCTATGAGGGAACTTCGTGAGAAGAGGAAATTGCACATGATAAATGAAGACATGCCAATTGAAGAGGAACCACAACCATCACAAAGAGATATGGTATTGGCGGCACAAAGAGAATGAATGCAAAAACTTCGTGCTACGAGAGATTTGAATACCATAGTTGGAGACACATCCTCTACCGCAAGTCAACATGTAGAGACACCATCTACCACGTCTCAAGTTGAGAGTACACCATCACTCACATGTGATGAAGGAGGTATGCCATCATTCCCACCTCAACCTCAAGGTATATCATCTGTTCCATCTTCGATCGAAGGTATGCCATCTAGCCCATCTCATTTAAATATTGATGAAATTCCTAATGTTGAGATGAATTTACCTAACTTAACACCACCTAGAATTTTGCATAGAAAGCTAAAGTATTTGATTGATATTGATGAGAATATTTTGTAGCCAATGGAAGGTAAGATTCTAAAATGCACTTGTAGAAGATATGCTCATAAGATTTGGAGATTGTTCTTTGAAAAGTTAAATGAGACTGCAAGATGTCAACTATTCATTGAAATGATGCGAAGTATAAAGTATAGGTCCATCATGAAGATTCTTGGGTTGAGAACATTAGAGGCTTCAAGTGAAAAATCTATTGTCAAGAATCTAATGAGTGTGTATGAGAGTGTGGGTAACACCTCATGCACAAAAGATAGTAATGCAACACGGCATGTGATTACATTGACTATAGTAAGTAGTCAAATGAGGAAAGCTTGTCTCATTAGAAAGATGAGTCAAGAATTGAGAATTAATAGGAAAACTTTATCAAGAGCTGTTGGAAGATGCCAATGAATTATGGGCATTCTTAGGGAGACTACCACGAAAAGATAAACCAATTGTTGAAGCATTGAGATCACCAATTGAAGACTTTTGAAAGAATTACACCAGGGTATCTCTGAATCAAAGGGATGTGGTAAGAAGGAGAATTGGTAGTCAGAGCCATGAGCCACATCCAAAGCATTTTTTTGATGAGACTCAAACACAGTTTTATGGTAAATTTATAGCGAAGTATCCTCAAATTAAAATTTGTCAAAGATATTTTGAAATGCTAAAACCTTTCTATGTCAAGATAAATTACACATGCACTACTTGTTGTTGTAGATTACATATTGAATTTTCTAACCATTTTGATGCTTATAGGTCTATATGTTTAGATATGCATACTAATAATGATTTGCAGGGTTGTGCCATATGTGCCCCACCAACATCTTCAAGAGACTTCATATCAAGAATTTTATGTGAAAGAGAGGGAGGTCAAATATTCTACAAGAAATTATGCTTGGATGGCACATGTCATCGTTACGGTGGCTTGCAACATTTGCCAATATGTGAACATATGGAAATAACACATGCAGTTGGAAACGAACTAGTAGAGTTTGGCAAGTATAAAATAGTGGCATACAATAGAAAAGATGGTAAAAAAGCAAAGAGGTGTGAATTGGTTATTGAAAAGATTCCAGTGTATCAGTTTATGCCTATATTTTGTGATAGCATAGTGTATGAGTATGCAAGACATGCCCATAGAGCTCGATGGTTGGACTTGCAATTCAAGTTATGCAATGACACATTTCCAGTTGGTAGCATTGTTTCAGTTGTCAAATTTGCAGAGAACTACAGTCTACAGCCACATCGTGAGGTGCAATCACAATATTACAACTCAACACAGGTTTCTATATTTGTGCACATCGCATTCATTCATGCAAATGATAGTACAGAGGATGACAGAAAGATCATAAGGGAGTATAATTTCTATATTAGTGATGATCGCACGTATTCTATGGATTTTATGCAAGGTTTCTTTCAGGTGTTCTACAATGATTTGGATAGAAGGGGCATATCATTCAATCAGCATACCATATGGTCGGATAACTGTGCGTCACAATTCAAGAACTCACAGAATTTCTATTGGTTGAGTAGGAGGCATAATTTTACAAGTATTCAGCATATGTGGAACTTTTGTGAGGCCAGGCATGGAAAGGGGGAGCATGATGGTGCATGAGCATGTATCAAAAGAGCCATAGCACGAGAAGAGTTAAAATATAAAGACAATGCAAAGTTGAAAGATGCAAAATTGATTGTCGAGTGGTGTAATGCTTCCATGGGTCAGGTAATGAAGGTAAGTCTTCAGTTCGTAGATTTTTTTGGTTGATAGATGATACTAACATTGCACCATATGAGGACTGTTGTAACTAATAGGATCAAATGAGATGTACTCTTTCAAAAGCTCAATTACAGGTTCATGGAGTATCCATACGCAAAAGATGTCATGCTTTTGTTCTTCCTGTACAATTCAAGTCTGGGATGAGTGCGAGTCAAAGGAGTGGGTTGACGAATGGCAGTTATCTTAGCCCACTTGACATGTATCGACCCCTGACAGCACTAGAACTAACACAGATGGAATCCTTAGTTGACTTTGACTACATATTATATTTAGTTCAACTAGGTAATATAGGGCATGTATATGCATCTAATTTCATCTAGTTCAACCAAGTAATGTCATCTTACTTTGTAGTGTTTTTGTAATGTGGTGCAGGAGTATCATAGACTTCAGGGTTTTGATTAGATTTACAAGTGGTTGTTTGGTTAAATAAGGTCTATAAGACCATCTTCAATGTTTTCTAAGGCTCAAATGCCATTCTTGTAATGGACTATGTCCAAATAGATAGACTCTACTATTGTCTTGTTACAAGTCCTAGTTAGGACAGTCATATTGCATAGGTAGTCTTAGGGAGTCATTAAATTTTAAATAGGTTAGTCATTTAATATTCTCCATGTTTATTAGCCTTTTAAAGGCATGTCAAAGGGTGTAGATGTGTTAACACCTTGTCAAAGGTTAGGAGAAGGTTAATCTAAAGTTAAAACAAAACATTATTTTAGAAAAAAACAGTCCTTGCTGTCCAAAAAGATAGTTTCCTTATTGATCTTTTAAAAACAACAGTTACAAATTAGAAAGAAGATAAGAAAGGTTGATGGTTTGGGAATGCCAAATGTTTTTTGCTTTGTTGAAGGATTGTATTAAGCCAAGAGAGATTGTATTGTGGAAGACATTCAGAGGATTAGGAAGATATGATTAAAAAAAGACTATTTTTTGTTGTTTTACTGTTTTTTCTATTTTTTCCTTCACTGTTTCTCATAAATCCATACCTGTACAGAAGAGCCTTGGCATGAATTTGGAATGGGATGAAAGGGGACTGAAGTAGCTTTGATTCAAAGCTTATTGGAGGTCTTAATATTGAATTTGAAGGGAGGAATCTCTGTTTTACCAAAAACCATTTTTTTCTATTTTTTTCTATTTTTCTCACTGTTTTTGCAGCCGTACCCACGATTGTACGGACTTGTTATTGCCCAAACTTGTGATGGATGGAAATTAATTTGAAGTATCTTTAATTTGAGACTAGTTTGGGATCTTGATGATGATCTAGGTGGGAGATATGGTCGATTTCCCAAAAACTATTTTTTTTCAGAATTGCTATCACTTCCTTAAATTTGTTGTTTTCCTGCGAAATCCGTACTTGTATGGCTTGTAGGTGAAGGGTGTTTGTGATGGTTGGATAGGTTGTTTAATCACCTATCATTTGAACTTTATTTGGGCTTTTGACACTGTTCTAGAAGAGAGTAATTAGGGTTTGTCTGCAAACTATCCTAAAATCTGATCTAGAGTTTCTTCTAAGCAACTTGATGAGTTTCTCCTCATTCCTTTGATCCTTCTTGCCTGGTCAGAGGAATGAGTTGTATGTTAAGGATGGAAAGGCCTTGTGAGGAATTTGGAGGTAGGGGGATGGTGTAGATGAGTTTGGGCATGAGAAATGACTCTGCAGAAGTCTTATGTTAGAAGCCTGAAGGAGGACAGCAGTAACTAGGTATATTTGACATGTTATTACTTTGCAAAGGAAGGCATTATGTTGAATGCATGTTGGAGGATTCGTAATGAGAATGTGGTTGTGTTGAGGGAGACCATCCCAAGGTGGTTGTGTGACTGTTATTCCAATGGAGCAGCAATGCCATGATAGTCTATGAGATTGCTGTCCTGCAGACCTTGTATAGTGGTTTGGCAAAGAAACCTAGTTGGAATCTTGATGGAGTTGGCATCTTGGAAGGTGTTTTTGATTCCTCCTTCATTGTGTATGTCAAAAGTAAGTTGGAGATGGTGTTGAAGGTTGTCTTGAGAGATCTTTGCCTGTGAAGTTATGATCATGCTTTTGCTGTCCTAGATGCTCTGCATCATAATGTTGACTAATTTCATCTAATTTTCTACACATATCAATGTAGGGCATGTATATGCAGTTATTACAGATGAAGATAATGAAGAGGGAACAAATTATTACTTATGTCATTGTGTTGAGGCCAAAAAGAAATTGGAGGCCCCTGTTACAGATGGAGGAAACATCGAATACCCTACAAGCTCAGTGGTTATTATTGGAACATGGCTTAGAAGGTACCCACATAAAAGTGTTAATGTTTGGTTGTTTCAGGACTTTGACACGCATCAAAAAATTCTTCATTACTTGAACCTTGTCATGGCATCCAATGTTCATTTGATAAAGTATCAGGGTAGACCTTTGAACAAAATCTTGTGGAAGGTGCATGAGTCTGACCATGAAGCAATACTTGACACAATAAAGAGTAGAGCAGACCTGGATGGTTCATTGGATTAATTTGTATGTATTCACATTGATTTTGTGAAGTCATGTTACATTGAGTTGTAAGTATGCACATTAATTTGTAAGGTTTGTCTTTTTTTTAATTTCCTGCTACATTTTTACACATATACACATTTTTACATAATCATGTTATACATTTTTGGTGTCCTGCTCCTGATGTGACTAAACTAATTGTTCCAACGTATTTGGATGGGTACATTTATGCTAGGCATGGTCCTATTTTTCACAAAAACATGTCGAAATAGTCCGAGCTACATTGTACCGATGATATCCCTGAAGAGTCTAAAGTGCAAAAAGGCAGCAATCTTTGACGAGATGTTACTTGAAAACTATGTCACTTAAAAACATTTTGTCTAAGGCAACACGATCATGTAGAGCACCTCTACAATAACCTCTCTTGGTTTTTTATATCTTTGAGGTGTTTGCCCATGGTGAAAGGTTTTCTGCTGCCCCAAAAATCGTCAGAAGGAGGCAGTGTAAAGTTGTAAAGGGGTGTACCTTTCGTCCTGCTCTTGATGCAACCAAACTGATTATTCCAATGCATGAGGATGGGTACATTTTCACTAGGAATGGTCTTATTTTTCATGCAAACGTGTTGAAATAGTCTGAGCTACATTGTACCGACGATATCCCTGAAGAGACCAAAGTGCAAAAAGGCAGCAATCTTTGACGAGATGTTACTCGAAAACCATGTCACTTAGAAACATTTTGTCTGAGGCAATGTGATCATGTAGAGTGCCTCTACAATATCTTCTCTCAGTTTTTATATCTCTGAGAAATTAGGCCATGGTGAAAGTTTTCTGCTACCCCAAAAATTGTCAGAAGGAAGCAGTGTAAAGTTGCAAAGGGGTGTAACTTTCATCTTGCTCCTGATGTGACCAAAATGACTATTCCAATGTGTCTGAATGGGTACATTTACACTAGGCATGGTCCTATTTTTCACCCAAACATGTCAAAACAATCCTAGCTACATTGTACCAATGATATCCCTGAAGAGTCCAAAGTGCAAAAAGACAGCAATCTTTGACGAGATGTTACTCGAAAACCATGTCACTTAGAAATATTATGTCTAAGGCAACAGGATCACATAGAGTGTCTCTACAATAACCTCTCTCAGATTTTTACATCTCTGACGTGTTTGCCCATGGTGAAAGGTTTTCTGCTACCCCAAAAATTGTCAAAAGGCAGTGTAAAGTTGCAAAGCATTGCTAAGAAATCCTCAATACTCAAACACTCCAGTGAACTGAAGCAACTTCTTCTTAGGCACAAATGTAAGGGTACACAAGGGGAAAATGGCACCTAGATGACTTAGTGCATTTCTATGACTTCATTCACATGTTTAAATGTTTGAGAAACTCTCCTTTACTAAGCGCTTGTCCTCATGTCAATGTTAAACTTTATACCTCCTAGGCGCTCAATTAGGTGATGTCATTAGATACAACTTACCCTTAGGTGCCAATGTAGCTTCTTCAATCCATCACACTTCTAGGTGCTCAAATTTGAGGTCTTGGACTTGTATCTTATTCTTAGGCGCAATTGGATGATCTTCCTAGATCTAGGCATTCATGATGGTGGGAAATTACATGAAGGGGCGCCTAATTCCAATTTGACTTTGTATTTCATATTTTATGACTCCAATTGACTAGCAATGGCTCAATTTCTAAAGTGCTGACACAATAATGTAAGTTTAAGGTCTTTTCCTCCTAGGCGCCAATTAATGAGTTCACTAGATGCAATTTCTCCTGGACTTGAAGATTGTGAAAGAATTTGAAGCTTGGATGGATGTCTTTGAATGTTCGATGAAGAAGTGTTCCAACTTGAAAGGTCCTTTGAAGTGTAGATATTGATAATAAAATTTTCCCTTATATGTGAAGTAGATGACTTCTCAAGGAGGCTTGAATGTATCAGAGGGACTTGAAATTGAATGGATGTCTTTGGAATTCTTGATGATGATGAGAAGTTCCTTTGGAGCGGCTACATGCTGATCTTGAAGTGATGATTGATGAAGAATCTAGTTGATACTTCAAGATGAATGGAACTTGAAGTGATAGATGGAAGTCTTTGAACATGATGTAACTAGAGATGTCGTTGATGAAGAAGACTTGAAATATATCTTGTTGTGACCTCTTGGAGCAGCTACCTCTTGAAGTGGTGTTTCCTTGGCAGTGATTACTTCTATCTTAACTCTCTGGCATGAATGAATGTGAAAGGCTCCTTTGGAACAGTTACATGATGACTCTAGGCGACTCCAAGCTCTTGCTCCTACCTTTTCCTTCAATCTTCCTACAATACAAACCAAGAAACACATCAATCCTCATGATAAACATTTTATAACACAAAGGAATCCTCTTTAAACATGGAATAATCTTACTACAAATCTAGGCGCATATATAGGTAAAAAGAAGAGCAAAGGGCACCTAACACAAGTTGGTCCATAGTTATCACTTTAAATGATTTCAAACAATTGTAATGGCTTAAAGAGGTCAATCTCCCTTAAGAGACTCATTCAAAAGGTGTCTTTCAATGCAATTTCTCCCTTAGGTGCCAGAATGGGTTTGTACTGATGGAGAGTGTGCCTAGATTTAAATGTCTTTATACTTGTAATTTTGTAATTCTAAATGATGAGACATGTCTTAGAATGAATTCTATCTTTTAATCTCTCACTACAAAAGGTCATCTCATGCAATTTCACCCAAGGCGCTCATTGAGGTGTCCTTAGAGGCTAAAGTGCGCCTAACTCAATTGCCTTTATCTTTATCATTTTTGTGCTTTCAAAAATTGAAAATGACCTAGAGTGGTCCTTTCTCTCAAGGCACTCACCTATTGATATGAAAACAAGTTATTTCCCTTAGGCACAATTTTAGGCTTGTATGGGTGAAAAGTGCGCCTTACATCCTTAGGTGGTTCTTTCTAATTCTCAATGATTTCAATCCAATGACAAGTGTCTAAGGAAGCTTTTGTCTTGAGATGATTAAATTTTGAGGTTCAAATCCCTTCCTCCATCAAGCCACAATCTGAGGGTTGTATAGATGAAAGTTGACTTCAACTTGGGCGCTCATTTGAGTTGGGAGGAGCTAGAATTTGCACCTAGATTGGAGTAGATATTTTGGCTTATTTGATGATGGTCTCAAGTCTCTCTACCAAGGTGCATTTTGATGATGTTCTTATTTAAACTCTTATGAAGACTATCTCATCCCTAAGCACTCATCCTCATGATTTTCATGCACTTAGACTTCAAGGCCCCAAAACTAGTAGGAAAATTCACAATGAGCACCTTTGCTTTGGAAGAATTTCTTATTGATCATTAGGCACACTTTCAAGTTGATATGTACTTCCTTTACTTCCATGTACTCAATTCATCATAATTATTGTCAAAGACTTCTCCAAGTTGATTGATAACATGCTTCTTGATGTTAAGATCCTTCATTCACTCCTTAGATCTAGGCGCTCATGATGGTGGAAATTACATGAAGGGAGCCTAAGGTTCAAAATAGGTTCTTTCCACTCATCTTAACTTCCAATCATTGTAGTTAATCTCAAAAGACATCATCCAAAATGAGAAACCTCCAAGACTTGTCATTGTAAGTTGATTTCCTCCGAGGTGCCAATACAAGGTTCTTTTGAAGGAAAAGGGTGCCTAGGCTTATGGGGCTCAATTTGATGTATCTATTGAAAGCTCAAGGTGAATTGATGCTTATTGAAAATGCCACTTAGTCCTTCATTTGCATTCTAGGTGCCATTTCCTATTGACTTATATACTCCTCCTCATGCTAGGGCACCATAATGAAGTGGTTTAGACAATAGGTGCGCTTCACTTACTAGAGGCTTTTTCTCCTTCCACCTTAGGTGCACTTTTATGGTGGAACAAGTGTCAATGAGTGCCTTGTCTTAAATGAATGCTCTCTCCAAGTTAGGTGCCCTTTTGAGGCTTTATGAGTTGCAAATTGCGCCTTAACCCTTCATGCTTGTTTCTCAATGTTTGAATGTTTAAGAAAGTCTCCTTTAGGTGCTCATCTTAATGACTTTTTCTCAAGGCGCAATCATCCTAATGACTTGGATATTCATCCTAGTGTTTCAAGATATCAGGCTACCAAAATTAGTCATTTTGAGGATCTCAAACATAAAGAATAACATGATGATTCATTTTTTTGTATTGCATATAGTTGACATTGTATGCTACTCATAAAGAATATTAATATTTTTTGTTCAACATGATGATTCATTTTTTTTAAATACAAATTTTATCTTTTAGTTCCAAAATGAGGTTTAGGCGATACTTGAATAACAATAGCTAGCTTATTGGATCAAAAAACATCCTATGTAATAGAATTGGACTTTAAATATTTGAAGTAGCCATCTACAAATATCCATTCAAACGTGGATTTATAATGCAAGTATGGATGCCATCAATAAAAAAGATTTGTATTAACCAAATATCCATATAGGCATACATCAATATCTGTCGATATAAGTATAACATATATACAAAATAGCCATATAGGCATACAATGTCAACTATATACAATACAAAATATATGTCCACAAATGCCATATAGGCATACAACAAAGGAACACAATAAAAATTCATTCCTCTCTAGCTGGTGAAGAGAATAGATCACGGGCAGCCTTTAATCTTCTAGGGGATGGAGATGTGCATGTGGGCGGTCTACTACGAACTCAAGGGCTGCTCCTCCTATGTAGTTCTTCCTGCATCTTTAGCTGTTACAATAAAAAGTATAGACATTAATATATAGAAATTACATGTTATAAAAAATGAAACATTTAACAAAATAATCACTTACCGCTACCATATAGTCTATCTCCTCACTTGCCTCAGTAGCAAGAATAGGCCGTGGTGATGTCATGTCCTATAGAAACCATCCATATAGAAATTAAACTTCAAATCAATAATCTTTTGATTTTTCAAAAATAGACAACTATAACAATGAATGTAAATTGAAAATTACTAATCTGCCTCATCCCCTATCAATGCCATGGAGCTATGAATCATAGAGGTCACACCATGCTCCATTGCCCTATGAACATCGGGAGGTGTCTCTGTAGCCTGCATCATCTGGAAATAAAACAACATTATTCAATTACAAAAACTATAATAGTGATGCAAATCATGGCTCCTAACATACACATGTTAATCTAAATGTGGAAGTACACACAATAAAGCACACAAGTCACATACAAAAATCTAGTAAGTACAATTCATTCATTAAACTATTTATTTTATTACCTCCGTGAAAATTTGAAGTCCACCACCATTGGCAGGTGTTGCCATGAAATCTCC